>CM061040.1:162267292-162880625 GCA_030762985.1 Adelphocoris suturalis
TCTATTAACTGAATAATATCACATTTTCGTTACATTATTAAACAAAAAATGAAGCCTACAACCCCTACAGATGAAATCAAAATTGTAACAAAAAAAAATGGAACAAATAGAGGAACTAGAGGTCATGAAAGGCGGTGAAACCTCCATACATCGTCCTACATTGGTCTAAAACTATCAAACTTGCAAAACAGTTTCAATCAAATAAAACACGTGAACTCAAAATAATGTAACTGAAATGCTGAAATGACAATAGGTACTAGAAAAAAGTCATGGTTGGTGGTGAAATTGACGGAAACACTCGACGCAAAGCCCGACGTCACATTTACTGCACTGAGTTTTCACAGAAGATTTGCAAAACTGGCCGCGACATTTCCTTCTCTTGTCGTCCGGAACTTTTTCTATAGTGGTCAATGCGGTCGAATCTCACATATTTTGAATTCCGGTCGATGGATGACTATCTTCCAGGCCCTTAGGGCAGTGTATTTTACTTGTTCAAATAACGCAAAACTATCATTCTTCGGAATTCCAATTGAGGCATTGAGAGCACTGCAATCATAGAAAAAATGTTGATAGTTACCATGTTACAAGGAATTCACGTTTTCCCATGCGCAATCGGTAGGTTCCATTGATTCGAATGTAATGAAATTCATACGGGACCATCTGGAGATAAGCCCTCAACTATCACCCTAGTTCGAGCAGAATCGGATAAATCAGGTACATGTTACAAGGATTTCACTTTTGCGCATGCGCAGTGGCTACGACTGATACGAATGCGATGAAATTAATAGGGGCTCATCTAGGGCCTAACTCGCACAATCCCTGAGAATTTCATGAATATCAAATACAAATTGTGGCGGTTAGACGTGTTACGAGGATTTGCAGACAGACACACACAGGCAGAGAGACAGGAAGACACGGATTGAAATTTGTTAAGAAAACTTTGAAACGCGAAATGGGAGAGGAAGTTTCAATTTTGGAGTAAAAATCCGAAACCTTGGTTGTCTCGGAAGGAAAACCATGCTAAAGGAGTTTGGTTGGGCGACTGCCCAGCGTTACAAATATGTAACGCAACAATTCAGGCGAAGCTAAGGGACACACAAATCGATAAATTGGTGATAATATGTATTAAACTGCTAGGGTAGGTCCCTGAGAACATTATTTTAGTAAACTGAATAATATAAAATGCATATAAAAAATGAAACACTTACTTTTCATTCATTGAGTCTGGAGTCTGGGGAAAACGGAGAGGGAGCACTGTATGATTGAACACAGAAAACTCAAAACGACACGAACTATCACGAGGACGCTATGAAACTGACTGGTAGGGCCCCCTCTACGAGATCGAACACCCAGAATAACGCTATCATGTTTGAACATGTCGCAGGAGGCGCCTGAACGAAAGCTGTTTTGTGTTACATAAATGTAACGCTGGGCAGAAATGGGAGCTCGTTTGGGACACCTCAAAAACAATTACGAGGTTCGGAGGATCACTGAATAGCTGATGGGGCCTCTGAGGCTAATTTCTTTCCTTTTCAACCTGCCGTTTTACAAAGTTTTTTGTTTAGTTGTTCTGACATTTTTAGAAAATTGTCCAACATTCACCGTAAAATAAACCCAACTATAAACCGTAAAATTGTGGGGTCCTGAGCTGTAAAGGTGTGAACCCTTTTGGGATGCAAGATGCGTCAAGTTTTGATCATTTACTAGAAATATGTGGGGCTCAATAAGTATAGACCAGGGGTGCTCAAACGGTCGATCGCGATCGACCAGTCGATCGCGAGTGCTTTTTGAGTAGATCTCGAGAAGAAAAAAATTTTTAATAAGTAGGTAACTAAACTACGTCTTTGAAAGCAAGGATTCCTCAGTTGAATTATGATACGTATGAGGCTGAATTATCAAATATTTTGGGACAATTCGAAATGCGTTTTTATGATTGCAGTAAATTGGCAAATATAGCATCTTTTATGAGTTATCCTTTTTCATGTAAAAACATTGAGGAATTAGCTACTGAAGTAGCAAGTCAGTTTAATATGAACTAATGTTCTGTTGAAAATGAGTTGGTGCAGATTATATCAGATATACATCTCAAAGCTACAGCACCTGATACAAATTTCTGGTGTTTTATATTATCCGAAGATAAATATCCGAATCTAAGGCAAATTGCCCTTCAACTGATGGCAATGTTTGGGTCAACTTACTTGTGCGAGTCTGCATTTTCTGAAATGAAGATAATTAAGTTAAAATACTGCAATCGACTAACTGACGATCATATGTAATCATGCTTGCGATTGGCACTCAGTGGTTACGCACCATCTTATGAAAAGTATGCTGAGGACATGCAGTGCCACGCTTCAACATCCAAAGTCACTCCTTAGTTGAGTTTAACACCATATGTAAACTCTTTTGTTTTGTAACAACGAATAAACTCGCAATTTTGAATAACTAGGAGTTTTTTCATTGATATTGTAGAGAAGAACTTAAGTAAACCTAACCCAAACCTTGACTAAAATAATGTAAATTGTGCGGAAAGCTAATATCTACATATATATGCTACGGTACACCCTACCTGGGTAGGTAGGGTGTATCGTGTAATGTACGACAACCCTGCATCACACATACTTGCAGCCTCTCAGAGTCGATCGTAAGTAGTCTAAAAATATTGAGGTAGATCGCCAGCAGTTCAAGTTTGAGCACCCCTGGTATAGACCAATGATCTGCGTAGAAGGGCTATCTAATAGAGAAATAACAAAACTTTGTGTAATAATTTGCAGCGTTTTTTTAACTGTCACTGTCATTTGAGGGAGTTAAGGTTATTTTAGTGGTATAAGGTTGAAAACACGAGAAAAATCTTTAAAGTAAAATTATTCCTAGAAACAAGGGGTTTTTGAAAATTTTCTAAGAAGAACTTTTTGTTCCAAATTAGTTGTAGAATCGATTCCTTTTTGTGTGACACCTGTTTCGGAGACACCCTGTATGTTATGCATGTATAATTGGTGGAAAAAAATGCATTCAAGGAGGGGTTTAGAGACAAGAATGGTTGAAAACTAGCGAAGGATTTAGGAAAGGAAAAAGTACCAAAGGAGAAGGTCAGCTAGTGTGCCGTTCAGATAAGGCTTTCTCAAAGCGCATTTATATGCCTATATACAGGGTGATTCCCTCGCAGATGCAAAAAAAAATTTGGGTGAAACTACATCAAAAATGGAGTAAAATGCCGCCAACAGCATATTTTTATCTCAATCCGTTCTCGAGATATGATTATTTAAAGGTTTTTTCAGGAAAACCGTGTTTTTTCCTTTTAAACTCAAATGTCTCCACTTCACTTCACTCAATTTTAACTTTTGACCACATTTTTGGAATCAGCATTAAATTTACTATAAGAATAGTGTACTTGGGTTCTTGAAAAGTGCCATTCAAAGGCCCTCACATCAGCTCAAACATTGACGATTTTGAAAAAAGAATATTTCTGAAAATCTTTAAAACTTTACTACTCTTCCAAAAGGAATCCTGGAAACTGGCAAATCTCATGAAAACTGCTTCGTCTAATACTCTTTCCAACGGTATAATCAAGTTATTTTGTTATTTAGTGGAGAAAATTATGTTTTAATGTTTAAAAATGTGGGTTTTTCAATGAAATTGTTGGTTTTTTCGAAAGATGACCCTCCATGAACCTACGAGTATGGGGTCGGTTTCTATGTATTTTTTTTCACGCTGTATCGAATGGTAACATTTGCAGATCTCTCCAACTCCGTTATAACCGAGTTTTACACTTAAAATCGCAAATGTTTAGTTTGTTTGTTACGATTAAATGTATGTGTGTTATGGGGTAAAACTAGTTAATTAAAGTGTAAAACTCGATTATAACGTAGTTGAGAGATCTGAAGAGTTTCCATTTGATCCAGCGAGAAAAAATACATAGAAACCGTCCCCATACTCGTTGGTTCATGGAGGGTCATCTTTCGAGAATACCAACTATTTCATTGAAAAACCCACATTTTTTAACATGAAAACATAATTTTCTAAACTAAATAAAAAAATAAAAGTAAAATTGATTATACCGTTGGAAAGCATATTAGATGAAGCAGTTTTCATGAGATTTGCCAGTTTCCAGGATTCTTTTTAAAAGAGTAGTAAAGTTTTAAACATTTTCAGAAATATTATTTTTTCAAAATCGTCAATGTTTGAGCTGATGTGAGGGTCTTCGGAAGGTACTTTTTAAGAACCCAAGTACACTATTCTTATAGGAAATTTAATGCTGATACCGAAAATGAGGTTGAAAGTTAAAATTAAATGAGGCAAAGTGGAGAAGTCCGAGTTTAAAATGAAAAAACACGGTATTCCTGAAAAAAATTTTAAAAAATCATATCTTGAGTACGGATTGAAAAAAAATATATATTCGGTTGGCGGCATTTTACTCCATTTTTGATGTAGTTTCACCCAAATTTTTTTTGCATCTGCGAGGGAATCACTCCTTGTTATAGTATTTGCAAATACAGTAGTTAATCTTTTTGCAAATCAAATTAACCTTTTGGCAAATTTAATTGAACTTTTTACAAACAAATTTAATCTTTTTACATATAAATTTAATCTTTTCACAAATATAGTTAATCTCTTTGCAAACACCTACTATAAGCTGACATGAAATGTTGTGTTATGGAAAATGTTGTGTATGGTGACTTAAAATGTGTTTATGGCCGTATGTCAGACTTAAAAAAAGGAAAAAACCCTCGAATGAAGAGCTTGCATAATAAGGTAACTTTTTTCTAACAGTGAATTAAGGTTGCCCGGAAAGTTAGTCGAATTATCTGGGTTCGAGATAGGGAAATCAACGTTAAACTATCCCGAAAACGGTAGGCTTTCCGAGTAGGTACCCTTAATTCACTGTTAGAAAAATGTTACCTTATTATGCAAGCATGGTATTCGAGGATTTTTCCAAGTCTACATACGTCCATAACTCAACATTTTAAGTCACCATACACAATATTTTCTATAAAACAACATTTTAAGTTAGTTCATAGTAGGTAGGTACCTACTTACCTATTTGCAAAAGATTAACTTTATTTGTAAAAATATTAAATTTATCTGTAAAATCATTAAATTTATTTGTGAAAAGTTTAATTAATTGTGCCAAAAGATTAATTTGATTTGCAAAAAGATTAACTCTATTTGCAAATACTATAAATTTCAACTTTCTGGGGTGAAAAGGAGAAAATTCAGCCAATCAGGACGTAGTAAGTACTCCTGGATGCTTGTACTCTGTAAAAACTGTGTTGTTTTTGCTAGCGCTCGTTGCGGCCATACGTAATAGCTAACGGTTTCCGCCTTCAACGCTAGAACTCAGGAGCAGCTCAAATCTCAGTCAAGTGGGCATCCTTGATTATTCAACTCCCTCGTGGATAGTATAATGAGTAGCATCCATGATGGAATCGTTCAAAGATCCATGCGTTAGTATACATTTTTGGGTGCGAATCGGTGATGAATAACTTATCTATACTAAATCGGAATGATCAATTTTTAGTAGAAATTATGCACTTACCTAATTAAAAATATCTTGTATACCCTCAGACCTCCTTCAAAATGGTAAAAATGACACACTAATGTTGGCATGAATGCGCAAAAGTTGATTGCTCAAGATAAAAAATCGATCTACAGAACGAGTGGTAGGAATCGATTTAGGTCGTGTTATGGTGAACCACGCAGGGTTTAGTTCCTATTTTTTCAATAGTTTAGAAAGCTGTTTTTATTAAGTAATTTCTCTCACCTTCAGAAAATCATGACAGCTGTGAGCATGCAGCGAGGTTGCACTAAGAAATTACACTGTTTAGATGAGTATCTGCGAATTTGTGACTCGATTACAAACTATCGATTATTACTATCAGGTATTCCGATTGTTAATTTGGTCCTCCGAAGTTGTTTAGAAGCTGGGAGAGAGTTTCGGGCAGAGAACTGGTTTCGGGGTGCGGTGCGTCTGGTTTGGTTTGGGTCGTTCGCCGATATGTAGGAGTTGGCTAGTTTGTCGTGGGCGTTTCAGGTTGTTTTATTTTTCCATTGTTTCATAGCGTTCACCCCGACAGGAAGTGTCACAACAATTTTTTAAAGTTTACGTATTACAAAATCATTCGTTTTACCGTAACATCACGTACAAATGGTGCCTCCGGTTCTTAGAAATTTGTGGACGTTGGTGTGGTTTTTGTGCGCTGGCCAAGTTTGCTGCTTCAATTTTGACACAAGGCTCCCGATAATTAAAAGAGGCGCTCATGGGACTTACTTCGGATTCTCCGTCGCCGAGCACATCATAACTCGGGATGATCCAACACCAAAAATTGATAATAGCGTGTAAGTATATATAATATCTTATCAGTAATAGAATGTAAAGTTTCATGAATTTCGCCTTTTACGTATAAACAAATCAATTGTTTAAGTCGTTTCTGGGTCGGGGTATTCAGCTATAATCGTCAGTTCTTTATTCATCCGAATGACTCATCTCGCCTTGACTCGATGACCCTGCGAATCTTGTCTTCGGCTTTGAATGTATTTACCGAAAGCAGGACCAAACTGTAGACCTTTACGAATGACCACCTGTTGTCATTTGGATTATTATTGTACAGGTTATATGTTTTTATACAACTGAACTCTACATAATTGTTAAGGATGTGTTGAAAAATATTTTTCAAGAGTTGGTATTATTTTCGTTTCAAAATTCTAGCTCTGTAGGTATGAATGTGTAGGTGGAAATAAGTAGGTTCTAAAGCTGTGTCGGAAGTTTTGATCTCTTCGTCACACGCAATTTCGAACCAATCACTACAACCAAATTTTATTATCATATTTGTATTTTAAGCATATCAAGTAGGTACGTTACTTATTCCTAAGTAGCTATAGTTTTCCAAAGCAATTGATTCATGATCGGATTTCACTGCAGGTGAAAAAAAAGTGGGATAGCTTATGAGTTTCTGAACAACGACACAAGTACTTTTCTTTAGGTATGTACCTATATGTTTACTTAGATGGAAGGCTTCAGACCATCTTATCAACGTAGGGGACAGCCATTTCAGCTCTTCGTTGCCTTTTAGTAGGATGTAAGTATAGTAACAAAAGTACACATGCTTGGATGGCACACGCATGCGCTTGGGGTATTGTCTATCGTCCCCAAGAATTCGGAGTTCAGGTTTTCTCGAACTGTGGATGACTTTCTATCGAGGTTGAAGTTTTACTACATTTTGGTTCATATTCCTTGAAACCCAAATGTTTCTATATTAGACAATTTTAAATGAAATTTTGGTTGACATATGTATACGGTGACCATACGTCCAGATTTTATCGGGACAGTCCCGATTTTAAAGCCTGTGTCCCGGGGTCCCGAATTGGGAAAGAAATGTCCCGATTTTCACCAATAAAGATTTTTTCAAACCAAATCATCATGAAAAGTTATTAGCTTTATTTTAAAATGAATGATTAGTACCGTGGAATTTCTTTACACCGCACACAACATAACTATTATCATAGTCACAGGAGCAGTCTGGAGACCTAACTGTGTTGGCCCCCTCGACCTCAGCGAAGGTTTCTGCCACAGAGGCAGCAAATGAATATTTGATTCTTTACAAAAACTTGGTTGACAGAAAAGAGTCTTTATTTCTACCAATGAAAGTAAAGGAACTTCAAAGAAACAGTGTTGCTGCAGGAAATGCATGCGATTTACAAGAGGTGAAAAATACAGTAGGAACTTTTTATGACCACTGCATTACTTATTTTGATCTTTGGAAATCAAACGTTGACAGCTTGCGTCTTGGATAGACTTAAAGAAGCAGCTGAAGTGGGAAGAACTAGAGGAAAGTTGGGATTTGTTTCAAGATAGGCCACCTCTCTCGCTTGATGATTTGTTCAATGAGCTTAGTGTGCTGAACTTCCTGATGTCGTCCTGGCTGAATGGAAAGAACAAAAACTATCAACTGAGCAACGGTGGCTTACTTTATTTCAGTACTTGTATAAAAACGAAATAAGCGTTCCTAATCTCAAAACTCTGGTAGAATTTTCTCTTTCTCTACCAGGAACAAATGCTTCAGTCGAGCGAGCTTTCTCATTGATAAACAACTTTTGGACCGCAGAAAAATCTTCAATGGCACTAGGCTGTGTTAAAGCATTACTAATTGTCCAAATGAACAGTTCTTTGTCGTGTGTTGAAATGTACGACAAAATAAGAAAAGACGACTCCTTGCTGAGAGCACTTTCCTCAACACAGAAGTACGACTGGAGTAAAAAGAGTACCCCTGGCCCTAGTGAAAAAATATAACAAGAACAATGATGTAAACAGACTGCTCTGTTAACTTTTATTTTTTCATTTTTTGGAAAATTAATGTTTGTTTATTTGACTATAAAAACTTACCTGTTGTTCGTGAAGTTCAGTTTGCTCGTGCAAAAGGTACATATATTCTTTCTGTGTATGTAATAAACTTCTTGAAATTATTTTGTCATGTAATTCTTAGTGCCACATTCTTTAATGAATATTACATATTTTTAGTTTGATACGAAGCTCGTATCAAACCAATGTTTGAATGGATGAAATAGGCTTAAAAACCAACTTTTAAAGGGTAAAAAATTCAAACTTTTACGAGGGTGGACCCCCGGACCCTCCTCCCCATGGAGGGTATTCTATACCCCTCAGACCCCCTTGATAGTTCTATCCGTCCCGATTTTGCTTAAGATAAATATGGTCACCGTACCTAGTATGCCATTGCATCAGAGTTCACTGCGGGCTGTGTGTTACCATGCATTCCTTATGCAGTAGGTAGTGTGCTAAATGTTTCGTGTAGTTACCTAACTCTTAGATACTCAAAAAGTTTCAACTTCTTAGTTTTCGGAGCATTTTTCTAGGAGCTCAAGATTGTATGTTAATGGAAGGCTTAGTTAATGGATTCTTTCACTTATTTGATTCTTGGTCAATGGACCTCAAGTTGTTGCACTGAAAGCTCCGATTTTCGTATAATGTCCCTCAAAGTTTTGTTCACTCGTAACTGGATCCTGAATTTCTGAAATAAGCCAGTCATAAGTGCAATAATTATTTGATCAGCTGAAATTGGTAGAACTGCAAAGAGCACTACTGCACGTTTAGTTATTGGACATGTGTGGTGGCCATCCTTGGAGTAAAGGAACCCATATCTAGCCTTTTAATTTCACTCTGTCCCATCACTATCTACCTTGTGAAGCTCGACGATTCCCATGGTCCTCAGATGGTGTTCATGAAACTCTCATCTTCTAGGTTTTCCTGCATGCAGTGGTAGGTTGTTGCTGCTGGTCATTTGACATGGGGGAAAATTAAACCACTCAACGTAGTATGGATGATGTCAAAATTCTCACGATGAAATCTTCTCTCATTTAAAAGTAGTAAACACAACATTTTCAGACCAATGGGTACATACTTCTCATTATTATTGCTCGCTAACTACGGAAGGTAAGGAAGCTTTGTGAGCGTAATTGAAGTCGAAAACGAATTGTATCCTCCATAATACAAATTTCCTCTTGCTTTTTTCGTTTCAGAGCATGCTGATGAATTTTGGCTCCGTGTCTGTATACGTCTGTCTGATCCTTGTCACGCCCAAAACTATCCCAAGTTTCAGTCTAATTCCGATGAAAATTTCAGGGATTGTGCGGGTTAGCTCGTACTCGGTTCCCTATAATTTCAATGCCGTCGAACCAACAGTAGCCTGTGCGCATGCGCAAACGTGAATTTCTCACAACGTCGATTTCTCATCATTTGTTGGTCCGATTTCGTTCAAACTCAGTAGGTAATTGGGTATAAGTTCTAGAAAAATGCGCTATAAATCATATATCGCAACTGGTAGAGTAATAACCACTGCGCATGCGTGAAACTATTGTCGATTGGCTCAGGCAAAACTCCGGGTGACCAGACCTCTTCGACTGTGAGAGTTATTTTCCTGGAGCGTAACATTTCCCCGGAGTCAAATACCAGCCGTCTCGGCTGGTTTGGGGTCGGACGAATGACTAAGTGAAACTGCAGGCCACTGGCTCAGCAGATGCTCGCTGGAATAAGTCAGCAGTCGAGCGACGTCATTGTCACGGTGTGTTTTGACTCAAGTGAGTGAGGAAGTGAAAGGCATAACGACAAGAAATGTGATGTTTACAGTCTTTTGGCTCGAGAGGGATTCAATTAATTATTGTTTCGTATGATTTTGGGTCCTACCGACTGCGCCACTGTAGCGGCCCAAAAATATTTGATACCTCGACAGGAGTTCGAACTCGCGTCGTCACAACTACGAGAAATTACGGGAAATTCCTCGGAGTTGCGTCACTCTAACGATCAGAGCTTAGAGGCCAGGGTGACCAAACCTCTTCGACTGTGAGAGTTATTTTCCTGGAGCGTAACACAAGTGTTGCAGAAAAGAAAAATGGCGTGTGGGGACAATCGAAATGAGCAATGTCAAGCGGGGTGCTGAAATTGAAGTTTTGTCAGCTAATCATAATATAAAAACGGTGTTAATTACACGATAGGATGTTTATCGTACATGACAAGTTGTAATGATAGGAGAGCAGGCAAATTATAAACTGAAAAGTGGAAGTGTGTACCTATTTTATTTCAACTTATTCTGATGGTTGGTATAATCGGATTTTTCTCCTTCATTCAGCGGAAATGATTAATCAGTTCATCTAGTCTTAATGCTCCTGGGTTAGGAATGTCATCTGTAACTTCGAGATGATATTCTTCAGACTTCCCTTTGTTCTTCAATGATAGAGTGATCCTCAATACCCGATCAGCAGGGGCCTGTTTCATAAAGCAACAAGTGACAAGTTACAAGCCGATTTTATGTACAAGTTGTAAAAAAAGAGAGTGTAAGCATTTCATAAAGGTACAACTGTAGACTTGTGATGCACTGTGAAAATTAACATGTGTACAGGCGAATTTGGACAAGTTACAAGTGTTTCCCCATCATTTTGAACAAGTCACTGTTTTACAGTTGTAAAAAATGGCCGATTTTTAACCTACGTCCGTCCACTTGTAAACTTGTTATTTTCCAGCATTGTAAGTTGACAATTTTTCGGTGTTAAATATGTGGGAATCATCTTCTGCTGAAGAATACAGACAAGAAAGAAACATTCAGCGTAGAAGACGCCAAAAATTTTTTCGGCCATGAATAAACGCTCATTTCGTGGGTGTTTTGAGTTTAACGAGTGATTTAGGATGTATTCCGAGACCCTTGAAAGATTCAAATGGTACGTGATCCTGTGCAATTTTTCCTGATCGGGTATTGAGGATCTCCCCATCATTGGAGAACAAAGTGAGGTGTGAAGATCATCTCGAAGTTACAGATGACATTCCTAACCTAGTAGCATTAAGACTTGATGAACTGATTAATCATTTCCGCTGAATGAAGGAGAAAACTGAGCTTCTACAAGTGTAACTTTTCTACACTTGTATTCTTAGTTTTTCTGAAACAATTGTTCTAGTTTACCGTGCATTTCAAGTACCTGTACTTGTACACTTGTAACTTGTTGAAGCGAAGCTTTTATACGGACGCCCCCTCCCCCGCTTGGAACGCTCGCCGCTCGGGGAGTCTCCCCGTGAAAACCGTCATGGCCTGAGCGTCAGTCATAATCTGAACGATCCCGATTCCACCCGAGGCCTCTCCGGTCTTTCTTTCTCTACTCTACGACGCCAATCATCACTTTCATAGAATATAACAATGAGAATAATGGTGTAGAAATTACTGAACTTCTGATCTTGAAGAACAGGCAGATAATTGAGCTTTGTAAATGATTTGGAACTTGTATGTTATATATTGTATGTGAGAACTTGTATGCAATAAAACTGATTTTGCAAAATTTGAAGGATGAAAATTATTAAAATTATATGAAATTAATTCCAATTAGAAGAGATTGTTTATGAATATGAAAATACTCATAATTCTATTCTACGCTTTATGATGAAAAGCTTCGCTTCCTTCGGGCGTCCCTAGACGGCCCCATTTATTTTTTTGTTTTATGAAATAGGCCCCAGGCAGATGGTTCATCATAATTAATGACTTACTTACTTAATGGATCATTCATAATCAATTACTTACAATTTGATTTATGTAATCTCTTTAGATAAAATGATTCCAATAGCCTCCAGCATCCCCAATTTCCCTTATCAATCTAGACCTTATATACCCAATGTTCACCAACTTTTTCGGCACTGGATTATTTCGTAGTTATCGTTAATCTTGCCTTAACGATATCATTGATATTTATTCCTCCAGAAAGAGCGGATCAGCAGACTTGAGAGCTCATGATGAGTAAACACTTGGTTTGTTGACTCTAAATGTGGGTCCTACTGGATCAATTTCACCGCGAGGCCGCCTTCATCATTTGCCAAGAACCGTCGCTTTGCCCTGTTACTATTTCCATCTATTTTGGTCGGTGCTGCAATCCCACCCGCTTTCTGTCTCAGGGGGTTGCCCCGGTGACATAACTATTATTTTAAGAAGGCGCGATGTGCTGTTGATCATTCCAGCGGTGGGAATGCGTGATGGGTCAAGTCTGTTATGTCCTTGTCAAGAAACGCGGCTGAGGGCCAAGACCCTATTTTTACTACGTTTCATCTCTTCGGATTTGATTATATATCAACTACCTACTGGGGTACTTTTAATTTAATATTCAACTAACTGTTAATAACTTGTGTACTTTGTTGTAGGCAAAAGATACAGGTTGTTTACAAAAAGGATTCGATGTTTTTTTTTTTGAAAAAGGACTTTCAAGAACGGCTCACCAATGAGCGAATTTGGTTTATTATTTCAAATAATAAGCCTATATGATCAAATAGCAAAAAAAATTTATAATCCCCCGCCAAACTTTGTCATTTTACGTTTCAAGGTGCGTAGAATCCAAATTTGAAATGTCCGTCCGCCGTCCGGGCCATAAAAGGCCTTAGTATTGACTTAAAAAATCTGTTCTTTCGCACATAGACTCCACTTGGGGTCTAGTTGGTCCTAACTTCTCGCCAGCTCGATCGCTCCACTCTCATGGGTGCTATGAGCCAAAAATAGGTGAAAAAGTGTATTTTTTTTTGGTATATTTCAAGTTGTATAGAAATTGGAGATTTATGAGTGAAAAGAAAATGTTAGCTATTAATTTTATGGGGAAAAAAAAAAGTATTCTAAATTATACTCTTCTATTCAAAAAGAGATTTTGGATTTTAGGCTATTTTTTGCAATTTTATAGATTTTTTAAAACAAAATTTAATGAAGTTCAAGTTTTTAGCATAATTTCGTACATAAATTTTTGAATGTTCTATTTCATGTTCTATTTGACCGATCTTATGCTAAAAAATATCAATTTAACAATTCTTAGCCATTTTCAGTGATTTTGTCAGCACATTTTTTGAAATTTGACCAATTAGATGATATCAATATACAGTATAGGTAACACTTTCATGTGTTAGAAAGATGACTTGGTAATAAATTGTTTTGTTTATCAACTATATTAAAAAGCGTAAAATTGTGAGATTCCGCTGCTGTAATGGATTGAACCCATTTGTGAGGTCCGAAGCTCCGAGTTCCAATACTAAATATACTATAAGCGGCGTTTAATAATTATGGACCAGAGATCTACGTAGAAGGGCTGTCTAATACATAAATAATAAACCTTTGTGTAATAATTTGCAGCGTTTTTGTTAATAATCGTATTATTAATTGTAGTGGATTTAGATAGGTTTTACTTGGCGTAGGTAGGCCAAGTCGGACATTTATATCCCGGTTATGCGGGTTGGTCTCCGGGTCGATCCCGCGAGGAATGCGGGCGGATCCGCCAAGGTCAACTGGTTTGGCGGACTGAAAGGGGAGATAGTTCGTGTCGCAGCCGCGTGGAGCGCTGGGCTCGCGTAGCAAGTGCTGGGTTCGATCAGTTTGGTACTGAGCCGTTTTGTAATATTCCGGCCTTAGATTTATATCTGATAGGGGAATATGTTGAGCTTGGTTGAGGTACTGAAAAGTATCCTTCGCTTTTTGTACATTTGGAGTGTATTTGACACTCGGATCGGCCGGGTAAGCCTGCGTCGAATATCGTGGGTATTCGGACAGCTTGGTCGAATCGTAATGATCGGCTTCAGAGCGAGTCTGAAAGGTTTCCTCGATCTTTTGTATAGGTGAGGCTTGTTCGAATGTTTCTCGAACGAATACGTCGGGCGAGAAGGCGATCCGGACGTGAGAGTCGCGCCTTGCGCTGTCGCTGGGTTCAGCGGACTCGCCGTGTGGCCGGTAGGGCGCACTACGTGGGCTACTCGGCCCGGCTTCGCCGTCGTCCACCTCCCCTTGCAAGGGGAAGTAGGAGGGCCGACGTTCCATCGAAATGATCGAGTTTTAGCTCGTTTCGATGCCTCTATGTGTGAAAAATAGAGGGTTTTGGAGGTGGACTCGCTTGACAGAGCGTCTTTCCAATGCTCGGATGTCAGGGTCCTACCTCGTAGCCTTGAAAAAGGCTTCCTTAGACGGTAAATTAGAGCGGAGGAGCTGAGTAATTTACCGGCGTGCCCACAGCGGTCGGTTACGAGCTTAAGGCTACGAAACCCGGGCGACACAGCTCGGAACGTCCCTCGGGCGTGCGAGCTAAAGAGAATATCGATAGCTGCACCGGGTGGCGTCCTGACAGATGAACTACGTTGGGCAATGAGCAGGATGAATAATCACTGGACTCGTAGATGCCAATGTGAGATCTGCGTGGAGAGAAGGACTGGCTTGTAGAAAGCAGTAGGAAACCGTTCTTGAGATGACTTCGTAAGGCAGAAGGTTCGTCAGCGTAGAGCGTGTAGAATTCTTCGTACTTCAGAGTGTGTCGTCGTCGAGAGCGGAGAGTGGAATGAAATTCGGAGGGCTCCCAGCGGGGTATTTATAGGGAGGTGGCCGCCTCCTGGTTGGTCCGCTTAATTTCATAAATTCGACTGTGCAATCTCATTGGTTCGCACAGTGTTTTCTCAGTATCTGTGCATATGATAGCTGAGTTGGTCTTCCGAGGTGGTTTCCCTGCGTCCGTCGCTGTGACGGGGTCCCCGGGGGTGGCTGAACGACCTTGAGTTTTCCTGTTTGAGGTTTCTCATTCAAGGCGACTTGTTTCGAGATGTTTGTCGCATCTCTCTCGCCCAGTAAATGTTTGGGGAGGTCGCCTTGGGTGTTATGCTTTAATATTTCACTTTTGGGAGAGAATTTAGTATTTTCTCTCTGGTGAAATATTTTGTTTGACGGAGTTATAATTCGACGTCTTGTAAATATTTTTGTGTTGTATCTACCTCTTTTTGGTAGCCCTGAAAAGGGCTGTTGACAAGAGGGGGTGGATTTCACCACAGGGGCCCTCCCAAGACGTCGTGTTAATAACGACGACGCCGGTTGGGGTGATTCGAGCGCCGTTACCCACCTCTCGTCGAATTTGGTAGAGGGGACGTGCCTTCTGGCAGATTTTCGGGGAGTTTTCTCCTTACTTCCTGTCCGATTTTGTGACACAGATTGTCCTTGTGATACAGCTTCTTCCGAGTGTAGAGTATAAGCTGGTTTGATTTGCTGTTTGGGAACTTTTTTTGTATGTTCGCCAATTTGCACTGTGACCGAAAACTTATCTCTTTTAACCACTTTGAATGGTCCCGTGTAAGGACATTGCAGAGAGGTGAGCTGTGTGGGCACTCTGATATAGACATGAGTACATGTATCCAAATTTTTGGGCATGTTTACGGCATATTTCGTATTATTATGTTTAATATGCGTAGGCCGGAAGAAAAGAGGTTCCGAAAGGTTCGTAGAAGTTACGAAAATGTCTCCTGGGAGTGGTACGTCAATCCCGTAAACTTTTTGGAAAGGCGTAGTTTCGGTCGCCGGGTCTACTGCCGTACGCATGGCGAGTAGAACTTTGGGAAGTGCGTCGAGCCAATTTTCGTTTTGAGCTTTGAGAGCCTCTTTCAAAGATCTATTTCTGCGTTCTACCATTCCGTTTGTTGATGGTTTGTATGGTAACGTGTGAGTATGTTTTACTCCGAGACGTTCCATAATGGAATTGAACAGATCTGATTCAAATTGAGTGCCTTGATCACTTGTGATGTATTTAGGTACGCCTTTTGAAGCTACCCAAATATTGATAAAGGCATTTGTGATTGTGGTTGTTTCGATGTTGCTAAGAGGGACTGCCTCTAGCCAACCCGTTGCTCTATCAACCATCATCAAAATGTAACGTTTCCCTCCTTTAGCTAAAGGTAAGGGTCCGGTAATATCAACGTGTACGTGTGAAAATTTGTTTGCCGTTTCAAATTCGGAGTAAGGGAGCTTCACGGAGCGCGTGATTTTTGCTCGTTGGCAAGTTTCGCACGCTCGGACCCAGTTTGAGACATCTGCACGGAGTCCGTGCCAAAAATATCGTTGTTTAACTTTATACACTGTAGAGTGTATACCTGGGTGTCCCAAATTGTGAATTTGGCTTATTATTTCTTCCCTTATTTCGTTTGGAATATAAGGTCTAGGGTGTCCTAGGTCTAGGTTACACCAAATTTCTCCTTGAGAGAATTCAACTCGTGTGAGTTTCAATTTGTCCTCCGCGGTAGGGGGAGAACGAATTTGTGAATTTGAAATGTGCAGTAGAAGATTGCATTCTATTGCAGCCGTAATTTTCGAAATTTCGGCTATGGGTGGACCCTCGTCCGTCTGGGTTGAAATCGATTTCGTTTGAATTTCAACCGGATCGAAGGGTCTGGAGAGTGCGTCGGCGACGACGTTGCTCTCTCCGGAAATATGACGAATGTCACTCGTCATTTGAGAGATGTATGTTAGCCATCTTAATCTCATTTTAGAAAAATGTGCATTCTTCTTAAGCATCGTGCCTAGCAGAGGCTTGTGATCCGAACAAATATGGAAAGATCTGCCGTCCAAGTCGTTGTGCCAGTGAATGCACGCTTGGTAAACGGCGAACATTTCCTTGTCGAACGATGCTTTGTTCTTCCATTGTTCTGGAATTTCTTTACTGAAAAATCCCAATGGTTGGTACGATTTCGAGCCATGTTTGTCTGTAATTTCTTGTTCTAGTGCCGCTCCGATGTGTGTGTCGGATGCGTCACAGACTAATCTCCACTCCGCCGTAGGGTGTGGGTGAGCAATGTTATGCAATGTTGCTTTGATCATTGCTTGCTTTAAGCTGTTGAAAGCTTTTTCTCTCTCTGATGTCCATTCGATAGGTGTTCTGTCATTTTTTTTGTTTGACTGAATGGAGTCATACAGAGGTTGTGCCGTGTGAGCGAATTTGCTTGAGCATGCTCGGTAGAAACCACACATACCTAGGAATCTGCGTAGACTTCGTACGTCTACTGGCCTAGGAAATTGTTCTATGGCTTCTATTTTATCTCGTTTAGGAATTATCCCTTCCTTCGAGATAGTGAAACCTAGGAAATCGACGGTAGGTTTTGAAAAAATGCATTTATCAAAACCTACTCGAAGTCCGTGTTCCCCTAGTTTGTCAAAAATTTGTCTGAGGTGGTTCATGTGTTCGTTATAATTTTTAGAAGCCACCAGGATGTCATCTAGGTATACAAATGCGAAATCGAATTTTCGCATTATGCTGTCCATGTATCTTTGCCATGTCTGAGCCGCTCCGGCCAAACCCATGCTCATTTTCTTAAACTCATAAAGACCGAAAGGTGTAATAATCGCAGTTTTATGAGCGTCATCTGGGTGCATCGGAATATGATAATACGCTGATTTTAAATCTATTGTCGAATAGATTTGCGTATCATGTAAATTTGCTTGGAAAGAGCGAATGTGAGGAGGAGGGTAGGCGTCTTTCTTCGTTTTCGCGTTGAGGAAACGGTAGTCGCCGGTGATTCTCCATGACCCGTCTTTTTTTGGCACACAGTGTAACGGGGATGCCCATTCGGAATACGATGGTGCAATTATGCCTTCTGAAAGCATTTCGTCAAAAGTACTTTTGACTTGAGCCCGTTTTTCGCCTGCCATGGGTCTTGCTCGGAAGTGTACTGGTGTTCCTTCCGTGGTTATACGGTGGTAAACCCCGTTGTTTTTCCATTTACCATGAATTTTGCTCATTTTATCATTGTATTTGTTAATGATAGAGCGAATGTTTTCGTCCTCCGTGATTTGCACGTCCTCTGGTTGAGGGGTATTGTCACGATGAGGGATATTAGCTGCTATTTGTTCGTCAGTGAACTTTTTGTTCATGACTGCAGCTATTTTTTGATCGGCATAGCACTTTATTTTATCTTTATAAATGTACTTGTGTTTGACCCGTATTCCGATATCCCAAGACTCGAGGAATGGAATACCTAGGATCGCTAGATCAACTTTCGTGATCATAAACTCGGTGGTCATGTCCCCGAGGCCGATGTTAATTGTTGTGTCAGCTCGCCCTAGTGTGTCTATAGGGGCTCCGTTAGCTGCTGTGAGCTTAACGTTGGACTTAAGAATTTTCAAGCCCAATTTTTTTGTGACATTGTGGGGCAGAATGTTCACTTCTGCTCCCGTGTCAATGAGAAATTCAGTGCCATTTATTTTGCACTTGAAAAAGAGCCTTTTATACTCAGTAGACTGCCGGCGTATAGGCTCAGATACACTGGCAGTTATTCGTTTTCCGAATTCTCTGTGTCGGAAGTTGTAACGGTACTTTCTTGTACCGATCGCTGAGTATTTTCGGTAGAAACCCGGGTTTTAGGCTGGCTTATAGTCGCAGCCTTTCTGCTAGTTTTGGAAGCAGTGTTCGTCTTCCAAGTGCAGTGTTCTGGGTCTGCACATTTGCGAGTTTCGTTACCGAAACGTGCGTGGTTTCGACAGACATAGGCCGTCGGTTTGTGAGGCTTACTCTCCACTGGTTGGGGTTTGAACTCAGCTTGTTTCGAGAGGGCCTTTTTGAAACCAGTATTTATGGGTTTCGGAGTAGATTCTACTCCTCGTATGTTCAGAGAAGTATTCTCTGTTCTGTACGCGTGTAGCGTATCAGCTAGGTCGAGCCAGGAGGTCGTGGTAGGCTGAGCTGCGACCATACCTTGTGCTTCGATGGGAAGAGTCTCGATCCACTTTTGAGTGATCAGAGCTTCCGAAAAGTACCCAACAGCTTTCGAGTACATTTCGTGGTACTTGGTGCTGGGTTTTTTGGCGAGAGATGCGGGGTCCTCGAGTGCGAGGAGCCTGTCCTGTAAGGACAACCCATATTCTCGCTGGAGGCGCTGTTTGGCCTCTTCGTAGGGTGCGTGGGGTGCCGTGAGGTAAGCTGAGTCGATAGCTTCCCTCATTTCTTCTGGTACCCACTTGTATATAGCTGAGAAGCATTCGTTTTGCGTTCTCAGGTGTTTTCGCACGCAGTATTGATCGAACTCGGCGAGTGCACGATCAATATTCTTCTTTTGGAAGATTGGTTTTTGATAATCTCCCATCTCCTCTAAAAGTGCTTGAAAACCACCTTGTGTAGAGGGATGTTGCGTGAGATGTGGGGCGTAGAGGCCCGGCGGGGGTCGCACGCCCGCAGTGGTTCCCTGAAATCCACTAGCTTCATAAGAGGGAATGAAATGCTCCGTGTTGAGCCTGTTCAAAGGCGGGGTCACCATTTGTAGTGGATTTAGATAGGTTTTACTTGGCGTAGGTAGGCCAAGTCGGACATTTATATCCCGGTTATGCGGGTTGGTCTCCGGGTCGATCCCGCGAGGAATGCGGGCGGATCCGCCAAGGTCAACTGGTTTGGCGGACTGAAAGGGGAGATAGTTCGTGTCGCAGCCGCGTGGAGCGCTGGGCTCGCGTAGCAAGTGCTGGGTTCGATCAGTTTGGTACTGAGCCGTTTTGTAATATTCCGGCCTTAGATTTATATCTGATAGGGGAATATGTTGAGCTTGGTTGAGGTACTGAAAAGTATCCTTCGCTTTTTGTACATTTGGAGTGTATTTGACACTCGGATCGGCCGGGTAAGCCTGCGTCGAATATCGTGGGTATTCGGACAGCTTGGTCGAATCGTAATGATCGGCTTCAGAGCGAGTCTGAAAGGTTTCCTCGATCTTTTGTATAGGTGAGGCTTGTTCGAATGTTTCTCGAACGAATACGTCGGGCGAGAAGGCGATCCGGACGTGAGAGTCGCGCCTTGCGCTGTCGCTGGGTTCAGCGGACTCGCCGTGTGGCCGGTAGGGCGCACTACGTGGGCTACTCGGCCCGGCTTCGCCGTCGTCCACCTCCCCTTGCAAGGGGAAGTAGGAGGGCCGACGTTCCATCGAAATGATCGAGTTTTAGCTCGTTTCGATGCCTCTATGTGTGAAAAATAGAGGGTTTTGGAGGTGGACTCGCTTGACAGAGCGTCTTTCCAATGCTCGGATGTCAGGGTCCTACCTCGTAGCCTTGAAAAAGGCTTCCTTAGACGGTAAATTAGAGCGGAGGAGCTGAGTAATTTACCGGCGTGCCCACAGCGGTCGGTTACGAGCTTAAGGCTACGAAACCCGGGCGACACAGCTCGGAACGTCCCTCGGGCGTGCGAGCTAAAGAGAATATCGATAGCTGCACCGGGTGGCGTCCTGACAGATGAACTACGTTGGGCAATGAGCAGGATGAATAATCACTGGACTCGTAGATGCCAATGTGAGATCTGCGTGGAGAGAAGGACTGGCTTGTAGAAAGCAGTAGGAAACCGTTCTTGAGATGACTTCGTAAGGCAGAAGGTTCGTCAGCGTAGAGCGTGTAGAATTCTTCGTACTTCAGAGTGTGTCGTCGTCGAGAGCGGAGAGTGGAATGAAATTCGGAGGGCTCCCAGCGGGGTATTTATAGGGAGGTGGCCGCCTCCTGCCGCCTCCTGGTTGGTCCGCTTAATTTCATAAATTCGACTGTGCAATCTCATTGGTTCGCACAGTGTTTTCTCAGTATCTGTGCATATGATAGCTGAGTTGGTCTTCCGAGGTGGTTTCCCTGCGTCCGTCGCTGTGACGGGGTCCCCGGGGGTGGCTGAACGACCTTGAGTTTTCCTGTTTGAGGTTTCTCATTCAAGGCGACTTGTTTCGAGATGTTTGTCGCATCTCTCTCGCCCAGTAAATGTTTGGGGAGGTCGCCTTGTGTGTTATGCTTTAATATTTCACTTTTGGGAGAGAATTTAGTATTTTCTCTCTGGTGAAATATTTTGTTTGACGGAGTTATAATTCGACGTCTTGTAAATATTTTTGTGTTGTATCTACCTCTTTTTGGTAGCCCTGAAAAGGGCTGTTGACAAGAGGGGGTGGATTTCACCACATTAATATTCAAGTTAAACTGATTAAAAATGTGAGGAACTTGTGCAAAAAGAAATAGCTTTCTATCAATTTTATTTTAAAAACTATTCTAAATAATAATATGTTATTCAAACCAAGATTTGGGAGTTCCGGCATTTTTTTGCAATTTTCATCGATTTTATAGGTTACACTAATAAAAAAAAAAGTTCCATTCATGCAGCATGATCGTATGAGCGAATTTTCGTATATTAGGTATCGTATTGTTTTGAAATTTGAGCTTTTTGAGTGCAAGGAAATCGTTAACCATTAATTTTATGGCAAAAAACGTATTCTAAATAATAACCTTCTAATCAAATAGAGGTTCTGCATTTTTAGCTTTTTTGCAGTTTTTATCGATTTTTTAGCAAATTTTGATGAACGTTAAGTACATTTTTCAGCATAATTGTGTACATACATTTTTGGATGTTATATTTTATAGTTAATAAACTTTATTTGAGCAATATTCTACCAAAACCGTTACTAATTCACCAACTAAACTAAAAACTCGGGACTATGTTAAACTTTGAAACGTATGTACTCTGAACTTGGTATTAGAACCTCTTGAAACTCATACGGTGGATACAGCTTTCGTACAAGTACGCAACCACGAGAGACATTTTATGTCTTTGCGCCCCCTTTCCCCTTCCTATAAAACCCCGTATTGTATTCTAGAGCCACTCAGCCCAAAAAGGTACTCTAGGGCCCACATACCAAATCTCAGAATCGTGGGATCATTGGGGAAAAAACTGGATTCTAGATCCACTCAGCTGATCTGGGATCGGTCAGTTGTGTTCAGAAGTCCCTCAAGGGCAAACATACCAAATCTCAGAATCGTGGGATCATTAAAGAAAAAACTGGATTCTAGAGCCACTCAGCTGATCTGGGATCGGTCAGTTGTGTTCAGAAGTCCCTCAAGGGCCCACATACCAAATCTCAGAATCGTGGGATCATTAGGGAAAAAACTGGATTCTAGATCCACTCAGCTGATATGGGATCGGTCAGTTGTGTTCAGAAGTCCCTCAAGGGCCCACATACCAAATCTCAGAATCGTGGGATCATTAGAGAATCTCCGCGTAACGCTCTCCGCGTGACGCTCCCCCGCGTGACGCTTTTTCATTTATGTGCCATAGTAAAGACATAAAATGTCAAAATATTAACTGAACGATTTTTAGCCATTTTTAGAGATTTTTTTAGTACATTTTTTGAAATTTGAACAATTTAATGTACTCGAAAAGTGTTGTCCAACGAACTCATCCTTTCTTTTGTAATGCTTGATTTTTTGGCGAAAGAACGAAGTTTTTATCTCTATTCTATCGAGAGTTATTGTCTGGAATGACACATACATATATATACTTACATATATATATACATATAAAAAAGCGTTAAAATCCAGGAATCATTTCAGAATGCCTCAAAACAGATTTCGATGAAGAAAATTTTTGTTTTGAAATTTTTGGAGCCATTGCAATAGCTCTATTTTCTAAGAAAATTCGCTAATAAAGTTCTCCTGAAATTATTACATAGCTATTTTCGGCTTTGGCTCCTGGACTATAATCAGCACTAGATTTCATCAGAAATGAACGAATTCCCATTGCGCTGTAAAGAGCTAACGACGATTCTCCCCATACAGCTCATTGCGAGTGGCTCAGATAAGTGGCCACTCACGATTTGGACGTTGAGGAATATCGTCTATATTTAGGCCTATTTATCAACAGATGTTCCGAGAAGATGCCGAGCCGCAGCCAGGAGCCTTTTCCGTCTCCCGCAGTTCTGATCAGATGAAGAGTTTTGATCACGGCTGACTGAGCCCGCATCCCAAGAACCAGCCCGACCCAACTTTTTGTCACTTGCCCATTTATCGTCATTGATGTTGCCACTTGTGTCTGGATAGTTTACCTACTCCACTACAATTTTTAACATATCTCATTTAATATGTCGTTTTCCAAAAATAAGCCCCAGGTCAACTGAAAATGTCAATATTCACACGAATCTCCCCTTAACTCGGTAAAGGTCCGATTGCAACTCTCTTAAATGCGACATAAATTCAAATACGTGGCTCTCCGTGTATTTTGCGGAAGTAGACTACATTTTCTTTATTATCAATGCCATTTATTAATACTCGAATGTAATTATATTAAAAAAAGATAAGGAAGTATTTGATACTTCGATCCATGAATACAAAAACAACTCGTCTTAGTAAACTTAACTATTACTGACCTCTAAAATTTAAAAAAAATTTCTGTAGATCAAGAGTTAGAATATATATATATATATATATGTATATATATATATATATATATATATATATATATATATATATATATATATATATATATATATATATATATATATATATATATATATATATTATTTTGAGGTATTACAGAAGGTTGGAAAAGATAGGAAACACTTAAATAAACTTACAAAATTGAGAGAATATTTCGCTGTGTCAGCGTCGTCAGCTGACAGCGAAATATTCTCTCAATTTTGTAAGTTTATTTAAGTGTTTCCTATCTTTTTCCAACCTTCTGTAACTCCTCAAAATAATATTACACGCGAGTGTTTTCATTTTTCATCAAAACTATATATATATATATATATATATATGGCGAGTGCTATCATTACACAAATATACACCATTATATGAAATAAATAAAGAGAAGGAATTTAGATCTTAAATGATGCAGTAAGTACAAACTACATTCTACCTACACAAAAGAAATTTCAAGGAAAACATTCTATCAACAAACAAACGTAAAACTCGATAGATGAGGACAAAATTACTAAATAAATCTAAATAAGGAAACAAAAATATCGTTTTGATATAGATTTCTGAAAAATATATTAATGCTATTTGTAAATTTAATAAAATTGTCAATCAGTTTAATGTGCACTGACAATTCAACAATCTAAGGCTTAATAAAGAAAGTTTCGCTTGAAAAAATCACGTTTTGGGTATAGGATTGGTATCGTAATACATGAATTCAATCGCTAACACCTTGTAAAGGGGGATATCTGGAAGATCATGTTTAAAATAATACTTTAATAATTCTACCACTCATGTTAGTCGAGTAGGGAGAATATTTAATTTAGAAAATAAAGGTTTACTTGGGCTTGCATTGTTGCCAGACGTCCCTTTTTGGGGAGTACATGGACCCCGTTCTAGGTACCAAAACCCCCAACTCCTAAGACCTTGGGGGTACGCACAAATCTACCCCTTTTTGCTTAGGATCTCCTTTTTTACCTCTTTTCATAAATAATATACACTCACTTCTCCTTTTTTACTTGTGAAATGGATCTAGGTAGGGGATGCATTGCTCCAAGATATATCCATCTATACCGTAGTTCAGGGGTGCTCAAACGGTCGATCGCGATCGACCAGTCGATCGCGAGTGCTTTTTGAGTAGATCTCGAGAAGAAAAAAATTTTTAATAAGTAGGTAACTAAACTACAAAAATTTATTACGTAATAACACAATTTATGGGCATTGCAACAAAAATTGTGAATTCCATCCGTGCACATAGCTTGCAACGGCGGCTCTTTAAGTTGCAGTTGGAAGATAGGGAGTCAGCTGAACACACTGATTTAGTTCTTCACACGGACGTCAGGTGGTTGAGTCGCGGAAAATTCCTAGAAAGGTTTCAAGAATTATTGCCCGAAATAACAGCTTTTCTAGACGAAAGAGGTGATGACACTGAGATGTTGAAAAACGAAAAATGGCTGACTGATTTGGCATTTTTGACTGACATCACAATGCACTTAAACACCATTAACTTGGAGCTTCAAGGTAAAGGAAAAACTATTATTGAGATGATTAGCGCAGTAAACGCATTCAAAAGTAAATTGCAACTTATGATAGATCAACTGAAAAGAAAGGATCTGAAACATTTTCCGTCTTTGAAAGCAAGGATTCCTCAGTTGAATTATGATACGTATGAGGCTGAATTATCAAATATTTTGGGACAATTCGAAATGCATTTTTATGATTGCAGTAAATTGGCAAATATAGCATCATTTATGAGTTATCCTTTTTCATGTAAAAACATTGAGGAATTAGCTACTGAAGTAGCAAGTCAGTTTAATATGAACTCATGTTCTGTTGAAAATGAGTTGATGCAGATTATATCAGATATACATCCCAAAGCATTTTATAACAGAAGATAAATATCCGAATCTAAGGCAAATCGCCCTTCAACTGACGGCAATGTTTGGGTCAACTTACTTGTGCGAATCTGCATTTTCTGAAATGAAGATAATTAAGTCAAAATATCGCAATCGACTAACTGACGATCATATGTCATCATGCTTGCGATTGGCACTCAGTGGTTACGCACCATCTTATGAAAAGTATGCTGAGGACATGCAGTGCCACGCTTCAACATCCAAAGTCACTCCTTAGTTGAGTTTAACACCATATGTAACTCTTTTGTTTTGTAACAACGAATAAACTCGCAATTTTGAATAACTAGGAGTTTTTTCATTGATATTGTAGAGAAGAACTTAAGTAAACCTAACCAAAACCTTGACTAAAATAATGTAAATTGTGCGGAAAGCTAATATCTATATATGCTACGGTACACCCTACCTAGGTAGGTAGGGTGTATCGTGTATGTACGACAACCCTGCATCACACATACTTGCAGCCTCTCAGAGTCGATCGTAAGTAGTCTAAAAATATTGAGGTAGATCGCCAGCAGTTCAAGTTTGAGCACCCCTGCCGTAGTTGAAACAATACCAAGGCATTGTTTTTGCAGTTAGGAATAGTGTAAAATATTACTGGTTCACAGACACCCTAAAACCTATATTAAAACCTGGTTTATACGAAACTGAAGTACCTATGAGAAAACTCATGCAATAGAAGAAAAAATTTGTTTTTCGTCTGATAAATAGTGGAGGTTAATTAGGTAGTAATAATTAGACATAATATTTTACTAATAAAGAATAGGTCCTAATATTCATTATTTTACACAGCAGCAACATTTTATTTTTCAGATTTTTCTTATTCATTCCTTAAACTAGATATCCAAGCCTTCAAGTTTTTTCCCACAAAATCTGTGATGACTTGCTTAATGGAAATCTCGATTTCAGCCTTCGGACTGATTCAGCAATATCGGTCTTGTAATTAATAATAAACTATGGGAGGAATGCTCGTTAGAATGTCTGCTGCAGTTTAAAGTGTCAGGGTGTTACATAAGTGTTTAATTTACGCCAGAACCGAGGAAAAGTAGCAATCAAATGTTTTACCAAGGTCTGATCTTGTGCAGCTCTATTATGTGTATTTTTTTTTTTTTTTTTTTTTTTTTTTTTTTTTTTTTTTTTTTTTTTTTTTTTCTTTTACAATAAGAGTTAAGAAGGTTAGCAATTTTGAGTCGGATCCTTATGAAATTTTTGCGGAACTTTTTCGGTGAGTTGGACATGATGAAACAACTCCCGTTATAAATTAATCAACCGCTATTTTAATTTCTCGATTTGTGTAATATCTTCACGTTATTTACTAGTAGGTTACCTACCAAACTCTTGTAACTTGTAACTTATTGATCTGATGAACGTTCGTTGGTTAGATTTTTCTGGTATAACATGAAACTCGTGGGCTCCGTAGTTGGATGTGCTCGCCTGTTCAACGTGTTTACTTTGACAGCTTGCTGGCGGTGATAAGATTCGGCTGAAAGCAAACAATCCCCAATCGCCTACTTCTAGATATACTCGTACCTACCTAGAGCACATAACTTATGACTCTCGTTTTAGCGATTTTTCGTTGAAAATGAAGTGATTTGTGAGGGCCAGAAACTATTAGAAACAAAGAACTTTTGCAAAAGAAAATTCCCATGGAAATTTTTTTAAAAACACTTTGTTCTCATAATATGATTTTGCGTAAATGTGTTTTTGCTAGATGAATATATGTATTTATCTTTCTTTTGTACCGAGATTTTTCAAAATCGTTTATTGCTTAACAATTGGAGAACAATTCAGCATCACTAGTCGCGTAACTTGATCCTGGAGTAAATTTTTGCGCAAGATTACTTCGGGAGTCCAAATTCAAGATAAACTTTTGCTGAATAATGTTCAGCTCTAAATTTCAATTGACACTTATTTAACTTCCCTGGCTACTGAGGAGGAAGCATTTTGATCACTTTTGGGAATTGAAACTTCTTTTTTTCTGTCCAAAATCAAAATTTCCGCTCGCATTTTGCGTTTTGGACCATCATCGTGTTACGTGTTTGTCTGTCTGTGTGTACGCTAATTATTGTTCTGTCAAAACTGTTTAAGTAATATTATGAAGTTAAACTGTCCGATTTCAATGGAATATACGGATCGGGGCGAGTAGGTCCCTAGATGGTCCTTTATTCATTTTATCGCTGCTGGAGCAGTTGCCAATTCTGCGTATGTGCGATTGTAAAATTCTTGTGAACATCAGATCATTTTGGATACTTACCAAGCTACTAATTCTGTGATGCCAAAGATACTTGAGAACCGTCAAGAATTGTTGCACAATGAATCAACTCGCAAAATTAAGTTTGAAAACTTCAGCTTCTATCACTGCAGTCAGTACCTAAAAAATATTTTCTTCTTTTAACACAGAATGTGTTTTAGCCATGGACTAACTAGCCGAAAATGGAACGCGGGATGGTAACGAAATGTGTGACGGATGATTTTCACGTACAACCGAGTCGTTGCTAGGGATATGGTACTTCGTCGTTTTTCATCCCACAAAATTCGTTGACCATTCGTTCGAAAGCTCTCGATTTATCCAACAATATTATGTTAACTACTGCGAAGTGCGTGTCCAACAAACTGAGTTATGAGCATGGTTATATAAATAACTAGCCGCTCCGGCTCGCTACGCTCGCCTCCACGTCCAGCCGGGGGGCAAGCCCCCCGGACCCCCCATTAAATTGCTCGCTTCGCTCGCAAAGTGTGGCATGTAGGGAATATTGCTCGCTTCGCTCGCAAAGTGTGGGATGTAGGGAATGTTGCTCGCTTCGCTCGCAAACGATAGATCCCTAAGGGTAGGTTTAACTTCTGTAAGGGATGCTGCTCGCTTCGCTCGCTTGAGGAAGTTATACTGCCCACCCAACTTGGCAGACGTTTTTTTCTGTTGGAAATTCTTACAAACAAATTAAATCTTATGAAACTACGTGGAACCACAAAAAGTTTATTCGGGGATGTTGCTCGCTTCGCTCGCAAGGTATTGCTGTATATTTGTAGGAAAAAATCCGAATTTATTCTGTTGACATGGCTCTCGCTTCGCTCACAAGGTATACCTGTATACCCTTCAAGACGTAAGTGCGTGTACCTGCTCGCAACCCGTTCCAGTCAGGTGCAAGCCCCGCCTTATCGAACCCCTTGACGTCTTCGTAGAGCCTTCTCGCGAACACGGCAAAATTAATTTCTGATGTTAAACGCTTCCCTCGCAATTCCCCTCCCAATTTGACCTACTTTCCGTCACTTTTTTCGATATCCGACTTCGGATTCAGATTCGGCGGGATCAAAGCTGTATTTCGCCCGCGAAAACCGTTCCGAAAAACGTACCTTTATGGGGTATATTTTAATCGGAAAAAACCAAGTTTTTCGGCGGACTTTTCGAGAAAACGGGTCCGTACTCTCGCATTTTTTTAACGCATTTCCCGATACTTTTTTCGCGATCCGATCGCGCCGTCGTCTTCCTCGTAGGAAAACCTACGAAACCCGTATTTTTCCGGAATTGTCAACGGCCGTTTAGAGGGGTAGGGGAAGCGGGGAAGTGGAAAAAGCGCACATTAATTATTACTTCGACCCCCCTCCCGCCCTACGGCCCATGGTTCGGGTGGGATTAAACAATTTTAAATTCGCTTACACCCTATCGGAAAATCCCAAGAAGATCCCCCCACTCGTAGATCCGGCCCACTCAGCCGTTTGGCCGTGCATAGACACGACAGACAGACAGACAGACAGACAGACGGAGTTTCATTCTTATAAATAATAGAGATTGTTTACACACAGGTGATCATTCTCAATAATTGATATTGTGAACATGATTGCAACCGCTTGTTAATTTCTGATGATTTCATTGAGCTTGTGTTTCGATGATTTGATTCATAGCAGGTGATCTGAGTATTACGAAAACGGTTTGATTTGTGAAGCGGAGGTTAAATAATTTGAATAGGTAATTTCTATACTTTACACTCTAGGAAGCTGTAATTTCGTTTGTAGCCTCTTTAGGACATTTACTTGACGATGCTCAGGGTCCGGATCAGATGTGTGGCTCTTAAAGCTAATTTCTATGCTTTACACTCTAGGAAGCTGTAATTTCGTATGTAGCCTCTTTAGGACATTTACTTGACGATGCTCAGGGTCCGGATCAGATGTGTGGCTCTTAAAGCTAATTTCTATGCTTTACACTCTAGAAAGCTGTAATTTCGTATGTAGCCTCTTTAGGACATTTACTTGACGATGTCCAGGGTCCAGATCAGATGAGTGGCTTTTAAAGCTAATTTCTATACTTTACACTCTAGGAAGCTGTAATTTCGTATGTAGCCTCTTTAGGACATTTACTTGATAAATCGCTCTTGATTTATCACGAATTTATTTCGTATTTTTTTTCGTAGTTTCATACTATAACTATATAAATTGATGTTATAAATGAATAGTAAACAATGACGCTTGTTTGGTTGTCACTTGGTTGCGCGACAACGCAAACACATTCTGTGTTTCAATAATTTCGTCCGAAGTATGTAAATAGAGGTAACCGGGGGTCCAGGGGGCTTGCCCCCTGGCGAGGCGCGGAGCGCCGAGTTTTTCTTTAACCCAACTTTCCGTAGAGAAGGGGGTGTTGCAGCCCTCGGCAGGGTGGTACATGGGGGTAGGGGTGCATTTTCTTTGCGTTTCAGAGGGTGTACTACACGTTATAATAGTCATTAATTTTCAAATCCAGTCTGTGGCTGTCTGGATATACCTGTAAGTATAAATATATTGAAGTATATTTATATTGAAGGGATTTACTCCCCAAAGGGACGGAGTCTGAAGTTGAATCTTTCTCCACCTCCTTTTTCATCCTTTTCGGAATCACGATTACGGGTCTTTCATGTGTCAGCCGAATTAAACGTATTTTTATTCTGACAATTTTGAGTTAACAATGATAATATGTAGGTTGAAATGATGTAATATGCGTGAAACAATGTACCCCCAAAAATACTCCTTTTGGTAACACCATGTGCCTCTTTGTACCCCTTTTTATGATTGGCCTTTCTGTCGAGAAGAGTCTGGCAACACTGCATTACAACAGCTTTGCTCTCCTTCTTCGGTCTTCTCCCGTACACAACATACGTATTTGTATTATTCGTGTGGGGTTGTATTATCTTGTACAATCAAACTTTGCAAGTACGAAAGTCCCTGGCTGAAGAACCGTATCAGAATTCCTTTCAGTTGGTGAGTTAGGGAACAAGATTGTACGGGTTCTTAGAGGATGGCTGGTCGGGACTGTCCGTTTTCTGTTGCTGGTTCATCAACAGTGTCGTCTTCGCCAAACGTAAAAATTTCTAGAATTCCTTCGAGGTGTGGTTATTCTTCCATATCCGATTCAATGGTGTGGATCCTCAATAAAAACCTATCATAGGCAACTTAGCCATTTCATTTCAAAGTTTTTGGGGTACCTCCTCTAAACTCAGCAAATACTAGTGTTTATAGCAATCACTAAAACTTAGTAGGTATATGTTGGGATCTAACGAGAATTGGTACAGAGAGATACGGAGCCACAATTGATCAGCAAGCTTTGAAGCACCAAAAGCGGGTGGAGATTTTTAGGTTGAGGGTGGGGGATATTAATACTTCTTGTACGAACAAAGTACGAGCAAAAAGTTTCCCTGCCTCAAGGACTGGGAAAAAAGAAAAAAGTGTTCTGGTTCCCTTAATGACATCTTCATTTCCCAACTACCCTTCAAATCGATGGATTCAAGGTCGGATGGATTGTCCATGACAAAACGGCTTGATGGATTTTACATTTGCACATGTGCAGTGAAAACTATCAAATTGTAGAGATGAAAGTTATAGGGGACCATCTTCAGCCTTACCCAAACATTCCCAAGAAATTTCATCAAGATCTAATTGAAACCATAAGTTATGTGTGTTGCAAGGATTTCACATTCATGCATGCGCAGCAGCTGCTAGTGATTCGATCGTGATGAAATTTATATGAGATGATCAACTAGTCGTTCCCTAATTACCCTCCACGCAGAGTAAAGAATTGATTTTTGAGTAATGGGATAAGGGATACCCCATCTTCAGTCTAACCCGCAAATCCCCTGAAAATTTTATCAAAATCGGATGAAAACGGTAGAAGTTATGCGTGTTGCAAGGATTTGCGGACACTCGGAAAGACTAACACACAGACAGACACAAAACCAAAGTTGGTCAGAATGGTCTGAATTGTCCATTGTCCATGACAAAACGGCTTGATGGATTTTACATTTGCACATGTGCAGTGAAAACTATCAAATTGTAGAGATGAAAGTTATAGGGGACCATCTTCAGCCTTACCCAAACATTCCCAGGAAATTTCATCAAGATCTAATTGAAACTGTAAAAGTTATGCGTGTTGCAAGGATTGCACATTCATGCATGCGCAGCAGCTGCTAGTGATTCGATCGTGATGAAATTTATATGAGATGATCAACTAGTCGTTCCCTAATTACCCTCCGAATTTGAGTCAGAACGGACGGCTACAACGCGAGAAAAAAAATTGTCTGATGGAATTTACGTTTTCGCATGCACAGAGTAAAGAATTGATTTTTGAGTAATGGGATAGGGGACCATCTTCAGTCTAACCCGCAAATCCCCTGAAAATTTCATCAAAATCTGAAGAAAACTGTAGAAGTTATGCGCGTTGCAAGGTTTTGCGGACACACGGAAAGACTATAACACACAGACAGGCACAAAACCAAAGTTGGTCAGAATGAAACGTAAAATGCGAGTGTAAATTTTAATTTTTGAAACAAAAAATTGTTCAACTGAAAGTGAAAATACTGCTTCCATTCATTTAAATATCAGTTTATTCACTCTTTGTAACCGAGCTTCTTTAATTGCATATTTGCAATTGTCAGTGTAGGTATGAGTTTCTTTTAAATACCTACGTTTCATTCATTGCTCAGCCTTGAGCCATTGAGTTATTTTTAGCCATTTCGTCACTATTCAGTGCACTGTAAGAGAGTGTCGGTAGGTACCACCCACCTTTCCTTCCACTGTTGTGCACTGGGATACCTAAAACCACTAAAATCTGTTTGTTAAGAGTCAAAACATCCCATGGTAAGAATATTACGTGAACAATAACTAAGATTCGTCCTCTTATTTCATTAGCTAGTTAAAAAATACACTTTTTTTGTATTAAATTAATTTGTTACTCCAAGTCTAAAAATGTTCGGAGGAAGGTTTTTGAAATGTTTCTTAATTTTGATCTTTTGTGTTTTCAAAATGTTGATAATAAAATGTGCTGTTTGATCTTTTTGCCCTTCTGAGGGTATATATTTGGCTTTTAGCGAATTTTCTTAGAAAATAAAGCGGTAGCAATGGCGCCAAAAATTTTCAAAAATTTTCTTCATCGAAATCTTTTTTGAGGCATTCTGAAATGATTCCTGGATTTTAACGCTTTTATATATATATATATATATATATATATATATATATATATATATATATATATATATATATATATGTATGTATGTGTCATTCCAGACGATAACTCTCGATAGAATTGAGATAAAAACTTCGTTCTTTCGCCAAAAAATCAAGCATTTCAAAAGAAAGGATGAGTTCGTTGGACAACACTTTTTGAGCACATTAAATTGGTCAAATTTCAAAAAATGTACTTAAAAAATCACTAAAAAAGGCAAAAAACCGCTAAAAATTAACAAATTTCTATTTTTTAGCAGAATGCTACTCGAAAAAAATTAATCGAACATGAACTAGGACATTTAAAAATTTAAGCACAAAATTGTACTGAAAAATGTACTTAAATTTCATTAAAATAAGCTAAAAATCGATAGGAACACTTGAAAAAATTGTAAAAATCCACAAAATCGTTTGTTCATTGGAATATTACTGAAAAAAGTAAGTTTGCTATAAAATGTATTGAAAAAATTTTATTTGTCCCCAAAGTGCTCAAATTTCAACAGAATTTAACATAAATGTAATACGACCATTTATGAAAATTCGCTCATACGATCATGCTGCATGACTGGAACTTTTAAAATATCGAACTGCTAATTGAGTGTTTTCCTTTGAGGGAAAAAATCATTTTGGAAAAAACCCTTTTAAGAAAAATGACCAGAATTGCACACTTTCCCATTCATTTCCACGCAGCGCAAAACGTGTTGGAATTGGCAGCAGTTTGAAGTGATGAAATAGGCGAATGTAATCAATGAACTTCTCTAGTCATTCACCGTGAGACAATATCGTACCACAAAAACGAACCAAATGTGGTACTAACTGAATTTAGGTTTCCAAAACTTGATATTTGCAATATGCTCACATGTTGCGTGTAATTGCGCACTCATGAATTTGATAGATGGCTAATTTTCCCTTGAAATTTCACGCAGGTTCCGAATCTGCAGCAAAATCGGGCTTCCCATCTTATAAAGAAAAAATGTGCATGCACACGTGTGCAAAAATGTTATATTTGACGTTTTAAATTAAGGCGGTCACCATTTTGAATTTTTTTCGACGTATGTTTACCGAGGAAGTTAACGAGGGATTTTACCCGAAGTTGTGAGATTCATCGTCTGCATTTTCAAAAAATCAGTATCTCCAAAATTGGCATTGCAAGCTTAATTTTAGCGAATTTTCGAGAATAAAATAAAGCTATTACGATGGCTCCAAAATACTCTTGAATGGGAATTCGTTTTGAGGCATTCTAAAACGTTTCTTAGATCTAACACTATTTCGCAGATTAAGTCATTAATAAATTTATATTGTTATTGCAGTGTGAGAAAATTTGTATCAGCTCTAGAATATTTAGAATTAAGTACAAAAATTTACTTGAATTTCATTAAAATATCCTTGGAATAATCGATAAAAACTCTAACAAATAAATTTCTACAAATCCCACAGTTTGTTTGAATAGTTATTTGGGAAACGTTGTTTTGCCATAATGCAGTAGTTAAACATTTCTGTGCTTATAAATTCCTCAAATCTCCCGAAAATTTGACATAAGTACGAATGTTCGGTCCAATATGGTCATACTACATATTTGGAACTTTTTCATGAACGTCGTGTTGTGGCATGTTTTACCTTTCCTGTGAAGACTTGCAAAAAGGATTTTGGGAATCCATCTCCTTGTTATAATAATTAATGAAATAAATAATTTGGGTTGTATACCGTATGGAATATTGTCCTTAAACATTGAATCTATTTACAGGTTGCTTGTTGGTGCGCCACTGGATCAGAACGCCCAGCCCCAGACCAACAAATCAGGCGCTCTGTGGCGCTGCCCCCTCTCAACTCTTAGCTTTGACTGTGAGCAGGTGATCACTGACGGGAAAAGAGGTAACCATTTCTCTATAATTCCTTGATCTTCCATCTTCTGAATACTCCGTATACAACTCTATTGGTGGATGTTCTCGCACTCTACAATTCCTAATGGCAGAAATGAACACTGAACCTCAACACCGGGTTTTAATTTCACTTTTCGTGGGCCTTGGTGGTGGTGTCAATCAAGAATGTGATAAGTATTGGCTTCTCAAACTACAGAGTGCTCCTCATTCCTTATCAAAAATTTATGATTCCGATGCTTCTGCAAGATCTGACAATTTGATCAACCTAATTTCACACTTCACAACTATCCCCATTACAAGAACAATCGAAAACAGGGCCTTGGGAAGCATTGTTTTCTAAACTTCGTATCGTACCCCATTAATATAAAATCACACAAGTGCTTGAAAAATTGCAATACCTACTATATTCGCTCATCTAAGTACAGAGCGGTCCTTTCAGCGTTTCAGTTCATTTTAAATAACATTGAACGTGCCAACGTGTTTCAGAAATTCTATTCATAAACGCCAAAATTAATGTCACCTCTAATATGCTCAGTATGAGGATCAGCAATCAGCCGTAAGGTAGGATTTTTTGAAAAACACAAAGAGCTTGATGCATTGCCCATGTAACATACTGAAAACTATTTTTACGCGCTCTTGCTTATCTTGAACATCCTTGGATGAATTTCGTAATTGTTTTCAGTTAATTGTGCTTCTTGGTATACAACCCGCACCGTCTCCGAGTATTGTCCATTCACGAATGCATTGTGACTTTTGTTACAGTTTAGTCCTGTCTGACGAACATTTGTCTATTTTTTTTTTTAGCATGAATATGCTTTAGCCGTGACCTAACTACCGAAAAATGTCCCACGAGAGTGCAACGAAAGTAGCGCCAATAATTGTGATGATTCCGCTTACAACCGAGTCGTTGCTAGGGATATGATACTTCGTCGTTTTTCATCCCACAAAATTCGTTGACCATTCGTTCGAAAGCTCTCGATTTATCCAACCATACTATATTAACTACTGCGAAGTGCGTGGCCAACAAGCTGAGTTATGAGCATGATTATATGAATAATTGTTTACACACAGGTGATCATTCTCAATTATTGATATTGTGAACATGATTGCAACCGCTTGTTAATTTCTGATGATTTCATTGAGCTGGTGTTTCGATTATGTGATTCATAGCAGGTGATCCGAATATTGCGAGAACGGTTAGATTTGTGAAGCGGTGGTTAAATTATTTTAATAGGTAATTTCTATACTTTACACTATAGGAAGCTGTAATTTCGTATGTAGCCTCTTTAGCCTCTTTCTATAATAAAGTGAATGTTTACTCGCGAGTTTCTACTAGGAGATCATCATCTCACAAGAGCTCAATCGTCGTGATCATTTCTATAATAAAGTGAATGTTTACTCGCGAGTTTCTATTAGGAGATCATCATCTCACAAGAGCTCAATGGTCGTGATCATTTCTATAATAAAGTGAGAGCGAGGAGCTAAAACATGATTCCATGTTTTAGGATTGATGGCAGAATGATAAACAGAGTTCAGAGGCCGATGGGGGGTCAGGTTCAGAGAATCGACGAGGAGTGAGTCGTGTACGGCTAAAGCATATTCATGTTTTTTAATTTTAGCCGTCAGGCTCAAAGGAACTGTGGCTTTTTTTTTTTTTTTTTTTTACTTTTACTTTTACAGTTTCAACGGTGTTAGTCTCGTTCAAGATTTAAATGTACGATAAGTAGGGATGCTTACCTACAAACACCTATTCTCTTAGAACACTCCTAAACTCTTGGCTTGAGCGCCTAAGTGTCGGTCTAATGATTTGTATCAGTGTATTTTGATTCCAATGAGTGATGGAATAAGGGTTTGTAGGTATTGCAATGGTTATGTGTTGTGTGAAGTAGGAACGCCATTGGTATTCTGGCTTCCTGAACTCGCTTCTATGCCTTGATTTGCAAATATTGTGCTCGAACAGGACAAAGGTTTGGAAACTTGTGGGCCAAAATTATCCATCAAAGCCTTCCTGGCGTAAAGCAAAAAGAGGTCGGTAAAGGGAAATCATGGACAGGAGGGGAGAGGGGGTTGAGTACCAGATGTGTGGCCATCAACACTTGCAACTAGAAGACATGGGCGATATAGGGAATCACTGTTAGACACAAATCCCCCACCGTCCTCCATGCTCCAAGGCTTGTGGGAGTCACAAACGCCCCTTTTAGCAAATTTTCGTAGAATTGCAATGGCTCCGAAAATTGTCATAATTGAAATCCCTTTTGAGACATTCTACAGGGTGTCCCATCTAAACGGGCCCATCGGGAAATTACAGCCTTACGGTGCGAGCTATCGAAAAATTGAACTGGACCTTTTTTATAGTATTTCAACTCAGCTTCACGATGCGGAAGTCCGATTTTTATTTTTCCATGTTTTAGGGTCTCAAATCATTGATTGAAACTTACGGTTTCCTCTTGACCCCCCTTTTTTATTGTTTTTTTCGATTTTAGGTTGAATTTGGAACAGAAAATGCCTCGTTGAAATTTTCTTTTTGGGGCTTCGTTTCTGAGTTATTCCACTTTTTACGGAAGTCCGATTTTAATTTTTCCTTCTCAAATCATTGATTGAAACTTACGGTTTCCTCTTGACCCCCCTTTTTAATTGCTTTTTCCGATTCTAGGTTGAATTTGGAAAAGAAAATGCCTCCTTCAAATTTTCTTTTTGAGGCTTCGTTTCTGAGTTATTCCACTTTTTGCGAAATACAGAAGATCGCCTATTTCTTTTAGACATTACCAAAACTTTCTTACTATTTTTATCTTCAATTTTTGAGATGTTCACCACACTTTTGAAATCAGCATTAAACTATCTATCATCAGACCCCAGCGTCCATAATCAACAATCACCACCAGGGGGATGACATTACACTTGAACCTCTTACGATTTAGAAAAAGTTTTCCAAATCGTCGTTTAACAAACAAAAAAAAAAACCCTCTAACTGTTCAGTATATTACTCATTTATTAGAAGAATTTTGGACTAATGTAAGGTTCTTTAAATAATAAATATCATAGTGCAGACTGAACAATAAGTATCTATCAAGAAGCTGTTGTTTTCTTGACCCTTGATCACAGTTTGCAGGAGAAGGAGCAGAGGCTGCAGAAGGAGCAGGTGGCATTTTCGATTTATCACAACACAACTGACGAAGTCTCCTCGTGGTACATTTTTTAAACTGTATTCTGAACAGTGATTCTGTGTGTACTGAACAGTTTGAGGGGGTTTTTTTTAAACGACGATTTGGAAAACTGTTTTTAAACCGTAAGCGGTTCAAGTGTAATGTCATCCCCCTGATGGTGATTGTTGAGTATGGACACTGGGGTCGGATGATAGATGGTTTAATTCTGATTTCAAAAGTGTGGTGAACATCTCAAAAATTGAAGATGAAGATAGTAAGAAAGTGTTGGTAATGTCTAAATGAAATTGGCGATGTTCTGTATTTCGCAAAAAGTGGAATAACTCAGAAACGAAGCCCGAAAAAGAAAATTTCAAGGAGGCATTTTCTGTTCCAAATTCAACCTAGAATCGGAAAAAGCAATAAAAAAGGGGGATCAAGAGGCAACCGTAAGTTTCAATCAATGATGTGAGACGGAAAAATAAAAATCGGACTTCCGCAAAAAGTGGAATAACTCAGAAACGAAGCCCCAAAAAGAAAATTTCAAATAGTCATTTTCTGTTCCAAATTCAACCTAAAATCGAAAAAAGCAATAAAAAAGGGGGGTCAAGAGGAAACCGTAAGTTTCAATCAATGATTTGAATCCCTAAAACATGGAAAAATAGAAATCGAACTTCTGCGTCGCGAAGCTGAGTTGAAATACTATAAAAAAGGTCCAGTTCAATTTTTCGATAGCTCGCACCGTAAGGCTGTAATTTCCCGATGGGCCCGTTTTAATGGGACACCCTGTACATATAACGAATCCTAGAGTTTAACGCTTAGTCATATGTATGGGTCATTCCAGACGATAACTCTCCTTAGGTTTGAGATAATAACTCCGCTCTTACGCCAAAAAATCAAGCTTTTCAAATAAAAGAACAAGTTCGTAGGCCAACACTTTTTGAGCACAATAAATTGGTCACATTTCAAAAAATGTGCTAAAAAAAATCACTAAAAATGGATAAAGACTGCTAGAACGTGTTAAATGTATGTTATTTAGCAGAATTTTAGTCAAAAGAAGTTTTCCAATGATGAGCCAGAACAAAAAAAAAATTTATGGACAAAGTAATGCTGAAAATGCTTTTAAATTTCAATAATATTTGCTTTAAACAAATCGAAAAAACTGCAAATAAAAGCTCAAAATCCAAAATGTTTTTTGAATCACAGAATATTATTTAGGACGAGTTTTTTATCATAAAATTGGTAGTGAACAATTTCAAAGTGCTCAAAATTCAAATCAATGTAACATACTCGTAACGTAATACGATAACTTACGAAAATTCCCTCACACGATCTTGTTGCATGACTGGAATTTTCTCCCATCTTGTTTTCAACATCCGTTGGCAAGGATCTCATCAGATGGTTGCTCTCGGAAATTCTTATTGATGGGTACCAATCACCTCGGGTGAGCCTTAGGTATGGAGCAAATAAGTTAAGTATGAAGCTCAGAAAAAGCCAAGTTTGATGAGAAGTTGGTGATCCAGTAAGAATTCTAATGAAAGAATGGTTAACTGGGGAAAGCATGTCTTGGGTCACCTAATTTTTAGGGACGCCTCTCAAATATTTGGTAGAATCACCTAAGACGCCTTGTAATCAAGAGGCTTCGTGTGACTCTATAAGATCAGGGAGCCCTGTTCATGATGAAGAGAAAACCAATCATTTCCAATTCTTGTTACAAACTTTCCTCCATCAGTCGTCATCCAGTTATGAAACTCATACGGTGGATACAGCTTTCGTACAAGTACACAGCCACGAGAGACATTTTATGTCTTTGCGCCCCCTTTCCCCATCCTATAAAACCCCGTATTGTATTCTAGAGCCACTCAGCTGATCTGGGATCGGTCAGTTGTGTTCAGAAGTCCCTCAAGGGCCCACATACAAAATCTCAGAATCGTGGGATCATTAGGGAAAAAACTGGATTCTAGATCCACTCAGCTGATCTGGGATCAGTCAGTTGTGTTCAGAAGTCCCTCAAGGGCCCACATACCAAATCTCAGAATCGTGGGATCATTAAAGAAAAAACTGGATTCTAGAGCCACTCAGCTGATCTGGGATCGGTCAGTTGTGTTCAGAAGTCCCTCAAGGGCCCACATACCAAATCTCAGAATCGTGGGATCATTAAAGAAAAAACTGGATTCTAGAGCCACTCAGCTGATCTGGGATCGGTCAGTTGTGTTCAGAAGTCCCTCAAGGGCCCACATACCAAATCTCAGAATCGTGGGATCATTAGGGAAAACACTGGATTCTAGAGCCACTCAGCTGATCTGGGATCGGTCAGTTGTGTTCAGAAGTCCCTCAAGGGCCCACATACCAAATCTCAGAATCGTGGGATCATTAGGGAAAAAACTGGATTCTAGAGCCACTCAGCTGATCTGGGATCGGTCAGTTGTGTTCAGAAGTCCCTCAAGGGCCCACATACCAAATCTCAGAATCTTGGGATCATTAGGGAAAAAACTGGATTCTAGAGCCACTCAGCTGATCTGGGATCGGTCAGTTGTGTTCAGAAGTCCCTCAAGGGCCCACATACCAAATCTCAGAATCGTGGGATCATTAAAGAAAAAACTGGATTCTAGAGCCACTCAGCTGATCTGGGATCGGTCAGTTGTGTTCAGAAGTCCCTCAAGGGCCCACATACCAAATCTCAGAATCGTGGGATCATTAAAGAAAAAACTGGATTCTAGAGCCACTCAGCTGATCTGGGATCGGTCAGTTGTGTTCAGAAGTCCCTCAAGGGCCCACATACCAAATCTCAGAATCGTGGGATCATTAGGGAAAACACTGGATTCTAGAGCCACTCAGCTGATCTGGGATCGGTCAGTTGTGTTCAGAAGTCCCTCAAGGGCCCACATACCAAATCTCAGAATCGTGGGATCATTAGGGAAAAAACTGGATTCTAGAGCCACTCAGCTGATCTGGGATCGGTCAGTTGTGTTCAGAAGTCCCTCAAGGGCCCACATACCAAATCTCAGAATCTTGGGATCATTAGGGAAAAAACTGGATTCTAGAGCCACTCAGCTGATCTGGGATCGGTCAGTTGTGTTCAGAAGTCCCTCAAGGGGCTACATACCAAATCTCAGAATCGTGGGATCATTAGGGAATCTCCGCATAACGCTCTCCGCGAGACGCTTTTTCATTTATGTGCCATAGTAAAGACATAGAATGTCAAAAATATCAAATTGTTACAACCTGTTTTAGACCATTTCAAAATCAAACCTGTAGACAAAACATAGGTTCAGCTCTGTGTGTGATGATGGTTGATGTTTGGCTGAATGCCTGGATATCCAAACGAGTAAATCTCGAACAGTAAGATTAAAAAAAGTGGAATATAAAAAGAAAAGACAAAAACCTACCTTATAGTTACTTCCTGTGATCTGGGAGCCTGTTCATGAACTATCAATATAAACCCATTATAACGCTCTATTTTCTTCTTCTGCTCTAGCATATCTTGTAAGGTTGGAAGTTGTTTCTGTAGTTGTTATTGTACTTTCATGTTGGGCTGTCAAGGTTCTTATGTTCTGAAATAACCGTCTCACTTATTACTCGTATTTATGAATTACAAAAACTGTCTTCGCATAACTTCATAGGGGTTCCGTTATTTAGATTAGATATCCTTTTACGTTATTAATATTATGAATCCTAGAAGTTATTCTGAATGCATTTCACAATTTCACCTTTCGTCTAACCTTGTACCTACTGCCCAACTATTCATTCCCAATATAGGCGGACGGTTTAATATGAATATACAATTGGTTCATCCATTGCAGTTCCTCCAACAAAAAATTTCGTTTCCCCCTTCTCGTTATTAAAATTTCGTGTTTCACGGTTCAAGACACGTACGTATTGCATCAAAGTATCGATTTAAAAAATCTGTTTGTCCGTCGTCCAGGCCATAACTTCCGAACGCGTGGACCAATCGTGAAGGAACTTGGCATGTAAGTCTACTGATGACCAAGAAGGGTTATAATTGCGTGGAGTCAAAATAGACACACTCTTGGAGGGGGGGGGAAACTCGGTTACAAAAGTTGAACAGCGTTCTAGATTTTTGCCACTTCTGCTTCGTATCTTCTCAGTAAGATGTCCATAATTGGAAATAATAAACCAGTGTGCATCATAAGTGATAGAATTATTGAAAATAATGAACCAAATAGAAGTGAGACATTATGAATTTTAGTTATGATTATCCTGAAGGTCTTTAAATGCGTTGGCCGTGCTTTTTGTAGGAACAAAATTCCAATTGGAAATGCAATCAGACCCAAGCCTAGTGCGCGTAAGGAAGTTTTGTACTTTCCAGCTATTTTCCTGTTGATTCCAGCATAATGGAAAAAATGATGAAAAATAAAAGAATTTAAAATCACAAAAGTTAATAATACCAACGATTTTGTGCGACACTAGGACATTTTTTCCTGTACTGCATTGGAGGGTGAGCCAAAGGGTATGCTTCGCTTATTCAGAGTTTTTCTATCTAAAACCATGAAAGAATTTCATATAGTGCTAGTTTTTTTTTCATGAATTAAATTGTTTATGATTACAACTATTTTACAGTCGTCCCTTTCAGAGTTTAACTGATGTGAAGGTTAGGGTAATAATATTTATAGTACGGTTTTCGTAGAACTTCTTCCCACCCAAAATTTTCATATAAATCTTTGGAGTTGTGTGGGAGGAAAAGCAGTGATAGGTAGCTGAAAATCGTTTGGTAGCAGGAGCTTGAGTTGGTCAGAGAGCTTTCTCCAGTTGATCATAAATTAAATGAATTTTGAACCTTCCCTGTGGGGGGGGGGTTCCCTATCACTTTTTCATTCCTATTCTAATGGACCTTAAAATTATTTGTAATACGAAGTGCTAAGACATTGGATGAATGGGTAGTTCCTCTTCTAGTTTTTTGTAACTGCTGCTCAGAGGTTATTCCTGGAGCTTTCCAGCTTTCAGAGTGGGTATCCTTTGTGAATTGCCGACTAATCACTTCAGACTTTTGAAGGAGTAACTATTCCATTTCATCACCTCCTTGTCTGGTAGCAGGAGGCTTTATGGTTTTATTGAGGCAATTAGCTTGCAACACCCTTAAAGCTAAAAAGCTCCATGCATAACCTCAAAGACGGCAGTGACAAGAAACAAGAATGAGGAACCACCCATCTTTCACCAAGTGCACTGCAGAGGAATATCTAATCCTCGACCTCCTAGATCCCAGGACATTTGCCCTTCTTTGCAATTATAACGATGAGCTCCCCCTTGTTTTTGCTCCTGTTTCAGCAAAATATAGTTCAGTTGGGGGTACAGAACAATACAGTTGGTTTATTTATCACGTTACTTGTTTTCCTTTTGCAACGGAACCTCTACAAACCGTAGGTAGTCTTCTTCCAACCTATGCCAATTCTCTCTTAATAAACAAACTTCATGTTAGTAACATCCTATGCTTCACGTATGTTTATTATCCATGTTTTAACGTATAATTTTCCTACAGACGCTGCGGGCGATTACGAATGGAGTAAGTCTTGAGAATTCCCTGGTTTGTTGGAACCGAATCCTAAGTTTCTGTTGACTGATGTCTGTTTGTATGTGTACTATTGTGTATGTCCGAGCATGGTTTCGGGTTTCAGCGTACCTACTCATTATTTGCATGTCCAAACGAGCATTGAAATGATTGCTGCTGGCTTGCATGTGTTTCTCTATTTTTCTAACATCGACCACACCATCCAGAACAATCTTTGAATTCCTACCCATTTATTTAAAATCATTGCCTTTTTTCCAGTGTCACCATTGGTATCAGATTTGAGTGGTAGGGAGATATTTTCGAATAAGAGTGTTTAATATATACATGATAACCGTTTTACTTCTTTGATTTAAATTGATATTGGGATATACATTTAGATAAAAGAATCCATCTAAGTAGGTTGGTACTTGAGATTCCATGAAACGTCATAATAAAAGTACAAATGTATAAGAGCTTCACAATTCGTGATAGGTTTAACGAATTTGTCTACATGCGTATGTGCTGACTCGTTTTCATTCTACGTCATGGTATGGTTTTAAAGCAAGTAGGTACCGAATTTCGGAAATAAGCATTATTCAGCCTGTATACATATAATTTTCTGATAAGTAACTCACATTTGGTCTTCTTCTGATTTAATAGTTGTACGCCTGCGGATGTTTATGCACACTTTTATTGAATTGTCATCATGGTAATCCTCACAATATTCTTCTTTTCAGCACTTGGTTTTCTGCACTTCTTGCGTCTACTTTTAATATTGATTGCGTTTTTCTATGAATTTTCTCAGTTCTGTGTGATTTTGATTACTTCCTCCTGAAGTCACCATACCATACTCTTACTAGCTTACTGTTACTCTTTGTAGCTGTGTCCAACTGTTTACTACCTACGTCTTGGTCGTGAATGGATCAAGAGGTGCAAAAATAATTCCAATCCTATTTAATGTATGAGATGTATAAAAAAAAATCCCCTGTATACGTTGTTGAGTGGTTTTCGTTTAAGGTATCCAATGACACAAAGGGCAAGAAGTTGAAAGATGTGATATTAAAAACCTGTATGTTGTTGAAAAGAGGAATTTGTAGTAGATCTTGACTAGAATACGTTCTGCAAAACTGCGAGAGTCTTCTAGAAAAAGAATGACGATGATTGAAGTTGAGGGAATAATTTCTCAAAGGAAATATAGTAGGAAAATATTACAACTGATGTTGATAAATGTTGGGTTTTACTCTTGATCTAGATACAATGGTGGGGGTTTGAAGGGGTCGTAGGGGGTAAAATCATGATTACCTTTGAATAGCAGGACTAATTTCATCACAGTGATCTACAAAGCTGAAATTCGAGTAGGAACATTTCAATTCAATTCAAATGATTTATTGTGCAGGAAACAATTTGTTTATATATACACACATGAACAACAAAGACAAAAAACAAAATTAGACATGAGGTGGCGTAGAAAAGAAAAACATTAAGTACAAATCATCAGGTACAAACATCAAGTACATTTCTTTAGATTATTGGTGTGATAATGAAGGAGTGAGAAGATTCCCTAATCAGCTGTGTGAGGTCAAAGACTAATTTCTTCCCCTATACAACCCTTTGAGTATAAATAATATGGAGGGCTATTGCTCTGATTTCAACACTGCATCCTTGTAATGAGATACGTGCCGCTCTTGTCACATGGATTAATGTAACTACGTGTCCCTCCACCCACCCGCTTGTTTCAAATTAAATGACAAAGTAGTAACTCCTCTTTTATCTTCTCTCTAAACAATCATATCTGCTTACTGTAACCGGTGAAATCTCTTGGTGTATGGGGGAATAATGTAGGGAGGTCATTTACAGTGTGGGATTCAGAGGGGACTTGGATGCTGGGGAATATGAGAGCTTCAGAGGGAAGCATTGTTTTACGTCCGTGTCGTAGACACAGATGCTTCCTCTTACGACTCTCGTCCCGTGGCTGCAGTCCTCTCTGGAGCAAAACAAGAGAAAAAAAGAAAATACCTCCCTGCATGCGAGACGAGAAGAGCTTCCTTCACGCCTCTAGCTACCTCAGTGGATGGAGTCTTTGCACTAAAAATGACAAGTTTTGTAAAGGTCCTAGCAGAACGGCTCGCCAAAAAATGGGATAAGCCTTCAGCAATAATCCGTGGCTGGTTGAGAGCGAGAATAGCATTCACTATCATAAGAGCCACGTCGATGTGCATAAGAGGGGCCAGAAAGAATGGCGGAGCGCTGAAGTGAAGACCTGATTGGATTTGGGGATGGCGAAGCACTTCAGGTAGGGCTGAGTGGAAAAAGAAGCAATTAGTTACAAGTAGTATTGGTCCGATTATCGATCATCAGATGTCGACAGAACCACCAGAAAAGCTCGAGGCCCCAGCCATATATATATGAAATAAAGTTTACAGGGTGGTAAGGACATTTCTAGGTTCTACTTTTCCAGTTACCCAAAGTTAAAAATTAAAAGATCAGTTTTACCCAAAAGAAGCCATAAAGAGCCAGAAAGCCATCTGCTCGCCAAACACCGTTATACCATTTTACTATATTTCTAAATTATACGTAAGTATGTAACTCAAAAATCACAAGCCCCTTCAACCTAAAAAGGCAATATTAGACAGTACCTGTGGTTTGACCTACCACTAATAGCCCTTCATATTATTTATGCTCAAAAGATTCAATCTAGGAGTCTGGTGTACAAAACTGAGTCTGTTTAGAATTACTGAGTAACAATGAATATGTGTGAGTTCTACAGATTGAAATATTAAAGCCTACCCATTTTGATACGTTGAATCACTTGTTTTCAATTGAAGGAAACGACCTATGCAGATTAGAATTTAAGATTGGTAGGTAGGTAGGTTCTTAAAATGGCAGGTAGGAGTACCTGTACTCCTGATGCTATGTTGATGCCACATCAGGGAATGTGATGTTTTGCAGTCTGACACGATTGGGGTTTTCTATTGAAGTTTGGGTCCTACTGTCCTGCCCCAAATGTAACGACCCACAAATATTTAATACCGCGACAGAGTACAAAGGTATGCTCTTACCTTCTTTGAGGAAATAGCTCTTTAAAGACGGCACCTTTGCCAACTGCGCTACCGAGGCTAATGTTGTCAATCCTCTTTGACAGCAGGAGTGTGTCGTAAACATAACACTCCTTCAACCTGAAATTCTGAAATGTAAAAGTGAAGGCTTAGGCTTTACAAAAAATAGTTCACTCAACATAACAAATATTGAAAACTATGATAGACTAGAATTTGTGTCATATAAAGCATAAATAAAAGATGTGTATCTTGAGGAAATTGAATGAAACTTCAAAAAATTCAATCAATTACGCATTCTAATCGAAACTTGAAAATGAGGGAGAATAAGGAACAACACCTGCATTTGGTGAGTAATATTGTGATTGTACCCTGAAGGTTAATGTGATTTAGCAAAGGTAATGATGTCAGAAAGGAGAGTCTCAATACTGCTACCCGATTGTCGCAGAGCCTCCTACTACTGAGCAATGGAATAAGCTTCCTACTGAGTAGCGAAGTTCTGTGATTGTTCGTTGGTTGCTAAGGTCCACTGTGGTCTAGTCATCTAGTGGATAGCATTACAAGCTTCTGATTCGAGGGACCCGAGTTCAATCTCTATTCGGTACTTTTTTTTTGTATTGGAATTTAACCTCCGAAACATATTTTTAAACGTCATTTTGATTAACTAATCTCTATTTTACTAAAAGGATTGATTTAGGATTTTTATTTTATGATGCGATCACCCAGACCACGATGCTATACAAATCATTCTGACCTATTTGTCCCAGTAATCTGAATTATTACAAAGGGATCGACTACTTGATGTCTATTTTTAAGATGCGAGCTTGTAAACATCCAGACCACCAAACCATACAAATCATTCTGATCTATTTGTCCAACTAATCTATATTTTAATGGCGGACATGGATTAATACGAATTGAGGCTCCAATTCATTCAACAGGACTGGGGTTCGTTGCACTAGTTTCCATCAGGAGCAATTGGTCTGCTACAACCAGGAAGCTGTATTGAGATTCTCCTAATGATGCCACCCTGCCAAGAAGTGATTACCTTATCTTGACATCATCTTCTTCGACTTCAACCTTCTTCCTTCCTCCATGCCTAATGACCTGCATGGAGGTTACACTATCTCCAGTGTGGAATTTCATTTCACATGTCCACCAATCAGCATCTTCTATCTTACCACATTCCATTTATCATATTGAATGTATTATTGGTCTATCTTGAAGATAGCTGAATCTTCCCGCTCTCTCTATATACATCCTACTTCAACATCTTGGGGTTTATGTAGTAAAAAAGTACCTACTCGTTTTACAAAGTGTAGGACAGAATTCCCTATAGTTTTATATGTTCCTAAATTCTTAGCATTTCCTGGAGCAATGGTCAAACCTTCCGCATTTTCTCTCGTTTTGCTGTTATCAAATGAAATGGTGAATTCCCTCCTCATAAAGCATGCGTTTTTCTCAAATAATTGGACAAACAGGGGGGAAGATCACACAATCTTCACGTCTTGTCAATCACCACATCGCTCGCACTTTTTTCACGTTTCACTATCATTGAAAGGCTCGGTGAATCCCCTCATCACAAAGCATGCATTTTTTGTGTGTGAGCATCAATTCATTCACTGTTCAATGTGTTTTCAACATGTTTTATTACACCTACAGAGAAGTTTTTTTAAACTTTGGTATTATCCTTTTTTCTTATAAGTAATCAGTTATACATATATTTTGGGTGAGTATGCTCTATATTCGATTACGATAATCAACAATAAAATGTTATTGTGTAGGTTCCTACATTATTTTTCTCATTCGCTAAATCAAATTGCGTGGTTGATGAATATTTTAGGTTAGGTAGGGTACCCAATAATCTCCATAAAACTAACCTAAAAACAGATTTTGCTAAAACTATACCTACTAGATGTTATTTCCTGATCAAATGTTCAAATTCAATACTGTTGCAAGTTTTGCTTGTAAACTGAAATATTGTGCTAAACTGCAGATAAATCTAGTAAGCACATTCAAACCCACTGAGACAAGGGAATGTAGTTAGCTTTATCATTACTGCAGTTGTAGTGACCGCAAGTTCTAGGACAAACTTGCGTTCAAAAGAGGTACCACAAAAGTGCCGCTGCCTATCTTTTAGAGGTTGGGTTTTTCGCATCTCTCTCTTCTAACGGGTAGCATGATAATCGCACTACTTTACTGTTGGACGTTATATATAATATAAACAAATTATTTATTGAACTTGGGATCGCTTTGCTCCGTCATTATTAATATCAGGTACTTCTGAATCTTGTGTTAGTTCATTTTTATTGGACAAACTGAAGTACCTACTCATATTGTACAGGTACCAAACTATTCGAATTCTTTGTAGGTATCTGCATAATTTTCAGGATTCTACTGCATGCATGCCCACAATATTGTAATGAAAAAAGTACTTGATTGAATACAAGTTAAACATTTTCGTTATTGTAGTTTGTCACTTTCTCGATAATTCATATCATCTAGAATATTTGATAAATGCGACTTAAGTATTCAATAATGGGGTGACAAGGTTTCTAACTAATTACCAAGACGTTTGGTTAGAAGAATTTTCACCCTGAAAATCTTCAAAATTTTGTAGTCCTCACCGACTATTCCATGAATTAACATTATGAATTTCACCTAAAGCAACAATAAGTGGTGTTCAATTCCATTTTTCCTACTTGTCGGAATTGTTTGGATAATGCAACCACAGTTTTTTGGACATGATTTCTAATAAGAAACTCCACCCTTCATGGAATGCGATTCTGATTTAGACTGACAGCAAGTTTTTCTTTTTGCAGTCTTGAAAAATTGAAATCCTATCTCGCTAGTAAAGCATTTTCCTGTGCTGAAACCTACACTTTTTCACCGTGTATTCAGTGTTTACGATTCTCAGACAATAATTAAGTCTGTGAAAATAAAGGAATTTATTATTGCAATTATATGTTTCAACAGAAATTGACAACGATCACTTGAGACCTCCCCAAAAGGATGAAATTAAAGATGGTCAATGGCTGGGAGTCACGGTGCGGACGCAGGGCCAAGGTGGAAAAGTCCTTGTAAGTAAACCGCTTTTAAATTTCTTGTTTATTAAGTTGAAATTTGCTATGGTTTCAAACAGAAGAAAATTATATTAGTCTCGGGGAGGGGGGGGGGGGGGGTTACTTCTTCTGTGTGTATGGTATGCTGACTTGAGCAAACATCGTGGAATATCATTTAAGAAAACAACCTTTATGAAACTATGTGCCTCCCATCATTATATATATATATATATATATATATATATATATATATTTATTTATTTATTTATTTATCGAATAATAGGTACAAATATAAACACAGATATGAGTAGAAATAATCAACGTTTCGCTATTTTGCGTTATCAAGATTAATGAAGATGTTTTTTATGTGGTTGGTGTTTAGGCAGTCTTGATCACCTGATAAGTATTGTGGGTTGTGTTGGAGTATATATATATATATATATATATATATATATATATATATATATATATATATATATATCACATTCAATCAAATTCTGGTTTATTATTTCGAATAATAAGCCTTTGTAATCGTGTAGGAAAAAAAAATTATTTTTCTCTCAAACTTTGTCACATAAAGGTGGATTCACACTCGCGGTAACGGGAACGTCAGATCACAGTCAGGTCAGAGTCACGTCAACGGGCCACCCATTCACACAGCCAAGTCAGATCACGTCAGGTCAGGTCAGTCTTCGATAAGTCGCGATGTCCGAGAGGATAAAAAATTTGTATAAAATAGCTTTGCTACTCGAGGAGGAAGATGAAACTAGACCCCGAACGGAAAATCTGGTATCAGTGGAAAATTCACTGATACGATCATACCGTCAGCGGCGTCGCTAGACAAAAATAATAAGGGGGGAAGTATCATGAAATTCTCAACTGAACCAAAACTTTTCCTAACTCCAATAGGATGTATAGTATCACTTATAAATTATACCTCTTACCTACAGGCAATATGTATTGCATATAATATATGTACCCACTAAATACACGTAACACTTACAAAATGACCTTTTTTAAGTGAGTTGTAATATGAAAATTTGATAACATACCTACCGTTTGTAGTAATAACACAATATTCGATTTTGATTACAATAAATATTGTCACTATTTTAAACTTAAAGAATGTGTAAATGGCCTGAATTTGCTTATTTGCTGATTATTAAATCAGATATATATTTATATTTTTTCAATTGAAACAAAAATTGCATTGAGAAGTAACAATAAGAAAATATATATTTATTGAAACAATTTGTCATATGTTTCAAACAACTGAATGTTCTACATTGAACTACCGAGTGGATTCGGAATAGTGTGAACAATTTTTTTGGGTGAGTAAGCCGAAAATAGAGCAATACGACATCAAGCCAAATTTTATATCACTATCCGTTTTGAGATATAACATAATTGCGAAACGCTGTGGAAATTTGAACGAAAAATGCCAGTTTCATGCAAAAAATTAAAATACTTCAAGTATTCCATGAATACCAGGATTTGATTAGAATTAGTCTTCCAAATACGTCTCTTCAAATTATGGGTTTTATTGCCAGCTCCCAAATTTTCCCAACTTCTCCCATGTCAGTGAGCCCCCCCCCCAGTCACCCCTATAGCGACGCCCCTGCATGCTGTATTACTGGAAACCTTAATGAAATTTAAGTAAATTTAGCAGCGTAAATTCGTGCAAAAATTGTTAACGTTTTTAGTTCAACGTTGATAAACTTTTTCTAAACAATAACTTTCTAAAAATTATAAGTTTGATAATTGTTAGTCGAGAGAATCCTGACGGGAGGACACCCAGCGGAGACGAGATTTGACTGTTTGTGATTCATATTTCCCGTTCAGTCCGGGAAGGTCAACGTCACGTCAGGTTTCGATCGCTAGCCGGGCGACCTGACGGGAAGTGACTGGACCGAGATTTGATCTTGACTGTACCGCGTCCTTGAGTGGGAATCACCCCGTAACGTTTCCACAGAAGCAATCTTGACGCGACCTGACGTGACTGTGATCTGACGTTCCCGTTACCGCGAGTGTGAATCCACCTTAACGTTTCGGAAATCGTAAATCCGTCAGCCGTCCAGGCCATAAAAGGCCTTTAACTTGATGAAAAAAATCCGCTCTTTCGCATAAGGACTCCACTTTGGGTCTAGTTGGTCCTAGAAACTAGCCAGCCCGATCGTTTCACACGCATCAATGCTATGAGCCAATAATGGGCCAAAAACGGTTTTTAGCAAATTTTCGTTAAAAGTGAAACTATTGCAATGCTCAGAAATTTTAAAAATCAAAATTTTCGAAAAATGTCTTAATTGAAATCCGTTTTGAGGCATTCTGAAACAATTCCCGAAGTTTGCGCTTTTTCATATGTATATATGTGTCATCCCAGACGATAACTCTCCTTAAGATTGAGATAAAAATTCCATTCTTGCGCCAAAAAATCAAGCTTTCCAAACGAAAGGATGAGTTCGTTGGCCAACACTTTTTCAGTTCATTAAATTAGTCAAATTTCAACAAATATGCCGAAAAAATCACTAAAAATGGCTAATATCCCTCAAATAAAGTTTAACAAATTTAAAATAAAACATTTAAAAAAATTATGTGCAAAATTAGGGTGAACAATTTACTAACATTTCATTAAAATTTGCTATAAAATCGATAAAAACTGCAAAAAGCTAAAAATCCAAAATCTCTTTTTGAATGGCAGATTACTATTTAGAATACGTTTTGTGTCATAAAAATAATAGTTAAGAATTTCTTTGCACTCAAAAAGCTCAATTTTCAAAACAATTTAACAAAATATAGTACGATAACTTACGAAAATTCGCTCATACGATCATGCTGCATGACTGGAACTTTTTCCTCATACTTAGGTTGTCCCCACATCTCTGGATCAATTTCAATAGGGCGTCCCTCCTATAATATGCGAAGCCTTGATGATATGACCTAGCTTCAGAGAGACGCGAATTTAAAGATTGGAGCCCTGCCTATTTGTCTTAAATCTATTTCAAAGTAAGTAATGATATTGAGATTAATTTTATCCAATCTTCGTGCATTATTGGTCTATTGTTTTCAATAATGAACCTTAGTGATTCTGTTCATAATATTTAAAACGTAAACTTTGAGTTTTGAGGGTTGCTAAAGACATTTTTTGTTATGGTCGACCTTTGTAATCGAATAAACGACAAATTTCGTGGTTTATGTTTTAAATTACCAACAAAATGTATAACATAGATCGTCAACACAGCTGCGAATCGAAGTGAGACTTAAGGAAACAGGAATTGGCCTTTTCATTTGGTTTTTCTATTTAAACTTGTTGATGTTGATTATTGAATGGCATCAAGTAGCAACAACTGATTCAAACTAGCAAAGTAGCTACAAAGATTCAAGCGTCCCGTAGTTTGGGAAAAGTTCATTATGTTTTGTAATTATTTGTGTTTGTGAATACATGTCCGATTTTGTATGACAAATATATATCGCTTTCTAGCAAAACTGTCATTTTTCCACTGGCATTTGTGCCTAACGTGCCTAACGGGGCCTCTAAATCTATATTATTTCCTTACCTATCAACCTTTTTTCATAACATTTACTGTGAAGCGTAAAATTTCGGGGTTTTGGAACTATAAAGGTGTGAACCAATTTGGGAAGCACGATGCGCCATGTTCTAATTACTTACATTGGGTTTAATAATTATAGACCGTAGAAGGGCTATCTAACTCAGAAATAATAAACCTTTGTGTAATAATTTGTAGCGTTTTTTTAAAGATAATTCAGAGTTACCATTGGATTTCAATGATCCTACTAAGAAAGACACTATTCTCAACAAAGCAACAGCTTATACTAAAAGGTAGTGGGTTTGGAGGAAAGAGAAAAGGAGTGGGTTTGGTTGGGTAGGTGTTTATTTGTTAGGTAGCCAAGTACTTTCGCCATACATGTGGCCTCTCCAGTGCTTTATTTGGTGTGTATGTAGCTAGTTTTAGATTTAGAGTTAAAGGGAAGTCCTTCTTCATCATATAGTTCGAGTAGGAACCAGTTGTATTTGGTTGTTAGGAGGGATCATTTTTCGTTAAATTGAGAAAGATAGAAATTTAGGTGGGTGGAGCTTAGTGTTCTTGAGAAACTTGAGTTCTTCTTGAGTTAGGCTGTTCTAATGCTTCCAAGTGAATTTTGTTTGCAAACCTTGAATTAGTATTAGAAACGGCCAAAGCCTACATAGAAGTAGTAGAAAAGAAATTCGAACTTAATTGCAATAATCGTACACAATATCATCAATAGACAATACCCTATCAATATTCTAATCAATTAGCGAACTATCAAACTGGTATTGAACGGCTTTTACATAATAAATTTGTATTTGTTTATTTTTGTATTGCAGGTATGTGCTCACCGGTACATCAGGACAGCAACAGACTGTACACTGGATACCTGCAGATGGGGCCGTGGACTTTGTTACACTCTCGACAATGATCTCCAGTTGAACGATGTTGTGGAGCCCTGCAAGGGAAGACCTACGGAAAGGTGACAATTAGATACATTTTGAAATTTAGTTACAGCTTTCACATCAAAACTCACAAAATGGGATTGCTAAAACACTGTTACACTGTAAAGAACAGTAAGTTGCGGATGTTACTCTCTCAAATCATTTATAACTGCCGTCTTTGTAAAGAAACAAGCTGGAGATGGAGGTAGTTGTAACATGAAGGAGATGTAAATAATAATTCGTTAATCTCGCTAAAACTCGAGTACGGCTGGACCGATTTGGCTAATTTTGGTCTTAAATTATTTGTGGAAGTCCAGAGAAGGTTTAAAATTTCAAATCTGCCCCATAGGGGGTGTTTTAGGGAAGGAGGGGGGAATGGGGTATCTTTGTCATTACTGAACAAACTGGGGATTTGATTGTCGAGTATGTTTGGATTACTCCAATTCAAGTCAAAGGCTACTTTTTTCAAATTTTTCAAATCTGACCCACAATGGAGGGGGAGGGGGTGGGGGGAGTTGAAGCATTTCGAACGTCACTGAACGAACTGGGGGTCTGAGTTGTCGAATATGTTTGGAGTATACTAACTTAAATCACAGGCTACTTGAAAATTTTCAAATCTAACCCATAAAAAGGGGGTGTTTTTTAAGGAAGTGGGGGGGGGGGGGGGAGAAATGGGGTAACTTTGTCATCACTGTACGAACTGGGGATTTGATTATCGAATATGTTTGGATTACTCTAATTCAAGTCAGACTTCTTTTTTCAAATTTTTGAAATCGGACCCAGTGATGATTGGGGGGGGACGAGACGTTTCAAACCCGACGCGAGCACTTCCCACTCGAACATGTTCCTCCCTACAAAGCAACCGCTCAGCATTGCCAACCTTCGTAAATATCCGTAACTGCAGGGAGTTACTGTCAAATGTACAAACAAATTAAACCATTCGCCGCGGAGCCCTGACCGACTGTGTGTCCCCTGAGCGCGAAGCCTTTCTTACCTGCAACTCCCCTTGTAGCGGAGAAATATTTGAGACTGTGACGCTCGCCCTCCTCTTTTAGTTTTTCTTGTTTCTCCACTATTCTTCTATTTTTGACGTAATTCTTTTTGCATGTTGTTCAGGAATATATTATGGAAAGAAATATTTGGTGCTTGAAGGGTTTGTACCTTTTTTGTCATTATTATACTCTCATAAACTCGAATTCATCAATAGTTTATTGTTTTCATAATTTGTCTCATTATTACTTAATTTTTCATAAACATAATTACTAATTCATTATAGTACTATACCACTGTTATTGTTTTTGATTGCTATTGAATTTGATTATCCAAGAAGTCCAGAGAAATTGCCAGGTCAGAGCCAAAAGAATTTATCGAAAAGTGCCACCTAGGTAGTAGGTACCCACTCACACTTACACTCCTAAACCTACTGTATATACAAGTAAACTAAGAAAAAAACTGAAACCTGGGCTATATACACTACTACTAATAAGAAAAAATAGAAATTACGAGATAAATAACGAAGGTAAGAAAATTGTTGAAAAAAGCCTCAAAGTGAGGAGAACAGAACCGAATATCAACAAAGTGTACAGTGGAATGACGCTAAAAATAACTGCGAGAGGCTTTTTCAGAATATTTCTGAAGAATCCTCACCACTTTTATGTGTATTACTCATAGAATGACAAAATATCACGAGAAAAAGGGGTCTCCACAGGTAACATGGTTTATCGCGGATGAGAGAGTGTTCAGGATGGGAGAGGGATGGGGGGGGGGGGGGACTGAAACACGTCGAGCGCTATCTAGTATGTCCCCAAGAAACTGAAAAATAGTTTGAAAAAGTTCCGGAAGATCGCATGAGAATGCAGGAGCAGTTTGGGAAAACGCGGGCTTCGCGCTCAGGGGACTGCTAGCATTTGTGGAAAAATGCGGGCCTCGCGCTCAGGGCACTGCTAGGATTTGCGGAAAAACGCGGGCTTCGCGGCGAATGGGTTAAGTGAATCGAACGCGAGCACCTCCCACTGCATCATCCCCCCCCCTACAAAGCAACCGCTCACCGTAGCCAACCTTCGTAAATATCCGTAACTGCCGACAGTTATTGTCAAATGTACAAACAAATAGTGAATCGAACTTGAACGCAGTACTTATTTTAAAGTTATTTTTCATATCTTTCAGAATGACGTAAGACATTAGGATCATGATTTTAAAAGTTTCAGTGAAGCAGCATGAACTTCCGAGTTAATTCTAATTCATATTCATTTATGAAGGTATACTCATGACTTTTTCAGCATGCACCTTATAAGTTCAAATTTTAATACTTTCATGAAGCTAATCTGCCTGGTAATGTTCAAATTTCCAGGGTGACAAACTCGTTTTAATAAATATTTTAATCTTATGAAAATGAATAATAAAACAATGCGGAATTTGCATGGTTATTTTTTATTTGCTTAATAGACAGATCTTAACGAGAGCTTTCCCAAAAGTAGCTGTACGGTGGGTATCAGACCAGTAATAGGCTCTTGTAATTCATTTGCACGATGACGTCACGGCCCTCACCTGAACCTTCAGCTCTCTTGCATTACTACTTGAGTGATCTAATCATCCGTTTATTGGCCAGACTAAACAGTATTTTGACTGCAAATTGTTTGGCGAGTTAACTTTGTCCGAACCATGCCAAGATTCTATGTGCCGGCGAAGATTGAGGTTCCTCTTCGTTTGGTATGTGCAATGGTAACAAAATAGCATGTTGAAACGGAGGAACATACTTGCGGAGGAACATATAATAAAAGTAATTTAAACTACATATATAACATATAATTAAAAGTACATAATAAACTAAACACGCATGACAAAGTACTGTAATCTAAATAGAACCTAAACAAAGATAAGTGATAAGACGGGTCAGCTGTTCGGTTGTTACCCAGTGGAGAACAAACGGAGGGGAAAAGGCAGTAGGGTGGGAGGTGCTCGCGTCGGGTTTGGAACGTTAGAGCGTTTAGAAAGTCACTGAACCAACTGGGGATCTGAGTGGGCAGATCTATCAGAATTACTTTAACTTGGGTCACAGGCTACTTGATAATGTTCAAGTCCTGTGCAACGCACGGGTGAACCAGCTAGTTATTATTATAAAACAGTAAAGATGGAATAGAGGAAGCTGAATACTGATATCGTCTTCTCACTCGATAGGAGAGAGTTTGTGAGAGAATGAAAGATATGCTGCTAGTGAAGGATGAGCTAGAATAGAAAGAAAAGAAATTGAATGAAAAGAAGTGATGTAGGGAAAATCTAAACAAACCAACAAAATAGGCAATATACAGATTATACAGATTTTTTGTTCATAAAAGATTGCCCTAGTTTCAAACATCTGTATTTCTGTCAATATTGTAGTTACAGAAATTAAATAGGTCTTAAATGGAAGGTTGTAATTCATTGTTTTTTCCATTCCTACAAATGTTCAATGTGTCCACCTCCAGCAACACGAACGACGTCAATTTGGTAATGCGGGGTCATGCTAATGCGGGTCTGGGACGAGCTTAATTACCAAATTGACGGATTGATAAATATATGTTACCTGGTTGAAATCCTTTTGCGATGGAGTGATTCTCGTAGATAAGGTTATTTGCATTTCCAGCTCTTTGCTATAGGAGCTGTCTTTTATCTCAACGTTCTTAAACAGGCAGCTCTGAAGAGGTTCTATTTGATTGTAAGTTTCTTCCGAAAAGGAAACACCTCGTACCTATGTACCTGTCAGACTCGTCCTGGAAGGTGAAGTTGAAGAACTTTCCGCTGCGCCCGTTCTTGTTGTAGGACTTCATTGGACTGCGTGTTTGAATTCTTCAAACTGTTAGTAACTACACTACGTTTCTTACTTACCGTGGTAACTGTTGTTACTGCCACAGCCTAATAAACAGAGAGTCTCCCTATCAAAATTCAACTTCCTACAGTGAACAGGAAAGAATTTAGCTCACTCAGCTGATCAGAAAAGACCCCATCACTTCACTCATATCTTAATGTCCCAGAGAGTCTACCTATCAAATTTCAACTTCCTACAGTGAACAGGAAACAATGTAGCTCACTCAGCTGATCAGAAAAGATCCAACGTTTCCATCACAACGTTTCTTACTTACCGACACTTTTGCAACAAACTTGGGTCCGTGCTGATTCGGAATTATATATAAAGACCGTTCGGAATTATATATAAAGTCCGTTAAGTTCTTCAGTTTCAATTTCTTCGTTCAGAAATGGTGTCACACTTTGTACTGCAGCTTGAATTCGCATGCGAAGGTAGTCCAAATTTGAGGGTAGAGGTGGTACTAACACCGTGTCCTTGATGTGCCCCCATAAAAAATAATCACATGGTGTCATATCAGGTGATCTGGGTGGCCATCGATGAAGTGCCAGGTTCTGAGCCCCATTCTGACCTATCCATCTCTGTGGGAGGGTTTCATTGAGAAATGTACGAACCGCAGAGACCCAATGGGGTGGAGCACCATCTTGGTGAAAGATGATCGTTGCATAGTTTTCTTCTTGTTCAAGTTGGGGGAATTACCAGTGAGCGAAGAAAAGTGCTCTGTATGCTCTCACATTGTCTTCAGTAACACGCGGCCGCCCTGGGCTTCTTGCTTTGCAAATGCATCCACGCTCTACGAATTGTTGATACCACATCTTAATTGCTTTGGGATCAGGCGGATTCACGTTAAAACGTCGTCTAAAAGCACGCTGAACTGTAACTACAGATTCACTTTTAACAACTCCACTACGCAAAATGCTTTTTGCTGTGGCGTCGCCATTGCTACTGCTTTGATATCGACTGATAAAACGTCGTCAAGTTTACCAGTGGAGCGATCTCTTGGCGACCAAATAAAACTATGGAACCTCCTCTTTCATTAGAAACCAACTTTTCCCCGCTAAGTTTAAAGATAACGAAGTTTACGGATTTTTGAAACTAGGGCATTCTTTTATGAACACCCTGTAGATTCCTCTAAACATGAAGGTTAGGTGATGAAAGGGTTGACTAGCTAATGCAGGTAAGTGATGGTGGGTGAATCTATTGACGCATGCTGCGAAAAATTACTGTTCTCATGTGTACAGATATTTGGACTACAGTAGAGCCCCGAGATTATCCGCGATCGGATGATCCACAGTGTGGATTAACCGCGAGTGTCACAAAAATTTTTTGTTTACTGTTCTTTATTTTAGTGATTTAGATGTAGAGAAAATGTTTCTGCTGTGCTGTACATATTTTAAAAGTTTTGCATATAATGTTTATTGTACTATAAAACATAGTTTTTATGCTCAAATGTTTTTTTCGTGTTTTCGCCTCATTTTTATTCTTTTTTGGGTTATCCGCGGTGCCCTTGCCACCCAATTCCACGGATAATCCGGGCTCTACTGTAATTAAATTGATTGTATAATCCTCATTTACTTATCCCAATTATCTATTAGTACCCTATTTCTTATATTATATTTCAACTATAATACCATCAAGCCTATTGACTTGTATTTCCTTCGATCCTTTATCTAGCTGGTAATGTATTGCATGTTTACAGAGGACATGAGCAGTACGGGTACTGCCAAGCAGGGACAAGTGGCTTACTCCTAGAAGACAATGCCATTATTGGCGCTCCAGGTCCTTACACGTGGCGAGGAACTGTCTTCGTTCAATCAGTCTCTGACGAGTTTCTTGACCGCGATCAAACGATGTATTACACTCCTCATATCGATGACCAGTCTCCTGTTGACAAGTATAGTTATCTCGGTAAGTAGGTACCTACCTACATTCTTTATCCCTTAAGTATGACATGAAGTGTCCAACTTGCGAAAAGGGATCATGAAACATTATGATCGTGTCATTCACTAAATTAGGATTAGAAAATAATGGCGGGTAAGCACTGAAAGGCCCTTCATCCCCCATTGCTCTTTATCCCTATGCCTCAGCCCTTCTTCAAGTTGACAGTTTAAAGACTCACTGCTGGAAGTGGCGATAGTTGAGTTCAGCAATAATTTTTTTATATCAGTTTCTCTTTTTTCCACACCTATTCAGTAAATAATTTGAAGTAATGCAATTCAATTCCTAATACTTGATACTTGCAGTATTTATTTGAACTGAATCGAACATGAATTTTAACTACCTTATTAAGTATTGTCATCCTGTAACTAGTGAAGAGAGATTCCAACCTCTTGTTAAGAAATTGTTTAATTCCCTGTGTTATCTTGTTTGATTTTCCTAGGTATGGCTGTTACTGCCGCAAATTTTTTTGGCAATGGTATTGCATACGCAGCTGGAGCTCCAAGAGCTGACGGAACTGGGCAAGTGATCTTGTTCAACAGGAAAACATCCGTTATTACTATGACAACACGTATGGTTCTCAGTGGAGATATGTACACCTCGAATTTCGGTTATGAACTAGCTACTGCTGACGTTAATGGAGATAGGTGTGTTTACTTCCATCTTATTTATGCTCTCATATCTTCCTACAATTATTGGACACTTACTAACTTGAAATATTTTCGTCCCCACTGGATACAACTAAAGTTTCCATGTAGGTAGTGTCAAACCCAGTACCTAACACATTCCTACTTCACACTTCCAATACATGGATATCCTTGTCTTTTGAAGCCTGATTCTGTGTAATCCTTGAGACATTGTGGTATGGTATAAGAACCGTAAATAATAAACAGCTGTTTCTTCTAACGAGTAGGTGCTAGAAGTGTTTGTCTCTGATTAATTTCCTTAAGTTGAGAAAGCTTATGTATCTACTCATATCAAATGATCATAACTACCTTGGAAGGTTTGGAAGCTATGTTATGAAGTCTGTAGGGCGCATGAACGAACGCTCCCCGGGTACGAATACTTCCCTTGGTGCCCAGTCAAATGTACACGAACGTTCCCATTAATTCACCAGATGACAGATTGTCTCACACTAAACCGTTATTTGCTAAAAACGTTCCAATGGGGGGTCCAAAGAGGCGTAGTTTATAATATAATTTATACAAAATATATATATATATATATATATATATATATTTTTTTTTTTTTTAATGAAAATTTCTGGATTTTGAAGAATTGAAAAAGAAAAGAAAAATTGCCGTCCCCCAGAGATACATTTTTTTCTTCGCTATAAATGACTCAGACGCAGGAACGAAGTTTTTAGCTCAATCCTATTGAGAGTTATCATGTCTTGTATTCATATCTTTGTTTACGGAGTAAAGTGTCCTCCCGCTGTCTCCTACTATCTGGCTGGATGTTTCTGTGATCTCATGTGGGCGATAAGACAGTACAAGACAATAAGAGTAGTTGTCGTTTGTTCGTGTCGCTCACAATATGGATTCGCTCGCAGTTGAGTACGCCGAATACGTTCACAATATGTACATTGGAGATACAGCCCTGTACTGTCCTGACATGTGGGCTAGCTGAACTTTTCCACCTTAAACACCACTAACGCCTGCGAAGTTTTTCACTCGGCCTTCAAAGGTAACTTCATCGGCACCCATCCCAATATAATCCAATTCACAGAAGCTTTATTGGCTTACCAAGTGGAGGTATACACGAAAATAAATAGTACAACAGGGACTACATGAGGGAAAGGTCTTTGAAAAAAAAGATATTGGATTGTGCGGATGATAGCCAAATATGACGCTGGGGAAGTGATGCTATCGAAATTTATTCAGATTTTGTCGATTGAGTGTCAGCCAAAAGTGGAGGGGGCATAACGTTTTTAATTGGTTGTTTATTGTTGTTTTCGAGTCAATGTTATTGTTGAGCAACTTCGTGAGCAACCTCCTCGCAGTGTCCTCTGGGTAACACTAATAGCTCACTACGTAACGATTTTCAGTGGGAGGATTCGTTCATAGGGTACGGGAGCTTTCGTACATGGTTGACTGAAAAGAGAGTGCTCCTTCGGGAGCGTTCGTACACACCACTTTAACCCTCGGAGCGTTCGTGCCGTCCACCAGTCTGTATGAGTTGAGGGTGTAAAAAATTGAAGAACCCTCTCAAGGATCAAGTGTGTACTCCAGGCCAACCGGGGTTTTTACCTCTGAAAATGTCTCACCAGGAATTCAGTTGCAGTGGAGTATCAAGTTGCATAACATTTGCTGGTATTTTTTATGTGATCATGGCCTATTCTAGGCAGGCAGATACATGCAATAGAGTGAATTTTAACTTAACGAATGTAAATTTTAAAAAGGCTTATTGTGAACTCAAGGAATAAGTCAAAATGAATAGTTACAAAAATCAGTAAAGATCAATGACTAAGTAAGAAAGTTGTAATATCGATTTAGCTCTTGTAAAGCATATAATATTTTGAGAGAGGGTGGGGGTCTACCAGTTGTTGGCAAAAAGCTTTGTGAAGTTATAAATAAACCGTTAAAATTTCGGTACGCTGTCATCACTTTATATTATAGAAAAATGTTGTTGAATAAATATTCTATTCATCACATTAAGACTTTATTTATTAGACGTTATTTCCTTCTTTGTAGAACAAACATAATTACATTCAGTAGGTATCTACTACATTTTATGTTGATAACTTTATATTTTCCATAAAGGCTGCCAGATCTTATCGTTGGTGCACCAAACTACTTCGACAAGAACCAAGGTGGTGCGATCTATGTCTACCTTAACAGCAAAAACTCTTGTTCTCTCAAATGTTCACAACCACTCAAAATCACGGGCCAACCGGAGTCTCGGTGAGTAATAACTTACATAATTTATTGCCAGTTAGTGGCACTTTAAAAAAATCCTAACTTTTTCTATGCGCCATAAGCCATAATGTTCTCTAATTTGTTATTTGTGTGTACCTCAGGTTTGGTATATCAATCACGAACTTGGGAGATATCAACAAAGATGGGTTCGAGGACATAGCTGTGGGTGCCCCTTATGAAGGCCATGGCGCAATCTACATTTATCTTGGTTCCAAAAATGGAACTATTCCAGAACCATCTCAGGTTTGATATCCTTGAGGGAATTTTATGTTTCTTGGTTTTCAGTATTTATGAATCAGAAGGCAGTAATTACCATTTGGTAGAACTATAATGTGATGTGCATTATTTATTTATTGCTAACTGGGGCCTTGTGATATGTGATGCCGGTGGAGGAATTACTTTATCTTGATCCTCAAAAATATAAAATAGAGGGAATGAATTCAAACGCTGCGAAAATGCTGTGCAACTTTTTTTTTATTACACCTCAATAATTTATTTAAATTGTTGATCAATCAAGAAAGAATATTAGTAAATATGATTAATTAAATTAATAAATTATTCAGACTTTAGAACTTGGAATGTTTGTGGATTTCAATGAATTTCACTAATCTCATGTCTATGTTCAATTGATATTGCTCAGGCATAGTTTCAAATAGAGTGACCATTTCTTTTAAGCTGGTCACACACGAGCGTTCCAAATGGAGTGGCGTGGCGCAAAGCCGGGCGGTATTGGAGCGACGAAGGAAAGGGTCAGAAGTTGGGGTCACAGACGATCACTCCACTCCATTGTCGCCAGTGCTGTTCCTACCGTCATTTATAAATGTGTTTTTGTGATATTGTGAACTTTCTTTGATATGGACGAAGAAGAGTTTCTCCTTTTGGCGACAGCGGTATGTTTGTATGTGAAACAAAGAAAACCCCGACGAAAGTGGGCGAAACATTGGTTTCTAAACAGAAGACAGCACACACACTTGAATTTACTTGAAGAGCTGCGATTGGAACCATCAGACTGGAGAAATTACTTACGCATGGACTGTCATTTACTTCATTTGGTCACGCCAAGTATTGAAAAAAAAAAAAAACAGTCATGAGACAGTGCATTACTCCCCATGAAAGGCTTGCGGCTACACTACGATTGTTGGCCACTGGGATGAATTATGAAGAGCTTAAATTTTTAAGTAATAAGGGAGAAGAAAAAGGAATATAGATTTGCGTATGATCTAAATTATCTTTATTGAATATCTGTCAACCTAATTCATCTTGAACACCGTTTTGAACAGTTCGATAAGGCTTTCAAGGGCCAGGTTCCTTTTCACCTTGTCGTGGTAATACGGATCACTGGTTTTCCACAAGCAACTGTGCTCCCTATACATATCAATCACCGAAATTACGAAATCGCGGTTTGAAGCACTCATTTTCTTTTGATGACAATTTAGTTTGGGTAAAAATCTTGAATGGAGCAGCCAAAGGGCGGAGACCGTGCGCCATCTGTCCGTCCCGCTCGATCGGGTTTTTCCACACACGAGAAGTTGGCGCGATGGAGTTTTGGCGTGGCACGATGGCTTATTCCATCACGCCTCGTCCGTCGCTCCAATCATGATCGTGTTTCGCCATACACGTCGTTCCATTGGCGCGCTACCAAGTCATTTGTCTTGTTGGAACGCTCGTATGTGACCAGCTTTACAGTGTCAAAGTTATTAATTCATTTAGCTGTCATAAATTTAGAAAATATCGTAATTTACAGTCTTTTGTCTTCTCTCTAGATAATTCGTGGTGAAGACTATAACATCGAAACCTTTGGCTACAGCTTGAGTGGTGGGACAGACCTTGACTTCAATGGGTACCCAGATCTCTTGGTCGGTGCTTTTGATTCCAGCGCTGCCATCCTCTTTCGCACCAGACCAATCATCTGGATTACGACGAATGTCGGCCCTCAGAGTGCCTTGCAAAAGATTGATCCTGCCTCACGTAGTTGTGCGAATAAGGATCTAGCTTGGTAAGCGTGATAGTACCATTGTAACCAAAGTGATTGTAATCATTGAGAAAAATTCCGTAAAATTAGCTGGTTTTTAAATTAAGAAGACTAGGTAGTCAGTAAGGTTTCTGCCTGAGGCAATAATGGTCCGAGGTCTTCGGAGCACATTATAGAACTCACAATTGGACGGCATTAAACAGAAGGGAACCAATCACAGTTTCTTAATTTTGAGTAATCAGGCATCAATGTTTTTTCAAGTTTGTAAATCAGATGTTGATTGTATCGGGATTTTCTTCTTTTCCTCTCAAACCTAATTGAATTCTGCGTCATTTCCTAATTTGAAAAAATGCAATTACTGCAGTAGAACGCTTAAAAATCAAATTATATGTGGATGGTTCCTTTCTGAGATTTGAGAAAACGCTGTAAAAAAAATCTGAATGATGAACCACCTCAGCTGAGAAATCCATTCTTAGAAATTCTCAACGACTATTCTCATTCAACCATGAGTTGTAAGCAAATCAACATTCATCGTTCTCCCCTTTGAAAACGGTACCCGAGATCTTTACCCTCACAAATCCTCAATTTATTACAGTATACAATTGTTTTCGGCAACACAAATTCTGGTTATTATTGGTATAGGTGTGATAATATAAGTGCAGCAGCAGTTTGATGCATAGTTATTTTACAATTAAATTGTTGAAAAACTTTCCATGAACTCATGAACATACGAGGGGCTCGCCAAAAGTAAGGTTCCCTACGCTAGAAAAAATAGTAGACAAATTTTTTTTTAATTTTTTATATTTTTTTCCGATTCTACAGATTGTTTTCTATTTTTCAACATAATCACCATTTCTCTCAATACATTTTTGAAAGCGTGGCACGAGTTTTTGAATGCCGTCCTGGTAGTGCTGCGTGCCCACCTTCCTCAGGTAGTTGTTGACTTCCGTCTTCAGCTCTTCGTCGTCGCGGAAGTGTTTCCCTCCCAGGTGCCCCTTCAACTTCGGGAAAAGATGAAAATCTGAGGGAGCAAGATCCGGGGAGTAGGGAGGATGTGGGAAAATGTCCCAGTTGAATTGTCCCAGCAGATCCTGAGTTTGGCGAGCCGAATGGGGGCGTGCATTATCGTGCATGAGAAGCACCCCTTTTGACAGCAAATGCGGCCTTTTGCGTTTTATGGCCGATCTCAACTTTTGTAGGACTTCACAATACCTCTGAGCATTGATTGTGTTCCCACGTTCAAGGTAGTCAACCAACAGCACACCTTTGTTGTCCCAGAAAACAGTTGCCATGATTGCCAAAGAGGACCTCCCGGAACGCGGTTCGTCTTCAACATTTTCTCGGCCGTTCAGAAAACTTTCTCTCCATTTCCGGACTTTTTGAACACTCATGCACTTTTCACTATACACTGACGAAAGTTCCTTGTGAATTTCAGTCCCGGATTTACCTTTTAACGTGAAAAAACGAATTATTGCTCTCAGTTCAGAGGCGGACACGGATGGGGTTGCACTCGACATGTTTACAAGACTGATACGGTCGACCAGGTTATCGGATCACTTCCCTCCAAAAATCAGTGTGGCCACCACATCCTAGCGGAATATCCCGCCAAGTTTCAAATTTTTCCCGCGCTCCGAAGCCGAATTACAAAATAGGGAACCTTACTTTTGGCGAGCCCCTCGTAATAGGCATTTTTGAAAAAGGCATATGACTTAGAATGAGTAAATTTTAGGTCAATCTTTTGTTATCAGTTTTATTTCAATCTCAAAATTTTTAGAGTTTAAGGAGTAAATACATGTGACCTTCCAAGGTATTTTACGCACCATGTGTACCCAATTGATAAAAATTGATTAAAAAAAAGAAAAAGAAAATAGCAAAGAGATGACTATGCGCTCAAGAAGGTTATTATATTTTTAAAAAGGCACATGAATAAGAATGAGTTTCAGCCTTAAAAATTTGGAATAGATCTTCTCTGGGTGTGGGAAGAGTAACTCCAACATGAGAACCCGTTCCAATCAGCTCAGGAGCAGTCAAGCAAATTTTGTTCCATTTCAACTTGAGTTGCTAAAATTTGGAATAGATCTTCTCTGGGTGTGGATAGGGTGTAACTCCAACAGGAGAACCCATTCTAATCAGCTCAGGAGCAGTCAAGCTAATTTTGTTCCTATTCAACTTGAGTTGCTAAAATTTGGAATAGATCTTCTCTGGGTGTGGGTAGGGTGTAACTCCAACAGGAGAACCCATTCTAATCAGCTGGGGAGCAGTCAAGCTAATTTTGTTCCTATTCAACTTGAGTTGCTAAAATTTGGATTAGATTTTCTCTGGGTGTGGGTAGAGTGTAACTCCAACATGAAAACCCATCCTAATCAGCTGTGGGGCAGCCAAGCTAATTTTGTTCCAATTCAACTTGAGTTGCTAAAATTTGGATTAGATCTTCTCTGGATGTGGGTAGGATGTAACTCCTACACGAAACCCCATTCTAATCAGCTGGGGAGCAGTCAAGATAATTTTGTAGCTATTTAAGTTGTTGCTAAAATATGGAATAGATCTTCTCTAGGTGTGGTAGGGTGTAACTCCAACGTGAAACCCCATTCTAATAAGCTGTGAAGCAGCCAAGCTAATTTTGTTCCCATTCAACTTGTTCTAAAATTTGGATTAGATCTTCTCCGGGTGTGGGTAGAGTGTGACTCCAACATGAAAACCCATTCTAGTCAGCTGTGGAGCAGTCAAGATAATTTTGTAGCTATTTAAAAGTTGTTGCTAAAATATGGAATTGATCTTCTCTAGGTGTGGTAGGGTGTAACTCCAACGTGAAACCCCATTCTAATCAGCTCGGAAGCAGTCAAGCTGATTTTGTTCTTATTCAACTTGAGTTTCTAAAAATTTGGATTAGATCTTCTCTGGGTGTGGGAAGAGTGTACTCAAACAACATAACTCATGATTACCCATTCTAATTGGCTGGGGAGCAGTCAAGCTGATTTTGTTCTTATTCAACTTGAGTTTCTAAAAATTTGGATTAGATCTTCTCTGGGTGTGGGAAGAGTAACTCCAACATGAAAAGCCATTCAAATCAGCTGGAGATCAGTCATTTCAATTTTCTTCACGTTTCACCGTTTTTCAACACATACCTAGTGTTCAAGAATAGAGTCCACAAAACAATAAAATAAAACACAGATTGATAACGAGACAGCGGGTTATGAACATTGTTGCCATCTAACTCATTCACAGAACAGAGCCAATGAGCGGTTTGGTTCCCTTTTGCTGAAACCGCAAAACCGGGGACTTGTGTGGTTCTTTATTGAGAAACAGATAATGCCATTCTGGAATCAGTAACTTTTTCTAATTCAAATTTCTGAGGGAAAGCCTTATCAAAATAATAGCTCCTTTTTGCTGAGAGCGTAGACTGACCCAGCCCATCTTGTAGTGTTCTTATCTCATTTTGCCATTTTTTGTGGTTGGTTCTCTTCTGGTTAATGCCGTCCAATTTGAGTTCTATAATGAGTGAAAAGTGTATCTCATAGCATACATTATGCATGATTCCATTGATATAATAATAACTAGGTATGAGAACCAGTTATGGTTCTTGGAATTATTAATAGCCATCAATAGAAAAATAATGTAAAAAGTTGAAGGTAGGTATAAAACAAAGTTTTAACTATAATCATTTATCAGTATAAACAGTTTTACAAGTTTCAGGGTTTAGTTGAAACCATCAGCGTTTTCAGAGTGACACTTTATTTTGAGGTGTCTCATATATGTCTTGTTTGTGGTCACCGATAATGAATCGCATTGATAAGGGGGTTTTGGCGAACTAGCGCTTTGATTTCATGATAGTTACCCTGCAACAAGTGAGTCGTGGACTGTGGTGGTTTCCGAATCTTTATGGAGTTCTTCATTTCTCACGCACCACGAGGTGTTGGTTGCTATTCTGGGTACTCGGTTTCAGAGTACTTGGACTCGCTTCATTTGTTAAAGGGATGCAGAACGCTAGAGATAACTACCATGTAACCATATAAGACGACTTGGAGCATAGATAGCGCAGATTGTGGGACCTTGATATCCAGCCTCAGATAGTAGTTAGTTGATCAGCACTATCGAAACATCAATCACAAAAACTGTACAATAATATTGAGAAGCGTATAAGTAACAATAATAACTGTATTTATTTCATAAATAAACTCAAACAGGATATACAAAGTGAGGGAATAACTTTGAATCTGGTATGATTAAGTAGGCAACTTATCATATGACAGCATAGAATTCGTCCAGAGAGTTTTATACAAAAAATTATTCATTTGGTTTTATGCCGAATCAGAAAAATTTGTGTGTTATGATCTCATGACTCCTCATGAGCAGCTTTTCTTGTTTCATTTGTTACACTGTTTTCATTGCACGTTTTTACTTCGTTTTATTATAACTCTTTGTGCAAAAATACTTGGTGCTGTATGCCTCGCAGGGGGCATCAGCTAAACATTGGAGAAACGAAGAACATGCTCCATTCCAAATTTCAGCTTCACAGTTTGAAATTACATCTGCTGATATTTAGTCTCTCTCTTTTTTAAAATATTTTGTAAAAGCGTGCTCCACGCTAAAATTAACTTCAAATTTATGGTGAATCAACTCTTTGTAAGTGGAAATTAGAAATAAAAACAATTTTAATTGTTGATGACATTTCAGCCTCTTTTACCGATTTACGTTTCACAATAAGCAGAATCTAAAAAACGGATTAATATAGAAAATCTGTTCATCTGTCGTACACCATTCCGGGGATCTTCGATATTACCTACTGAACCAATGTTTATGAAGAGTGGATTAAAAACCATACAGTATTTAAAAAATCAGAATCTTGAAAACTTTTGAAATGAAAGGATAGTTTTTTTCGTTAGATTTATATAGAAATTAGTCCAATGAATCAAACGACGAAGACACCGGGAGCATTGAATGACCAACCGTTAGTGTTCCAGAAGGTTCTACGTATGGGGCTCCAAACTAACAAGCTCCACTGCTAAGAGCGCTAGGGGGGCAGTGCCCTAAAGAAAATGGTCGTTGACATGATTTTCCCCTTTTCGGTACCTTGTGTCACCCCTTTTTGCTCTACAATTCTTTCCCCGCACCACCAACCACGTCAGTCCTTTTCAAAAATGAAAATTATATATTAATAAATGAATTATTATCATTAAGAATAACACCAACAAACAAAAAAACTGACGAAACAACAAAAACAAATTGTGCCTGTCATGACTGCCCTTACAGGCAACAAAAGGGTAGCGAATCGGTAAGGTCATTGTTTAAGTGCTGCGCTCTATCTCGAGCTTCTCATGTTCGAAGCTCCATTGGAAGGGTATCAAATCGTGAACACGACATTGTGAATGGCAAAGTCATTGGTCTATGTAATTGTGTTTATAAGTCATATGTGCAGAAGGGCTATTTGAAACAGAATTATAAACCGATGTGTAATAATTTTCAACATTTTGGACAGGTGCGCACAAAAAGTGCTGACCTTTTATCTTATCCGTTTTCTCTGTTACTTTACCGGGGGTGGGGAGGAACAACTTTTATTAATACACTCACATAGGCGAATCTCGATTCCTAAGTGAAAGTCGTCTGGAATGAGGCATTTGGATGACAAGTTTGACATCAACTGCCCTGTCCTATGATGAGTAGTTTTCTTTCTAGAATTTTTCAAATTTCTTAGAATTGAATCTATTTTTATTTAAAAATAGAAAATGAATACTTGGGTAGCACCCATTCAGTGGGGAAGTCCTTCATAGATAATTGGCACAATTATGAACTAGTTCCAGGACTTTGCTTTTTACAGCTGAGTGCAAAACCATTCCTATGTCACTTCGGTATATGGATAGTATGTAAGACCAACAATGAAAAGTTCAATTATATTTGTTTTAAAATGTTGTCACACAACTGTAAACTCTCACTGACTCATTATCATCAGCTTCAATGATTTTACTGAGTAGTTTTATTATAACGCCTATTCATACATTTTACGCTTTTTGTTATCTTGATCATCTTGCTCCCTCTGAAATAGTTGTTTTTTCTCCATTTAGTTTCAAATTCCAAGCATGCGTGAGCATCCAGTCCATTCTGGAAGGCGGAAAGTTGAAGGCTGGAAGTGAAGGCCTCACTCTCAATTGCACGTTGCATGCAGATATTACACGTCCACGCCTACCTCGTGTTTTCATTGAAAATGGTTCACCACAGAGCAAGCCCAGCACTGTACATTCCACTATCACCCTCGAAATCGACCCTGATACTCTCGAACTTCGGCCATATTGTCATAACCACACTGTATACATTAAAGTAAGTGATAATAATACAGAACAGTTTCTGAATTATTATGTTTTCATGTAATGCACTAAAAAGAGTTAGGCACTTATCCACTTCCAAGTTTTCTGGATTATTGCCCACACGTTGCTATTGTTTTTGGAATTGTTGTTGCGGTTTGTTCATCTTTGAACAGTTCCGCATTGGATAGACCGGAGGGCCTTTTAACGACCCCCCCCCCCCCCCCCTGCTTGAGAGCAGTGGACACCACCCTGGTGGGGCCAGCACCCCACAAAGGCCTAAAATCTAGCCACCACCCTAGGGAGATCTACAAGGACGTGAAACCACATATCTTGATTTGCTTATCAGGAAGCTACGCCACTATGGGTTTGGAGATCTGGCTCTGTCTTTCTTTGGGAGTTTTCTGCGAGGCTGGAAACAGGTGGTTATTTTCAATGGCGTCGAGTCCTCAGCAGTTGACATTCCATGTGGAGTAAAGCAGGGCTCAGTACTTGGTCCATGTCTTTTCTTGATTTTCATCAATGATTTGGCTCACCAGTTCCACGACAAAAGGATATTCCTTTTCGCCGATGATGTCACCGCTCTTTCAGCAGGACCTTGCCAGTCAGCTCTAGATTGTGACCAGATTAATGTGAATATGATTATTGAGGGTTGGTGTTCCGCTAATGGTTTGACGTTAAACACCAGTAAAAAGCAGAGTATAACTTTCCGCCTCAATCAACGACTTCAAGAGGAGGTGAACTTTCTTGGTCTGACCATTGATAATCGGCTGTCATGGAGGTCACACATTGATAATCTTTTGCTAAAATTAGCCTCTTGCAACTTCATGCTGCACCGTTTGGCTGGCTCTGTGTCACGGGATGTCCTTCGGACTGTATATTTTGCCTGCTTTGCAAGCAGGGTTTCATATGGAGTTTTGGTATGGGGCAATTCGTGTCATGCAGGTGAGGTCTTCATTCAACAGAAGAGGGCTGTCCCGGAGTCAGAGTTGCCGTGGAAGCTTTCGCACCCTGGGAATCCTCACTGTTCCAGCCCTTTATGTCCTGAGCTGTCTCCAATTCGTAAAAAGTAATCTGGGTCAAATGGAACGGCGGCGTGATCTGCACACCTATGATACCAGGAAGAGAGACGACTTATTTCTTCCAGTGTCACGTCTCAGTGTGACGAGGGATTGTTGACGAGGGAGTCCTTTGCAGTCGGGTGCCAAGTTTTTTAATCACCTTCCCAAGGAGTTGCGTTCTCTTCCTGAAAAGAAATTCATCGCTACGGTCAGGGAGAAGCTGTTGAATGCAGAACTTTATACTGTGACGGACTATTTTCAGGAGGGCTTTGGTCCTTGATATTTTGTTTTTACCGGGCGTGTTTTTTTTTTTTTTTTTTTTTTTTTTTTTTTTTTCCGAACTTTAGTTTAAATTTTATCAACATTGTTGACAATTGTATTGGCCGATCCGGCCTTTACAAATAAATGAATTATTATTATTATTATTATTACCTCCAGGAAACCAGCCTCAACTGGGTGGTTGGCTAGACCAGCTCCCCAGCCAGATTCTGGGTGGCTGAAAGCCTGGGGCCCCATCCACCCATGATACCATTATGGTTAAACCCCTTAAAGGCCAAAAATGGTCACTCGCCCGGCGACAGAGAAGAGAACTCCTCACCTACTGCTTTATCCCCAAGGGGAGGGGGGGGGGGTTGAACAAAGGTTATGTAAACCATTGAGGAACCTTCACCCATTTGATACTTTGTTACGAGGCCAGTTAATCAAACCCCTTCGACTGTAGAAGTTTTCCTGCACATAACATTTATCTGAAAATTATCTCGCAATACGTTTTTATTCTTGTTTAATACTCTCTGCTAGCTCTACTTGCTCTAATTTGTATCTTAGTTGAACAATCAATGGGGATATTCAATTAGAAAGTGGGAAGGAAATTGTCGCAAAAAAATAACGATCAGTACAGAAAGGTTACCTGTTGCACAAAAAATAAATACCATTGCATACCTTTTTTTTTCTTGTTTGTCAAAATACACAACTCTTTGACGCAGGATGATACTAAAGACATCCAGACTGCCATATCAATGAGACTGAGCTACAGCATAATCCAGGAGCCTCCAAAACCATTGAAGCCTGGCTCCGAGCTACCCAAAATGGACCACTACCCCATCCTCAACCAACAGCAGGCTGACAAAGTATTCCAAGCTACGTTCCTCAAAGACTGTGGAGAGAATGACATCTGTGAGAGTCAACTAAACATTGATGCAAACCTTGATCTACCTTTCACACGTAAGACATCAAAGCTCTTATATCTCCTTCTACTCCTTATTTTCTACAAAAAATGTCATATTTTCCTGTGTAAATGCTCAGTTTTGTTTAATTATCAGTACTGTTCACATAGTTATAAGTCGCACACAGTAACTTTGCGTTACTCCAGGAGAGGCTCAAAAGAGCAGGGCTGCGCAGTGGGACCCTTCCCCCACCAAGCGACCAGCGACCAAGCTTCCTCTAAACCCCCTCCCATTCTCTTGGCTCATGCACAGTCTCATCCTAGATTGCATTGAAAATCATATTTATCATCATCAATATGTTAATCATGTTTAAGCCTCAACTTTACAAGATCGTTCATAGCACACACAAAAAAAAAACCGGTCTCCAAGTGTATTAATTTGATGCAGTGCTAGAGGAACATATATTGCAGATTTTGCGCTTACCCCCTTACTAATTTAAATTAAGCCCGATAGATAAAGTGAGAGCGCTCAAGAAAAATTATGCCACATAGCACAACGTTGATAAAAATTGAGTGAGCTGAGGCAGGCACTACTGCAAGAAAAATTCGATTTAGTGACTACTGAACAATGGGCTGGAATAGCCACCATTCGCACAAAAATGAGGATGAACTTTGGAAATATGAAGCATTACTTGAATTACTTGACTTCATTAGTAACTGATGAATTTATAATCAATGCAGATTCATCGTCCTTGTCTTTAGATTCTGGTAGTCCTTTATCCGTGGATACTTCTTCAGAAGACAAAACTGTATTATACTTTTTAAAATATATCTTGTATTGTTTTTACAATACCTAACATCCATTTATCTGATACAGCTTAGTTGATTGTTTCGTGATTAAGCTCTTCTTATGCCGGGTTTTTTTCTATACTCTGCTTGTTATTCTCTTGTTTATTAGACACATAAAACCCATTCACATGACATGTCAACGTAATGTTTAACATATATATATATTTTTTTCATCTCTATTTATTTAAGTAGAGGCAAGTCACGGGGGAAGAACTTCTTGGGAAGCAGTGGAAGGGTCTCAAAGAGGAGTATGTCTCAAAAGAGGCGGGCTACAAGGTACTGGTTGGTAGGATAGGTAATGTGAAAACCTTAAGGCCCGTTTACACGAGCGATTTTTCCCGGCAATAATTGCAGAAAAAAGTATTGCACAACTATTTCAAAAAAGTTGGACAACTATTCTCTCCTCGAAAAAATTGCCGAAGATTGCACGCAATTAATTGACGGGAGTTGTACAACATTTCAGGCCCACGAGCCCTCTCGGCAACTGTTGCATCGTGTTGAAATGAAGTCCAAGGGGTTTGGAAAATTATTGCACTATTGCGGCAATTTTTCGGCCTTGGGTCGGGAGAGGGAACGAAACAGCCAATCACATTGAGAGTTTATTTGTGCAGTATGGCCTTACGAGCAAATATTGACGTGAAACTGCACTGATGGGGTGCAGCATTGCCTCATGAGAGAATTTTAACGTAGGAAAGATAGGAGTTTATTTGTGCAGCATGGCCTTATGAGCAAATATTGACGTGAAACTGCACTGATGGGGTGCAGCATGGCCTTATGAGCGAATACTGACGAGAAATGCACTGATGGGGTGCAGCAATGCCTCATGAGAGAATTTTAACATAGGAATGATAGGAGTTTATGTGTTCAGCATGGCCTTGTGAGCAAATATTGACGTGAAACTGCACTGGTGGGGTTCAGCATTGCCTCATGAGAGAATTTTAACGTAGCAAAGATAGGAGTTTATTTGTGCAGCATGGCCTTATGAGCAAATATTGACGTGAAACTGCACTGGTGGGGTTCAGCATTGCCTCATGAGAGAATTTTAACGTAGCAAAGATAGGAGTTTATTTGTGCAGCATGGCCTTATGAGCAAATATTGACGTGAAAGAATTTTGGAGGTGAGAGCCAACCCACATTCTCTCTGGCTCAGAAACTGGCGCTGCCAAATTTCCCTCTTTTTCCTTTGGTTGGCGCGAACTGTTGTCGCCCGTGTAAACGAAAAAATTGAGCAATTTCTATTGCTCAACTTTTTGGTGCAACACAGTGCAATTAATTCCTTGCAACATCTTGACGCAACACGAGGCAATTTTATTGCTTCGTGTTGTGTACAACTTTTCTAGTGCAATTTTTTTGGAGTTGTGCAACTTTTGTTGCTCGTGTAATTGGCCCTTTAGTCGAGCTGCGCGAACTTTTGTGGGACTGTTTGGAGAAACACGCAAAGTAACAGCACGCGACCTCTACCTACATGTGTTTGTGTTTCATATTTTTCACTATCTTCTCTTACCTTCTTCTGGAAAATACATCATTCGTATTAATCCTACTTTTTGCATGCTCTATATTTTCCCACATCCTCTTAAGGTGAAGAAATTATGACCATGCAAGCTCTTTTTGGAGTGATCTGGCCCCGACCGGCTACACTATGGAGTTTTGTGCCTCCCCTTTACTTCTTCGCCCTTTAGTCCAATTCCCCTCAGACCTGAATTGCTAAAATGACGTTTGCTCTATCATTTGTTCTTGATGATATTTGATGGCAATAAAAAAATGTATTGTTATTATTCTTTCTTTACATTTACTTTAATTATATGTAGCAGCTTAGTTCCTACTGCATGGAAATGATTTCATTCTTAATTTCAGGTACCAAAGATAACAAGGATTCCAGTAGGTACGACCTTATACTGGGTGAGTATAAAGAGATACAGCTGAATGTGACTGTACACAATCTCCAAGAGAGCGCATATGAAGCGGAGCTCCATATCACGCACTCCCCTGCGCTCAGCTACATTGCAGCTGTCAAGGTAATTACCTTCCTCTTGAGGTACCGAGTGGTTTTCATATAATGGATAATGAAATGTGATTGTCGTTTTGAAGATGTTGTAGTAATTGATTCAATATGATGTATCCACTTGCGTGATCAGAATATATTCCCACGTAACAATCCTGCATGCCCTTATCTCTTCTTTCATTATTGCTGTGTAGTAGATCATGTGCCGTCTCATGTAATCACATATCGAACGGATACCAAGACACATAGTTATTATTCTTAAATCATAAATCAGTGAACCATCTGTGGTCGTAACTTCATGGGCTTTGCGGTCAAGTTTTTCAGGTTGGAACATTTCAAGAAAGAGATCACATTAAATGATCTATAAACATTCATAACAAATTTATTCTTGAAAATCGTGTTAAAAGTGCGAATCAAAGTAGTTGTAAAAATTATGAATTAGAAGGTACATACCTACGAACATTGTGGATTTTAATTTCTAATAACTTGAAAATTTTATTTATCGTACTTTGTTCTAAGATATTTTGTTGACTTGTTACAATCTTTCCTTGAACGATTCTTTACAGTTTGATATTTCTCAGAAATCCAAATTATTTTCATGTGACATAGGGTCCGACTTTATTTCAACCTAATGAAGATGGGCCAGGCAGTTCCAAACGGTATTTGGTGAGTCACCATCAGGAAATGACATATTTCCATCAGAGTGTGACTAACATCAGACGCCTAGCATTGATGCAGCATTGGGCGGATTTATATACATATTATTAGTTTGTTCACAAAATTTTAGTTATAAATTTATTCTTATGAAATAGTGCAAATTATGTCCATATTGGATATGTAGATATGTTGTTTTTCACTATGGTGCTTTTTTATGAAAGTGAAAAGTACCATAAAACCGTTTCAAGATTGAACAGTTTTATCATTATTGGCAACAAAACTGTAGTAGAGGAGGCTGGGATTGCCCCGGTCACTTAACTTTGGAAGTCTGAATCCAAGTCCCTGATGGACGTAAATTACTGCTTTATATACAGATCACGTCTAAAACTATACAAATTTTAATTATAAATCTCAATATAGGAAAGTTGTATAAATACGTCGTTCTCAAATGTGGTGTGATGAAAAAACTGAAAAAAAGTCATTTGACAGGCATGAATCCAGATGGCTGTCACTCCAGTCAGGGGTGAGCGTCACCGCGGTCGGGGAAAATTCGTATATTTCTCCTCCGTTTTCTTTCTCGTAAAATGAATGATACGCTTTTCTCCGGGGTTATTCGCCCAAAGTTTATGAAATCTGGCTCAAAAATCATACATCAGCCATTGGTCTCCGCATTACCTTTGATCAACCCCAAGGGCTAATATTTAAGGGTTGAAATATTTAAAAAATCAAGATCTCGAAAACGTAAGAAATGAAAACTATATTTTTATATGATTCATGTACATCGAGGTTCAATGAATCGAATGAGACTATCTGGGTTGCTGTACGTTCATCTGTTCGTTTCCCATAATGAGTGGAACTTTACTGGACCTATTAAGTACAGGCCTCTAGGGTGCCTTTGACCTGGCTGACCCCAACAGCTTCATTTTGGTTAACTATCTGTCTTTTCCATAACTCCGATTCAACAGGGTTGCTGTTTCAAATAATAATAGCTAAGACATGCCTCTACTATTGGAGACACTAAAACATGATAAAAATAGAATGGATGAGACTTTACTCACCTTAGTTTTGAAGGAGCTGAAATATGATCAACTCATCACTGAAATTTTACTGTCTTGCGAGAGAAGAAATAACAGTGAAGAAGGTTCGTCAGGTATCTAGTTCGAGAGCACGTTAACATGAGCTACAAACAGTTTGAGCCTTCTTCGAACCTTCCAAGCAAAACCCCACTGACCCAGGTCGAGCACGACCCTCTGACCAGGGTGACCCCATTCTCCTCTATTCTGTTCCGTCCAGCTTTTTCCATCAAATGTGTTTAGACTGTGTTTTAAAAAGGAAGCAGATCAAGTAGTCTGGGTCTGTTGAAAGAATTAAACCAGCTTTATTGTTGTATTTCCTCATCAATTTCCAACGTATTCTCAAGAAATAGTGATATAAGTGTATTTGCGTAAAAGTGTATCGTCTCCAAGAAGATAGCACATTAGACCGTGCTGTAGTAACTGCTTGTGGTGGTGTAGTATTCCCAAACAGGATATCTGAAAAACTAAGTTGTTTAATCAATATGGTTATTGAGGCCAACCAATCGTACTTCTTAAATTGTGGGAGTAAGCCTTCAACAATCGCTTGATTTTGGTTATCCCACTGCTGTTCTTTTTGCCTGCCAGATTTCACAGCAAATTTCCGATCTCTATTGTGGGTTATTAATTAAATTCAGGGTCCGTGGGAGGGGTCAATTTCCCCCTCCGCCGCACCGAAACCGAGGTTTATTGTGCGGTATTGTGGGTTAGTGATTTAAATGTTTCCCTAACTTAATTTTCAGAAGCATGATTATTTTGTACTAGACTATTTTACAGCAAGGGAAGGATACCGAGTACAAAATGGAGATTTCATGTTTTTTAAGAATGAGTTAAGTTTGGCAACACTGGCTAGCTTAGACCACGTTTCAACATATTTAGTTCAAAAAAGGGGAGAGTTGGAGGGGTGGCTTAGTGTGGCTTCTAATCGTTCTGAGCAAAATGTGCGGATCAGTATGGAACGTACGTATCAATACCCCCAGAGTATTGATATATACAGGGTGATTCACTCGCAGATGCAAAAAAAAAATTGGGAGAGACTACATCAAAAATGGAGTAAAATGCCGCCAACTGCATATTTTTATCTCAATCCGTTCTCGAGATATGATTTTTTAAAGGTTTTTTCAGGAAAACCGTGTTTTTTTCCTTTTAAACTCATGTTTCTCCACTTTACTTCAATCAATTTTAACTTTTGACGACATTTTCGGAATCAGCATTAAATTTACTATAAGAATAGTGTACTTGAGTTCTTAAAAAGTACCATCCAAAGGCCCTCACATCAGCTCAAACATTGACGATTTTGAAAAAAGAATATTTCTGAAAATCTTTAAAACTTTACTACTCTTCCAAAACGAATCCTGGAAACTGGCAAATCTCATGAAAACTGATTCATCCAGTATTCTTTCCAACGGTATAATCAAGTTTACTATTATTTTGTTATTTAGTGGAGAAAATTATGTTTTAATGTTTACAAATGTGGTTTTTTCAATGAAATTGTTAGTTTTCTCGAAAGATGACCCTCCATGAACCTACGAGTATGGGGTCGGTTTCTATGTATTTTTTCACGCTGTATCGAATGTTAACATTAGTAGATCTCTCCAACTTCGTTATAACCGAGTTTTACACTTAAAATCGCAAATGTTTAGTTTGTTTGTTACGATTAAATGTATGTGTGTTATGGGGTAAAACTAGTTAATTAAAGTGTAAAACTCGATTATAACGTAGTTGAGAGATCTGCAAGAGTTTCCATTCGATCCAGAGAAAAAAAATACATAGAAACCGACCCCATACTCGTTGGTTCATGGAGGGTCATCTTTCGAGAAAACCAACAATTTCATTGAAAAACCCACATTTTTTAACATTAAAACATTATTTTCTCCCCTAAATAACAAAATAAAAGTAAAATTGATAATACCGTTGGAAAGCATATTAGATGAAGCAGTTTTCATGAGATTTGCCAGTTTCCAGGATTCTTTTTAAAAGAGAAGTAAAGTTTTAAAGATTTTCAGAAATATTATTTTTTCAAAATCGTCAATGTTTGAGCTGATGTGAGGGTATTCGGATGGTACTTTTTAAGAACCCAAGTACACTATTCTTATAGGAAATTTAATGCTGATACCGAAAATGAGGTTGAAAGTTGAAATTAAATGAGGAAAAGTGGAGAAAACCGAGTTTAAAATGAAAAAACACGGTATTCCTGAAAAAACCTTTAAAAAATCATATCTCGAGTACGGATTGAGATAAAAATATGCGGTTGGCGGCATTTTACTCCATTTCTGATGTAATTTCACCCAATTTTTTTTTTTTGCATCTGCGAGGGAATCACCCTGTATATACTGGTGAGATTCTGACTAGTTGTAATTGTAATTGAGGTAGATAATGATCAGGCTAGTCGATGTTTTTTAAAAGGTTTTTAATTGTCCTGCGATGTTTCCGTCCTGGAGCAGGACCCTATTCATGCAGATTGAACAACCTATACAGGAAAACTTCATGAGTTGAAATAAGTGTCTATACATTACAGCTTTTATGAGAATATAGCACATAGTTTTACAATAGCATAGCTATTGGTGGTACTTACGACCGACTAAGGACCGAAACGTCGCAGGACAATTAAAAACCTTTTAAAAAACATCGACTAGCCTGGTCATTATCTACCTCAAATATATATAATATATATATATATATATATATATATATATATATATATATATATATATACTTCAATGCTTTACCTAAAAACCAGACTACTGCACATCCTATAGGTTATTGAGGTTATTTAAGTACTCTAGATTACCATATAGATATCGTAACCTGCTTTCAGTCAGTTTCATCCTTACCAAGAGTTCTGTTCCATGATTTATCTAGGTACCAAGTACTATAAACCATGGGCAAGAAAAGCAAGTCCCGTCACCAACAAATTGAAGGAGTATGGGGGGGGGGCTGTTTGAGTTTAAATCCGTTCTAATTAACTCTTAAAATCTACTCATCTATCTCCTTCATGTTTGAAATATGTCTTGTCACAGTCTATTCTCAGATACTGCCATTATTCTACATATTCTACTCCCAATCTCACCTTCATGCTTACCGTTACATAATTCACAACCATAACAATACAAGAACTTTTTCGTGTACGTGATGTATTGGTCTTACTAATATATTTTGCATGGCATGTTTATGATGGTTTATGAATGTTCTATTGTAGTTGGGACGTTGTGTACCTGTGATGCATTTGAATGAAGCATCATTCTTCATCCATTTGACATAGCAAGACCATTGACGCCATTTCAATGCGGCTTTCATTAATTTGTTATTATTAAATATACTGTTGATAAATTAACTTATACATTACAGTGGACTTCCCTATTTCAATTAATTGAAATTCTCGTTCTTTTGCATTAACTCGTTCTCCAATATCCAAGCGTCTTGTTCAGCTTGTATAGGTAATCGATTTTTCAAACGGTTGTGATCAAGATTGAATACTGGTGTGAGGGTGGAAGGAACACGGCTTCTTCCTTTTATGTATTTATTCACAACTAGTTTCGCCTGTCAATAGGCCTCATCAGGTGCTACAATATGAACATATGGTTTTTTTTTAAATAATGGTAGATACAGAGCTTATTATGTGCTATTTGTTGTCTATAAGGTACATGCACTTACTATAGGGGGGACAGATCCATACGATGTGTATTTTGTCAGGTTTTGTTGCAGAAGTTATAATTTCAGTCTCTTATATTTCGTCCAATGGCTTGAAAGGGTCTAGAATTATGAACAGGTTCCTTCCACCCTCACACCAGTATTCAGTACGAAGTAATGGCTACCTGCACGAATACCTATATGATCAAGATTTTGCCACCCACGTTTATAAACAGATATATAATCCCCTCTGAACTTCTAATTTTGCTGAAAACTTATTTGTTAAAAACATTCCATCTGTTTGTTGAAGAAGAAGAAGAAAAATTACTTTATTGAAGATAATAATATTTCGCTGGGGGGGGGGGGGGGGGGGCAATCCCCCGGATGCTATTACTTAGAGCCCGTGGCTAAAAGGCAAAAAACATTAACATGCATGGCAGAAGTGACCAAGTAACAAAAACCAAGTTTTTCAGAAGCTTTATACGATAAATAGAATTGAAATTAGAAGGAAGTGCCTAAGTAGGTAATTTTCTGTTATGGTGCGCGTCTACAACTTAACTTCTTAACTTCTTAACCAAGTGACAACAAAACAGGCGGCATTGTTTACTACATCCATTTATAACATAAATAAATGTAAAACTACGATATGAGTAGAAGAACAAGTACGAAAGAAATGCGTGATAAATCGAGAGAGTGAGAGAGAGGGGGGGGGGGATCTACTCGCTCCCTCTCCTAGCCAGGATGGTAACTTATAATCCTAAACTACCATATGTTTGTATGTATCTCATAAATACATAATGCTCCCCAAAAAGACAGAAGAAGTTCACTATTAAACTTTGAAGGCTGGAGGGATTTAGTGATGAAAGGAATTCCCCCTATAGAACTACCACTAGTTAAGGTGAAGGTGTGTACACAATGCGGTGTGAAGGTCAGTGTGGCTGAGTGTATGGGTCGTTGTCGAAAAAACTTACGGGAGATGGATCGTGGTTCATATCTCAGGGTTCATGGCACGGCACTATGTACACACATCAAGAGTCCCAAAGGATACTGGTTGGAGATTCTACAGAGCACTCCTGCCGGGGTTTCCAAATTGAGTAATTCTGAGGCACTTTTCCCACACCACTCTATGACACGGTCATGGCCTCTCCTTTTAGTTTGGATACCGTTTGTTGCAGGTGATTTCTGTTGTAAGGGGCCTGCAATAATTCTGGCTCATCCATGTACCTATGTTTAGTGTTCATTGTTGAATGTCCGTCTCCTGAGAGGTTGTTTAACTTCAAGTAAAAACCGAGTGTAGATTGTCTATCAACTGAGATGCTAGCGCGTGCCTTAGATGCAAACAGGGCTGCTTTAGATGTCATTCGGAGTTGAAGTGTTTAATGAGAATTATGTGGGGGATTCAGTAATTGTGTGGAGTCGAGTGCTTATAGTGGTACGACCTCTTAGTCTAGGAGCCAGGTCCGAAAATAGGTAGTAATTTGCGGAGAGGTTTGAGATTAGATTTTGTAAATTTAGTCCGTTCTGGGTGAGAAAATCTTTGTCTGCCATCTAAAAATTGGTGGAAAACAAAATGGCGGCCTCATTAAGATGGCTTAGTTTGCCCATCTCAAAGTTTTTCTCCAATAATTCCTAAACCTACAGAAATTTTTAAACGTAGCAAAGTTGTAATACATAAAAAAACAAAACGATTCGATCCCAATAATCTAAATTATCATATCATTCATAGTTAATATTGGTCTGATTTCAGTCGGCCAAAGCTCATTCTACTCAACATTGGATACTTTCCAAAGTTCGTATCGAGCATATTTTAGCTGAGACCTCTCCTCATTGTCTTACAGCCAAACTTATCAATTTTATGTCATTTTACACATAAAGTCCGCAAAAACGGCCTTTTACTTTGCACTTAATTGGGAAACGGTCTGAGCAAAAACTTGCTCGTAATGATCTTTGGAAAGTATTCAATCTTGAGTAGAATGAGCAATGGCAGACTGAAATCAGACCAATTTTAATGCCACTAGGTGATTTTGAAGGGCAAAAGTCTAGACAAGGAGAGGGGAGGACTGGCCCAAAATTCGCCCAATTTCAGTTGCTTGTAATTCGCTTATTTTGAGAGATAATTTTGAGTTATGGGATTTTGAGTTTTTTTTTTTTTTTTTTTTTTTTTTTTTTTTTTTTATGCTCTACAACTTTGCTACGTATAAAAATGTCTGTAGGATGTATGGTTTAGGAATTATAAGAGAAAAACTTTGAAATGGGCAAATTAAGCCATCTTTATGAGGCCGCCATTTAGTTTTCCACCAATTTCGAGATGCCAGACAAAGATTTTCTCACTCGGAACGGACTAAATTTTCAAAATCTATAATCTCAAACCTTCTCCGCAAATTACTACTTATTTTCAGACCTGGCTCCAGGACTATCTGAACTCCCTCCCTCCCCGTCTTTACGTCAGTGGCACTGGAGTACAAGGTAAATGGAATGTAGTTGAGCTGAGTCGGTATTTACTCCTTTTATGTAACTGGGTATGAAGTAGTTAGAGTCTAGTAGGACCTTTCCAGTGTCGGGCTGATAAGTTGGGATTATGGATGCTTTAATTGATTAATAAACCACCATCTGAAGATATCTAACGCTTTCATTCTACACACTCCCGATTACCATCTAACTGAGTTGACGGAATTGTTATAAATGAGTTCAAGTGCTCAATCTTTGTATGGCTGGTTGGTGTAGCAACCTCTCGTATGTTAAGGGGTAGCCAAGCGAGTAGCGAAAACCCCCTTGTGAATGGAGAGTTGCCCGAAGACATATTTGATGCAGGTGCCGCATCGTGTCCTGAAGTTGGTGCCTATACGGCTAAGATATGCACTGGCCACCTGGTAACATGTACTACGTACCGACTTACACTGTAAAGTATATAAATTTATTTAGGTGTTCATTTGTTCGTTTTTGTATCAATTTATTTGAGGTTGGATTCGCGTGAGTAGTGGATATTCCATATGCGCGCTGAGGGAGGGGTGTCGCAGGCTGTGCCAAAATCTCGGGCACCAACCTGCTCAGTTGGTAGTGTGGCTAGGACACATGCCCTCACCTGTGGGTCAAGACAGGAACTTGGCCACATACTAACACTCTGACTGAGTATACAGTCTTCTCTCAGTGGATCTTCCCAGGTTGTTCAATCTGGGGCCAATTGCCTCAGGAATCCTTAACACGACTTCCACTTTGGAAGGGGACATTGGATTATTTGTATTTATTTATTTAAAACATATTATTATTCCTACCTTTTTGTGAAGTTCAAAAAATTGTTATTATTGCTGCGGTTAAATTTAATTAATGTTACGGTACTTCGCTCTATGGGTAGTGGGAAACCCCTCTTAAGCGATAAACATTAGCTCCTTTAAAAAATACAAGCTATGATTTACTGCCTAATTTACTCGCCTCTGTTGAAGTATCGAGGAATTGAAACCAATGAAAACGCTGCATTAGATTGTACTATGTAAGTATTGAATGTTTCTCTGTAACTCCTGGCGAACATGTTCTCATATTAACACCTTTTGTAAATTCCTTATTTTAGGGTCGGTGTGAACGGTTCCCTGAGAAGAACTTGGTGATCTGCCCCTTGGGGAATCCGCTTCAAAGGAACAAAGGTGTGAACGTGTCACTGAGGTTCGAGCCTCTGAGGGAGGTGGACGAAGTTCCAGACGTAAATTTCACTTTGACGGCGACTACGACTAGTCATCTGGTTGATCGCCAAAATGACGTTGTGCTCGTTGCTAATGTTATCAGAAAGGCTGACCTCAAGCTCAGAGGGTTTGTACATTCTATATTTTGATGTATATATTGTATAACATGTGTTTTGCTCAATCCCGACTTCGGATTTAGTATGTTACCTATTTGATACCTTTGCTAATACTTATTTAGATTTCTTAACGCCTAAAGGAGTTACTTAAAACTGCGTGTCTCTATAAACCCAATCGAATTTTGAATTCTACAGATTAACCTAAAATAATGCTTGGTTCCTTCAAATTCCTAACCTAACCTAACCGTTGGGAGATTTTACAATAATGGTTTTCTTGAACTTAATGTTGAAGATGGTCTTGGGAAATGTTAGGGACGTGTATCTTTTGACCAAGCTTGATAAATTGTGGGTAATAGTCAAGCTGTGTTTTGTCCATTGCGCTTCTCTTCTATACATAGCACTGGTCAGAATACCATCAATGACTTTTCAAGAGAGGACTCCCCCAACCAATCACCCATAAATTCATTTATATAGGTATTATTTATTTCTCCCATTTTCGTGACAATCTAATGATTGTCGTGATTAAAATTCTACTATTCTCCTAGGTTTTTATCTATACAGGGTGATTCCCTCGCAGATGCAAAAAAAAAAATTTGGGTGAAACTATATCAAAATCGGAGTAAAATGCCGCCAACCGCATATTTTTATCTCAATTCGTACTCGAGATATGATTTTTTAAAGGTTTTTTCAGGAATACCGTGTTTTTTTTTTTTTTTTTTTTTCATTTTAAACTCGGATTTCTCCACTTTGCCTCATTTAATTTTAACTTTCAACCTCATTTTCGGTATCAGCATTAAATTTCCTATAAGAATAGTGTATGTGGGTTCTTAAAAAGTACCATCCGAAGACCCTCACATCAGCTCAAACATTGACGATTTTGAAAAAATAATATTTCTGAAAATCTTTAAAACTTTACTACTCTTTTAAAAAGAATCCTGGAAACTGGCAAATCTCATGAAAACTGCTTCATCTAATATGCTTTCCAACGGTATTATCAATTTTACTTTTATTTTGTTATTTAGGGGAGAAAATAATGTTTTAATGTTAAAAAATGTGGGTTTTTTCAATGAAATTGTTGGTTTTCTCGAAAGATGACCCTCCATGAATCAACAAGTATGGGGTCGGTTTTTATGTATTTTTTCTCGCTGGATCGAATGGAAACTCTTGCATATCTCTCAACTACGTTATAATCGAGTTTTACACTTTAATTAACTAGTTTTACCCCATAACACACATACATTTAATCGTAACAAACAAACTAAACATTTGCGATTTTAAGTGTAAAACTTGAGTGAAAAAATACATAGAAATCGACCCCATACTCGTAGGTTCATGGAGGGTCATCTTTCGAGAAAACCAACAATTTCATTGAAAAACCCACATTTTTTAACATTAAAACGTAATTTTCTCCACTAAATCAAAAAATAAAAGCAAACTTGATTATACCATTGGAAAGAGTATCAGACGAAGCAGTTTTCATGAGATTTGCCAGTTTCCAGGATTCGTTTTAGAAGAGTAGTAAAGTTTTAATGATTTTCAGAAATATTCTTTTTTCAAAATCGTCAATGGATAGTATTTTTTAAGGACCCAAGTGCACTATTCTTATAGTAAATTTAATGCTAATTCCGAAAATGTGGTCAAAAGTTAAAATTGAATGAAGTAAAGTGGAGAAATTATCGTTTAAAAGGAAGAAAAAAAACACGGGTTTCCTGAAAAAAAAAACCTTTGAAAAATCATATCTTGAGAACGGATTGAGATAAAAATATTCAGTTGGCGGCATTTTACTCCATTTTTGATGCAGTTTTACCCAAATTTTTTTTTTTTTTTTTTTTTTTTTTTTTTTTGCATCTGCGAGGGAATCACCCTGTATATTAGTTATTGATTTAGGATGAAGGTGAATGAGTTTTACGCAGAATTTAATCATTGGGATAAATTTATTTACCGATTTTTTCATGGTGCTCCAAAAGAAAGGTGATTAAAGGGGTTTTCTGACTAAGCTGTATACGTGATGTATTTTTAATACACTTCAATCAAAGCTAAGAAATGCTGCAGGGGATCTAAGAATGTGTCTGAGATAGCAAGGGGGGGTATGGGTATTACGTAATGATACTTTGAAGATACTCGATTGCTATATGCAAGCGAGAAGGTTGACTCACTGTTTCATTTGGTAGCTGAAGAACGAATGATTGCAATGAGGGGTTGTGCTATTGGGCGCCACTCGCACTCCCTTCTTACTCGTTACTTGTTACTGTATTTTAATGTTTTTTACTACTATTATTCAAATTGTAGTTATGAATGAGCAATGACCCTATAACGCCCATGATCCGTTCACTTCAAATGGGACAGTAACAGATTAGGTGGATATAGCATCTGAATTACGTTTGTTAAAAAGATAGAAATAAAAATGTAGCTATTGTACGCAATTGTTCTTATTGATCATCAAAACACTTTTCTTGGGTTCTTCCTAACTTTAAAATAAAAACCAATAATTCAATTAATGGTAATTCATTGGATTGATAGTAGTAGTTTGGTGGCTTAATTAATTTACTACCAAAATGGGTATAGATAGTAGGTTATCAATAACTGGGATCAAATATTAAAACTAAGAAAGGGTGGTGAGTCTCTACCCCTCCCTCCATCTATATTTACCCTTCCTCACAAATTTAGAGCTGAGCCAATCATGATTGTGTCTTCTTATTCTGTCAACAGTTCGGTAAGGCCAGAAGAGGTGCTTTACGGTGGACAGGTGAGAGGAGAAAGTGAGATGAAGTACAAAGACCAGCCTGGTACACGACTGCGCCACACCTATGAGGTCGTAAATGATGGTCCTTGGCACGTCAACAACCTGGAACTTCACGTGGAATGGCCATTCCAGGTTGCCAATAACAAGCCTCTTGGCAAATGGCTTCTCTACATGGACGATGAACCTGCGATTGAAGGTATTCAACCATTGAATAAACTACCTATATCGACCAGAGATGGTATGTGTTCCGAGGGTGCACTCTATGTGGCTGAAAAGTGAACTACTCATTGAAGCAACTTTTGTACGACAACACTGACAGGTTTTGCATTTGACTGGCTGCACTGCTTTTGGTGAATGCACGAAAGCTATTTTGAGTTTTCCTATAATTTTGTGACAACTGTTCTCTACAGGACGTTCTTCGTCCTTCCACTTCGTGGCAAGCTCGGGAGATTGTTTACAATGTCGCCAAGTACTTCTCCCGAAAGAAAACTGAAGTGCATTCTAAGGTGAATATTTGTCACTTGACGAGTGATGCCACGAGAATTCCCGCTAGAACAGTTACTTCAATTACTAATTACGATGATGGAGACGACTAGCCTCTGGCCAGACCTCCTTCATAACTCCAATAAGATATAGGTAGAAGGTAGGTACAATTCAAAAAGTACAGAAGTAGTGATGAAATTAAGATGCCATTTCATTTAATGGTACCTATGTGTATATTAATTAACACATTCAGTGTGGAATAATGATGAGAAATCGTCCAACCAACCTGATTTGAGTTCTTGCGGTTAATCAAATCATCTGGGATTGTAGACGTAGGAAAATGCGTTCTTACATGTCAAAATATCATAGTTTCCTAATTGAAGCGCAATTTACCTCCGTCCCGGATTTGGGACGATTGCACGGCTGGAAAGTTCAAGTGTTGCTAGGAGGGTTTGCATACCTATTCTGTTAGGCGCTTCTAGCTGACGTTTCACCTGCAGTTATACATTTTGTAACTAAGTAGGTATTCATTATTTGTTGACTACAATCGAGAAGTATATTTTTTCTTAGCTTCGAGTTCCGAGAATGTGTGTTGTAACAACACATATCTATATGCGTGAATATTGTGAAGCTAAAGTCATTCCTAGAAAGTGAATGTTTTTAGTTCTTTTATTATTGACTGGTAAGTGGTTCTTAGAAAAAGGGAGCGAGAGATGTTCTTTCCCTTCTCATAACCTTCCAGGAAGGCCGTGCACCATGAAATACCTACCCTAAACAAGGAAAGAGAGATGTTTTTCCTGTGAGTCGGTATATAATGTCTACTGTATATCAGACAGATTCTAAAAAATCGTACGCGCCAACAACTTTTAAATGATAAGAGATAAGTAGTTCCATTTTCTCCAGCAGAATTCGCCCTCGGAACGCAGACCATCTCTGGTCGACCTATAATTTACTCTTTCGCTTTTATCGAGACTTGCTTTAGGTTCTGAAAGCACTGTAATAATTTTTGACTGATTTTAAAAAACATCTAAAATCAACATTTCCACTCACATTTTACGTTTTGGATCTTCCGGCATAATTTTTGTTATGTGTTAGTTTGTTGTAAGATAATATATCGACTCATCCATGGAACCAGCAAAACCTTAAACATATAAATCCGATTTCGAGAGAACTTTCAGGGATTGTGCGAGTTGGGGGCTAGATTTCCCTGTTAATTTAGTTATTGCTGCCGCATAAATATTGGAAAATGTGCATGCGTTAATCTAGTATCTACACGTGGGTACATAACATTTTTGTATCAAATGTAACTTCTGCCATCTTCTTTCGACTTAAATTCTCAGGTATTGTGTGGGTTGAGGCGGATATAGACCACTATGAATCCCATTATTCTTGGATAAACTGTGGATCTTTCAGTCTCACCTTGGAGTTATTTATTTGTCCATATATTTGGCTTGTCACTGGTGGAAAAAGTTATCTGATTAGTGATCCCTCTGTCAAAACATTCCTGCATTTGCGGCCGCCGTTCATTTACCCCTTCTGTATCTCCAGCATTGTGCCCTCGATCTAATACATGAAGTGTGTTCCTGAATTTACCACTACCATACCCCAGATGTCCCTATTTTAGATAGGAACATGAAGGTTGCTTGTGAAGAACAGTAAAACTTTCTAGAAACATGCTTGAAGTGAGTAGGGGAAACGGGGGGGCATATTTGACGATTACCTTAGCAAGTCACCATATGATGCCCAGCTGATCAAGTGGTGGCAATTGAAAATGCCGGAAAATGGGGATATCATTGCTACCATTTTATAAAAATCTTTTTTCTTTTTTGTATTATTATTATTGTTATTTTCAAACGTGTATGGTCTCTAAAGAGTAGTGTCAAATATGCACCAATTTCCCTTACGTATCTGTAATTTTATGAATCTTGAAGAAATGTTAGCATTTTTTCAAAGGTGAGAATCATGATGTCATCAGATAGATTCTGTCTCTGATGGGATAATGGGTCAGTCACTATCTAATGTAGACGAACTCTTGCGACAGTTCCCGTCCCAAAGAAGTGTGTCCCTCCATCGTGACCTTTCATCAAGTTGAAGGTATTTTCTCGAGCCTTCTTGGAACTGTAATTGGGGATGCCTCATCCTAGAATAACAGAGGAAGGGAACTCCTACTACCTGCACATTATGTTCTATTAAGATGTTAATGGAGCTGTCACATTTCTCTACCACATACTTATGTTGGATTTGATGATGTGGGCTCTGTCCCTTCATTCAAATCTGTTGGATTCCACAGAAATGTCGTCACAAAAGGTAGACGATGACACTATAACTCCAAATATAGAATGAGAGCAACAAATGTGTGAATTTCAACCTTATAAGCTGGTTTTTAGATTGCAGACAACGTGATAATAATTTAAAAAATAAATAATTCATTGTATATCTTGTTAAATTTTTATTTCATATTTTGTTCATTCATTACAGTTTTTATTACTTGCATATGATCGTTTTTATTCAATCTTTTGCAGCCGAGGAAGGAGGAGTTTGTGATACTTCTGAAGGCCAAGTGAATCCTCTCCATCTCTGGGATCGGCACAGCTTGACCAATCCTGAGCTTAGTCCTAACTCTACAGGTCCTGCTCAAGTGGCTTCTACGTCTCGCAGGTCACGCCGAGACGTTGAGATGATCGTCAAGAAAGGCCCTGATAACATCGTCCATATGGTTAATAGAATGATTTCAAATTCTTCGAATTTTTGTAGTAACCTGCAATATAATACCTAACTTGATTAGGTAGTGAAATCCTCATTTATTATTTAAGTTTGGATATGTTCTCTCCTTTGTTATCCACCTTCCTCCACGATCATGCGTTTTAGATAGTGATTTATTCTATTTCATGTTATTAATCCATTTTATTTTACAGAACTGCCGCGCTAAAACTGCCAAGTGTTTCAAATTCCGTTGTATTGTGTACAAACTGCAAAAAGGTCAATCAGCTACTGTAACAATAAAAGCAAGGTAAGTTAAATGCAAACAATATCTTATATTATTATTTTTGATATTTGTCTAATTAGTTATTGTTTGTCTGATGAAAAATTTGAATCATTTCATTCGAATTGGTACTGAGGTACGTAAGTGTTGTTGGCCTTATAATATGTTGTCCACTATTTTCAAGTTGTTTTCATAATAGTATACCTAACAAATTACTAGAGTGTAAGCTCTCTAGGCTTATTAATGTTATGTTCATGGAAAACACATTCGAAGAGGTTTGATTAAATCGGCCTCGTAGCTCAACCCGTTTGGGTGTTGCAATTGAAGAGAAATTTCTCCTTAGTAAGAATGGAGACAAGTTGAAACTCTGTCCAGGTATCATATATTTTTGGGCCATAACATTTGGCGCAATCAGTTGGACCTTCAAAACAATAATTAATTGAATCCCTCTCATGCCATCAGACTATAAACATCACATTCCCTGACGTAGCATCTTTCACTTCCTCTCTCACTTGAATCAACACACACTGTGACAATGACCTTTCTTGACTGGTGGACTTCTTCCAGCGAGCATCTGCTGAGCCAGCGGCCTGCAGTTTCACTTTGTCATTAGTCCGACCCCAAACTAGCTGAGACAAAACGGAAGTTAGTGAAAAACGTTGTCTATTTCCACGAAAAATAAAGAGCTACAATGTTAAATCGATTTCGACGGTTAGGCCATCATCAGTAACAAACAATAACTGAAGACACATTAGAAAGGACACAGCTTATATAGTGACAGGTGAAGGGAGATTGAATCCCATTGGTCGAGAGAAAGGAAAGGGGCAGGAGGCACAACCAATTAAGTGCATACAAAGTGAAAGGGGGGTTATAGGAATAAACTTAATATTTAAATTCTAAACTTAATATTTCCGAAAAAGATGAAGTGTTTAATTTGATGTCTGTCTGTATGGATCAAAATTACTTCTTATTCGAGGGGCAATGCTATACACAGCCAGGGGTTGCTATGGGTTCTCCGTTATCTCCTCTGCTTGCAGATATTTACATGGATTATCTTGAGCAACAAATATTTACAACATGTAACACAAATAATCTTCTCTATAGGTTTAGATATGTCGATGATATCATCTTTCTATGGAAGGGCACAGAGAGACAACGAAATTCTTTTCATGAAAAAATCAATAAATTAGATCCCTTTATCAAATTCACCCTCGAATTCGACGGGAATAAACTAAATTTTCTTGATCTGTCCATCTCTTTGGTAAATGAGAAGCATGATTTTTCAATTTATAGAAAAGATACATATAGCGATATAACGATCCATACTACTTCAAATCACCCTTTAGTACATAAGCATGCAGCCTTCCATAATATGATCAACCGAGCACTGTCTATTCCAATGAGCGAACAAAATTTATCAAAAGAAAAATCCATTATCAAAAGCATAGCGGCTAGTAACTCATATGGAGGAGATCTTGTTGATACCATATGGGATAAAGTTCTTAGGAAAAAGAGTAGGGAAAAAGTTTCCAATCTGGCTCGGGAAGATGTAACTTTAGAAGAAAAGCAATGGATAAGTTTACCTTATTATGGGAAAATTTCTGATAAAATTGGCAAAATTCTATCATCGAGAGGTTATAAAGTAGGTTTTAAAACTAAAAATAGTCTTAAAGCATTACTAGGATCCGTTAAGGACAAAATTAGTGTTCAGGATAAAAGTGGAGTTTATAAATTAAAATGTTCTTGTGGCTACGAATATTGTGGTCAAACTGGTAGGAAATTCAGGGAAAGAATAGACGAGCATCTAGAGGATTTCAGGGAAAATAAGGGTAAGTCTACATTTGCAAAACATCTTAAGGAATCTAATCATAGTTACAATTTTGATTTGACAGATAGACAGTTTGTAGAATTTCTTCATTTTTGCCCAAAGGGAGGTATGTTGAATGTACTTGAAAAATTCGAAATTATCAAAAGTGATAGGTCTGGTAAATGTTTAAATGAGTATATACTCTTACCTGAATATATTTCACCACTGATAGGTCCTATTCTGTAAAGCTTGGAATTATCCCTTCACACTGTTGAAACCATATTTAGTTATTCTCCCTTTCACTTCATCTGATTAGCTATAATCCCCCCTTTCACTTTGTATCCACTTAATTGGTTGTACCTCCTGCCCCTTTCCTTTCTCTCGACCAATGGGATTCAATCTCCCTTCACCTGTCACTATATAAGCTGTGTCCTTTCTAATGTGTCTTCAGTTATTGTTTGTTACTGATGATGGCCTAACCGTCGAAATCGATTTAACATTGTAGCTCTTTATTTTTCGTGGAAATAGACAACGTTTTTCACTAACTTCCGTTTTGTAATGGGTTTCTACAACTTCGTCGCGAGTGATTTAGTTCGTAGCTGAGACAGCTGGTATTTGACTTAGGGGAAATTTTATATTCAAGGAAAACTCTCACGGTCGAAGAGATTCGATTAAATCGGCCTCATCGTTCAACCTGTTGGAGTGTAGCAATTAACACATTAATTTCCGAATGGCTCGACCGAGGAAGGTCAAGCTGTTTACTAGGTGTGGAGTGGAGGCTCTATCGTACCATCTACTGGCGGCGGTCGCACTCCCATATTTCGTCCCCAAAATAAAAATCCTCCATTGTGATTGGTTCTGGGAGGGTTGTTTTTCGTTTTAGATATCCTAACCACCACTGGAATGCGTACCGTTCCTAGTTTCCACTTTCCTGAGACCGATGTTTACAGTGTTTGCCCATGCATAGTTGCAGAGTTTAAAATTGGGGTCCGCAGTGAACGTGTTGAAGAGAAATTTCTCCTTAGTAAGAAGGTACACAAGTTTTCGAACTGTTGAGGTATCAAATATGTTTGGGCCATAATATTACTACAAGGCACTTGACTTATTCTTGCGGCATTTCGTGTCCAAGAACATGATTAGTATTAGTAGATACCTCTATCATACTGAGACTTGAAAAAACTATAGTTTGCGATTAAAAAAACATTAAACTAAAAAACACAATTGAAGTGTAGTAGTGACTAGTTTTATTAAATTATATCTAGGGGCACTAGAGGGTGTTTTAACAATCTAGTGGCCCCCAGCCTGCGTCAAACAGAGCTAGTTTGAAGACAAACTCAAAAAAGAGCGGGGCCATGAAGAGGCGCCGGCTTCATGGAGTACCATGAAGTGCTTTGAGGATTAATTTGCATGTGCAAAATCCCAAAATTTTCGGACGAATTTGGTGTCGGTTTTCTTCCCATTCCTTGCACCTTTTTCGTTGATAGTTTCAGTTTGTGCTTAACGCGGAGTTTCTCAAAGTGCGGGCAATATGTTTGTTTGGTGCTTTGGACCATTTTCCTCATTGCTCGACTAAGGAAGTGCGATGGAATTGTTTGGAAGAACAGTCACGAGAAACTCGTTTTCGCATACCTACTGAGAACCGGGAGAGGTATTGTCCTTTGTCTTCATCCGGACGGGCGAGGGATATCTGCCTGGGCGAGGTCGGGAACACTTATCCGGGGTTCGGCCGGAAGGGAAACTAGATTCGGGAGCGTCACCGCACCACCATCTTGCCCACGGGGAACAAAACCGAGAGTATATTTCGGCTCGTTACCCTCCAGCGGAATATTTTTCGTTTTCGGAGTCTGAAGGGGATGGGGAAGATTTTTTTATTTTTTAGGTTTCGAGTCAGACACCATAAATCCTGATGGATCGCTGGACCCAGCCTTTCTTTTGCATTAGGGGACAATCCGAATGTGAGCCCCCTCCAATCATTTTCTGCACCCTAGTTTGGTTGTGCATTGGGAGCACCACTCTCGGAATCGCTTGGACTCGCCCACCTTCAAAGCCCTCCGGGCTGAGTATCTAGCTCCGGTTAAAGCCTAGTACGCACTGGGACTTTTTGAGTCGACTCTTTGAATCTCAGGAGAATATCGGCTGCGTCCCGGGTGAATCTACGCTGCGTAGACTCATTGTCGCGAAGAATCCGGTGTGTTGCGGGTTAGTATTTCCGGACTCTTTTGCATCCCATCGAAAATGGGATTCTTGACTCAATGTTGCGCAACATTGTGTCAGTGCGGACGCGTTTCGCAGTGATTCACAGATTCACCCATCGGAGCTCCTGGTTTTCGGGCATTTTGTGTTATTGTGATTTGGTTTTTGGCGTAGTTCCTAGACATGTTGTGGAGTACGGATTTAACCCTGAAATTTATAGAAGATTTACATTGCCAACGATGTTTGTGGGATGTGTCTTTCTCGGAGTACCGAAATCGGGAGTCAAAGATACTATTAATACTATTAATTACCTATTTGAAAATTTTTTGCAGAATTCGTTCGATTGTTTTGTAATTCGGGTTATTTTGGGTTCAATTTTCATTACTTTTATGCTAATCATGATAATTATACTTTCTAAATATGGTTAATTATGGTAATAAAATGGTTAAAATGGTAATTATTTGCTTCCGAATTTCCACTTACCTTGATGTATTCTCTCAAACAATCAATTAAGGCTCCGCACACTTCAGGAACAAACTCCGATATCGTCTGTTTGGAAATCCTGAAGGTATACATCAGGCTTGAGTACGAGTCCCCACTTGCTAGGAACCGTAGAGTGGCAGCTAGTCTGTTTGCCGGTGAAACAGATTCCCGAAAGTTTTCGAAATTCGGCCGCCAACTTTCGTTAAAAGTAATTCAAAATCAGTCGGGGACATCCTACAGAAATTGCGGAACCCTACGCTATCATTCATTCTTAAAGTGTTGAGAAGTTGTTGCCCATGCTGATTCCCACCGTGAAATATGTTGCGCACCCACCATCTTTTGGGTCTTTTTTTAATGCTCCTGCGATCGGATGCACTACGCGCTATTAAAAAAAGGGCGACAGATATTCCCCACAGAGCAATTTCCTCCGACATTTTGACGTGGACTGAAAAGAAACGCAATCTTGGTGCGGACACGATTCTTTGTCGCGGACCTGAGACGGGGCCGCGTACGGACAATGAATCTACGCAGGCCGGACGCACCGTCGCGACAATAATCGACTCTTTGAGTCCCAGTGCGTACTAAGCTTAATTTGCAAGCCCTGGTTACCCCTGTGTTGAATCCTGAAATCCGGAAATTTTATCCTCCATTCCAGGGGGATTCCTTCGGACAGTTGACGTCCAATTCATAAGGTAATTTTCGTCCAAATTTTTAAAATTTAAAATTTTCCTACGCTTAAACCCCCTCCCCCCTCTTAGGGTTGGTTGTCAGAAAAGGGTTTTTCTTGCCCAAGGGATGGATACCTTCGATTCTAGAGGGTCAAACATTTTCCCTAAGATGAGGTAGGAAAACGGGGGTGGGCGAAAAAGGAGTACTCAACAGAGCGATGAGAACTCTCTAGCGTGATAAATTATTCGACATTTTCCCCAGTGTCCTAAAACAGTATCCTCTGAATAAAATTGTGATCTCGTACCCTTTAAGAATTATGTTTAATCAATATCCACGCAAGGAAAAACCAGTTGGTAAACCATCTTGTTTCTTGATTTTCTTTTAATAGATTATGGAACAGTACTCTGGTGGAAGACTATCCTCGGGTAAAAGCAGTGCACATCGCATCCAACGCTAAACTCTACATTCCAACTCCAAGCGTCACTATCACTTCCCAGCCCTTTGATACACAAGCAACCGTAAGTATTGAATAATGGGTTCTTGAATGTATGCATACTTGATTATCTAGATGCACCTATTCTAAAGACACGAAATTTCTCCCTCCTCTACCTAACAAACGAGGTACAATGAGGGCAAAGGTTGTGGAAGATATTTCGATAAACAACAAACTTGGAAATGAACCTTTATTGAGGAATTGATAGGTGATTTCTATTGTAGATAATCTAGCAGAAACTAAGCCAATTTTGGTTAACGTTAAATTCAAACTAATAGGTGATGCCCCCCTCTCATTCGTTTTCAGTATATCAAAGTAATGAATTAAATCCTTTTGTGAAAAATCTCCAATAATTTTGTTGTTAATTTCCCATTTGTGGATAAATAATTTTGCCTTTCTTTTAAGTATGTAACTGTATATTGAGTTTTTTGTCTACCATTATAAGTTAAGAATACTTCTAGTTCTATTACGAAGGTTCCTTGAACCTTCTTGTGTAGACATCTGGTAAATGTAAGAATTGTGCTCCAGTCACTATTTTTAATATCATTTATGCTAATTATATTATCCTCTCAACTAAGAAAGTCTTGATTTGTAGTAGATAGGGCATTTACATAGAAATTGTTCAATATTTTCAAAATTCTCGCATGCACAACTGTTTGATACTCTCTGATTTATTTTATTTAATTTTGATCTGACAGCGTAATGTCCCTTCAGGGCCCATATGACCCTCCTATGTTTAGGGAAGGCCTGCATTCGGCACCCAGGCCTTCGGAAATGAGAGGTGAAAGTGGGGAGCGCCTCCGCTCTGTTCACTCAGGGCACCTGGCAGAGATGGAAACTGAAATGAGACGGCGAATGGACTGTTACCTTCGGCACCCGGGAATCATGTAAACGTAACAGCCGTTCTTATCAATATGAGTTTGGCAGTTTTGCTTGAGTGATGAACGTGACAGGTGACGTGTACGTTGTGGGGGGCTCGTGGAGCGGCCTTGATGTTTTTTGAAATCAGGTGAAACTCGCTGGATTTGCCTGGTACGAAGGAAGTTTGAATGCAAGTGCTATTTGAGAACGTTGGATGGGAAGGTAGTTTTCGCTCAAGATGAGCACACTCACAAGCTGACGTCAACGTACAAAATTTGCTTGAATGTCATTGTAGAAAAATCTGAAAATTTGACTCAGCGAAGTTCACAACAATCCGAAATAAAATTAAGGTGTTCTACTGTAACGGGGTGCCGAAAGTAACATTCTATTTCTATTTCAGTTGGGTGCCCATCGTAACTTGGGTGCTGAAAGTAAAACTCGATTTTGAACGAGCCGGGTGCCGAGAGTAACCTTTTTTATGGCCCAGGTGCCAAACATAGGGCAACGATGTTCAGTCTATTTAGTCTCAATAGCTACGTTGTTATTTGACATGTGTTTAGTTATTCCAGTATTTTAACATGGAATCAAAAGTGAGACTATAAAGTGAGATGAAAGTAGCGCCAATAATTGTGATGATTTCCGCTTACAACCGAGTCGTTGCTAGGGATATGATACTTCGTCGTTTTTCATCCCACAAAATTCGTTGACCATTCGTTCGAAAGCTCTCGATTTATCCAACCATACTATATTAACTACTGCGAAGTGAGTGGCCAACAAGCTGAGTTATGAGCATAGTTATATGAATAATTGTTTACCCACAGGTGATCATTCTCAATTATTGATATTGTGAACATGATTGCAACCGCTTGTTAATTTATGATGATTTCATTGAGCTGGTGTTTCGATTATGTGATTCATTGCAGGTGATCCGAATATTGTGAGAACGGTTTGATTTGTGAAGCCGTGGTTAAATCATTTAAATAGTTAATTTCTATACTTTGCACTATAGGAAGCTGTAATTTCGTATGTAGCCTCTTTAGCCTCTTTCTATAATAAAGTAAATGTTTACTCGCGAGTTTCTATTAGGAGATCATCATCTCACAAGAGCTCAATCGTCGTGATCATTTCTATAATAAAGTGAATGTTTACTCGCGAGTTTCTGTTTGGAGATCATCATCTCACAAGAGCTCAATCGTCGTGATCATTTCTATAATAAAGTGAGAGCGAGGAGCTAAAACATGATTCCATGTTTTTTACATTTTAGCAGTCAGGCTCAAAGTAATAACATCCGGGGGGGGGGGGGGGCCCTTGCGAGGCCCGAAGGGCCGAGTTTTTTTATAGTTTGTATACACTTTCTTGGTCCATAATTTTGGAATTAACCCTGTCCCATTTTAGATTATTTAATTTTTTTCTACGCATTTGGAGTGAGATGCCCATAAATGGTTCCGGTCCTATAAGTGTATTATTAGTGCTTCTTTTCGCTAATTCTTCTACTCTTTCATTTCCCTAGTACCCTTTATTCACCGTATTACATTGCAAATTATATTATTTCTGTCAATTTTATTGGTTCTTTACTAAATGTTTTAATTTCCATAATAAATTCACTTTTAATCTCTACATTTCCTATTGCTTTGATGCTTGATTGATTATCTGGGTAGATTGATTAGTTTTATTTAGATTATTTCTATGAAGTAGTTCTTTTAGGCAGAAACTAAGAGCCAACAGCTTCCTCAGGTAAACCGTTGTATATGCACCCAGCGCGATTCAAGCCTCCTTTTGGAATTGAGGTGAGGTACCTATCCAAACTCCTATTTCTGAGTTAACGTTTGGTCCTATCATTCGGTGTAGCAAATTATATCCGCACCATTAAAACTTTTAATGTTTCTGTCGAAATAAAATTCTTTTATGACATCTGGCGGGAATTCAGTCCCCGAAACTTTGGTTCTTCTTATTCCGTATATTATTGTTGTGGCATTTTTCTTCAATCATAAAAATTCCCTCATAGCCTCTTGCTTAATCTCCCGTTCAAGAGGAAGTTAGGATTGGAAAGTATTAATGTTCTTGTGCTATAAAATGCCCTCACGCACTTGTTTAAAGCATTGGCCATTTGTTTACAGGCTGTGACAATTGCGAAAGGAGGTGGTTTTGCTGAACAGCAAGCAAGTGATGGAGTAGAGCTGTGGATGATCCTGGTAGGGGTCGTTGCAGGACTTCTTCTTCTTCTCCTCATCGCCCTGCTCTTCTGGAAATGTGGCTTCTTCAAAAGAACTAGGCCTGACCCAACACTCAGTGGAAACCTTGAGAAACACACAGACGACTATCACGACTACTAATAAGTGGAAAGATGCAACAGAAATTGAGTTAGTTGGTACAAAAAACTTTGGCTGTCCCTGATAGGTTTTTAAAAGAGCTGTCTTGGATGAATAGTAGTACATGTAGTATGGGCATCACAAAGGTTTGGACGGAGTAGGATTCCACCATGGGCCTCAGCCCTCAACAGGTTGAAAAGAGTTTTCACATCCCACCAAGTTAGGGGTTCTAATGGGTATAAGCTGACGCCATAACACTAGCCAACTCTGGTGGCTACACAAACTAAGTACACATAAGCAAGGGAATGTTTGAATTACTGAACTAGTCACTGTGAGTGGTTGTACGAAAATAAAGATCAGCTTTGAGCAAGCTGATCGTCCTCACTCCCTGGACTTGAATGACCAGACCCTGACCCATCTCTGAATAGTTCAGTTCATTGGTGCTGTGATGTCTCTTACATCTCATGCTCTCCCAGTGTGATAGTGCCTATGTAAACATTGCTTTTTTTTATTGCTAAGTAAGATTATCAAAAATTTAGGTATTACTGGAGGGAGTTAGTCCACTCCTTGTAAGACCAGACACATTACGCACCAGGTGCAGGTGGCGAACTTGATGTAACGAAATTGGATACCGAAATTAACTATAATAGCAATACCATGTTTCTCATGAAACGCTTTTAAATTATTTAGTTTCCCATTCATGTAATCTTTCTCGAATTGGAGTACCATCAGCTTCAAAATCCAGAACTCTGTCGCTGTAATACAGCAGCTGTGCATTTGGTTATGCAGCACATTTATTGAAAAATTCTTGGTAGCGCATACAACTAAATTTTGGTGGCCCATAAGATTTTGGCTGAAATGTAATGCCCTCATTAGGCATTCAACATTGAAGGTATCTAAGTAAATCTGTACTTGATACGAAATCACTGCAATATCCTCTAAACTACTCCCATAATGAGAGATCTTGGAAACAGGGTAGACTTTTTCGAGAACTAATGAGAAATAACTACTATATCACTGCCAAAATTGTGCTTACTACCTATGACTTTACATAGCGCATTCTTAGTTCCAGTGTGAAATGTTATATTTTCTTGTATTGCAGGAACGGAATATTACTTTGATTTTCTTTTCTCATTCCTGTAACTAAGAGCCAAACCCACCTGTTATCATTCACTTTTGAATCTGTAACTGTTCGTTGTGTGTTAGTGCTAATAGATCAACAAACAACTTGTGACCACAAGCAGTCTGCTATGGCGATATACGTTGGTCATAGATTTTGTTTATCCACTTACCTTCAAGCGGGATGGGAGGTACGATTTACTCCCTCAAAATTTGGTGAAATGAATATTAGACACCACTCGGAAGCCAAAACACGCGATTTTCTACGTAGAATATATGTTTTCTAAAACACTTGAAACACAGTAGGTATGACGGAAGAAAGTTCTAGCTAGTTAACTAAACCCATGTTCCAAATCACATTCCTTTGGAACGTATTCCTTCTCTCATTGCACACTTAATTGATAGGGCTACAATCACTACCCCCTCCACCAATCCCACTTCTGGGTGAGCTGGTAGGTACTGTTTATTATGGGAGTTCATCAGTGGACAGTAACAGTGGAGTTCTACACTACACTCCATTTTCTCAAGATACCTGACCAGCTCACGACTGAATTGATACCTGCCACCTATGGGGCTCTGCATATGAGAAGTTCGAGGCAGAGAACGACACTGTTGATCACACAATGCACTAATGTTGTGACATTTATGTACACAACATAGAGGAATTTTCCTTCAAAGACCATTCGGTAAATCATTACAAAGTAAAGTTTATGAAAGCAAAACAAAAATTTACTACAGCTTTCAGGAAACGACAGTGAGGCGTTAAGCTTTCTTTGGGATTGACGTAGGAGCGATCCCGCATAGGAGCAGTCCCGCGAGGTGTACTCGAGGCAGAGGTTTCTACAAAGCGAATCACTAAGCAGGGTTAGGACAGCTGCCCCTAGTATTAGCAACCAGTGTTACCTTCTCCAGATGAACATTTAGTAATTGGAAGGATGGCAACGCTCGCGGTTTTATTGGGTACCCACTCAAGGGTACCCTGGGTTTGAGGTATAACCTCCGTTTTATTTACGCCTTATTAGCAACAACACAGGGGTAACACCTGCCACCCATCTTAGATACCAGGCCTTAGAATACATCGAGTGCCCCCTTCTCTCTTGGCCAATGTTGCGCCTCACTTCCCAGGTGGTGCAGAGCTCTCGGGCAATTCACAGTTTAAGTTTTCTCCATAGCACTCACTTCAGAGACACTGGCGCATTTCGGTTGTGTGAGCAAATCGATCAATGTCTCTGACTTATAAAACTTCCGTAATACAACTCCTACAGAGACGATAATGTATGGAAACCAGTGAATGATCCAAGAGTTGATACTGCTCTATACAGTCTCAATAATTAAATTAATTGAAACAACCAGTAACGACTTAAGGGCTGATATAACAGTAAAATGTTGACTCTTCTCCGTTCTCGAGCAATATTTGTACATTACACCCAAGTGTTCCTACTTTAGTGTTTTCAAGACAGTTTCATTAATAGAGACAATGAACGACTGATTTTAATGTACTTCTCCTCATCATGATTTGTCAGTTTTTTGGTGATGAGCTCATCTGAATTTGGTCTTCCAAGTAGAAAAAATATCTAGCCACGTGATGGTACGTATTAATTGATCTTGGCATACTTCATTAATCGTATGTCATTTCACGCAGTTCATCTTCTAACAACCCATTTAAAATACAGGAGCTATGCTAAGTTTGGTTTATCAGTTTTTAGAATAAGCATTCTGTGGCCCACTTTCACCAAAAACTTGAGCAAGTTTAATTTCGGAAACTGTGGAAATTAACGAAGATTATAGCTCAATTACTCCACAGCACTGAATGAGTTTGAAGCAGCTCGAGCTTAATCTCCCAAAATCAGGCAAGTTACACAGTTACAGTTACACATGGCTAATCTCCGTAAGCCGTGATAGCAATGATATTGAGCAATATGGCTGCGTACCAACAGCTGTTTGTTTGATTCACACTTGGATTTAAATTTGATTCCTCTGATGTCACTTGAAGATGCCCGAAGATCTGACGATGGATTCTGCACTTTGAGGAATTGGACGATGTTGAGTTTCCTCGTACTTCCTTCGAGAGTACGTAGGAAGAAGGTTACTTTGCTCTACGGTGAACTGTTCTCTCAGTTGAATTCATCCCGTAAGTTTGTGGGCTATTCGGTTCACCGCAAGAATTTCTCTGGCATCAAGAAATTGGCTCCCTGGCCGCACGCGCAGATGTAAAATGTTACAGGCTTCTGATTGGGTTGACCGTAAGTACGACGGTAGTTCATAGGAACTCTCCATTGTCTCTCAGAGTTCCCCTTGGACATGATTTTCACAATAAAACTGATGGATTATAATACAAAAGTGATATAGGATGAACGTATAATAGATCATGAAAGCACGTTATAATAGGAGGATTAATAGCGAGCCCTTGTAGAGTAGGTCATGACATCAGCTGATTTATTGGTCCTGCCCTCCCTAAGGGAGCCTAGATTCAGGTCATACCGACTGCGCCAGCCAGATCGATCCATTTAACACTTTCTGGGGAAAATTATTATAGGTAGGTAAGTAACAATTCACTGTTTTCTTCTTGAACCTTCTCTTCTCCGATCATTCACAAGAATGAGAAAGAGGTTCCCTTGTCACATCATAACAACTTTATAATTTCTACTTCGTTTTGGATCAAAGTGATTGGCTGGTTATCATCTACTATCAACCACCCGTTCTGTTGTTGTTGTTGTTATTGTCCTGCCCAGGCACCCGCTAGTTGTGGCCCATAACATCTTCTCCTGGTGTTCAAATCGTCCAACATTTTAGCGAATTTTATTGGACTGTTTGCCTAAACTCTGTTAGGGAAACTCTGTTATTCCAAACTCTATATAAACGAGTTTTGGGCTGATGAAATATGCCAAGGTTTGATCCTTGAGATTATTTTTAATTGAGTTTGGCCGTTCTCTGTTAACTAAGTTTTTGGTGAAAGTGGGCATATGAAATTTATTAGGTACCTCAAACAATTTTAATACTATGGTCGTTCAGGGGGAAGACCGCCCTGTCCCAATTCCGAACGCAACCTACTTACCAGGTTTGTATGCTATCTAATTGTCTATATTCAATATTTTTCTTAATAACCTCGCATTGTTCAAGTTGCCTGGAATGTACGTTCATACAAATAAAGGAATATTTTCTTACTCGACTTATTCACGGAAAGTTTTACAAAAATGACACTTCGTCATAATTCCCGCCGATCTGTTGTTAATTTTCCTGGCCTCTTTCCAGGATAAATATTAATAATAATTTGTTTTGAGATAGATATTTGTAATTAATTGTTTTGACATAGGTATTCATTTTTAGGAAAATCGCATTATAACAAAAAACATTAACATAGTCAGTAATCTGCATGGTAGTAGTTCACTAACATAAATCAAATCATGCGATATTTCGAGCTTTAAATGTTGAGCATCGTATTTTATAAGAAAAGACTTAAAATTATTGGTTATTTTTATATGAGTTTATAATGAGTGTGTAGACATTGGTTTGTGCTCTGCATTCGTTTTATATAATGTTTATATTATTATATTTTTTCAGTATTCTTGAATTTATTTGTTTCAATTTAATTATTGTGGAGTTCATAGTTGGTGCCCATCGTGTGTAGGTTCGCTAGGTATTATAATAACATCGTCTTCCTGCGTCTGTACATTCACAAATCTTCTCAACTGATGAAATTGGGAACTGCACACTTTTCTCTTTCTTTAATTTCGGAGATACATCTGTAAAACAAGGTACCAAATCACAATAATATAGTAGGTATAGGTTGTGCATTGTAATTTTACTGGTTTATGCAGGTATTAGGGCAAAGGTTAGCGCAGGTTGACTGTGGTTTTCACACCCTCCTTCCACCTCTTCCCGACAGTGTTGCCAGATGTCCCTTTTTAGGGGTACATGTCATTCTTTTCCGTCACTAATACCCCAAAGACCTTGGGGGACACTGAAAAATTCCCCTTTTTGATTTGAATTCCTTTTTAGTCCCCTTTTCATGGCGTCCACACTCTATCCCATCACTTTCACTCGTTGAACCACATGCTTAGATAAAATGAGGTTGGTACATCAGGAGTAGAAACTTGAGAAAGGCGAAATCAAACATGGGTGAGGGCTCCATGCTCTATCCATACCTGTAATTGTGTTCGGGATTTTTTTCGAGAGTTCGTTAGTGGACGATACAAAAATAAGCCATGGAAGAAGAGAAATTGGACAGAAATGTAATTTGCAATACAATAAATAATTATTGTCTGATGCCTGTAGATACCTGTGATCTCTTTCACATCTTCAACACTTTTCATACTATTGAAAAAGTAATCTTCATAAAGTGGCAAGTCCTCCTTGTGAAATTTCTGAAGAGAGATTACTATTTTTATTTTGGTCGATTCACTAGTAAATTCTAGCAACACAGATAATTTACTCTCAATCTCTAACTTCCAAATGTGTTGGTTGTAAATTAATTCAGAAAAAATGTACATACATTGCAACTTTTTTTTACTAAAATTTATTTATTCTATTTTTTATTTGTTTATTTATTATTATTATTATTTTTTTTTTTTGTTAATATTTTAATAAATCATGGGTCTCATGTAGAACTTAGCAAGTTTCGACTTCTTTATTGAGCCCTATAAATAAAAGTAGGTATCTATGCCTGAATTGATGATTTCAGAAACTTGATATAATTTCTTCCACACATCAAGCATAAACTAAAATCACTTATTCAAATTCAACTACAAGTTTATGCACGTGAGCATTGGGTAATTAGTCAAAAACATGTACCCCTAAATTTACCTTCCTCTTTTGGAATCCTCAGAGCCTTTATACCCCTTTTTAGCCTGGTCCTCCACTGGAAGCGACTTAGTGACTAAGCGACTATGCGACTTCCGCGAGGCGACTGGGGAAGCGACTGAGCTCCTCCATTGGAGGCGACTTAGTCGCGCGAAGTCTGTGGTGGTGAGTAGGTCAGTGACTGCATTTATTTTTGTTAAAATGGACGACGTAGATAGTTATTATTTGCTGGATAATGCTGTCGTAAATTTCCTTCGGATGAGAAGGAAACGACGAATGTTCTGGATGAACCCGATATTGACAAAGAGGCAAAATTTGGGTGAATTTAACCACCTCCACGATGAGCTGAAGGGAGATAAAGGGGGTTTTTCTTCAGGAAACTGTTTTTTCCCTCTTTTAAATCTGATTTCTCCATTTTACTTGTTTTTATTTCAACTTTTGACCACATTTTTGGAATCACCGTTTAACTTTCTATAGGCATGGGGTAAATTTTTTGGTTTGATTTGGTCAATTTTACTTTTTTCTTGCTATTTGGGGAAGAACATTATGAGGCGGGGAGAATTTATGGGGCTGTACTGGGTAGTCGAGCCTCTTGGGGCGGTCCGAGGGGGCTCTTACGCCTTAGATTTACAAAAATAACATCCCAATACGAAGATTCGATTGTTTCATGTAACTGGAGAATCGCAGTGCGGGTTTCGAATAACGAACATAATATAGTATGGTATTTTAATAATACAAGGTGATGTAGAAAAAAAATATATATATATATACATATTGTATGTCAACTGGCTTCACCAACAACACGTATGTTACTTCTCAAAAGTCTTTACATCTGACTTGGAAGATCCAGCACATCAATCATTCACATGAATAGGACCCAGCTCCTGGGTTGAAACGTTGTGATTAAACACCTAAAAAAAACTCAAGACTAGACTGGTCATTCAACCTCCCGAATATAGATATATATCACTAGTCAACCAAATACCAAAATATATACATATGTATGTATGTATATATAAAATGCTAATATCAAGATTAATAATAAAATGCGTAAAACTACTTTACAGTCGAGTAAAATGCCGCAAATTGCACCTTCTTATCCCAATTCGTCCTCAAGATATGATTTTTGGGCTTTTTCTGTAGGAAACTGTGTTCTTCCCCCCGAGAAAACATGGGAGGGGGAAGCCAGGTCGCTCGAAGACAAGCGACTGATCCCATCCGGATGGGATCAGTCGCTCGTCGCCTCAAAATACGCGAAGTCGCGTCGCTCAGGTCGCTTGCAGTGGAGGAGCTCTAATACGTTTCAAGCTTATGGGATTAGTCGCTTATATAGTCGCTTCCAGTGGAGGACCACCCTTAACCTGATCGCTCCCACGGCCGTGTTTAAGCGCAAAACAACAGCGTCGCCGTCCTCCCAGGCCCGTGTTTAAGCGCAAAACTCCGATACAGCCCCTGGTCCCATGGCCGTGTTTACGCGCGAGCCGCACCATCACGCGATCTGAACTCCTCTGCCATCTATCTGCGAGGCTAATGAACTTATTTTTTTAGATAGTGTTTACTTGGGTATCCGAGAGACATCGCTGCGTCATAATCGGCCTTGTTAGTTTTAGTGTCACTCGGAAGATCGCAGAAAGATCAGAAAGTAAACATCAGAAAGAGATGAGAAAGAGGGATGGGAAACAAACTTATTCTCCTTTGCGAAACAATAAACAACTATAGTGCATTCCGTTTATTCATAAGCTGAATCGTAATCTTAATGACTATATTAAGATGTTGAAAATGGAAATATATAAACAAAAAAGACAATGTAACTAGCGAAACATTGTTTGGTTATGAGTTATGATGAAACTTAATCCACACAAAGAAAAAAAAAAAAACGGGAAAAAAACTTGTATTCCAAAGAAAAACATTAAGTGAACACTTTGCTTGTTTAAATGTAACATCAAGTATGACGGGATTGGCGAAAATAGAGGGGTGAACGCAGCGCGAAATCGTCGGGAAAAGGCTGAAAAAGCTTGGGCTGGAGGGTGAGACGGCACCGCAGTGTCTTGGGCTGCAGCGGGAGGCGGGCGCGCCATCGCTCGGTAGCTATCAGGTTAAGATCTACAATACCTCTTTTTGTTGGATGGGGTCTGGCAACACTGCTTTCCGGGTATCTAGATTTGTTGTTGTATCAGGAAAGTTACTGCGCGCCGGACGTATATCTACCTACTCTAAAAGAATGATCACAAACTGTTTACAAAAAATAAACTGTTGAAAATAGTCTGCTCAATTTTACACTTTTTTTAAATCAATTTTGGTTCATTACTATAAATAATAATGTTGTTAAAAAATGTATTGTGCTTTACGTACTTCATGCTGTATCTTTTGTACTTCTATCTTATTCAACGTACTTCAGTCTTGTACTATTTACTTACGTATGTACTTAGTTAGCAATACTGTTACGTCAATGTGCCTTCATGAAACTTTTGTGCTCGTATTATCAAGGTGCCTGACCACTTTTTGTTTCTCCTGTAATATAGGTAATTTGTATCGTTTTAATTTCCATTAGGATGTAAGTCACGCTATTATTTCTTCATGGGTTGAGATTTTTTTTGGTGGAAATAATCAGTACGTTTCACTCAACATGAAAGTGGCGTATTATGGTTATTTAATTTAAAAACATAATTTTCCATAACTCGATCAAGTACTTAATTGTATGGAATTGTCATCAAATTTTTTGGAAAAATTGTCATCAAATTTAAATATATGTGATATTTTATTACGAAAAATAAAATCTCTTCTAGGTTTCTTTCTTTTTTTACTTAGTAAGTGTAACGAATTTTGTAGACAACTGTGTGAGCCTGTGGATTAGATAAATCGATAAATTATTAGAACTGTGTATTGTGATATAAATAAACTGTTTTATTGTAATTAAAGGTGTCATGTTCGTTCAGTTGTAAACCTTTTCTTTGCATTGAAATCATATCATAGAACTGTTTCGATTTACTTTTTAGCATGGAACATGCTTTAGCCATCACCTAACTGGGCAAAAACGTGACGAAACCGTGGAACGAAAGTAGAGCGGGATTTTGTAATGATTTTCACTTACAACCGACCCGTTTCTAGGGAAATGTATCGCCGTTAGTTTTCATCCCACGAAAATCGTTCACCACTATCAAGGATTTAGGTTTTAGGATTGGTTTTCCAGTTCTTGGATCACCTATCCAACGCCAAACGCAGCCTTTCGAAAACATGAGAAGAGGCGTGCGACGCCCGTTGGGTAACAACGGAGCGACGGCAGCGCTTTCTCTGGGATTCTGACGGGAACTCTGTCACACTCCCCCCCTTAAAGACATACTTGATTGAAGAGCAAGTATGTAAACCAGGTGGAATAGTTTACTGGTTGAGAACTGATGCTCATTAATAAATAGCTGCATTGGCGATTGAGGATGAGAAAAGAGAAATTAAAACAGGATGGATTGTCAATGAATCTTCATAAGAAGTATTCATTAGGTAATTAACCCCCAATAAAAGATTGGAACAATCGGGAATAAACGGTGGCTCAACTATGGAGACTTATACCTTTAGGAAAATTATAGATATAAATTAATGTGCCCACGTTGGGGACTTAAATTGGGAACTAAGCCTTGGAAATAATAATTGGGAACATTGCCCTTGAATTAATAATTGGGAACAATGCCCGTGTATAAATAATAATAATAAAAATGGCAAAGGCCTGGTATACCATAGGTATGAAAATTGAAAATATAAGAGGGGAATAAATGAAAAATTATAAGTCAATGACCAATGAAATTATTTATATATCAAAGGGTGATAATGAGAATTCCTTCTGGAAAACCCGGGCCATGTTTCTTCTGAAATATTAACGCCCCAAAAATAGTGGATCGGATTACTAGGCGTTAGCCGTGCATAATTCTAACCACGCTCGCTCTGTTGAGGAGAGTGTGACAGTACCGTAAGAGGTACAATCCCGGAACGTAATGTTCCGGGAGGAGATTCCCTTACCAATAGCATTAATGTGCTATGTTCAGGAAGAGATTGGTTTTCCAGTTCTTGGATCACCCATCCAACGCCAAACGCAGCCTTTCGAAAACATGAGAAGAGGCGCGCGATGCTCGTTGGGTAACAATGGAGCGACGGCAGCGCTTTCTCTGGGATTCTGACGGGAACTCTGTCACACCACTCATTGAAAAGCCCCTTGCGAGGCCCGAAGGGCTGAGTTTTTAAATGATTTATTGGCTTTAACATTATTTAGCCATTACAAACCAGTATTGGATTGGTACTCATTACAATGATACAATTCATTGTATCTATCGGTATCAAGATACGTATATCAGACAAGTTCATACGAGTATAAGAAATCTAATATATAAAATTCTCGTGTCACAGTTTTCGTTGCCATACTCCTCCGAAACGGCTTGACCGATTTTGATGAAATTTTTTGTGCTTATCCGGTATCTATGAGAATCGGCCAAAATCTATTTTTCATCCCCCTAAATGTTAGGGGTAGTCCACCCCTAAATTTTTTTTTATTTTTTAGACAAAATTTTTAATTTCTATTTTAATTAACATCTGCCAAGTCGGGTGGGCAGTATAACTTCCTCAAGCTAGCGAAGCGAGCAGCATCCCCCCACAGAAGTTGAACCCACCCTTAGAGATCTACCGTTTGCGAGCGAAGCGAGCAACATCCCCTACATGTTTCAATTGTAATACATTCCATGTATACAGCCACACTTTGCGAGCGAAGCGAGCAACATTCCCTACATACCACACTTTGCGAGTGAAGCGAGCAACATTCCCTATACGCCACACTTTGCGAGCGAAGCGAGCAATTTAATGGGGGCCCGGGGGGCTTGCCCCCCGGCTGGACGTGGAGGCGAGCGGAGCGAGCCGGAGCGGCTAGTATAGAATATATCAATGTTTACGTTTCCCTTCTTATGGCCACTCAAAGGTCCTTGGTTCATATTTGAACGTTGATTTCACAGAAAAAGTCAACACGTGTTACCTCCATGCAGGCTAGGCATGAAGGAAGGACGGAGGTAGAAGTTGAAGAAGATTAAGACAAGGTATCACTTCTTAGTGGGGTGACGTCCCTGATAGAGGTTCCCTTATAAATTGATAATTCCCACGAATTATGATGATCTTCACATGACTTTACATGCTTTAACTATACTCCAGGAGTCCGGAATTTGAAAGAAAAAAAAAAATCACAATGAAAAACTTCCAAAATCATGGCTATGTTTTTGGTCACTGTACTTTCATATTAAAATTTCAATGGTTTTCCCAGGGTGGCCCCCATCTGGAACAGTAAGGGAAAACCTGGAATTGTCAGGGGATTCTTTGCGTCGGGAAAAGATAGGGAGTTTTGCAAAAATGTCAAGGAATGTCAGGGAATTAAAACTTGGTGTAATAATTTAAAGCGTTTTTAGGTACATTATAACTCCTAAACAATCAAACTTTAATAGCGTACTTCATCATACTAGGTACATATCGTTTTGTAGGTGAGTTACATGAATGACAAAAATAATTATCAAGAGTTATGGTTTAACTTCAAAAGTAACAACGCTACACGCACAAAAAAGTGAATGCATATGCCATTGGCTTCCCTAGTAACTACATCACCTAGAGTAAACCGTTTGTGAGAAAAATCAACTGAGTATTAAACTAGGGAGAAAAACGCTGAAAATTATTACATAATGGTTTATGGAAATTGTGCACGCGTGCTTATGTCTAACACTCAAACCTCGAAAAAGACACTTTTTCGCCCGTTTTATTATAGCATCTATGCGAGTAAAGCGATCGGGATGGTTAAACGTTAGGACCAACTAGACCCCAAATGGAGTCTATGTGCGAAAGAACGGGTTTTCTAAGTCAATTCTTAGGCCTTTTATGGCCCGGACGGCGGACGGACATTTCAAATTTGGATTCTACGCACCTTGAAACGTAAAGTGACAAAGTTTGAGGGGGGGGGGGTTATAAAAATTTTTTGCTATACGATCACATAGGCTTATTATTGGAAATAATAAACCAAAAACCCAGCAGAGTAGTGGATTGATCCAGTAAGAGTCCCAAAACTAGTTTGTAGAGCTAGGACTTCTGAGGAGGGGGAAATTGGCCCTTTGGAATGTGGAGTCATGTGTTACAATTACACTCAGCAACTTTCCACGAACGATTTATGTGATGGGAAATCAGGAAGTTATATACCTACTCTCTCTGGTGACGATTGGTAGTAGGTGGAAAAAAGCATGACATTTTTTGCCGTCAGACGAAAATTTTTAATTATCCCCAGAGCTAAGAAGGAAAAATGTACTTCAACAAATAACTTCAGATCAAAAATTGAGAGACCTTTTTTATTTATGTATATATTTTTTAAAGGTTTAAGCCCCATCTTAACCAGAAGGGTCATTAGCGGCATTGAGAGACCATAAAATGTTAAATAAAAGAGACCGTAAAATATTAAATAAAATAGCTTAATTTTCTTCAAAAATTCGCTAAAAGTCATGCAACATGATCGTATGGGTGAATTTTCGTATATTATCGTATTACATTTAATTAAATTGTGGTTAAATTAAATAGTTAAATTAAGGTTAAATTGTTGTGATATTTGAGCTCTTCGGGGGTAGTGAAATTGTTAAATATAAGTAGACTACATATAAGTAGTCTATTTTAGCGAATTTTTGAAGAAAATTAAGCTATTGCTCTCGCCTCAAAATTTGTAGAATGTGAATTTTTGAAAAATTGTTATGCAGAAATCCGTTTCAGGCTATTCTGAATCATATTCTGAAGTTTAACGCTTTTTTTAAGCGAATTTTTGAAGAAAATTAAGCTATTGCTCTCGCCTCAAAATTTGTAGAATGTGAATTTTTGAAAAAAATTTATGCAGAAATCCGTTTTAGGCTATTCTGAATCATATTCTGAAGTTTAACGCATTTTTTTATGTATGTATGTGTCATTCCAGACGATAACTGTCCGTAGAATTGTGCTAGAAACTTCAAACAAATTTCAAAATGTTAAGGACACAAAACGAAAGTTCGTTGGCCAGCATGATCGGATTACATCTTCGGGTTAAAATTTTCAAAAATGTAGTCAAAAATTTCAAAATAGCCGGTTTTTTTGCGATTTGTTGTGCGAAATAATTTTTTCAGCATACTGACATGTGGTATATTCGGAATCAGCGTAAAAGTTCCTATAAGAATATGTATCGTTTTCAAAATTTTCAAAGTTGAAAAATCAGTCAAAAATCGAAATAATGCCGTTCGCTAGTTGTAAAAATCGGTAATATTTTGCATGAAACATTGTCCAAATTCAGATTGAACTACTCTTCTTCAAAAATTCGCTCATGGGGTCATGCTGCATGACTGGATTTTTTTTTTTTTTTTTTTTTTTTTTTCTTTAAATTATACGATTTTTGTTTTAGAAGCATTAAAGGTACAATAAAATGACGAGGAAAAAAAATTGATATTTTTTGTCAGGGAAATCTGAAGTTCGGTAAGGGAAATGTCAGGGAAGTTAGAAATTTTCATTTGGGGGCCACCCTGTTTTCCATGATGTGGGAAAAATCGGTACAATTTGTTTTCATGCTAGAAAACACATCAAGAAAACGAACCACCAAAACATAAAAATACAGATTTACCGATAAGGACTAAAGAAACCAGAAACATGTACCATATACCAATGAATTATGGATGTTGGCTGTGTGTTGAAAGACGTGGCTATTGCAGTAAATTTTTTTGTTATTATGTGATTATGGCAGGTAGGTAATTATTAAAATACCGTACAATCGTATGCTGCAGAACAATTCTGGTGTACGTATGGTGTACTCCCTATCACATTTCAACATCTCAAGGAGAATTGAGCTTAGACTCAGCTGATCAGTATGGAGTCCGTAATTCCTTTCGACTTATGTTGTTCCAGAGATGCTTCAAGTCAAATTTACATTTTGTAGGGTGACCAGGAGAGAATTTAGCTCACTCAGTCGATCTGAAAAAAGCGCATCATTTCAATCATCTCTTAACATGTTAACTTTCTACGGCGAACTCTTTGTCCCAGAGAACCTCCCTGTCAAATGTTTACTTTGAACCTATACAGTGAACAGTAGAGAATTTAGCTCACTCAACCAAACCGAAAGAAGCTCATCATTTCAATCATCTCTCAATACCCAGAAAGTCTCCCTGTAACATGTCTAAGACGGATGTACTATATCTTTTAGGGAGGGGTGCACTGGAGGTTACGGGGAAGTTGAATACCTTCTATTGAAAGGGAAGGTCCAAAATCTAATTTAACATTCAAATGACAGTAGGTACTCCCAAGCTTTTTGTTTAATTTGATGTTTTACAGTAATGTTTCGACGGTCTTTACATTGAAAGCGATGGCCCCTGCTACTCAACTTGCTTGTGACGATGGACTCCCCCGAAAGGATGTAAATGAGAGAATTCAGCTCTCTTAGCTGATCAGGAAAGAGCCCATCATTTCAGTCGTTTCTTTGTCCCATCGTCACCCTATCAAATTTCAACTTCCTTGGGTGAACAGGAAAGAATCTAGCTCACTCAGCAAATCCACTGTAAATGCAGAACATACCGCTGTAAATGCAGAGACAAACCGTTCCAGCATCGCCCTAATCTTACATCGTTTATCAAATGGCAAGGAGATAGTCATATCCTGTGAATTAAATACAAATCCTAAGAACTTAAACGACGTAGTCGGCCGAGAGATCTTTTTTGACTCATTAACAATAAAACCTAATGATTGGAGTAGTCAACCTTGTCAATGCTCGAGAGCACCATGCCTCATCATCGGGGAGCACCCCGAAATTGTCGAGGTTATTCACATGATGGGTACCTCTACAATGGAGAACAGCTACAATGAGGCACACCTATTTGTGGAAATTGTAGGGAGCGAGGATAAACCTATAGAGAGGCAGGCATACGAACTCGTATAGAACCCCTTTGTGCATAAAACGTAAATACCGAGCCAACAATTCAGAGACGAGGACCATGAAATATGCATTTTCCAGTTCCAGGGTCGCCCCTAAGCACTCTGGAACACTGAGATTCCGCATTACCCGGAAGCCCTCCAATTTAAAATGAGGAGCGTCAATGAATTGATTGATATATTTAAAATTTAGAATAAAGCGGTGACACTCCCCCTCCCCCATCGAAGATTTGGGAACCAGGAACGTGGGAGACAGTCTGAATTGCTACAGAGGTTGAACCTATTCTACACGAGGTTAGGGGGTTGTGGTGAACTCACCATCTATCACCGGCCCTTTTCAGGGCCACCAAAAATAAGTTCACACATTAGAACTCTATAAAAAAGACGTCAGGCTACCTCTAGACGAAACAAAAGAAATCGCCGAAAAGATTATGCGAAATACATAATCAAAAAGAAATAAACTCGTTGAAAGTTAAAACACGACAAGCTAAACGCTCACTGCACGAGCGAGGCTTGACGAGCCGGCAAATCTAACACACAAAAATTACCTTGAAACAAATGACTTTCAAATTCAATCAAGGACGAACAAAGCCAGACGCACTCTACGGAGGAAAGGCGGAAGAAGATGTTTCACCTTCCGCTCATCGAGCACAATCGATCAAATCGGAAGCTGTTTCTCCTTCCACACACACGAGCGCTAGAGATCAATCGATACAGCCAATCACACACAGAATCCGACTCCCAGACGGGTATAAATATAGCATTTGCTGGCCCCGTCGATATAAACCAATCTCAACATCCGATCTGAACACTTCTCTCTCTTCAAGCCTACTGCGATTGACTGAGGACGAAGTTTCTTACACAATTCTGTGACGAGAGATTCTACCTTCTTCAAGACTAATTACACTTCGTATTACTCACTACCCTCTAGACGGTATCCCGACGTCGGCTACACCGTCTAGATTCAAAACCTCGCCACCCGGGTCAGAGGAGAAGAAATCCACTGACCGTCCGCTGGGACGAGTTTCTAAGCCTTGTCACCCAGGTTCCGAATTTATTCGCAAACCGACCGCTGGGGCAAGCCGTTTGATCATCAAGAGAAACCCCACACGGGTTGATCAATCGAAACAGGCGGACCTGCCTTTTTCCAACGAGCCTCACTCAAGCGAAAAAGGCAGTAGACCCCTAGGAGGACCCCCTGATATCAGTCCAGAAGCGAGTCCCCTCTAAATTTAGTTCTTTTCAGAACTAGATAAATTTCCCAGATGGAGCGGACCCCTTCGTTCCGCCTTCTGAGCGAATCACAGCTCGAAATGCAAATTTCGCAACAAGCCGAAACGGCAGACAGACCGTCACACGCTGGTCAACAAAGCTCGAGCAGGCACGCGACGGGATAGATAATTACCCCTCTCGCCCGACACGTGGCATGGCCCCCGGGAGCGACAGGCCTAGTCCCGGTTTGCGAACTGACGAACAACCGGGCGCCTCACAGGCCGGCCTCGTGCGAGACACGGGCCTCCCTCATCTTTCTGATACACAGAAAGATCGAGCCTTTGGCATGGCACAATCGTACATATCCCCAGAGGATTTACGCTACACGGCCAACCAATGTCAAACACCTTCAAAAGGGAACTCCGGCGATTTCAACTTGAGAGTAGAAATCCACACGCCCTTACCTACAGGTTATCCTACAAATATGAGCGCTCATCGAGCACCTCAAGAACATTTTGCATACGAAACCAAAAGTACTTTTCAGTACCCACAAAATTCTATCTCATATCATCATGAGAACCTTCGGCCAGGGCCTGAATATCCATATTCGCCGATAGAGAAAAGTCACTTAGATCAGCGTCGCAAAGACCGATCTGAAGCAGCCTTGTTCCGTGACTCACATATATCATATCCGGCGAAATATACCAGTACACGAGATAATAACGGTACTTTCTCGTACCTCTCACCCGATCACTTTCAAGGATCAGGCCCGTATAACCAGCCTAATAACGGGGCTCGTGACCTCCCACTGGGAGTTCCGACTCCAAGTCAAATGTATGTAAATCCACTACAGGGGTCACCAAGAACGAGACATCCGACCCCTGAAAGGAGAACGGGATCTGAGGTTAATGACCTCCATTGATCTAAAAACAATTGTAACCTGCCTCCCTTGGTGCCTATGAAACTCACCTGTTCTGGAAGAATAGGGTCCTTCAAAGGTATCGGGACTGTCCCCTGGATCCTTTGTAGTTTTGGCGATTCTTGGGGTACTGCTGTTGACGATTCTGGCGGTGTTTTGACGCCTTCAATGACTGCCCCCGCTGGCCTTCAAGTTTTTTGCCGGCTTCAGAGCCTGTATTTGTTGTGAATTTGAGGGTTTTGGCGCCTGCTGGGGACAAGGGTTATTTTTCTTCCCAACATTTACCAACCCTTTAACGTTCCTTTCCCAACTTGTGTGTTCCCACAAACGAACCCCAAGGTTATCCCCTAAAATAAAGGATGATGGGGGAAACTAATTAGAAACCTTGTTGTCAGAACATTGTTGAGAATATGTCAGCGACTAGTTTTACAAATGTCAAAAAACAGAGCCATGAGCACCCTCCCAGTGTCAAAAAGTTTATGAAAACCCGGAGGAGTTGAATTACCTTGAAGTATACCCACTGTGAGACCTTCCCCCAGAGCTGTAATAGTGGTGGCGCATTGGTGCTGAAATAATTCGAAAGTACCATCCAAATACTTATCCTTGGTCAGAAGGAAGGGAATCGGTTCCGGGTTCAAAGCCGGAGGAGTTGGTGAAGGTAAATTTGCCAGTACCATATAAGATGAATGGAGCTGATCAAAAATATCTTTTGAAAGCCCGTTTTTGATATGATGATCTCATCGGTCGGCTAGGCTGACATGTAAATTCGGGGCCTGGGGAGTGGGAACCACAGGGTTCGCGTCCAACACCAACAATTTCGGGTTCAAGGCAGCGTCTGCTAACGTGCCTGACGCTCCCAGTCAAGGAAACCTCGAAAGCCCACCGGAGAACCCAAAACCTGGAATCCGAACAAGGATTAACCACCGTTTCTAGTGGAGCTCCAGGAGGCTGCACTGTTGAAAAAGTGAGAGGATCACCCAAGCAAGCCTGATGCTCCTCCCTTTGGCACCCATAATGTCTCATGGTTGGCAACTCATCATGAGAAGAAAAATCATTTTGATCACCAGAATCTCGGTCGTTCGAAGTGGTTGACGCCAAATCAACATCGCGTCCAACATGGCGTCTGGATGAATTCACTCTATGATGAAAGCATGGCTCACCTGACCTCCAATGTTGTCGAAAACGAAGATCTTCATAATACTGAGGATATGTATGGCGAACGGGAACGCCTATAATGGTACAAATCTTTTGAGGAGTATGATGGACCTCAATTATCTCGAAAGTGGTAAAAATTATAAGGAATTTAGGTGCCCCCCCAGAGGTGCAATGGGGGCCTAAATCCTCATAAATCAGGTAGAGGAGGGTAACAGCATCCCGTCAGAGAGATACCACCCCTACTAATAGCTTTTAATGAGCCATGTTCGGGGTAGGTTAGTTTCCCAGTCGCCTGAGATTCCATCAAACGCCAAACCCAGCTTCGAAAATGATCGAGAACAGCCCGCAGCGCCCATTGATTCATCAACGGGACGCCGACAGCGCTATCTCTGGTGCTCTGACGGGAGCTTGATGGACCTCTCAGGAGGTAACTCTGTTACAAAATACAGATAATTTTTTTCCCGAAAATCCTGGCTAGACCACCGCCACGGTGACCGGTCGTAAAATGTCGTATTTGAGGAATAACTATTCAAAACAATAAAAATACATATGCAAATGTACAAATGTGAATCCCCGCTCCTATGTACGTTTCATTTAGTTCAATAGGGAAGTGCTGTGGTTGGCCAACTCCCTACCAATATAAATTTCTTTTCAAGTTGTTGAGTAACCCTCTATCAGCTAAATCTCTTCCCTTAACAAATATACTCCTCCAGCTTACCCACTAATCCATTACCACTTGAATTGATTGACGAAATGGCCTCAATCAACATGGATTTTCAAAGATGGCTTGGCACAAAAGGACGGAGTAGCCTATGCATTCTTAGACAAGACGCACAACGTTTCTAGACGCTTTTGCAAATGAATTTGTCTTAGTTATTCAGCGGAAGCAACTGCCATCATACATGCTTTAAGGCACATTCTGGAAAACGTGCACGAAGGTCTCTTTTGTGCTTACTCACTAAGCTTCGGAACCTCACACCCCAAACTAGACTTTCTCTTCTTGAAAGTGAAATTCTACACCTTTACTACCAAACCAAAGCAAGGGAACTTGTAGTAGAACTTGGTTTAGAAGACATATGGGAGTATCAGGAAATGAGACTTTGGATGCCCTCCCAAGACAAACTGTGTCTCGGTCAGAGCCAACACCATCTAGCTTTTGCCCACACTCAGACTTGAAGAACATTATTGCAATGGAATGCTACGATTCATGGATGAAAGAGTATTTGAACTATTCTTCAGTGTGTCAATACATTGAGAAATACCCTAACAATCTAGGAAGCCATGGTTATTCTCCTATAGGGAAGTACCAAAAAGCTTTTATAAAACACTGACTCGGTTAAGCAACGGGCAAGGTTGCACAAGGGTGACACGCATAAAATAATCCCTCGTCAATCTCTACCTGTACCTCGTCACCAAAGTCAATGCTTCACAATGTGCTGATTTATCCGATACCCAACATCAGGGAACCACCTTATAGTTCACCACGAGACCATTTACCTTGGATACGCTGTTATTCTGTGCCACACTTTGTGTTGTGTGCTATGATGGAAAGTCAACAACTGTTCACGCCTAAGAGTATAATTCGTTTATTTTTGTTTGTATACCTATTCGATTATGATCTGCCGAACAAAGATGACAAACAGCCGGCGCTTTATTACCTCTAATATTATCAGTGTAGTGAAGTGTTCTTTGTGCCTGACTACGATTCCACGAGCCGATTCAGTGATCCTATCTTCTCATGAATCCTGCCCCCCTCTATCTATCTCTCAACATAACCACGTTTCACTCCATCAAAACACCATTTTGCAGCATCCCGTACCCAAGACTCACATCTACCAGGACGACGATGACACAACATTTGGCCATTTCTATGTGAGTACATATTAGTACTGAGACGATAACTCAACCGTAACTTGGTTTCCAAGCTGTCGGTTTTTCCTTGCTTCTCTGGAGCATATCATCATGAAATCGGTACATTGTATGCTTACAGATAGCAAGGACGTTCTCGGCAGCACCGCTCTCTATTTTTCGCTCTCTTTTCAACGATCTCTATTCATCGCTCCGCATGCTGCGTATTGATTCTACGCAGAATCTGGGTAAAATCTTCTACACTGGAGCGTGCTCCTCGTCCTGCACCAAACGGTCAGAATTCTTAATATTAATATACATCGCTCGTCATTCAGCAGCCTCAAAGAACATTACTAACTAAAGTACAATATCAATATTAGGTACCTAGTACACGTCAGATCTAATAATTATATACACTATTGTACAACATTAGAAGGAGCTCCTTAATTTATTTCTTTTCATATGATTCATTGAATTTAAAATATATCGTTCATGCCATAGGTAATTGGTTGAAGCCCCACCTCTGGTACACCTAAACAACAACATAGACCGAAACTTCAGAATTGGGAACAGGGTTCACACAGACCAACTTCAAGATTCCATGGGTAAAATTGTGGGATATGTATATTAACTTTCAACAGTAGGAATCGGAATGCTCCCAAGTCGTAGTCCTCTTTTTCCCTTCATCAGACATTCCCCTCCTCCATCCATATTTCTATGACACATGAGCCTTCTATGACACATAAGAGTAATAGCTCTCCATATTATTTATACTCAAAGGTTTAAGCCATCAAGCGGGCCGCGAGGAGCGGTGCACTATGGACGTACCCTAACACAGGAAGATCCCAGACCACTGAGCCAACAGTAATAAACTGCTTGACTTAAATAGTGGAGAGTTCCTAAAGCGATAGGGAGATAGAGAAGAGGCGCTTTATTGTGAACGGAAAACACTACTGCGCATGAGTAGGCGGATGAGGCACCTCATCTCCAATAAGACAAATTGGTAATTGTGTAGTCTACCTAGTGGCCTCAGCAGCAATCTTTTCCATATTCATACACAATAAAGTAGAATGCATGAAATACGATATTTGATAAGAATTGGACCCCGCAAAGCAGTTTTAGCCATGTACGGAGCCTAATCAGATAAGAGCGGGCAAAGTACAACTGATTAGACCGGCCGGCCACTGAGCGCAACCGTTCAGTGAGTGATGGCGTCTTCTTCGGGCATTAGCTTTCGTGTATGTGACGGTTGTGAAAACAGTTTAATTACTTTCATAGAATTATCACAGAGTCAAGAAAAACTACTTAAGTTTTTGTACGATCATTCGGTGTTACCGAAAAGTAAAAAATGTCCAGTTTGTGGGTTCGATATGTGGCTCGACGAGGCAAATAACAACTTTCGCTGCAAGAAACGTGTTCAGTGTATCAATAGTAGCAAGAAAAAAGTGTCCGTACAGTGCGACAAACGCGTGTCACAGTTTCAAGGCACGTGGTTTGAAGGTAGTAAATTACCCGTTCAAACAATTTGCAGGTTAGTTTTGTTTTGGTGTCTGTTGAATCCACCCAGACATGATTTATTGATGGAAGAGCTACTCATTAGTAGCAACACAGTGGTGGACTGGTCAAATTTTTTACGTGAAGTCTGTTTTCATTTCTTTTGTTTAAACTCTAAGCCTATTGGTGGGATAGGGAAAATAGTAGAAATTGACGAAGCAAAAATTGGACATCGTAAATATAATAGGGGCCGTATTGTTGATGGGAATTGGATTTTTGGAGGTATTGAACGAGAAAGCAAAGACGTTTTTATCATTCCAGTACCAAATCGTGGTCAAGAAACCCTTTTACCTATTACCCATAAGTATATACTGCCGGGAACAACTATCATCAGTGACTGTTGGCGAACGTACAATTGTTTGGAGTTCGAAGGTTACAAACATTTAACAGTTAACCATTCGTACAATTTCATCGACCCTGATACAGGCGCGCACACTCAAACAATCGAACGAACGTGGCGCGAAGTGAGTTCTAAAGTGCAGCGCTACGGCAATCGTAAACACCATTTACACGGGCATATTGCCGAGTTCTTGTTTAAGAGGAAATTCAACGACTACCGCACTCGCCTACATTTCCTCTGGTGTGCAATTGGTGAACTGTACAGTTGCCAAACTCCAATCAACGCAACTCCTCCACCAGACGGTCCTACAGATTCAGATTCCGATTAGTAAGGTAAATATGACTTTCCGGCCCTCAAATGTATGTTATTTAATTATAAGTATGCCCAATATAAAATATATATCTTCATATGGAAAAGATTGGTGCTGAGGCCACTATATTATAGAATTACCGACAAATTGATTTTACCTAAACATAAGACGTTTTATCCCGAACCAACCTACTCGTATCTCATCTCTTCCTCCCTATCGCAAAGTAACCTTACACATCGATAACAGTGATATTCATTTCCTCTTGGTATTCATGATTAATGAAAACTATGTTCATTAATTTTCAAAATCTGTCATTGCCAACCCTTTTCGTGAATAAGAAAAGAACTAGGAAACAAAGAAATGCTGGAAACTGAACACATGGGATAGGTGGGAAAATCCCCTTGGTGGTTTAGCGTTACTTGAAGATAAGTAGCGTCACTCTAAGATGAAATGCTAATTCGACCCTCTAGATTTTATCTATCAGGTTACCATCTGCCGTGGCTCGCCCCAGATGATGAAATCCCCAAGCACCTTATTCCAATTTACTTATCGTTTAGGAACTATCTATTTACTCTGATCACTTCTACTTCCAGAGGGATGAAAGACATGATAGCTACACTATAAATTTTATCAAGTTTGTATTGTTTCTTCAATGTACTAATAACAATTTTAAACATAATTAACTGTGTCAAACCCCCAACAACAAATCAGGTACACTGATACTCTAAAAGTGAACGTTTTTCAGCTGTGCTACTCAAGTGAAAAAACCTTAGAATGGAACATGTTAACTTTTACAATAGATATAATGCGTTACGTAATGGAGAAGAAACATGATTTGTTTTCAACAGTTCATCTATCCGTACTGCAGATTTTCAACTCAGTTTTTAATAAAATGCTCTTGTAACCAATAGGTGTGCTTCTTTCAAAAATGTCAATGTGCCTTAAGATTTTGGGCCAATTAAATAAACAGCGGAAGTAGACAAATTCCTCTAACTCTAGCTAGAATTTTCTTCCTGCAAAATGAAAACGAACTTTAAGGCAGGCCCATTATAATTGACATCAGAATGAGCAATTTCACACACGACAATTAATTTGGATATTGTGATTCAACCTTAAACATTTTGGAAGATTCAAGTGTTACAAATTTACAATTTTCAATAGGTTAGAAAGATTCGCGATTGTAAGGGAAAACTTGAAGGCCTCACACACATTCATCAAAGAGTTCGGGAGGATATAATTGTTGGTCGTTTCCTACTAGGCGAAGTATTCAGAGACATGAGTACATAGTCAATAAAATCGAAAAATATCAATTTTAGAAAATTATGAAAAATACCATTTTAGGTTTGATTATGGCCATTCCACTCGAACGAATTATTGATTTTTTTCGATAGAGTTCAAGGTAGACCTCGAATGTGTCAACTACAAACAAATGTTCATTAAACGTTAATTATCAATTATTGTTGGTACCAAAAAAATTAATGATGATACCCCATGATTAATGAACGTTCAAAATGTCCACATTTGAAACGGAGAACTCGAGAATATGGGAGGGGGTAATCTTTCCTCACACACTAAACTTTTAATCAGGATTTATCGAAAGCTTATTTCACAATATCAAGTACACTAACTTTTTCCAGTGAATCTCACATTCTAGTTATAATTACCCATTGAATGATTTGTGATGATTTTCAAACCCTTGGCTCCTCTGTAATGTTGGTAGCACAGAAGAATGAAAAATCAATTATACAACTTCTACCAATCTAAAAACAATTCATTTCTCAACTGTTCATTCATTGATTTATTTTATTCGGACTTAAGTCTGTGCACCATTTGCAAGTAGGTAAGTACCTATTCAAAATCAAGTTACAAGTTGCACAGACCCATTCAGTTGCCATCTCAGAACAGCAGGGTTCTTCTAAGTGAATCAACGTCTTCAAATCCGTCTCTGATAGACTGTTCGCAGTGTTCACTCAGGTTTTCAATTTTCCGCGTTTGATGAGTTGAATTTGGGGCTAAAATGGTCGATTGAGGTGAGTTAATAAACGTGGAGTGAGTTGGAAAATCATGCAAAAGTAATGCAAGTTATGCCAAGGAGGTTATGCAAAGTTTTCTTTGCCCCTTCATTTGCAGAGGTTACTGGAAAAGTTCTTTAGAGAAAACTCTTGCGAGAAATTCATTCTATTGTAATGAGATGGAATCTGTATATTATGATATGAAAAACCAATAATTCGTCGGAATGGAAACATTTAATGACCACTTGCACAAATCAGACATTGTAATTTTCGAATCCCTTCATTTTGGTGATGTGTTGTTTAGCAACCGTCCAAGAAAATATCAATTTAGCGAAGCACAGAATGCATTTCTTCTTTTGAAAGAGAAGGTAGAGAAAGTTCAACAACCTAATGTTTTCTGATGAATTGGTGCGAATAAATAAAAGCCGAATCAGAGAATATAAAGCAGTTTTCGCCATGGGTTGAGGTTACTTTACTTACCAAACTACTGCAAGAGACAGAAAATCCACACGATATCCAGTTGGATTTGTATTTATTTTATTGTTTATCTCTCTCGTTTTTGGTATTGCCCTGTTTATTCTGCTTATCGTCATGCTCAAGTCAGTAATTTGGATGATTTAGCAAATATTTATTCAAACCGGTGGTTTTGTGCATGCCTCAAATAGAAATGTTATAAATATTTCTTGAATACTATATAGAATTGAGGACTATAGATATAAGTATTGATTTACTGATGATATAAAGAAGTATCAAGTTCCTGTTTGATACAGGCAGATATTTTTTTATCCTTACCTAATCTTTAGTCGTATAGATGTAAAAGTCATGAGCTTTTGAATCAAGTTAGTTTTGTATACATTGGTTGGAAATTCTAGATTCAACTAACAATGTCTCAATTTTTTAAGTGGGCAATTCGTTCCTGAATCCCCTTTTATTCACACCAATTCATCAATAATTCAATGAATAATTCATCATTGAATATTTCCAATATTTTTTAAAACGAACAAAACCAGCAAATGCAGGGTACCTAGTTATTATTTGTACTCTCAATTTTTTTGTTATATTTTCATTTGAAAGGCAAAAACTGTTGTAACGAACAATGAATAGATTCATAAAAACCAAAACTCTCAACAGTTCCTCGGTTTGATCCCAAGAATTTTTTTCGGAAATAATGAGCCCTGCGAACGTAGATGTAAGGAAATGCGTACTTATTTAGCAAGCTACAGGATTGATTCAGGTTTGATTGTGGTCTGGATTGTTGTATTCTCCAATATCGATGAGTTCCTATCTTAGTTCTTTAGGTTCCCACAGAGTTCCCGCATACCAGTGGCGCATTGCAGCCACTTACTTTTTGTTCTATCAACTCAGTACGTACGTCATGATTCCTTACCTCTAAATCTCGCTCAGGGCCAGTTTCACCAATCTAGGCTAATGTCCCGTCAAATTAACCGGGACGAGAGACTAAAGATTAAGAGCGGCGTTAAGGAATTATCTTTCACCACATGAATTCAGACGTCAAATAACCCCGTGGCTGGTATGGTTTGGTTAATTAACGACGAAAAGTTTCATTTTGTCCATCAATCATGGAACATTTGTCCATAATGGACAGAAAAGCGGCTGCCCGGAGCTTGGAATCATAACCTAAACAACTTCAACAGCTGTTTCTTATTGCGATTAGGAGTTGATTTTTTTCTATGTTGAAAAGCTGAAATTTGATTTACATTAACTTTGAATGAACATTAAAATGAGAGAGAGAGAGTAAAAACCACTAGGTACCAGTGCTCGGAAATCTTTTTAAATGAGGAACCTGTGAAGTGAAGTGAAATAAAACATATTTATCTTTCTACACTTTTGGTGGCCTAAACAGTAGATCTTCCGGTACTGGAGGGTATCATACCTACATTCCAAGAAATTCATGTATGTAGGAGGATAGGTACTAGTTGATGGAAGGGTTGTGACAGAAAACTATAGAAATCTCGTTAGATAAGAAGTAAATACATACAAACCCCTACTTCTCTATAGGAAACGTATAAATCGGGTCATCAAACTTGGTTAGGTACCTACCAAGGTATCTACCTAATCCCTATGCTGGTTGAGTGAAAGCACTTTGGCTACTTCGTTTTTCATATAGCTCTAGAGAATATTTCTTTTCCATGTGACTTGAGGTTGTTGTCACTTCAATAACATTCAAAATGAGCAAACAAAACAAGTTTTAGAGCCGCCCATAAGAGCTTAGTGATCTCTGATTTCTTGTCTACTTTTTCAACTACCTATCGTATACCTAACTGCTGGCGTTTCAGACTTCTTTGATATTAATGCGAAACGAGCTTGTGTACGGAAAATGTGAAATGTTGCGTTTTATTGAAAACGATCTCATCACCTACAAACTCGTCAATGGGGACTGACTTGTGGCTGTTTTTTAAACAATGTTGAAATTAAATGTTTAAAATCATTAAATATTATTATATTTTTGGTAATTAAAAAGTGGAAACTGAAGGCTCCGTACACTCATGATTAACCTCTTAATTCCTAGAGGGTCGGGTAATTAGTTAATCAGCTTTGATAATCAGATCATAAAGTTTTGACGGACGAGTTAACCAACGACGGGTGTTGGTGAAATTAAAGTCGCTCTAACTTCTGATTAAGCTCAAACATAATGCCACGTTAACGCTAATGCTTGATTAATTCAAACGGTGAAACTGGCCCTCAGTCACAGAAAAAGTGGAAGTGTGCAATATCTCATATGACCGGTTTTCTTTGAAATTTTCCTGTTGGATTTTATTGTATGAAGAATATTTGTGTAACGTTTTGCGAGTGACTTGACTGACTATAAATGTTATAGAGTTCTTGATTTCTATGGAAGCTGACTACGTGATCGTACAGCGTTATTACTTTAAGGTAGGGGCACATTTTTCCGCATCGTAAGGATGACACAGGCAGAACTATTTGCAATAAGGGAATGGGTGGCACAGAATCTGAGACAAGGAATGAGAGGGAGGAGTATTCTCTGTCTCTCAGATAGCCAGGCAGCCCTTAAAGTACTTGCAGCTCCTCAAACTAGGACAGGACTGGTAAAGGAGTGCTGGGATGTACTAAATATCCTGGGAAAGGACAACAAGATCACCTTGGAGTGGGTACCAGAGCATACAGGAGTGGCAGGAAACGAACGGGCAGACCAGCTAGCACGAAGGGGGGCCTCAATGCAATTCATTGGGCCGGAACCCGTCCTGGGTATAGCAAAATGCTTGGTAAAAACCACTTTGTGGGAATGGATAAGGAAGGAACACAAACGGCTCTGGGATAACACCCCAGAACAGAAACATGGAAAACTGGTAATGAACGCACCCTGCCTTCGTAGGAGTACAGCCGCCCTAAATCTCTCGAGGAGGAAAATAAGACTCTTGGTGGGAATGGTGACTGGGCACGGGTGCTTCAGGAAACATCTGCACAGGATTGGAGCCTACACAGGTGATCCAGTGTGCAGAATGTGCGGAGAGGAGGAAGAAACCGCCTCTCACTTTGAATGCCCAGCACTCGAAGACAAACGATTCAGAACCTTAGGGACCCTTGACCCAGGGGAGATAGTATCGGTAGACGACCTTGTGGGGGGAATTCTCAGTCTGGTGGAGGAGGGGGACTTCTCCAGAACCTATAGGTTGGAATCAGGGAAGAGAACCGCACAATAAACCTCAGTTTCGGTGCGGGGAAATTACCCCTCCCACGGACTCTGAATTTAAATAACAATAATAAGGATGACACGCTTTGGATTTTTTTCTAGGGGTGCGCACACTGACAGATTCTGTACGGTGCGGGTGGCCGACCTAGGTTCCATGAAGGTATCCTTCTTATAACTGAGGTCGGCCATCCACACCATTCGGAATCAGCGTCCTTTTCGGAACCCCCACCCACACTGCCAGTCACCGATGAGCCCATTGCTGATCTGTGTGTTTGCCCACATTTAAAACAGCGTCCGATGTATGCCGTCCTTGGGATGCGGACAAGTATGTCTCTATCTTGATAAGATAATGACCGAAAACTTACGGACAGACACGAAGTTGAACTCGGAGGTCCTTTTGTCTCTGCACACATGACATCCAACAATGCGCCTGTGAGAACTGATAGGTCCTGTTCCTCACTGGAGGTTTTGTCCTCATTCGAAAATCGACAAAGAAAATGGACCTCTACTATTTTCAAATAATATTGTGTTATTGATATAATTTGCTATAGTTCTACTCGTTATGGAAGATGAATTGAACGAATTGGTCAATTTACATGTTTACGTACGGAGTAGTTGATGACAGCAAATTTTAAGATGCGTTCCTGGGCCATTTTGAAGCATTTGCTGCGAGGAATAATCCTCAATCGTTCAGGTAAATACTACAAAATTTCTCTTTATTACGATTATGTGAACTTAATTACCAGTTTCTGACCAAATGAGTGAGCTACCGAAAGTAATGTAGGTAATGCATATAAATGCCGTACTCTTACTCAAGTGAGCAATGGACGAGTAATCTTGACAGTATTTGCTTTAGGAAAAGCCAGAAACTCATTATCGAGTTCCTCACCATAATCTACTCCATATATATTGACGAATATGTTCAATTCTACGTCCAAAAGGAGAATAACGTTAATAGAAATAGCACAAAATATGACTCATGAAGGATGGAAGGGTGACATCTTGAAGGTCATAAGAAACCCAGCAAGGGAGATCACGTGACAGATAGGCGGGACGTTCTGTAACTATTCGATGTGGATAACTGAAACCACAGTGGAGAAGCGCCGTCATCTTGGCCTTGGTTTATTTATCTAGGTGTTATGTAAGCCTCCAACTTGAAAATGGCCACAATATTTTACTGTGGTTTATTTGTCCACAAAGGGTGAAGGCTTCACTGTTGTTAAATGTCTCCATTCTAGTTAACTTCCTCACCACCTCCATATATGGCCAAGAGATTTACAAGATAAGGTTAGTTGTATTTACACAGAGATTTCATCTGATTCTGTTGACTCATCTTTTTTATTATTCAAGTATTGAATTGAAGTTTAGAGGTCCGCTGTGTTGCAGTGAAGAAAAAAGAAAGGGATTTGCATCCATTTTGTCGCCATAAAAGATGACCCCTCGCGGTTATGAGAGTACTAAGTACTCTGGTTCAGATCAACAACTATAGTTTTTTTCCAGTTCGAACGACCGGTTAATTGGTCCGCTGTTGTCTATATTTCGAAAAGTTACCACCTCCCCCCAGGTTAGGATCCGTATTTCCTAGGTTTACATTCAACTTCTCTCAGGATTCGATTCTATCAAGGTGTCTTTTAATTTTTGGGCTGGAACGCTACGTATTTCAAAATGAATGGTCACAACGTTTCCCAGGGCTCAATATTTCCACCGACTGAAGGATATAAATGGTGTATGAGAAATGTTAAAATGTTGATGTGTATAATGTTGAAAACGACCTCAAAAGCACATTGAAAAAACTTATTGGCTTGCGATTTCCAATATTCGGGAATTCGAAAGAACAGTGTACAGCAAAATTTCGCATCATTTCTTCAAATTACATTTTAGAAATTATAGTATTTGTAGTAGCTCTGCAACACAAGAAATATATATTTATACCATGATCATTGTGTATACTTTCAAAAAAGGCGTGAAAATTAGTAGGTATGGACTGTCCATATTACCGACAAGAAGGGAGAAATGAAAGATTATTGCACAAACTATTAAATAATCGTTAGTTACTACTCGTATATTCACTCCAATATTTTCAAATAAATAATAAATAAATACGTAATTTTGTCCCTAATAATTGGATTGGCTATAAATATTTACATCAAGCCCTTTGGGCATTAAGAAATCTTTCAGATTTCCAAATATGTTTAAAATTCCCCCTAATACAAAATCCCCCTACTGTTTTGAGTGTTTATTTCGTTTTTAACTAGTTGGGTAATATTTCAGCGTATAAAAAAGCTATTGTTTTGCATCAGAGTGCTTTCTTCACGTAGTCAAATCCCTCTTATCTGACCAAAAACTGTAATTTCACTATTAATAAGTATTTCATCATCAAGAAGTATTGCCTAGTGAAGCCACTATACAGCGAAATTTTCTGTTCAAAATTTTCCTTACTCAAGAGACAAATGGTCACTGTACGACTAAGAGAAATTCAAATTCGATAAATCAAAATTAAACCAATTTCAGAATGAAACAACACTTATTTTGAATGGCGAAAATGGAGTTAAATCCCAGAATTGAAACTTTTGAAACAAAAATAACTCTATGTAATTTTAACTCTTACAAAATGAAAGAAAATACACACATGATTTGAATTTCTATCTCAAACCATAAACTCGTCAACAAATTATAATAAGAATGACTATTAAAATAAAAGTTATTATTACAGCAATATTTTTCGTAAAGAAAAATAAGGAAAACCAAATTTTCTTGCTTCAAAATCGTTAGTTCGCATTATTTTATCACAGTTTGGGATTGGTAGTTGGCTTTTTTTTATCCTCAAAACGCATCGTGTAAAAGGTTTTACATCACTAAATTAAAGACTTTAAAACTTCATCTTCGTGGTTTGGTTTCTCTTTTAAGGCTACTCGTCGTCCGTTTCCCCGTCGCTGGAAAACTCGTGGGGCGGTATCACGTTGCTGTAAGGCGTTCGAGACATTTGCCTGAAAAAGTAAGGACATATTATATTAATCATATCAGAACAACCGTAACATGAGCTTGCACTCATCTACATAACATGGCCAAGGAGCCTTCCTCAAAAAATACTGTGTATACAAGGTGATTCCCTCGCAGATGCAAAAAAAAAAAAAAAAAAAAATTGGGTCAAACTACATAAAAAATGGAGTAAAATGCCGCCAACTGCATATTTTTATCTCAATCGGTTCTCGAGATATGATTTTTTATAGGTTTTTTCAGGAAAACCGTGTTTTTTTTTCTTTTTAACCACAAATTTCTCCACTTTACTTCATTCAATTTTAACTTTTGACCACATTTTCGGAATCAGCATTAAATTTACTATAAGAATAGTGTACTTGAGTTCATAAAAAGTACCATCCAAAGGCCCTCACATCAGCTCAAACATTGACGATTTTGAAAAAAGAATATTTCTGAAAATCTTTAAAACTTTACTACTCTTCCAAAACGAATCCTGAAAACTGGCAAATCTCATGAAAACTGCTTCGTCTAATACTCTTTCCAACGGTATAATCAAGTTTACTTTTATTTTGTTATTTAGTGGAGAAAATTATGTTTTAATGTTAAAAAATGTGGGTTTTTCAATGAAATTGTTGGTTTTCTCGAAATATGACCCTCCATGAACCTACGAGTATGGGGTCGGTTTCTATGTATTTTTTCACGCTGTATCGAATGGTAACATTAGTAGATCTCTCCTACTCCGTTATAACCGAGTTTTACACTTAAAATCGCAAATGTTTAGTTTGTTTGTTACGATTAAATGTATGTGTGTTATGGGGTAAAACTAGTTAATTAAAATGTAAAACTCGATTATAACGTAGTTCAATGGATCTGCAAGAGTTTCCATTCAATCCAGCGAGAAAAAATACATAGAAACCGTCCCCATACTCGTTGGTTCATGGAGGGTCATCTTTCGAGAAAACCAACACTTTCATTGAAAAACCCACATTTTTTAACATTAAAACATTATTTTCTCCCCTAAATAACAAAATAAAAGTAAAATTGATAATACCGTTGAAAAGCATATTAGATGAAGCAGTTTTCATGAGATTTGCCAGTTTCCAGGATTCTTTTTAAAAGAGTAGTAAAGTTTTAAAGATTTTCAGAAATATTTTTTTTTTCAAAATCGTCAAAGTTTGAGCTGATGTGATGGTCTTCGGATGGTGCTTTTTAAGAACCCAAGTACACTATTCTTATAGGAAATTTAATGCTGATACCGAAAATGAGGTTGAAAGTTGAAACTAAATGAGGCCAAATGGAGAAATCCGAGTTTAAAATGAAAAAACACGGTATTCCTGAAAAAACCTTTAAAAAATCATATCTCGAGTACGGATTGAGATAAAAATATGCGGTTGGCGGCATTTTACTCCATTTTTGATGTAGTTTCACCCAAATTTTTTTTTTGCATCTGCGAGGGAATCACCCTGTATATTGGCAGATAGATTTTCTTGCCAAAAAGTATTATTTGCCTCTAAAGTAGTGGACACGAATATAAGCACTGATCATGTGGTAGGAAATACCTACCCTTGAAACCTTCGTTCAAATATTTGCTGAGTATTTCTTCTACACGACTTCAATTATTTTCAAATTTGTTTAATCTTGTTTCTTTGAGTTAACCTCAAAGGGTATCTCAACTTTACAGACTGCATGCTGTGAGAAAGAAATCTCAAGCCTAGTGGCTTATATTTCCCCAGAATGGGCTCCTACGAGTCGGGGTTGCTCCTGTCCCAAAATTGGTTGCTTAGCTGAACAAAAGTTTTACATCTCTTTCCAATCTCGGTCTCTGAGGGAAGCCCTTTCGATTATATGATGTCCCAAGGCCTCTTGCCTAGATCCCTAGAAGCTATCACAGTTTGCACAGAAAATGTCACCCCCCCCCCTCCCCGTGCAAATTGAAGAGGGTACATTAAACATTAGAAGCAAGGTCCTCTTGAAGCTGAAATGCCCCATGAGGATCCTGATCATTTGTCTCATTTGTGTCAAGGTTGTGATTATTCCAATTGGTTTCCACACTGTTGAAACCATATTTAGTTATTTCCCCCCTTTCACTTCATCTGATTAGCTATAATCCCCTTTCACTTTGTATGCACTTAATTGGTTGTACCTCCTGCCCCTTTCCTTTTTCTCGACCAATGGGATTCAATCTCCCTTTCCCTTTGTAAGCGGTTAATTGGTTGTACCTCCTGCCCCTTTCCTTTCTCTCGACCAATGGGATTCAATCTCCCTTCACCTGTCACTATATAAGATGTGCCCTTTCTAATGTGTCTTCAGTTATTGTTTGTTACTGATGATGGCCTAACCGTCGAAATCGATTTAACATTGTAACTCTTTATTTTTCGTGGAAATAGACAACGTTTTTCACTAACTTCCGTTTTGTAATGGGTTTCCACAACTTCGCCGCGAGTGATTTAGTCTGTATTGTTATGTTGTACACCCAGTTTATCATATGGCTTATTTTAACAACTTTAAAGTTGTAACCGGATATATCAGTGCTTTGATACAAGAAGCTTGTGTGTATAACTAATTGATATTACTATAATATTTTTTTCTAATATGCTGTCCACACAATGCCATAATAATGTCATATATCTCACTCCAAGACATTGGTGTGTACATCCAGTGTGAAGCACTCAGCTATGTCCAATTCTGGGATCTATTTGGCTGTGCTTCCAGATTCCACTCTAGAGCTATTTGTGAAACACGACAGTCTTGTCCATTATGTGTGCGGAACTATCTTGTTCCAGTTTTCTCTATTACCCATCAAGTAGGTTGTAGGTTGAAGGATCTTTCCACTCGTAAGTTTTCCAAGCTCATTATAATGGCATTTTCATTACTGTAGTGTTCCCTAACGTAACTGGTGCTATAAGGGTATGACCGGTTGTCTATTGTGTGTGTTAGTTGTTTCGACACTCCTGTCCTCATAAGTCTAATGATATCATGCATTGAATGTACCATAACTTGTGTGTTTATGGGTGCAAAACCCAAGGTATGAGTATCTCAACTTATAAATCAATCTATTTTACTAAATCTTGCATACACGATAAGACCCCAGACCTGACAAATGATGTTGCCTGATAAATGAATTGAATGCGGGATAGCCAGCATCGAATGGTTCATGTACATGCCTTAGGTCCCTTTTACACGAGCGAATTTTTCCGCATTTTTCTGCATTAATTGCAGAAAAAAGTATTGCGCAACTATTTCAAAAAAGTTGGACAACTATTCTCACCTCGAAAAAGATGCCGAAGATTGCAGGCAATTAATTGACGGGAGTTGTACAACATTTCAGGCCCACGAGCCCTCTCGGCAACTGTTGCATAGTGTTGAAATGAAGTCCAAGGGGTTTGGAAAATTATTGCACTATTGTGGCAATTTTTCGGCCTTGGGTCGGGAGAGGGAACGAAACAGCCAATCACATTGAGAGTTTATTTGTGCAGTATGGCCTTATGAGCAAATATTGACGTGAAACTGCACTGATGGGGTGCAGCATGGCCTTATGAGCGAATACTGACGTGAAACTGCACTGATGGGGTGCAGCAGTGCCTCATGAGAGAATTTTAACATAGGAAAGATAGGAGTTTATGTGTGCAGCATGGCCTTATGAGCGAATACTGACGTGAAACTGCACTGGTGGGGTTCAGCATTGCCTCATGAGAGAATTTTAACGTAGGAAAGATAGGAGTTTATATGTGCAGCATGGCCTTATGAGCAAATATTGACGTGAAACTGCACTGGTGGGGTGCAGCATTGCCCCATGAGAGAATTTTAACGTAGCAAAGATAGGATTTTATTTGTGCAGCATGGCCTTATGAGCAAATATTGACGTGAAAGAATTTCAGAGGTGAGAGCCAACCCACATTCTCTCTGGCTCAGAAACTGGCGCTGCCAAATTCCCCTCTTTTTCCTTTGGTTGGCAGCAGCAGCGACGACGACCACCTCTTCACCGTCCATGGCGCAAACTGTTGTCGCCCGTGTAAACGAAACAATTGAGCAATTTCTATTGCTCAACTTTATTGGTGCAACACAGTGCAATTAATTCCTTGCAACATCTTGACGCAACACGAGGCAATTTTATTGCTTTGTGTTGCGTACAACTTTTCTAGTGCAATTTTTTTGGAGTTGCGCAACTTTTGTTGCTCGTGTAATCGGCCCTTTAGACCAGTCGGCCACAGATGACACTTTTTATTATTTTCTACGGAACGACATAACGAATTGCATTATTAAACTTACGCTAAGCTTCTATAATGGTTCAGCCACTCCTCCAACATCTGAGCAACGAGAAGGGGAGGTCGTGGAGCTCGTTGAAGCGCGACCAGGAGGCCCCCATCGGTGATGCTCACATCCAACCACTTCCTTAATAGACGCTCTTCTGTTCCCATCTACAAAGTTTTGGTAGATAAATAAAAGTGTGGAAAGAGTAGTACCTACACCTACCACATTTCTGGATGGTATGGATATTTTCTCTTTTTGTAGTGGAAAAATTCAGGCTTCAATGTACGAAATTTATATGGATATTAACATTAAAGAAAGATAATGAGGAAAGGAATATTTCAGAATATAACTTCTTCAAAAGAGCAGAATATTGTTTCGTTGATATGAGGAACATTAATAATGACTAGATTTTTGGTAATTTATAAGGGCAAATATTAGAATGGTTAAGATATTTCACATACTTCCTGCTTTGTAAGGAAGTGGATGGGTAGAAGCTTTCTGTCCTTGTCCACAAGAGGGAGGTAACAGACAGAGGATACGTTGTCATCAAGAGCGATTGTTTTTGATTTAACACCCGAGGGATGCGCTAGGAGAGGCGTCGAGCTTTCGATGGGTATAAGGGCACTGAAGTGCCCACGTGTGTAGCCTAATGCGAGAGGAGATACTGTGCAGAATGATGGCTCCCACAACAGGGGAAGGTAAACACCTGGAAACATTATAGAAGTTTCAAACAATTTAGAATAACCACACAAACAAATTTTCTAATATATAGAAGGTTAGGTTCAATAATCGAATGAGAAAGTTTCGTATCTATGCAACTAGTCTGAAAAAAAAGTCCCACGAATTTGATTATACTTCTTGGCTTATTATTTTCAATAATGCTTCGAGATGATGATAATGATTGACCAAGAATAAAAGTTAAACGCTCCCTCAAAATGTGTGGATTTATGTTTAAAGATGCGTAGAATCCAAAAAAAAAAAAAAAAAAAAAAACGCTCCAAATTATAACACAGATGGTTTATTATTTCTGTACTAGGTAGCCCTTCTACGCACATCATCGTATCTGCACCTACCAACAGTGCGTTCCGAATCACGATCACAACGCCACTTTTGCCACTTCAGTTAAATCCAGTTAAGGCACTTCCCCTCACAACGATGACGTCACGGAGTGGTGGTAGTTCCCTCTCCCCTCGGCCTCCCGCATCCCGTGCATTTATCGCATCCCGCGCTTTTATTTAAACAGTGATCTCTTAGTTTTAGTACCTGCCTACCTAAGTAGGTACTTAATTTCTTTTTTTCAAGCAAAGGGTTGAGCTTCAATGTATAAAATTAAATTTATAGAATTGGTCCATATATTACTAAATATTGTTATATTCAACTAGGAACCTACCTGTTGTTCAACTATTCGAATTTAAAACGATTTTTTAAAGCACATTTTGGATAGGTAGGTAGTACATCTCTATTGGTAATCACGAAACGCGTACGTAGATATCATCCTATTTTCAGGGTTCTTGATTTTTGGGAATAACTAGAAATTTTCGATAATGAAGATCTTAGTAGGTAGACAATTTGCTTTTCTGTAATACTAATCATACTAAATACATAATGAGCCAAAACGGACTACCATGAAGGGGTTCATACCAACATTATTCGCTACAGGTACTTACTCAATAAACGGCTCCAATTATTGTAATGTATATTAATGTACGTACCTACGTTATCTTACACGTTTCGACTTTGTATTGCATACGAGTCTGCAACACATTGGGACATTTTATGCCTTTAGTTCAAGGATGAACATTAATATGTTGGATTCTATTTTGAACAAATAATTTTGACGAATAATATTCAAAACAATAATTTTCATCACAGTTGTAACAGTTTCAATGATGTTCAATAAACTCTTGTAATAAAGCAATTATCTCTACCCACGGCTTCATTTTGGCGTTTTCTCGGAGTGATTTCTAACGAGGAAACTAATAACAACAAAACAAGAGACGAGAGAAATGCGTGATAAATCGAGAGCTTTCAAACGAATGGTGAACGATTTATGTCGAAGTGCCAAAGTAAAGACATGTCAATGTCAAAATCAAGACATGTTAATGTCAAAATTCATGCTCATTTGCGATATCTGTTATCTTATCGCCCGTCTTATCACAACGACCACGCCGACCCAGCTCCAGACATGGGTCGAAGATGGAAGATTTCACACGCCATATTTAAGGGTGGGTGAAGGGTGGGAGAAATCCGTGACGTCATCGATGTGGCGAAATGGGCGAACATGGCAGTAAACGGAACGGCATATGGCGTCTATTTTGGGGCAAAAGTGGCGTAAGTGGCGTTGCGATCGTGATTCGGACCTCACTGCAAAAGGAAATTAAATAAAACACCTACCTACCTACACTTTACCAGTCGTTCTGTACATAACAAGAGCCTAATCCACGAGAGTGGGCTGGTACCGTTTCTTCTCCAAGTACTCTGAGGCTAATTTCTCTTTCCTTTTCGACTTGCCTTTTTTTTTTTTTTTTTTTTTTTTTTTTTTTTTTTTTTTTGACATTTAGGGTAGAGGCACCAGTAGTAGCCACCCTTAAGCAGCCCAGTTTCGGTATTTACAACGTAATTTCTTCATTTCTCCGTTCTTTCTTCCAATCCCGTGTTTTTCTTTTCCCCCAATGTCTGCTCTATCGAATGGCTATTTTTAAAAATCGAATGCGTTGATTAGTTTTACGAAAATCGAAGAAAAGGAAACCAAGATCTGTCGCTTGTAGTAGCCACCAAAATCTTTAGTACTAGCCACTGTAATGGACCAGTAGTTGCCACCCCCTGGCTACTACTGGAAATACTCATTTTTCAGGAAAACTAATTATATCACTGTGATACTGATGAAAATCTAGCTTATTTTCATGTTGAATATGAAAAAATACGATACCTCAATAGTGGCCATGTCATGGCTACTACAGAAATTCGCTAGGTTTTCAAGAACTGGTAGTAGCCACCCCACAAATATGACCCTAATTGTCTAAAATCCTACGCGAAACAACTTGAAATACATCAAGAAATCACCAAGGATAGTGAATAAAACGAAACTATCTCAAAAAGTCCTAGAATGAAGTGAAATATTGAGGTGAACAAGGACTAGGTCCTTAATCAAAACCGTAGGTGAGGAGCTCATCTGATCAACTGGCATTGGCAGTCTGAGTTATAAGGCGCGTTGTTGTTCTCACTGGTGACTTTATTATGGTGGGAACGGTTGGAATAAACAGCTTACATCTCCTGGTTTAAAATAGCGCTAAAATTTCAAATTTCTTGATGGCATCAAATCCTTATTTTTCAAATCTAAAGTTCATGGGTGGCTACTACTGGTAGGGGTGGCTACTATCGGTGCCTCAACCCTACCATAAACTGTAAAATTATTGGGCCCTGGAGCTGAAAATTTGTGAGCTCTTTTAGGAGGCGCGATGCGCTAAGTTTTGATCATTTACTCTATATGGGGCTTAATAATTATTGTAGAAATCGAGATCTTGTTCGTTCTCCCTGAGGGCTAGTAGAACTTCAGCAGTTAAACGACGTCAACATGAGTGCGAATGAGAGCTGATGTGGACATAGTAAAAATCGCCTTAAAATTATATCAGCTGATGATTCAAATGGAACCAATCCAAGGAGAGCTGGATAATTCAATTTATGCAATCGAATTTATTATAACTTTTGTCACCTATAGATGGGCAAGTGGGTATTTTACTTTATCGCATTAACACGTTTGCTGCGGAGTGTGTACCGGAGCCGCAAGTGCTGTGCGGAAGCCATCTGATCATCGTACGTGGTGGGCGCATGAGCCGCACTGGGGATGAAATATTAGGGCAAATCTCTCACCGTGTGCGGCTCACGCGGCCACCGCATGACAAATTCAACGTTCTATAATTATCAATAATTCGGTTTCATGAATGTGGAAAGTCAAGAAACGTTGCATAAATTATTGATAATCTCTAGTTTAACTATTATTATTATAATTATCTCTCGCGTTTCAGTAAATTTTTGGTGGGAAATTGATAAATTGAGTAACTTTGGACCTCAGAGAACCCCCACCTTTGTCCGACTTTTACAGTGGCTTCAGAAGGTTCAAACCAAGTGTGAGAAGAAGAAATGAAGTACATTTCATGTGCGGTAGAACGAGGAGGTTGGTTCATTTTACAGTACGCCTTCAGGCGGTAGCCGGGTGCGACGCACAGTCATTGAATCGGAACTCAACGCGATGAGCGCGTGAGCCGCAGCAAACGTCTTAATTTTCATATGCCTACATCTGGGTTTATACGAGTATATACTTATATTCTGATGTAGCATATCTAATTTCAATAATTTCCTAATCGTAGGTGCCTTCCTGTATTATAATTATATTGTGAAAATGTACCATTCATTTAATAACTACTTATAGACTAATGAGTACTTTCACACAACTTTTGAGTTTCCCAGCTTTTGGAACATTGTTGGTTTCTTTTTCTTGTATACCTGCCTCATCCGCAGCCAATCCATGTCCTGAGCAAAATTATACTAAACTCGTTTATTACCTCATGTGTAGATTAACTCATAGGTTTCATGAGCCTTTTACCATTAGGGGTATTCGTTCAAGAGCAAATGCGTATTTGATGCAAATTCTTGAAATTTTGACCAATTTGGCTTAAATGGCAAAGTATTGGAGGGTCGTCAAATCTTGTACTTGCTGGCCCAACTTTTTCATGTTTCAGCAATATCAATTTTCGTACATCATTCATCCCTTAGGAGATTAATGCAATAAAGAAAAGCTACAACAATATCAAAAGGAAGGAAAATGTTTTGTGAAGCCATTGCAGGTTGATTATCCTTTTTACAACCCCAACATAACTGAAAAGACTTTTGCCAAAAATTAAGAGATTCCTTGATTTTTCCTGAAGTTAATAACTTCCCGACTTTTCTCAGTTTACCAGATAAACTTCTGCACAATGTAATCCATACAAACTAGGCAGCAAGGACACTGTTGGGCATAATCTTATCGTCAAATACGAATACGATTGTAATTGCCATAATTATTCGTTGATTCTGAGTCAACTTATATTCGTATTCTTATTCGCGTAATCGTATTCGTCTGTCGACGTTTACACAAATACAACCTATAAAAACGCTGCAAATTATTTCACAAAGGTTTATTATTTATGTATTAGACAGCCCTTCTACGTAGATCTCTGGTCCATAATTATTAAACGCCGCTTATAGTATATTTAGTATCGGAACTCGGAGCTTCGGACCTCAGAAATGGGTTCAATCCATTACAGCAGCGGAATCTCACAATTTTACGCTTTTTAATATAGTTGATAAACAAAACAATTTATTACCAAGTCATCTTTCCAACACATAAAAGTGTTACCTATACTGTATATTGATATCATCTAATTGGTCAAATTTCAAAAAATGTGCTGACAAAATCACTGAAAATGGATAAGAATTGTTAAATTGATATTTTTTAGCATAAGATTGGTCAAATAAAGTTTATCAACTATGAAATAGAACATTCAAAAATTTATGTACGAAATTATGCTAAAAACTTGAACTTCATTAAATTTTGTTTTAAAAAATCTATAAAATTGCAAAAAATAGCCCAAAATCCAAAATTTCTTTTTGAATAGAAGAGTATCATTTAGAATACTTTTTTTCCCATAAAATTAATAGCTAACATTTTCTTTTCACTCATAAATCTCCAATTTCTATACAACTTGAAATATACAAAAAAAAAAAAGACACTTTTTCGCCTATTTTTGGCTCATAGCACCCATGAGAGTGGAGCGATCGAGCTGGCGAGAAGTTAGGACCAACTAGACCCCAAGTGGAGTCTATGTGCGAAAGAACAGATTTTTTAAGTCAATTCTAAGGCCTTTCATGGCCCGGACGGCGGACGGCGAACGGCGGACGGACATTTCAAATTTGGATTCTACGCACCTTGAAACGTAAAGTGACAAAGTTTGAGGGGGGGTTATAAAAATTTTTTGCTATACGATCACATAGGCTTATTATTGGAAATAATAAACCAAAATGCGTCACGGTCATCAATTTCAATAGGGCGTCCATCCTATAATATGCGAAGCCTTGCTAGCTAATATTGCCTAGCTTCAGAGGGACGTCCTATTGAAATAGATTTGAGACAAATAGGCTGGGCTCCAATCGTTGAATTCGCTTTAAGGACGTCCTTCTGAAGCTAGGTAATATTAGCAAGACTTCGCATATTATAGGAGGGACACCCTATTGAAATTGATGACCGTGACGCTTTTTTATGGGTTGTATTCGTGTAATCGCCGACAGACGAATATAACCGTAGTTGACTCAGAATCAATGAATAATTATCGCGATTACAATCGTATTCGTAATCGACGATATGATTATACCCAACACTGAGCAAGGATGTAACTTTGGCTAACTGAAAGTCAATTGTGCGGAAAAAACAATTTGCTACCAACCTTCAAAACCCGCATAGCCAAGATCCTCTCCACGGAAAGATTTAACAAATTTCACGCCATAAACAATGATAGGACGACGAAGGACGTGAGCAAGGGCGAAGACGTGAAGCTGTTGGAGAGAAGCGCCAGGCTGCGTGGCCCTTTTGACGAGGGCTGCCCAATCCTCCGCCCACTGCGCCTCACTCAGCGTGAACTCTAGTTGACGGGCCTGCACTGCTTCACTCTCCAACCATCGTGGGTACAATCTAGAAAAAACGACAGAACCATACAAATAATTATCATTAACCACTAGGCACATCTGCCACTGTCACAGTTAATAGTGACGAAAAAATCATTACGTTTACAAAAAGTACTTACACATGTGCACCATGACTTAGTGAATCCGCCAGAGCTCTCCGCAAAAGAGAATCTCTGTCAAAGACACCCCACGTTGCTTGCATTAGGGAATCGAGCAGACAGTCACCCTGCGATCTACACAAATAAAACATGGTAATATCAGTGCTACACAGCATTTTGCCCCCTAAAGAAAATTAGGTTGTAAATTGAGGGCTACCCTAATATTTATTTTAAATTTTTCAATTAAAGAATACCTATTACATTCTGTAAACACCAACTAAGCTCTCGTTTATTAAGTTGATATAATTGATTAAATTCAGTTACATAGTATTGGCAATAAGCAACATCGGCCCCTTAGTGACGTCTCCACTGTCTAAAACTTATCAAATTATAAGAAATCAACCCCTTATCGTTAGTGAATGGACCAGTATCAAAATTCCTCAAAAGAAATTGACTTTCAAGTTAAAACTCACATTTTTCTGATATGAAGGTGTTTGACCGAGATAAACAAGGACTCACACACCAAATTTCAAATGAGGTTCCGTTATGTCTATAAAGTCAGCAATAGATTCAATAGATTACCAGAAGGATCTTCGTCCCTAAGCGATTTTATAATATTATATATATATATACTCGGCGCTTCGCGCCTCGCCGGATCTTTTCTCTTTTCTACTGTGTAGAAAACGAGGATAATTTGCTATGCAATTCGTCTCACGAAAAAAAAAGAAAAAAAAAATTTTTTCAAGCCTGGCTGGGATTTGAACCCACAACCTTCGTCTCACGAGGAAAAAAAAAAAAAAAAAAAAATTTTTTTCAAGCCTGGCTGGGATTCGAACCCACGACCTCGCGGGTTCTAGTGGCGGGACAAAAAAAAATTATTGGGGGTCGGCCTAAGAATTGCATAGCAATTAATATATATATACTCGGCGCTTCGCGCCTCGCCGGATCTTTTCTCTTTTGTACTGCGTATAAAACGAGGATAATTTGCTATGCAATTCTTAGCCTGAATCAACTTAGTTTTGGAAGGTAGCCAGGTACGTAAGGAGAGGGAAATTGGTAGCTTGAAATGTGAACATTTATCACATAAATCAAGCGCTTTCCAACGAGTGGCGAACGATTTTTGTGCGATGAAAACTGCGGAAGTTTCATTCCCCTAACAACGGCTGGGTTGTACGTGAAAAACACTGAAATTGTGACACAATCTATAGCAACTACTCAACTACTCGGTTGTACGTGAAAATCATCGTTAATTTCGTTACGGACATTACAAAAAAAATTATTGGGGGTCGGCCTAAGAATTGCATAGCAATTTATATATATATATATATATATATATATATATATATATATATATATATATATATATATATATATATATAGTCTTAAACAGGTGCAGGAGTATTAGGAATGAGTGGATATGCCAAGTAAAATACAGTAGATTATTTAGTATCAAACACAAATTTTATGTCAGGAAAAATACCCTACAGAGCTCCGCCTATATTAACAGGTAATCCAATTATGAGAAAAAATAAAATAAATTTTATACTTGTGCTTAGAAATGTTAAGCAAAAAAAATAAAAGGAATTCTCTGACTGAAGATTGTAGGAGGGGCGTGTTCAACACTGTAGGTGAAGGTCTAGAAGCAAAATCACCAAGATGATGGGCGAGAAGTCAGTAGGTATCCAGGTCCTTGCCTCAAGTTCTATCAAGAAGTACAGGTAAATTGTATACTACATTTTGCAGTAGATATAGAAACCAGAGGAGCTTAGCAGATCGATCCCCAGAAAGTGGCGAAGGGAAGGCGGATATAAAATACTGCTCCACGTTGCCCGAGTTTGTAACAAAGGAACAATGCGGTAAGCATGTGGCTCGAAGAAGTCGTGGAAATCAGGGTGGAGAGGCGAGATGGAAGTTCGAGAAGAAAATATATACTTACAGGATCTGACGATTCAGGATAATAGAGGTGAAGGATCCATTGTGTATATAAAAAACGGCACGAGATGATGCAGTTATAGCAGCGATCAATCATAGGCACGCTATCCTTTTCAGATAAACTAGCGCAATAGGTGCGTTTCAGCAGTAACAGTAGACCACTGGCCCGAAGAGCTTAGTTGGGATCCCTTGACCCTTCTTTGTATTGATGGAATAGACGAGGAGAGGTGGAGGGATTGGTGAACTTGATACACTTGGAGTAGAGGTGAGAGGTCCACTGTTCAACTGAGACACTTCACAGACCCGTTGTTACTATTTCACAGGCATTTATCTACTATTTCTATTGACATTGTGTTGGCCGCAACAAAAGGTACATATTTACCATTTAGCTCATCCTAAAATGACAAACACATTTGGGAATTTTTGCTGGGTGGTGGTATCCATGTTGATAAAAAATGTTTCATTGTTTCCTAATAATCTCCCAAAAATGCGTTAATAATATTTCATGAACGACAGTAAACATTGGGTAACAGCTAAATACGGCATACCTATTCCAAAGTGCATGGAGCCTGGAACCCAACTGCACGGTAATTTCGACTGACCAGTTGATGACTGCTGGCTCCATCTCCAGCTGCTGTTGAACATCTTTGTCGAGAAGCTCATCAAATAACTGTTCTTGGACTGAAGCTGGGAGATCTTCAATATCTACAGGCATTAAAAGTTTTGTAATTATGGACGGCAACATGGCACACAACACATAGAAGCGTAGTAGGGAATCTTAGGGAAAATAGGAGTAGTTATGAACTTACCTGAGGGAAGTACAAAAGTGGTAAACTCTGTCACAAAAGGGAAGGGCACGGGACGGGAATGTTTTGTGTTGAATATAGTGGTAGCATGTCGTCGAATGCTTGATGCCAACTCGGGAGCTATGTAGGAGGGCACCCTTTTGAGTCCTGATGCACTTCCACCATCAATACTTGACACTAGCATGGCAACCATATCTTCCCTTTGGAACCTGAAAGCATATTATGTAACAATAAAAAGAAGAAGAAGAAAATAAATACACAATCTAGCAGACAGAGGTGAAGTGGCATCACCAAGTTCACCATCCAAAGTAGTTAGGGAGGGTGACAGCTCAGTTTAAACTTTAATTGCGCATTAATTTGCAACCATAAACAGTTCCATTCCTCAGTTATCCAAAGTTGGAATATCCCCAGTTACTGTTTCTTAAAGAATATAGATAGCACTTGAAAGAGCCTGAACAGAAACCTTGCAGAAAATAAAGTTACCAGCTGTGCCCCCCCCCCCCCCCCCCCCCCCCCTCAAAAAAAAAAAAAGATTCCTTGGCAGAATTTGAACTCTTGCCTTTCTCTGAGAAAAAGCCAGAGAAAAAATGTGACTCAAACATTATAAATATATCGGCTGGGGATGTGCCTGTAATCTTGTCATTATTTTTCAATCAGCCACAAGGGGTGAAATTTAAAAGACTGTGATCTTAAAAACTTCCGAAATAAAAGGATCGCATTTTCGTTTGATTCAGATAAAACTCAGTTCAATGGATCGAGCAAGATCACCTGGACTACTGAGGGTCAAACCGTTCGTATTCCAGAAAGGTTCAAGTGTTGGAAGAGAAAAAAATTGTCAACACGAATGTGAATTGCAAAGCGACTTTGGCTAGCAGGAGTCAGCAACTGCTAGGAGAACTGCTGAACTTCTGCTAATTCTGCTCGATTGAACGCGAATGTACCCAAGACTCCATCATACATTCTGAAAATGGACAGGGTATCGGAATTTGAATAACCTCGGTTACCAGCACTCAACAGTGAACCACCAACAGATTTATGTTGAGCCAAGAAGTGGGGCACACACACAGGGAATCAAACGGTCGTGGTTGGATGCAAAGAATAATTTGTTGAAAAAGAAAATAGGTACAACACCCACGATGTTTCAGGCTCATCTGGACGATTACCGCTTGAGGATTTCCCTCAAGAACAAGCCTGATTTATTTCTTGCATTTTTAAGACGTTCATACTGTTCATCGCGCACGAAACTTGTGACAGCCATTGCCCCTCTCACGACGCTCCTAACAAGTCTCTAGACTGCGAAAATACCCTCGACATCGGTGAGTCTTTTAATCTGCATGTACGTATTTATGTACTGGGTGAGGCGCTTACTAGATAGTAAACCAATGGTGAGGCACATACTAGACAAGAATTCAGCTGGTAGGGCACATATTAGATCGGCACCAGCACTTGATGATTGAAATAAAGCCCTGTAAAAACCGAGGAATTCCCCTATTCTTCTCAACTGTCCCCCCCCCCCCCCCCCCCCCCACTTGAAAACGTACAGAATATCTGGAGAAAAGTATCATAATACGTAGAGAGAATTATAAACGTTGCTCACTAAAATGTAAACAAATTAAATTTTATGATTTCTAGCTACTTCAATTTTATACAGCTGAATGAAAAGATGACTGCAAATTAAAAAAAATTATTGTTATTAGAATATATGTTTACCTGATTGCGAGGTGAACGAGAGTGTGACCAACATCAAATGCAGAGTCCCTGTTTAGAATCTGCACCTCAGCTGGGGTAAGTGTTCTAGTAGGACTGCCACCAGCGGACAAATACGCAGCTACAGGAGCTGGGTCTCCATCCACTACACCTTTGCAAGCATTCAACCATCCCCAGTCCACTTCACGCCTCCGCCTGCCAAATTCATTATGAATGCAATTTTCAAAAATGGGTTCTCTTTTTTCTTACATTTCTGCCCAACACAGTAGAATAGAGAGCGTGAATAGTAAATGACTGATTTTTCCGCTAAACGTAACATCAAGATGTCAATTTAGCGCTTCTTATTTGCAACTCTCTGAATCCGCCTCTTCACTCTGCACTGATTGTTATGTTAGTAGTAGCTTATCTAGTTCCATAAAGACTTTTTACCAGAAAAGTTTCATGAAATAGGCCCTAGAACTTATTAGGTAGGGTTTTTTACTGATGCAGGAGTCAGTTTATGTACAAAACCCATTGCATAAAGCAATAGAGCTTTTTGTACAGCCGTAATAATAACTGTGAAAACAAAGTGAATTATTTTAGAGAATTCCATTTAACTTAATTGAAAGAGAAGGACGAAATTGAAGGGTAATTTAGGTTTAATGTACTATAAGGTAGAGAGAGATTCGGGATTCGAGGGTTGAGTTTGAATAACCATGAAAATCAATTATGCAGATTAAACGTTACCTTTTTATAAGAGTACTCTCTTCATTGAGTGTATGATCAAGTATTTCAGGTGACGGCTGCCTTGATGGCGTTACAGCCGAACTGTTGGACCGAGAAGGAGAAAGCCAAATTGAGGGAGCAGCCGCAACCATGGTGCCGCACATTATACACTTTTTTGACTTTGGCCAATTTTCGTATGTGCAAACTGAGCAGGCCCATTTTCCCGTTAATGGGGCTCCTTTTGTAGATGCTGCTGAACAATCCGAAATCCGGGTTCGCTGTAGTTGTTCAGCCAAGTTTGCAGCCGCAACTATAGGACAGAAAGTAACCAAAATGAGATAGTTGAATTATTATTTAATTAGAAGCAACATTTTGAATGAAAATCTCTTAGCATTGAGCACTGAAGTTCAAATTAAATATTTCCAAATACTAATTACGAATCATCCCAAACTTAGTGTCAGGCCAAGTGGATTTATATTTGGGGAGAGAGATAAATACGATTGTGAAGTTAACAATTAAAAACTCAGGGGTATTTTCAGTGACGTATAGACGGAACGACAAGTGGCAGTTAATTTCATAAGGAGAATAATCTTAGTCACCAATGTAATGTTCCAGAAAATAGGTAGGCAGTTAAAGAGCAACATGGAGTCACGGAGATTCATTTAATTCTTAAAAATCCAGCCATTTCATTTGACTGGTGGAAAGACTGGGTTGGACTAAGAGAAAAATCTCCCAAACACAAACAACATTTCTTAGAAAGTATCTGGAGCCATGGCCTAACTCAAAAAGCGATAACATCGACTCACATAAACAAACATAATGGGAAAAGCTTAAGAATAAGTGAAAATCTTGATAAATTACTCATAGGCAAAAACTAGATTACAATTTTTTTTAAAGACTACTCATTACTGGCAAGACCATCAAAATTAACAAGGGCGATTTGCGCAGTTGTCTGGATCAGTGGCTGGTGAGAAGGAAATTGGACAGAACCCAAAGATATTCATGGTGACAAACATGAAATAGGCACCACTACTTTGGGGTGGTAGTGGGGGGGTCATTGGGTAGCAGCTGAAATGCGCTTATATAATAAACTTTGTTATCTCTTAAAGAAATTAAAGTGGATTCTAGAGGAAAAACTTGTAAAATCACCAATTTACAATTTAAACTAATTTTATGGAATCTCAGGGATGGACATGGGAGACCTATGCGAAAGACCTCGGAACTTTATCTCCTGAAAAGGATGAAAAGCCGGTTTTACCGAGGATTTCCCTGAAGGGGAAGCCAGACTCGCAGGATTCTCGGTGATAACTAAACTGCCTGCAGTGGCCATATCCACACTGCGACGAGAATTCTTCTCTGCAGCCGATTTCGTACTCAAATGCATCGTTTCGACTGGAGAACTCTATTGGAAAAATCAAACACGGTGGCAGACAACTCCGAAAATGTATTGGACGCAAATTTTCGAGAGAAAATGTTCTGAAAATACTGATCACGGAATGGAGAAAGCACTCGAAAGACACACGCATTGACGGTGAAATACAAAGTGAGGAAGCATCTCTCAACATGGTGGGGGTTGGAGAAGCGCAGGGTGGCCAACATGAGAGAAATTGCTTGAAAAATTGCGCTTTTGCGGGTTTTTTCAAATTATTTCTTTGAAATTCACTGCAATACAGTGTCTACACGAGAGCTATGTCAGTAAACAGTCTTCCACGAAGACCATACTATAATGTTCTTACACTTGCCCAATTTAATATGTGTACCTATAAATGTATTCTTATTGTTTACCTACTATTGTATACCAGGGTGTCTATTAGATCTGTAAAATAAAAATCGGAGACTTTTTGGGGTTCTAAATGTTAAAAATCGGTGACCTTTCACAGGCTTTAATTTCTTTACGAATAGCATACCGAAATACTTACCAGTTGACCTACTGTAATCATGAGTGGCCTATATAAAATTAGATCTTCATAACATTTTTATTGATTCTAGCCTACTTATAATGTACAGAAGTCTAAGACTACTTACAGAATATTAATAAAATACAATGTACAAAACATCTAATATTATAGATTTTAAAAAGGATTCTGTATTATATGCATTATATATTATTATTGCATTATATTATGATTATTTGGTTACCGATGCCATAAAAATCGGTGACTTCTATAATAAAATCTGTGACTTTCGGCAATATCCGTGCCCTACTATTAAATCAGGGACTTTCTGGGAATCCGTGACCTGTAGACACCCTGTATACCTAGTTTAACATGCAGCAGAGGAACTGTTTATAAAAAGTACTCTTGCTCGCCTCGGTCTGTGTTTTGTAATAAATGTCATTGTTTTGGGTGTATATGTAATTTATTCTAATGACTGTGACGTGAGTGAATGATATCTGTTAGGAAAGTCCACTTTTTGTTGGATGAGGCTCTGAACTAACAAGGTCCACCACTAGGAGCGCGAGGGAGGCAGTGCTCTAAAGAAAATGGTCGTTGACATGATTTTTCCCTTGTCGGTACCTTGTGTCGCCCTTTTTCAAAAATGAAAATTATAGTATTAATACATGAATTATTATAATAAAGAATCACGCCAACAAACAAAAACCGACAAAACAATAAAAACAACTTGTGTCCGTCACGACAGCCCTTATATTCAACAGAAGAGTAGTGAATTGGTAAGGTCATTGTTTAAGTGCTGCGCTCTATCTCGAACTTCACATGTTCGGAGCCACATTGGCCAGTACCACTCTTTGTTATCATTAATTTGTTATTGTTTATACCCATTTAGTTTTTAAATTATTGTTTAAAATCATCTTTCGACACACCTACTATTTGTGTAGAGCACATCAACTGCAGGTCCCCAGCAAAATACTTTTTTAATAAGTTTATGCAACTTCTGACCAAGATAATTTTGTTAAGATGACATGTGTTTATAATATTATGTATGTTAACATCAATAAAATCTATTCTATTCTATTCTATTCTTGAAACGCCCTGACAAATAATTTCACTTACTTTGACTGGAAACGTCCGATGGCGGTCGAGAGAAGCAAGATGAGCACTTATCCTCATTGGTGTTTACTTGATTGCAAGCTCCACACATCCACCTACGTGGCTCGCTCTCTGCCCCTCTGCTAGACTCATCAGCTTTCAGTCTAAGGAAACAGTAAAATAACAATCAATCGTCATATGGTTCGTGTCTTCATCTCGCTCCATCCCCTTGAGAAATTGCCAGCATACCGAAGGTATATACCAAATGACGTCACAAGCTTTTTCTATCAATGTTTTTACCAAGTTTCACTCATTACCGACCCATCACATTGAACCTTTTCAGAAAACTCTCCTCAAGATCTATGAATATCGTGGTTTTGACGCCATGGGTGTCCCGAAATGGGCATATAGGCTTAGTTCATCTCTAAATATCATGGTTTTGGCCCCTTGTAGCCTAAACCACGATATTCGGTCTTAAACTAGCTGGTTCTTCACAAGTCTACATCAATAGGAATGGGACAACACCCCACACGACCCTATGCAGAGAAAACTCGAAAAAACTCATTATTTGACCCATTTTTCACCCATAAAAACCCGCGGAGTTACGAACTAGATGTAGAATCGTGTATAGCTAACGAATATACCAAAATAGTAGGCGGAACAAAATCAACGAGAACGAAATTTTTTCATTCCACAGAGGAACGATATTACCTGGAACAAAACAATATTGTTCCAGCAGGTTTCGTTCCGGCTTGGAACGTTATTTTGTGGAACTTTAAAATTTCGTTATTTTTCGGAACTTCATCTCGAAAATGCTATTGTTTTGTTTTGGATTGGAACAGTCTGGAGGGAGGGAACGGAATAATATTTCGAGCCTTAGTTTATTTTTCGTTGCAATGGGCACTTGGGGGGACTTAATAGTGGTAGAACCTGGAAAAACAACATAAGAAGGTTTGATGCCTGCTGTAATGGATCAAACACAACTTATCCCACGCCTCTCTCTGGAGTTATTTAGAGAAATGTTTTCCTTTTCTTATTTGTCAGGTTAGAGGCTCAATGCTCCCTTCATCTTTGATCCCAAGACGAGGAATACCTGGCGTGGATCCCCTCATATATCCAGGCTATCACCTGATACAGCTTCATTATTTCAGTATGCCGAATGACAGTCAACTAAACCTTGCCGTGCAGGGCGCTTTGTGGCCAGTCATGAAGATGTTGTGATAGTAGGGTCTAGGTTGCGATCAGAATGCAGTTCTGGCTTTATAATGAGGCAAATACCAATGACAGAATTGGTGGACACTTAACAAAGATAAGAGGATCACAAGAGCTCTCACACATAGATCCATGACATTGTTTTCCAAAATTATTTGTTTCCAGGTGTTTGAATTGAGTGCAACTACCACATAGCCTACTCCACGGTTGGTCAGTTTGAAGGGAAATCTCCCTATTGCTTCACTATTTTCCATCCATGTTCCCTTAAGCAGTTATCTCCATCTCTCTTCTGCCATTATGGCTGCCACCTCACAGCAACACCCTCAAGTAGGCATCGACCAGCAAATTCTAACGCACCGTAAGGAAAAAAGTTCCAGTCATGCAGCATAATCGTATTAGAGAATTTCTGTTATCTCGTACTATATTATGTTGAGTAGTATTGAAATTCGTGCTTTTTAAGAGCAAAGAAATTCTTAAATATTATTTTTTATGACAAAAAACGTATTCTAAACAGTAATCTGCCAATCAAAAAGAGTTTTTGGTTTCTCAGCTTTTTTTCCAGTTTGTTTATATCATTATATATTTTATAGCAAATTTTAATGAAATTCAAGTAAATTTAGCTGCCTAGTTGTGTACTAATTTTTTTAATGTTCTATTTTTGAATTGATAAAATTTATTTAAACAATAATCTGCTAAAAATTATAAATGCAACGATTTTTAGCTGTTTTTAGTGATTTTTTCATCACATTTTTTGAAATTTGATCAATTTAATGTGCTCAAAAAGTGCTGGCCAACGAACTCATCCTTTCGTTTGGAATGCTTGATTTTTCGGCGCAAGAACGGAATTTTCATCTCAATCCTAAGGGGAGTTATCGTCTGGAAGGACACATATATACATAAATGTATGGAAAAGCGTCACACTCAAGGATTCGTTTCAGAATGCCTCAAAACGTATTTCAATGAAGAAATTTTTCGAAAATTTTGATTTTAAAAATTTCCGAGCCAATGCAATAGCTTCATTTTTTACGAAAATTCGGTAAAATGAATAGTGGGTGAATAGTTCTCTCGACCACTATTCAATAGGACAAGCAGTACAACTTTTAACAGGAAATTCCAAGTGGTACAAGGAACCCTCAGTACTTGATGTGATGGCAAGGTTGAAATGTTGAGCGGCCCATTCACGATCCTGCTGCAGAAGGTGGGAAATGCAACGAAGTTCCCCTCTTCGCTCTCCTGCCTCAGAGTGCATTCTCCATACACGATCCGTCATTCCCAGCTCAAACCGAAGGTTTCCCGCCAGTATACGGTTGTATCCTGAGGTAGGTAATCTATCTTCCTGTGTTGGCTGGTGATTAGAACGTGGAAGGTCTTCCCGCAGCTCCACACACGCTCGGATCTAGCAGGTTGGTAGGGTGGGGGACCCCGGACCGTAGGATGGTCCGATGGGAAACCCATCCGACGAGCTCTGCAGGACACCTGCAGCAGGAAGGCCTCCACACACGTCCTGCACGCCTCCCGTGCAAGAAGAGAGGGAAGTTTTTGGTTCCCCTCACTTCCTGCAGCAGGATCGTGAATGGATTCCTGCCTTCATCATTATGCTCCCCTACACTAAGAAGGGTACTAGCAAATTGATATTGTGATAGATAGGTATAAAAGTTAAGTCGTTTTCATAATAAACAAAAATTCAGTATTTATCAAAACCACTGATTCTAGTCGTTCAACAAATTGTGATAACTTCAGGAAACGTTCCATTCAAGGTAATATTTTTCAAGGTGATATTATTTTGAAGTCTACTGAATGCTTGTAACCCAAACTCGTAAAAGTTTAATAGCTACCTATCTAGGTATTGGTCAGCTTCAACATCGTTATGAATCATAATAAAATCAATCTATGACGCTAAAAAACTATTCATTAACTTGCGATGTGAGAAGAAGATAATATTTTGTCCACCACCTTCTAATGTTTTGACATATTAAACGAACTGGTCCTAGAACAAGGTTTGTTAACATCGAGAACACGTTTTATTCTTCCATCATTCTCCTAAAGCAAGTTTCAGAGGAAACACTTAGTTTTAAATTGGAGAGGCCACTTTATAACTTGCCTGTATATATCCTCTGAGGAGCGGAGGGGTTTGGCCCCCCGACACATGGTACACTTGAGTGCAGTGGGAAAGTTCTCGTAGGTGCAATATTCACAGCTCCATTTGCCTTCCGGGTTCATCACTGGACGTCACTGCGTCCTCTCAGTGATAAGAAGGCTAAGAGAAGCCCGCACCTGCGCAGCCCCGCCGCACGCTGCCTTCCGCTCTTTTGCAATTGAATGATCTCCTTGGACTGATCTCCACAGTTTGTAGACAGCGTTCCGAGTAAACACCACACAAGTAGTTGATAGCAGATTTCTTTTCTGGAAACAAAATGTTGTGATGATTACACTAGATGGTTTGGCAGAATCAATACAGCATTATTACACATTATTATTATAATCAAGCTGTGAAGTGCAACACATTTACTCCAATTAAAGCCTTCAAGCTAAGGGGAGCAACATCTATCAAGATACAGGAATTCAAACTTCCTGGGGCCACAATCAAAGGAATGCTAGTGATTTTTATTAATGAAGTCCGAACAAGAAGTCCTGTCAAGAAATTAATCCAAATCTAAATTTCAACGACATTGAAAACCCCAAAATAGAATATCCTATAATAATTCCTGGGGAAAAATTTTCTGGTAGAGGCTCCAAACATTTGTCCCTTGGGTGTTCATGTTCAGGTCCACTAGGCCCCACATTGGACCTTTTCTGGGGTGCATGCCAACCTTTGCATGAACGTTGGAGCAATACATCCCTACACATCCTCAGATGTCTCTACACATCCACAGATGTCTCTGCACAGGCAATCCAGCGATTTACTGGACACACTATCCTAGACACCCACTGGTCAAAGTCACCTGATTGTGTTGGCCTTGCACTGTGGAGCCCAAACTTTAAACTTCTGTGGGAGCAGTGACACTGGCTGTTTAACACTGCCTATTATTGTGTTCTGTAGTGACTCACTACCCTCGAGGTGGGGGAAACACAGTATGATGATCCCCTAATACAAAAATCTCTGTATATCGCGTAACAACCATAACGTTTATGTTGCTGCCAAGAGATGTGAGTATTCGAGGCAATGAATACTCTCACAAGAAGATTCATTCTCCATTGAGATGTTGCCTATGCGCATTGAGGATCAGATCTCCTACATACATACAACATAGAGCCAATTCCATCAGGCATGAGCAATGGCAGGGTGAGGTCAATGATCTGAATCGTGTTTTTCAGGGCTTGAGCCCTGTTGGCTCTTTCATGATGCAACTTCCAACGAGAGACCGACCTAATAGTGATCAATCGGATAGCTACTGGCCATACCCTTCTTATCAAAAGTCAACTGTTTAGCGCAGAAGCTTGTGGTGTTGAGTGTGTGTGGGTGATCTGTCCATCCGCCACTTCCTGGAGGATTGCCCACCCACCTAGCTCTTATGGACCACCGAGCCCAGCTGTGACTCCCTCAGTGGAATGGCGTTCAATCTGAGCCAGTCCCTGCTATCGTACTTGAGAGCCGCTGGTCTCTACTACAAACATTATAGAGAGTTTTTGGTGACCACTAACGTACCCGTAACGTCACCCTACCCTACCCAAGAGTACGTGACCTTGAGGGGACGTTAGCAACGTCGTACGTTAGAATGGTTCATTTAACGTCACCCGTTTGGGGACCTAAAGGCAACGACACCAGCCTAACCTTCCTATAAATGTAACACTACTGGGCACCTCAAAATTACTCGAATACTGGTGAAATAAATAATAGTAGTTTTTCTTTTCAAATGCCTCATTACCAACTAATTTTGTTGATAGCGGGTAGGTTTTTGAACACCCCTCAAACTTGGTTATTTTTCGTTTCAAGTCGCGTAGATAGAAACCATATGTGCCATCTGAAGTCCGCCTCCGCCGTCGCGCTTTACTAGCCTTCAACTTGATCGGAAAAAATCCGTTCTTTTGCGCACAGGCTCTATTTGGTCGATTAGAGCTTTGTTTTTATTATAATTTCACATATTTTAAAAGAGGAACCTGAGTTTTAAGACACTACTTCTTCGCAGTATTGTTCTTAGTTAGCCTGATCTCAGCCGTTTTCTCGTGAACATTGCGTGAAGTGCTACCTCCACTGATGATTATCAGGTAAAATCCTGGTTCATTGACATAGAGATGTATACTTTTTCATACTTCTTGATATATTACCCAACCGAAAACCCAAAAACATGAAGTTTGTAACGACTAAAGACCTAAAAGTGCAACTAAATCGCGGTGTTTCCCACTTGAGGCTTACTATCTTTGCGTTAAATCCATGCCTTGTTTACGAATTGAAAACTAAAAATGAGAAAATATCCCGTATTTGTACTGAGACTAACATGAAATTCGAATTTAGGATTGAAAATCGGCATTTCACATCGAAATAAAGAAGTCGATTAGACAACCAGTGGACAACAAGATAGCTGGGAAAAAATATCGCGTTACCCAACCACCGTTAACGTGACATCAAAATTAAGGCAACCGTTCTCCCGGCTCCTTTTGGGTTAGCATCTTCGTTTGCTCCCTCAAGACTACGGTAACGGGTGACGTTGAGTTGAAGTCGCCAAAAACTCTCTTTTATCTAATCCGTGTTACATTTATATGCATATAGTCATACTTTCATTTCACTTGGCTGTATTTTAGATAGGTAGTATATCAGCAATATGTATGCAGTTATAAACCTGTACATAATCTAGTTTTAGTTGCAGTTTTATTTGGTGGGTGGGGAGATATTTTTGTCCTCACAGTGGTAATCACTGAACTTCTTGTGGCAGAGTGCAGTGACGCCTTGGTCTTGATTGAAGAGTTGTACCCCCCCCCTCCCACCGATCTGCCAGTGGTATCCTAGTTGGCAATCCGTCCAGTGACAGAAGGTCAACATAGCTCCCCATATAATTACACAAAAAGGAGGAGTTCGTTAAACGGGATTTTTCAAGCAGAATAAAGTTTTCATATTTCAAAAAATGTGCTTAAAAAATCACTAAAAATGGCTTAAAATCTTCAAATTAAATTTTTTTTTTTAGCAGAATATTATTCAGAAAGGGTTTGGCATCTATAAACTAGGACATTTTGGAGCTAAACCGTTCTAAAATTGCATTTACAATTTAATCTGCAAAAGAAAAGATTAAATCCCAAAGTCAGTTTATATTGTACAGCAGAATATTATTGTAAAAAATTGTTTCAGACAATAATTTAATAGTTTATCAATTCTGTACTCTGTATATAAATAACTACCTAGACCTAATCAAAAAATGAAAAATAATAATAAATTAGCTCATATGAACATGCTGCATGATTGGATTTTTTGAATTATTATTATTATTTCATTTTATCATCATTTTTTATTGGGTCAGGCGGGGCAAGTGCGTCTCTTCGTTTTATTTCGCTATGAGGCCATTCTATTTTAATAAGTTTCTTAGCAAATTATAGAACAGGTGTTTATGATCACCTGATAAAAATTGAACCTCCTCAGTGAACAATAAGCGTAATTGGAACCATTTTCCGCGAAGCCTTCGTGCGATATCAGAGTGTGAATCTGGGAGAGGTACAGTTTTCTATGGTTTTCTCGTCTAAAACCCTTCCTTTCCTGTTTATTCCACTGTTTATCTCTCAACCTTTTGTCTCTGAATGAACTGCGCACTTGATAACTTCAAGGCTACAACAATTGCTGCAATAAATTAATAAACCGTTCTTGCCCCTCTTTTTTTGACGGTGGGGCAAGAGCGTTTTCAAATAAGGAGCAAGCGCGTTTCATTAAAAACCACATGAAATTACCAGGAAAAATAAAGGAATCAAGGTCTTGAAGCCTAGTTTCCATCCAGAACCTCTTCCTCAATCCCTGCGCACAACCGCACGCTTCTCCCAAACCTCAGTCCTATCTTATTCTGCAAAACTCTGGAGTCTTCAAATTCTCACTCACGCAAACCTCATTCCCCAACCGACAGCGAATCAGAGGACGGCCAACAAGTGGATTAGTTTATTGAACATTTTATCAACTCAGGAATTCATACTGAGTTACCTACTAAAAATGATCTATATTGCGGCGCTTCATTTTTCATAAACAATTCATTTTAAATTAGACCTAAAATCTACCTACTTTGGTTCATTTTATTTTTATTATTTAACGGGTAGAAAGTTGAAAACGCACATGCCCCACTAAACGTACGCACTTGCCCCCCAACAGGCTACAAGAATGCTTTGAACGCTTCTAGGTTTTCCCCAATTCTTAATGAATTACTAACTTCAATTCACTATATCCACACGTTTGGCGACGTAGAAGCGTCCGGGGAAAGTAATAAAACTGTAGTCATTATTTAACTTGTAGTTTGAGGGAAATGCAGATGGCATGGGATGGTGTTTGGGTTTGGGGGATGGATGGTTAGGGGATTGTTTGGGCATCAAGTCAGATTTATGAAAAACGGGTACGCACCCCCCCCCCCCCCCCCCCCCCCCGACCCTGATTTATCTTATTTAGTTATATATATATATATATTTTTTTTTTTTTTTGAGGAATGGACAGCACTTAACAATTAGGTCTTCACAACAATCTTCCCATAAATTGATTATAATTGACAAGATCACCAAATAAAACATAATGTGGCCAACTTACTCATAAAAATAAAGGAGTGGGTCCTTCTTCAAACAAGGACTTTTAGAAATTATCTATGTCCAAAATAACATGTTGAATCCAAATTTCAATAGATACAATTTTAGTAGTAAGGACATCCAAGATTTTAACGAACAAAAAACATAAAACAAATTATTTGAGGACGGGAAATTAAAGATTCAATCCAGAAAACTTAAGAACATACTACAAATTAAACGTTGAGGAGAAGAAATGCATTTTAGATTCAGTTCACCAACAGGCATTAAAGTTACGTTAAACGATGAGAAATGACATATAACCTTCATAAAAATATTTTATCACATAAGTAAGCAGAACTACGAAAGAAATTTCGGTCTTTACTCGTAATTACAGCTTTCGTTGACAAATTATTGTTATTCAAAGCAAAGAGATGCAAGGAATAGAAAATGATACACAACATTTCGGATAGGTAGTAACGGTTTTCCGATGATTAAATAGAGTTCGGAACGAATAATGACCAGCATGTTACAAAACATAACTGACTTTTATTAGATAAATCAGGCAGAAGCCAATTCTAGTCTGCTTCAATTTGATAAGTGAATTTCATGAAATCTACTCATCTACTTACGAAATCATAAGCATCTTAATGTATTATGATATAAAAAATTATCATCACAAGAACCATATTTTCCTCGGTGTATTACCATTGAGGATTCGCACGCTTACTAATCCATTCAGTTAAGTTTATTGATGATACAATTATTCAATTATGATACCATAATTATTTAATTACTGATACTTATATTCCCAAGACTCGAAATTAAGAAAAATAATTTTCCTCACTAACAGGAATTTGTTAACTAACCGCTCCGGCTCGCTTCCACGTCCAGCCGCACAGTGGAGCGAGTGAAAGGGTAGGCCGGACATTCAATAATATCTCCGTTTCTACATGTCCTAGAATATTGCTTCAGTCAAATCTTTACGTTTTGAGGTCTCCTGAGTCGAAAGCAACCATTTTTGCAAATCGGTGTGTGTGTGTGTGTACTCTATGTTGAGATTTTCCAAGAATGAGATTATCACAATAGGTCTTAATTTGATCAATATATTCTGGATAGTTCTCCATAAAATCAAAAACATAACGAGTTCTTGAGAATATACCTCTGGAAAAATTAGGTCCCTGTTAAGCCATTCGCGATTTTTCCTCAAAAATGGTTCCAAAGATCTATTTGCATCATTCCATTTAAGTTGAAAATGATAGCACCATTTCCTTAATTTCTCCCGCAAACCGTTTTTCGCACTATTAGTAATCGCAAAACCAAGTAAGTCGGTCCATTTTTCCAAAGCCATGTCAAAATCCTCAAAATTAATATTGTTAGATCTAAAAAATTGAAATAGATCGTCATTTGTTTTAATTTCCATTGTGTCGAAGCGAGAGACAACATCAGACTGATTCCTTGTTTACCTTTAAAGAGGAGAATCAAATAATAAACAGAAGCAACGACTAATCTGATTACAAAATGTCAACAAAGGCGCGTAGGTATTAACTTTAAAAACAAAATATCTATTGAATAGGCAAATTTAGGCAAGATCTGACAACGTTGTAAATAAGACAATATACTTCTGAAAACGTGCCAAATGGTATTTTTTCCGGCAAATACCGGCGATTTGCGAATTAATTAAATAGAATTATTTTCTGTTCGATGTCAAAAAAAAGCTAGGGGAATTTTTAAAAACCTTTTATACCAGTTTTAGATTCATTATAATACCCTTATTGTGTAATAAGAGCAGCAATAATTTATAAAGTGAAATGAGAGTTCACGACCAATTTAATAATCCAAGGTTTTTTTAGATATACCTAGCAATTATAACAAGGCTTTATGTGAAAACCAATGCAATAATATGGCTAAAAATCAATCTGCTCAATTGAAAAGCGTTTATTTGGTACTGACAACACAATCAAAATCCCAAATCAAAACAGCCGGGGGGCAAGCCCCCCGGACCCCCCATTTTGTTGCTCGCTTCGCTCGCAAGGTGTGGCTGTGTACATGCGATGGTCTTTTACCCCCCATTCAGGTGTATTACAATTGAAACATGTAGGGGATCTTGCTTGCTTCTCTCGCAAACGGTAGATCCCTTAGGGTAGGTTTGACGTATGTAGGGGATGTTCTTATTTATGGTAGCTGGAATTGAAACCCCCTAGTCATGGACTTTCGTTTGAGCCCACAGACGGATTTTCCAGTTTTCTACCCCCCACCCCTCACAACCACCCCTTACTGAGCAAGGGTTGCGCAATTTTGATGTGGCCTATATTTTGCGGTGGAAGTGACTGGTCATATTAAAAAAAGAATCGCGCAAATCGGTCAATCCGTTCAAAAGTTAAGGAGGTACCCACATACAGACACTTTACTTTATTAATATAAAGAGAAAGAAGATTAATATCAATCAAATACACTACATGCATTCCATACAATACAACATTAATTTGTTTTCATTCAAACTACAAACTCAAGTTAAAATATTTGTCATACAGAGACCGAAAAGTTAGTCGTAAGGCGGTCACTTTTTTAACAGAAACTACACACACACACATATATATGTATATAAATGTGTTGAGAGTTATTGAAATACCTACTTATTAATTTTTAGCGAATGTTCTTAGAAAATAAAGCTATTGCAATGTTCCAAAAATTTTAAAATAAAAATTTTCAAACATTTTCTTAATCTAAATCTGTTTCGAGGCATTCTGAAATGATTCCTGGATTTTAACGCTTTTTTATATGTATATATATATATATGTATATATATATGTATATATATATGTATATATATATATATATATATAAATATATATATGCATGTGTCATTCCAGACGATAACTCTCGATAGAATTGAGATAAAAACTTGGTTCTTTCGCCAAAAAATCAAGCATTTCAAAAGAAAGGATGAGTTCGTTGGACAACACTTTTTGAGCACATTAAATTGGTCAAATTTCAAAAAATGTACTAAAAAAATCACTAAAAATAGCTAAAAACGGCTAAAAATAGTTTAATTCATATTTGCTGGTAGAATATTGCTCAAATAAAGTCTATTAACTATGAAACAGAACATTCAAAAATTTATGTAAAAAAATTATGCTGTAAAATGTACTTAAAATTCATTAAAATTTGCTAAAAAATCGATGAAAACTGCAAAAAAGCTAAAAATTTAAAACCTCTATTTGAACTGGAGATTATTATTTAGAATACGTTTTTTGCAATAAAATCAATAGTTAACAATTTACTTGCACTCAAAAAGCTCAAATTTCAAAACATTCTAATATATAATACGATGATTTACGAAAATTCGCTCATACGATCATGCTGCATGACTGGAACTTGAATCTTTGTTTGATCACTAAGATCACAAGGAAAGCTTCACCATTCTATTAAGGCAAGTTAACCAACCAAAATCACCGTTGCAGCGCGTTTATCGTATTTCCGTTACTTTTAACATTTTTTAATGCGAGAAATACAAACGTGAACTGGCGAAAAGTTTTGGGAAAATTTTTCCTGATACCACAAAGAGGCCGAGGTTCCACAGTTTTGATGTTATTGTAGGAAGGAGAAGTCGTCAGGGTCGCACTAGTCACTGGCGCAACCATAATAAATCAGGGCGCACTTGAGAAGAGAGGGTGGTGCTGGCCAGCAAAGCGGTCAAACGCAAAAATAAAACCGAATGAATCACCCGCTGGGGACGCTGAAAACCTTCTGGCAAATACAGAAGTCACTTGAGAGACGTCTGCAGCTCACCCTCTAGTGACGGGACCAGTGTGGTTCTTTTCCATATGATTTGGAGTTACCTTGAGTAAATAAGGATCCTGATTTTGAATTAACGATTTCACACACAAAAAAAGTCCAGTCATGCAGCATGACCCCATGAGCGAATTTTCGAAGAAATCTTCGACATTTCAGTCGCTATTGATCGTGTTGAGAAATTTTAGTTTATGATTTTGATAGACAAACATGGAATCAAATTATTAACACATGCACAGAGTAAACTCATCAGTTGTGATTACTTTTTTTTTTTTTTTTTTTTTAAAGCACCTACTACCTACGTTTTAAACAGCATGGTTCTAGGATTGGTTATACAGGGATACTTCCATAAGAGTAGTTCAATCTGAATTTGGACAATGTTTCATGCAAATATTACCGATTTTTACAACTAGCGAACGGCATTATTTCGATTTTTGACTGATTTGTCAACTTTGAAATTTTTGAAAACTTGATACATATTCTTATAGGACATTTTACGCTGATTCCGAATATACCACATGTTAGTATGCTGAAGAAATTATTTCGCACAACAAATCGCAAAAAACGGGCTATTTTGAAATTTTTGACTACATTTTTGAAAATTTCAACCCGAAGATGTAATCCGATCATGCTGGCCAACGAACTTGAACTTTCGTTTTGTGTCCTTAACATTTTAAAATTTGTTTGAAGTTTCTAGCACAATTCTACGGACAGTTATCGTCTGGAATGACACATACATACATATATACATACATACATACATAGCGTTACTTCAGAATAGCCTGAAACGGATTTCTGCATAAAATGTTTTCAAAAATTCACATTCTACAAATTTTGAGGCAAGAGCAATAGCTTAATTTTCTTAAAAAATTCGCTAAAAAATGAGAAGGGGGGGGGGGGTCGAAACCACGCGATTTAGTTGGTTTATTTTTAACTTGGCAAAATTAGGATTCTTTCATCTGCTTAGCACTGCTCTTGCGTGTTTCGAGATAACCATAGAGTCGAAGATAACGTTTGTAAACATTTTCATCTCGGACTCCCCAATATGTGGGTCTTGGACCAACTATAACGCGTACAGTCTACATTGGAACTTTCTGATGTACTTCAACCTTTTTCTTTGAGTAGAAATACAACAGACCAATTAGTCACAGAGGTTGAATAACCCTCTATTTACAAACTTCTCTGCATCTCTCCAACTGCATCATACTTGCACGTCTCATATTATCATCCCCTAAAGTTAGAGGGAAATCTGCGGTAACTCCATACCTCTGAAACTGTTGCTAAGTATACAGGGGCAGAAATCCAGGGTTGATTTTGCAACAAGCAGTGCCTCTTTTTAGCGAATTTTTGAAGAAAATTAAGCTATTGCTCTCGCCTCAAAATTTGTAGGATGTGAATTTTTGAAAAAAAATTATGCAGAAATCCGTTTCAGGCTATTCTGAATCATATTCTGAAGTTTAACGCATTTTTTTATGTATGTATGTATGTGTCATTCCAGACGATAACTGTCCGTAGAATTGTGCTAGAAACTTCAAACAAATTTTAAAATGTTAAGGACACAAAACGAAAGTTCAAGTTCGTTGGCCAGCATGATTGGATTACATCTTCGGGTTGAAATTTTCAAAAATGTAGTCAAAAATGTCAAAATAGCCTGTTTTTTGCGATTTGTTGTGCGAAATAATGTTTTCAGCATACTAACATATGGTATATTCGGAATCAGCGTAAAATTTCCTATAAGAATATGTATCAAGTTTTCAAAAATTTCAAAGTTGAAAAATCAGTCAAAAATAGAAATAATGACGTTCGCTGGTTGTAAAAATCGGTAATATTCTTCAAAAATTCGCTCATGGGGTCATGCTGCATGATTGGACTTTTTTTTCTTCTTCTTTTTCTTTTTAGCGAATTTTTGAAGAAAATTAAGCTATTGCTCTCGCCTCAAAATTTGTAGAATGTGAATTTTTGAAAAACATTTATGCAGAAATCCGTTTCAGGCTATTCTGAATCATATTCTGAAGTTTAACGCATTTTTTTATGTATGTATGTATATATGTATGTATGTGTCATTCCAGACGATAACTGTCCGTAGAATTGTGCTAGAAACTTCAAACAAATTTTAAAATGTTAAGGACACAAAACGAAAGTTCAAGTTCGTTGGCCAGCATGATCGGATTACATCTTCGGGTTGAAATTTTCAAAAATGTAGTCAAAAATTTCAAAATAGCCTGTTTTTAGCGAATTTTTGAAGAAAATTAAGCTATTGCTCTCGCCTCAAAATTTGTAGAATGTGAATTTTTGAAAAAAATTTATGCAGAAATCCGTTTCAGGCTATTCTGAATCATATTCTGAAGTTTAACGCATTTTTTTATGTATGTATGTATGTATATATGTATGTATGTATGTGTCATTCCAGACGATAACTGTCCGTAGAATTGTGCTAGAAACTTAAAACAAATTTTAAAATGTTAAGGACACAAAACGAAAGTTCAAGTTCGTTGGCCAGCATGATCGGATTATATCTTAGGGTTGAAATTTTCAAAAATGTAGTCAAAAATTTCAAAATAGCCTGTTTTTTGCGATTTACTGTGCGAAATAATTTTTTCAGCAACTAACATGCGGTATATTCGGAATCAGCGTAAAATTTCCTATAAGAATATGTATCAAGTTTTCAAAAAATTTCAAAGTTGAAAAATCAGTCAAAAATCGAAATAACGCCGTTCGCTAGTTGTAAAAATCGGTAATATTTGCATGAAACATTGTCCAAATTCAGACTGAACTACTCTTATGGAAGTATCCCTGTATAACCGAGCCTAGAACCATGCTGTTTAAAACGTTCCGAGTTATTTCTTTTTTAAGATTTTTTTCGTGTTTTCGACCTTTCATCACAAAAACGGATCTAACTCCCCAATTTTTGGAGTTTTCTCAAATCTAAGGATACTGTTGGAAAGAGCGTTAAATTTCCTAACTTTCTGATGTAAATTTCTTTTTTTTTTAATAGTTCTAGTTAGTGAAAAAAATGGCCGAAGTTCAAAATTTGAAAAAATGTAAAAAATTTCTATTTTTCTTCGTTTTTCTGCTTTCAGTATGGAAGTTTTTCGGTGGGCGCTCTTCGGGAAAAACTTCCTCAAACTGTCAGCTTTCTAACTGCCTTCTAAAAAAAATTTTTTACGGGGAAGTTTTGGGAGAAAATAGCGTTTGAATGACAAAAAATGTGATTTTAGCGGTCAAATCGACGTTTCATCTGGTTTTTTTTTTTTCAATATTTCATTATGCACAGCTGTATTCGATAATAGAAAACCAAAAAATAATAGTGTCTCTACCTAACTCATCTTCCACCTTCCTCATCTACTTGAGCAAAATTAGATAATTTTCGGAGGGGCAGGCGGAAAAAGACGATAATACGATCGGCTACCTCAGTCAATTGTGCTTCAAAATTATTCCTCGGATACTTATCTTTCATTTGAGTAGGTATGTACCTAATAATACGGAGTGTGTTGGTAATGAAAATGCTGTTGTGTTTCAGAAATCGCTCGTGGTATAAAAAAATAATAATTACTTCTTTTAAAAAAAATCAAAGCAGGTTCTCAAAGTGCCTCCCTCCTTCCTGTAGGTATGCAAAGGCGGCATCTCTTCCTCACGGAGCGTGTGGCGTTACGTAAGGTAGGTATGCACATTCTGCATACAGGAAGGAGGGAAGCACTTTTTGCTCAAGTAGAAGATGAGTGCAAGTGGAAGATGAGTTAGGTAGATACACTATTATTATTATTTTTATTTTATTTTATTTTATTTTATTTATTTATTTTTTTTTGTTTGTTTGTTTACTATGATTGAATACAGCTGTGCATAATGAAATATTATTATTAAAAAAAAAAAAAAAAAAAAAAAAAAAAAAAAAAAATTAAAAAAAAAAAAAAAAAAAAAAAAAAAAAAAAACAGATGAAACGTCGATTTTGATTGACTAAATCACGTTTTTTGTCTTTCAAATGCTATTTTCTCCCAAAACTTCCCTATAAACAATTTTTTTAAAGTAGACCGTTGGAAAGCTGACAGTTTGAGGAAGTTTTTCCCGAAGAGCGCCCGCCGAAAAACTTCCATACTGAAAGCAGGAAAACGAAGAAAAATCGTCAATTTTTACATTTTTTCAAATTTTGAACTTTGGCCATCTTTTTTCACTAACTAGAACTATTCGAAAAAATTGAAATTTATATCAGAAAGATAGGAAATTTAACACTCTTTCCAACGGTATCCTCATTTGAGAAAACTCCAAAAATTGGGGAGTTAAAGCCGTTTTCGTGACGTAAGATCGAAAACACGAAAAAATCTTTAAATTATTTCGCACGACAAATCGCAAAAAACAGGCTATTTTGAAATGTTTGACTACATTTTTGAAAATTTCAACCCGAAGATGTAATCCGATCAAGCTGGCCAACGAACTTGAACTTTCGTTTTGTGCCCTTAACATTTTAAAATTTGTTTGAAGTTTCTAGCACAATTCTACGGACAGTTATCGTCTGGAATGACACATACATATATACATACATACATACATACATACATATATACATACATAAAAAAATGCGTTAAACTTCAGAATATGATTCAGAATAGCCTGAAACGGATTTCTGCATAATTTTTTTTCAAAAATTCACATTCTACAAATTTTGAGGCGAGAGCAATAGCTTAATTTTCTTCAAAAATTCGCTAAAAGAAATAACTCGGAAACGAAGCCTCTAAAAAAAGGCACTTTTTGTTGCAAATTACTTGTAGAATCGACCCCTGGCTTTCTGCCCCGTTGAAGTGTAGACACCCTGTATTGTAATTAATTTGACGATTGTTTCAGAAACCTGGGAATCTCAAAAATACATAACATCAAGTAGACAATCCTTTAGCAAAAATTCAGATTCAGAACGATGTGTATAGTTTGGTGGTCTGGATGCTCCTAAGCTCGCATCTCAAAAATACATAATAACATCAAGTAGTCAATCCCTTAGTGATAATTCTAGAGCAGACCCTTGCCTACCTAAGCTTTGGAAAGTGCCGAGTTCAGATGGTTAACTCTCACAAATAGCGTGGGACACATACAAAACTTTTTGACTAGTCAAATAGTTCCGTGTGTGTCCCCACTTTTGTCAATTCCCTATTTCTCACGTACGCGAAGGAGAAAGTTAATTTATCACGAATTCCTGGGAAAAAGGAGTTTCGGAGGTTTCCGAAACAGTCGTCAAATTCATTATTTGGAAGGTTAATGATAGATTTACATTGGTTTGAAAGTGGGGACATATACGGAACTAAACCCCTCGTTTTTTAAGCGGATTGAAAAAACTGTTAAGGGTGAAAAGCTATTGCTAAAAAGTTGTAGAATCGACTCCTGCAGTTTGGCAGATCTGTTTTGTGTACACCCTGTATAAACACTAATATAATATTGAGCACGTAATAGTTTAGTCAGTTCTTCTAGTGGACAAGTTGGTGGTCTAATTCACGGAACTTAGTAGTGCACTTATGGCTGTCTGGCAGTATATAGTGTAAATGTAACTATTAGTATATGATTGGTGTTTCTCTCAAGTAAGTTCTATCTACACTTCTTATAATATTGTAGAACTTCGTCTGACAAACGATATTGTGTTGACCCTGCAATGTTCCATGGCATCAAATTCTTGAGCTGGGTCAAGAACCTCTTGCTCAGAAACTGAGGCAGGTTTGTTTCCACTGCTGTACCGAACAGGTTCAGCTCAAGCTGTGCTGCGCTGTGAAGAAGATGTAAGAAAAGGAGTTTCCGCAGTCCGTATTTGGTGCAAGATAACCGTGTCTCCTCTGCCCAAGGAACATTAACCGAACACAAAGTTTCTGCCCCACCAGAAGACCAAGTGCAGCTTGTTCCGTATACGCTCTTTGGAACTTCAGATAACCCAATATAATTATCCTTCCTTAAACTTTTATAACCGTACACAGAACAACAACAAACAAGGTTTTGCAAAAGTACAATATGACTCCATTGTCATGCTTTACTGTCCCGAACATGTCCTCGAGCGTTTCTGTAGCCATCTTAACCAGACAGCCATGGAGGTGCCTTTGCTCTGAACTGAACCAGGCTCAGCTTAAGCAGCGGAAACAAACCTAGGGTTGGGCCCAGACAGTGCCTGAGGGCTGGTAGGAGTGCCGGAACCAGGCAGATAGTGCTTGGTTTGGCAGGGCTGTTGGTATCGGGCAGACCTAGTGTCTGGGATGGGGAGGAGGTACGGCCTCCTTCTCCAGCTACAATAGGCCATTACGGCCTCAGTGGCTTAAAAAAAAAAAAAAAAAAAAAAAAAAAAACCTAGGGTTGAGAACTAAAAGGATAGACTCGCTAAGACTTCCCTGCTTTCATTTACTTATCGTCTTCTCTTGCTTTACCAAGCTGCTATTCTGCCTCGAGTATATTTATCACTTAGAGTACAACACTTTCACATTAAATTGTTCTGTTTCTAGCAGGAATCAGGAATTGCAGCTTGACTAGCAGGAAAAATCATTTGTCATGGCCACAGCCATGCATGACACCTGATATTGAGGAAGGTAGGTCAGGGATAGGTTTTCCGATAGCGTTACAGCAGTTCAGTTAATGAATTGAAAAATTCGTGCTCATCCCCAACACCTCGGTTTTCTCGCACTGAACTACTTAGTTCTATTCCATTCATGTTCTTGACCGCGAAGGAACAAACGTATAATAGGTGACTTATCCTAATGGTTACGATTCTTGAACAACAGACCAAAAAACGTGTACAAGGTGGAGTGAAATTTAATTCGATTTCACCAGAAAGTAATAAAGACAACTTCATACTTGGACCTTGATAAGAATATGTACATATATTAAGATTCAGTATATCCACGCATGTCTTGGGTTCGACAAAACATGTCGCGTAAAACCCCCAAAAGGGTTGTTATTAATATACCTAATAAGAATATGCAAAACTATCAGATGCGTGGAAGTTACGTATTGTACATGTCGGCCCGACTACAATTATTCAGGCACGTGCAAGGCATCGCTTTTTTAAATTTCTCGGTAAGTAGGTACCTACATCTTAGTGAAACTTATGAATCACGTACTTCCAATGATTCCAGTCTTCTCATAACGTCTCAGCTCAGGAAGGAGTGCAATTGGGACCCATTGAGGTCTCCCGAAAACAAACCCTTATTAGCACAACTTTTTCTATTTTCCCAGTTTACGCAAGACGACTGGCGGATATTGCAACGTCAAACGTTCAACTCGGCTTCTGGGTTGTTGAGGCTGTAGGATGTCCCCAGGACGACGTTCTTGAGAACTACTTCATTGTGACTGAAATAAATCATCACCTTGGAACCAGAAAATGAAAACACGCTCCTAGGTACATATTATATCTAATCTATTGCCACTGAAGATTTGTCTGTATGAAAGTGAAGTTAGAAAGCCAGAAATATAATAAAAGGCTTTTGCAACAGTATCGACCTTTACTCCAATAATAAACCTCAAGCAAGTGGCTTGTGGAGGTAACTAGGACAAGTGCCAAAAGTATGCTACACCAAAATACCTAATAATTTTACATCGGGAGTATCCCGCAGTAACCACTAATTGATGTTATGGTATACCCCCTACAACAACTACTATACCTACTGTAGATATAGTGCGTTATTAGGCGTGGGAATGGATTATGTTTTTGAAGTGAACACGGTAAAAAACTTATACATTCCATACATACCGTGTAGCCTGTAGCGGACAAGACTGGCAAAAACACAGGATCCGAGAAATCCTGCTGGTCTTTTGAGTGAGCTCGACTCGGTGCAAAGGCACCGGCCAATGCGCTGAGCACTATTTTTCTCCGGAAAAGACAAATACGAAAGAAAAGTAAACGAACTATATTTCCTTTTGAAGGAAATCCCGGAAAAATCCGAATAACGAGAGGACAAAATAAACTTGGTCAACTAGAGGGGGGGATGGATTCGAAGACGTCACGCGGCAGCCATCTTTGTGTACAAAAACCTTCCTATGGAAATTTACTAGACTCTCTCAATTTTGGTAACTAGAAAACTTTAAAATTTGACTGGGACTTGAAGATTTTTGAAAGAAATTTGAATCCTACTTCCAAGGGACTCCGGAACGTTCTCGATCAATGAGTTATTTTATTCATTTTACGACGGATAAACCCGGAACTACTGATATAACTGTTATCAAGGTGGTAGTTGTGGTGTTACTTCATATTTAGCAGTGCCGACCTTGCAGCCATGTTGCACTTGGCGATGAACTGTTACCAATTTGGTTGATGAAGCGAGAGGATGATGAACATGGAACTAGAAAGAATTCAGGTAGCAAGTAGAGAATGGGTTGACTCTTATCTATACTATTCATATTATGATGAATATGAATGTGTTGGGAATATGATGAACTTGGCTGTTTCTTGTGTTTTTGCCAAGGAAGTGTTACATTTTGCTTCACCACAACTATTATATAATACATTTTCATTGCATTGCCCTCCTAATGATATATGTAGGTATTAGTTTTAAAAATTGAAAATAAAATGAATTATTGATTTGCCGTAGGTACCTATGTGTTGAGCAGCTGTCTTTATCAATCAATTGTTTGCTGATGACTTCCAGCTTTATTTGCCTGGTAAGTTGGGGGAGGAGCTGGTGCGGTATGGTGGGAAACTCTACGCAGGTTTGCTGGCTGTTGCTAAATGGTCTCGCAGAAATAGTGTAGGTACCGTATAGTGCCAGGATTGCATCCTGTAAAAGCTGCTTATAGTGGGGCCTCGGGCGAAGAGTTAGAATGGCAGAAAACGTGTGCATGGGAAAAAGTTGTTGAAAAAATACGTTAGTATGATGTACCCCATTGCACATAGCATCTGCCACCTCTGCTGTCATTTGCTGTAAATCCTCAGAAGCACACCTGGGTGGCTATTGCACTATATCAATTGGCCTGTACAGGATGCTTCTGCCAGACGAGGGCTCTGAGGCCACGCTTAGAACTGAAGGCTCTCTCACAGTGGGCACACTGGTGGGTATTAAGCCGGTTTCACATGGAGCAGTATGAGCGTACAACCGGAAAGACGGAAGGCCGAAAAATCCAGTGGAGGGGGCGGCGGAATGCGGCACGTTGTTCATATGAAACGGCACCTTGGTGAACGGAATCATAACTTTCCTAATGAAACCCTCTCTGATCTGAAACCTCTACTTGAGGTTATCAACATTAATGTCCAATGAGCTTGTGCAACGCTCGACGGCAAGCGGCGACGGTATACAAATTTCTACCGCCGACCTCCTACCGCCCATACCGTCAACATGGCAGCCACCATCCTCAACTGTTGTCCCAACAGCCAATCACATTGCGTTCCGTCTTTCCATCTCTGGACATACCGCTCCATGTGAAATCGGCTTCAATCAGGGCAGAGGAAGAGGATGAAGGGTAGGATGAAGAAGATGAAAGGGAGGATGACTGACGCCCCTGCCGGGCGCTCCAGGCGCCTCCCCTAGGACCCTGCATGTCAATGGAGCAGCGGCGGGGTTATGAGGATCATCGTGGTTTTCAGCCATAACGGGGGAGATGTTGAAAAAGGGACAGGAGACCTGTTGACAAGAGCCTCCCTCCTGATTGCCAGTGGATAATTTTGCCGCTCTATGTTCACCCAGAGGGTGCCTGTTTTGCATGAGCTTGACATGGGTAGGTATATGAAGGAGCTCCAAAGAGATAGAAACGCCTACAGTCCCCCCCCACACACACATGAAAAGTGTTAAAATCTAGGATTCGGTTCAGAATGCCTCAAAACGGATTTCTATTAAGAACATTTTCGAAAATTTTGATTTAAACATTTTTGGAGCCATTGCAATAGCTTTATTTATTCATTTATTATTTTTTTAACAAGAATTCGCTAAAATATAAATATATTCGCTTATGTTTTCAACCACATAATTACCAGCTCCAAATTTCCATCTGCCTGGAAATCAGCCATTGTCATCCCTTTGCCAAAAATTTCTAATCCATCTAAGCTCTCTGATTTCCGCCCTATCAGTATCCTTCCGATTCTCTGCAAGGTTTTTGAAATTTTGATTCTCAAGCAGATCAATGAGCACATTACCATCAACAATCCATGTGTTCACTTCAGTCTGGGTTCCGTAAATCCCACAGCTGTGAGACTGCACTATTGAGAGTGGTTGAGGATGTCCGGGCTGGGATTGAGAAGAGAATGTGCACCTTTTTGGTCCTTTTGGATTTCAAGAATGCATTTGGTTCTGTTTGTCACAATCTTCTCATTAACCTGATAGCTACCGAGCGATCGCGCGCCCGTCTCCCGCTGCAGCCCGAGACACTGTGGTGCCATCCCACCCTCCAGCCCAAGCTTTTTCAGCCTTTTCCCGACGGTTTCGCGCTGCGTTCTCCCCTCTATTTTTGCCAATCCCGTCATACTTCATGTTACATTTAGACAAGCAAATTGTTCACTTGATGTTTTTCTTTGAAATAAGTACCTACAAGTTTTTTCCCGTTTTTTTTCGTTGTGTGGATTAAGTTTCATCATAACTCATAACCAAACAATGTTTCGCTAGTTACATTGTCTTTTTTGTTTATATATTTCTATTTTCAACATCTGAATATAGTCATTAAGATTACGATTCAGCATATGAATAAACGGAATGCACTATAGTTGTTTATTGTTAATGCAAAGGAGAATAAGTGTGTTTCCCATCCCTCTTTCTCATTTCTTTCTGATTTCTGATGTTTACTTTCCGATCTTTCTGCGATCTTCCGAGTGACACTAAAACTAACACGGCCGAATATGACGTCAACGATGTCTCTCGGATACCCAAGTAAACACTATCTAAAAAATAAGTTCATTAGCCTCGCAGATAGATGGCAGACGAGTCCAGATCTCGTGATGGTGAGGCTCGCGCGTAAACACGGCCCTGGGACCAGGGGCTGTATCGGAGTTTTGCGCTTAAACACGGGCCTGGTACGACGGGGACGCTGTTGTTTTGCGCTTAAACACGGCCGTGGGAGCGATCAGGTTAAAAAACTAAGTTTCTACTACAATTTCTCCTCATCTGCTTGTCGCTTGATTGCATCCTACCTCAGTGACAGGTTTCAAACTACTGTGAGTGGTGACAAGCGTTCTAATTCTCTTCCTCTTGTTTCTGGTGTTCCCCAGGGGGCTGTGCTGGGACCGATTCTATTTTCACTCTTCGTCAATGATTTGCCATATGCCCTCAAATTCTGTAATTATCACCTTTTTGCCGACGATTTTCAAATTTACCTGGCCAGTGATCTTGGGGAAGCCATGATAGAATCCATCAGCTTACTTAATAGTGATCTAGTGTCGATACCTAGGTGGGCAATCAAAAATGGAATACTTATTAATCCTAGCAAATCTCAAGTTATTGTGTTGTACAAACAAGATTTACCTACTAATTGTCTGCCCACCATCTTAGTTGAAGGGATGGTGGTGCCTTACTCACCACATGTAAGAAATATGGGACTTTATTTTGACAAGACCATGTCTTGGGACTACCATGTGGTTCAGGTGTGCAAGAGAGTTTATGGATCTCTCCACAGTCTCCGACGTTTATCTAAATTTACTCCTAATAACTTCAAAATACGACTTGCCATTGCTTTAGAAACTCCTCACTTCTTTTATTGTTGCTCAGTTTACTCCTATGCTATTTCCACTTCTTTGAAATCGAGACTCGTTGTTGCCTATTATGCTTGCTTGAGATATGCATATAATGTTAATGTACGTCAATCTGTATCCCATCTCACCCTTCTTTGCCTTCCCCTTGAGGATTATTTCATTTTCAGGCATTTAAAATTAATTGCAGAAATAATTAATGGTTCAATGCCAATGTATTTGTCCAATTTAGTTAATAGAGCCTCTTCGTTTAGATCTCACTCTCTCTCTCTGTCATCAGGCATACCAGTCGAACTATGTCCAAGTCCTTTGGGGTGGCAGGAGCAAGGATCTGGAATTCTCTTCCCTTGTTTGTGCGTGCGTCCTCCTCCATTGGTCGATTCTTGAAGGCTACTGTTCAGTATCTAGACAACCGATAGTAGCCAGCATTTAGTGCACTCCCCTTCGTTCTCCTCTCCCCCTTCTTCTTTTGGTGATGCAGAATATCTTTAAACTTTCCTTTATCTTTTAATTATTTCCTTTATTTACCTAAATATTTTTATTTGTACTTGATGTTTTTCTTTTCTATGCCACCTCATGTCTAATTTTGTCTTTTGTCTCTGTTGTTCATGTGTGCTCACATAAACATATTGTTTCCTGCACAATAAAATATTTGAATTGAATTGAATTGAAAATATACATTTCGGGTTATTATTTTCGAAAAAGAACATTACTTGTACCTACCTACTTAATTGATCAAACAAAAAAAGTTGAACCCCATCTCGAAATTCGTTGATTCACGTTTCAAGATGTGTGGAATCCAAAAAAGCTCAATTACAATTTTAAAAACTTATTACAAAAAGGTTTATTATTTCTGTATTAAATAGCTCTTCTGCTCATGTCACTGGTCTATATATAAGTCAGGCTTCTCACATGTAGTATATATATATATATATATATATATATATATATATATATATATATATATATATATATATATATATATATATATATATATATGCATAGGTCGTACAATTCTCTTCTCTGGGTGGTCACATTCACCACCAAATTAGGAGAGTAATAGGTAGGTAGGTAGGTACCTACCTACCTATAGTTTTTCTTCCTTTCTTTTCTTCCCAAACGGATTGTTCCTTCCTTCTCCAGTCTGTTTTATGTCCAGTGAGCTTGAGTCTACCTAGCAAGCTTCAGTACCTACGGCGTATTTGCTTGGGAAAATGTTAGAACTCTTGCGCTCCTTTATTTCTTCTTCTTTAGTTCTTGTAATTTACGGACTACTTTATCCCGAATTAGTAATTGGGATATTATACTAGATAGATAGCACCTACCTACTTCCTCCCCACTCCAACTACAACGGTACCATGCACTTACCTTCTACATTATAAACTGTTTCAATAATAAAAATAAATGAATAAATTTTATAAAAACATTTGTCATTTTGATCGTTTCAAGTAGTAGGTAACTTTGTACTCGTACATTGTCCTGTTGCTCAGAATGTTGTTTTCATTTTCATTTTCTTTTTTTTTTCGAATTTTCATTGTTGACCAGCTTCTTTACTGAGAGAATATCCTTCGTTAATGTGCAAAACAGATGTGCCACATCAAAACCCGAAGGTATAGGCAGGAGTTCCCCAAGTTACCATCCTGGGACCATTCCTGTTTTCTGTATGCCCTTACCAACATTACCTACATGATTTCTCAGCCCTTATTGTGGGTAGTTTGGTACGTACCACTTGCTGCCACTTACCGAATCCAGCATCTCCTAGTAGGCGCTCCGAGAATTGTGCTCTATCACGTGGTGGTTAAAGGATAATAGATACGCAGATGTCATGTGTTTCATCTATGTGCAACGTACGGAATTCTCCAAGCCACACAAGTACCTACCTACCTGTCACATTGCTTATCAAATAGAAAGAAATTTTTATAAATAGGTAGGCAGGTACTTGCTTGGAAGTATTTTGTATGCCATACGTCGACGACTGACGCTTTAAAAATCGTATCACAAACCTTATAATTCAACCGAATGCGTCAACTATCACTTATCAGCTTAAATCTTTGTACCTTCTAGACAATCAACATTAGGTAGGTAATTCAAGTTAAAATCATAGGTACCAACTGATACGGTCAATCTGGAGTAGACCCTAGACTCCGATTCAGGGTTCTTGTCCAAGCTCCCAATTTAAGCGGCCTGAACTCGGAAAATTGAAATAGATATATCTGAACGGAGTCATATAATTCATGCCCCACACCTAGTGCAATGTAGTAGGTGTGTGTATAACCTGCCATATAGGTACCTACTTACTTAGAATTCGAGCTTGACTCACCCACTGACATCCACCACACCACCTCCTTATCAAAAGGAAAATAAACCACACTAACGTGTCATTACACCACACAACCATTGAGAACGTAATGTTCACCTATTCCACCAATGAACTGACATGAGCTCATGAGCCTGACTTGGCTCAATCACATGTTGTGGGAGGGAAGCCCTGTGCATAGAAAGGGACTGCTGCTCATTTATTTGAAAAATGGTTTGTACATGTACATACATAGGGTCATCTACCCTTTAATTTATACAATTTGTAAAAATAACTCATGTATTTAAAGAATACATATTTCAAGATTTCGGAAATATTAAGAACGACACTATACCTATACGAAGTTCGAAAATTCGCACAGCAGGTTCCTCCAGGCGAAATTTTTGGTTATTATAACAAATAAATAAAAACCTGTCTATTGACTGTAGGCACGTTATTCTAAGTTTTTCTCCCAAACTACTGGACCAAAGTTTGCGAAAATTGGGTCGATACTTACGTAGGTATGGGCCTGGTTAACCCTATAACCTCAGCATCACTAACATCAAAACCGTAATAAGGTAAGCAGGAACCCACCTTTTATTTTTCAGAAAATATCTTCATTCCTAATATAGGTAGGTAGGTACCTACCTACCTACCCGTTTTTTTTTTTTTTTTTTTTTTTTTTTTTTAAACTCTCTGCCAATATTTTGAACGTTGAGCTAAGTACCTACATGGGTATGATAAAGACCAACTTTGAACCCTATCTTCTGGCTTTCTATTCGATTTAAAATCCATACCTTATCACTAGGACCAAAAATAGTCACTTTTTTCTGAATTGCACGAAGTAAGAGGTGTTGAAATTTTGACACGAAGTTATCTTCTTTTTGCTTCTCGTGAGAAAGAATCTGAACTCAACCAGAATGGTAGATCCTAATATCAATGTGTAGTGGATTTAAATATGTTTTACTTGGTGTAGGTAGACCAAGTGGGACATTTATATTCTGATTATGCGGGTTAGTCCCCGGGTTATTCCTGTAAGGAATGTGAGCGAATCCGTCAAGGTCAGCTTGCTTGGCGGGATGAACTGAGAGATAGTTCGTGTCGCAGCCGCGTGGAGCACTGGGCTCGCATAGTGGGTGCTGGGTTCGATCAGTTTGGTACTGAGCCGTTTTGTAATATTCCGGCCTAAGATTTATATCTGTAGGAGGAATATGTTGAGCTTGGTTGAGGTACTGAAAAGTATCCTTTGTTTTTTGTACATTTGGAGTGTATTTGACACTCGGATCGGCCGGGTAGGCTTGTGTCGAATATCGTGGGTATTCGGAAAGCTTGGTCGAATCATAATGATTGACTTCAGAGCGGGTCTGAAAGGTATCCTCGATCTTTTGTATAGGCGAGGCTTGATCTAACGTTTCCTTCGTGAATACGTTAGGTGAGAAGGCTATCTCGTTGTGAGGATCGAGCCTTGCGCCGTCGCTGGGACCGGCGGATTGGCCGGGCAGCGTGTAGGTAGCGCTGCGGGGGCTAAGAGGCCCGGCCGCGCCGTCGTCTACCTCCCCTTGCATGAGGAAATAAGACGGCCGACGTTCCATCGAAATAGCCGAGTTATTAGCTCGTTTCGATGCCTCTATGTATAGAAATAGAGGGTTTAGAAGGTGGACTCGCTTGACAGAGCTTCTTTCCTTTGCTCGTATGTCAGGGTCCTACCTTGTAGTCTTGAAAAAGACTTCCTTGGACGGTAAATTAGAGCGGATGAGCTGAGTAATTTACCGGCGTGCCCCAGCGGTCGGTGACGAGCTTAGTGCTACGAAACCCGGGTGACACGACTAGGAACGTCCCAGCGGGCGTACGATCTAAAGAGAATATCGATAGATGTACCGGGTGGCGTCCTGACAGATGAACTACGTTGGGCAATGAGCAGGATGAATAATCACTGGACTCGTAGATGCCAATGCGAGATCTGTGTGGAGAGAAGGTAGGCCTTGTAGAAAGCAGTAGGAAGCCGTTCTTGAGATGAACTCGGGATGCAGAAGGTTCGTCAGCGTAGAGCGTGTAGAAATCTTCGTACTTCGAGGTGTCGTCGTCGAGAGCGGAGAGTAGAATGAATTTCGGAGGGCTCCGAGCGGGGTCTTTATAGGGAGGTGGCCGCCTCCTGCCGCCTCCTGATTGGTCCGCTTAATTTCATTAATTCGACTGTGTAATCTCATTGGCTCGCACATTGTTTTCTCAGTATCTGCGAGTATGATAGCTGAGCTGGTCCTCCGGGGTGGTTTCCCCACGTCCGTCGCTGCGACGGGGTCCCCGGGGGTGGCTTACGAGCGTCCGTCGCGGAGCCGACGACCTTGAGTTTAGCCGGGGACCTCGGGTGCTTTCTCTGCGTCAGTTGTTCAGACGGGGTCCCCGGGGTGGCTGCTGGACCAGAGGTGGTTGCTTGCCGCCTCTTGGTTGGTTCGCCTATTGTCTCTCGTGTAATCAGTGTTTCTGATTGGCGAGTAGGCTTGTTTGAATTGTCCTTGCTAGTTTTAGAGGACGTTTGATTTTCTGTTTGAGTTTTCTCGTTCAAGGCGACTTGGTTCGAGATACTTGTCGCATCTCTCTCGCCCAGTAAGTGTCTAGGGAGGTCGCCTTGTATGTTATTAGTTAATATTTCACTTTTGAGAGAGAAATTCGTATTTTCTCTCTGGTGAAATATTTTGTTTGACGGAGTTGTAACTCGACGTCTTATAAATATTTTTGTGTTGTGTCTACCTCTTTTTGGTAGCCCTGAAAAGGGCTGTTGAAAAGGGGGGGTGGTTTTCACCACAGGTGCCCCCCCAAGACGTCGTGTTATTAACGACGACGCCGGCTGGGGAGAACTGGGAGGTCCACACGGAATTCTCCGTAAGAAACCCTCACCAGTTGGGGCGGAGGCGGAGGTGCAGGCCTCGCGTCCCGCACCTGGGGTGCGCCCCGGCCTCGCCGGTTTCGACGAGCGCCGCGGGGCGGCCGTGGCCGGCCCGAGCTTTGCCGACGGGAGCCAAACCCGCGAGGGCTTGGCCCGCGGCCGCGGCTGGGCTGTTGCGGAGGTGCTCGTTCCGGTTCCGTCCATCCCGCCGCGCTCATTTCGTCCCACCGAGGCACGGGCACGTCGCCCGAGCTGATCCACTTTCGTGGAGCCGGGAGGGGCTGTTGAGCGGGCGGAGCCCTGGGCAGCTGCGGAGCGGGTGTAGCCGGCGTCTTGAACGCTGCTGGTGTTCTCCACACCACCTCTCTCGGCGCGCTGGCGTCCGCCGGTGTCTTCTTCTCCGGCGACGGCGGTAGCGGGCTGATGACTGCCGGAATTTCCTCGGCGAGTAGGAGATTTTCCACTTCCTCCGTGATCATCTGCTCTGTAGTAGAGGGAGCTGCCATGGTCAAAGTTGGTATGAGCTCCTGGCGTGGTGTGTTCCATATTTATATCTCCCACTGTTCCTACCCGAGAAAAGTGGGCGTGGCTTGCTTCGAGTGCAGTCACCCACTTCTCGTCGAATTTGGTGGAGGGGACGCGCCCTCTGGCGGATTTTCGGGGAGTTTTCTCCTTATTTTCTGCCTGATTTTGGTTTCGTGACACAGCTTCGTCCGAGTTTAGAGTGTAAGCCGGTTTTATTTGTTGTTTGGGAACTTTTTTCGTGTGTTTGCCAATTTGTACTGTAACCGAAAACTTATCTCTCTTAATAACCTTGAATGGTCCCGTGTAAGGACATTGCAGGGAGGAGAGCTGTGTGGGCACTCTGATATAGACGTGTGTACACGTATCCAAGTTTTTGGGCATGTTTACGGCATACTTTGTATTATTATGTTTAATATGTGTAGGCCGGAAGAAGAGAGGCTCAGAAAGGTTTGTAGAAGTTACGAAAATGTCTCCTGGGAGTGGTACGTCAATTCCGTAAACTTTTTGGAACGGTGTAGTTTCCGTTGCTGGGTCTACTGCCGTACGCATGGCGAGTAGAACTTTTGGAAGTGCGTCGAGCCAATTTTCGTTTTGTGCTTTGAGAGCCTCTTTCAAAGATCTATTTCTGCGTTCTACCATTCCGTTTGTTGATGGTTTGTATGGTAACGTGTGAGTATGTTTTACTCCGAGACGTTCCATAATGGAATTGAATAGATCTGATTCGAATTGTGTGCCTTGATCACTTGTGATGTATTTAGGTACGCCCTTTGAAGCCACCCAAATATTGAAAAAGGCGTTTGTGATCGTGGCTGTTTCGATGTTGTTAAGAGGGACTGCCTCTAGCCAACCCGTTGCTCTATCAACCATCATTAAAATGTAACGTTTCCCTCCTTTTGCTAAAGGTAAGGGTCCGGTAATATCAACGTGTACGTGTGAAAATTTGTTAGCCGTTTCAAATTCGGAGTAAGGGAGCTTCACGGAGCGAGTGATTTTTGCTCGTTGGCAAGTTTCGCACGCTCGGACCCAGTTGGAGACATCTGCACGGAGTCCGTGCCAAAAATATCTTTGTTTAACTTTATACACTGTAGAGTGTATACCTGGGTGTCCCAAATTGTGAATTTGGCTGATTATTTCTTGCCTTATTTCGTTTGGAATATAAGGTCTTGGGTGTCCTAGGTCTAGGTTACACCAAATTTCTCCTTGAGGGAATTCAATTTGTGTGAGTTTCAATTTGTCCTCTGCGTTAGGGGGAGAACGAATTTGTGCATTTGAAATGTGCAGTATAAGATTGCACTCTATTGCAGCCGTAATTTGCGAAATTTCGGCTATGGGTGGACCCTCGTCAGTTTGGGTTGAAATCGATTTTGTTTGAATTTCAACTGGATCGAAGGGTCTGGAGAGTGCGTCGGCGACGACGTTGTTCTCTCCGGGTATATGACGAATGTCACTCGTCATTTGAGAGATGTATGTTAGCCATCTTAATCTCATTTTTGAAAAATGTGCATTTTTCTTAAGCATCGTGCCTAGCAGAGGCTTGTGATCTGAACAAATATGAAAAGATCGGCCGTCCAAGTCATTGTGCCAATGAATGCAAGCTTGGTAAACGGCGAACATCTCTTTGTCGAATGATGCTTTATTCTTCCATTGTTCCGGAATTTCTTTACTGAAAAATCCCAATGGTTGGTAAGATTTCGAGCCGTGTTTGTCTGTAATTTCCTGCTCTAGTGCCGCTCCGATGTGTGTGTCGGATGCGTCGCAGACTAATCTCCACTCTGCTGTAGGGTGTGGATGAGCGATATTATGTAATGTAGCTTTAATCATTGCTTGTTTTAAGCTGTTGAAAGCTTTTTCTCTCTCTGATGTCCATTCGATAGGTGTTTTGTCATTTTTTTTGTTTGACTGAATGGAGTCATACAGAGGTTGTGCCGTGTGAGCGAATTTACTTGAGCATGCTCGGTAGAAACCACACATACCTAGGAATCTGCGTAGACTTCGTACGTCTATTGGCCTAGGAAATTGTTCTATGGCTTCTATTTTATCTCGTTTAGGAATTATCCCTTCTTTCGAGATAGTGAAACCTAGGAAATCGACGGTAGGTTTTGAAAAAATGCATTTATCAAAACCTACTCGAAGTCCGTGTTCCCCTAGCTTGTCAAAAATTTGTTTGAGGTGGTTCATGTGTTCTTTATAATTTTTAGAAGCCACCAGGATGTCATCTAGGTATACAAATGCGAAATCAAATTTTCGCATGATGCTGTCCATGTATCTTTGCCATGTTTGAGCCGCTCCGGCCAAACCCATGCTCATTTTCTTAAACTCATAAAGACCGAAAGGTGTAATAATTGCAGTTTTATGAGCGTCATCTGGGTGCATCGGAATATGGTAATATGCCGATTTTAAATCTATTGTCGAATAGATTCGTGTATCATGTAAATTCGCTTGGAAAGAGCGAATGTGAGGAGGAGGGTAGGCGTCTTTCTTCGTTTTCGCGTTCAGGAAACGGTAGTCGCCGGTGATTCTCCATGACCCGTCTTTTTTTGGCACACAGTGTAACGGGGATGCCCATTCGGAATCTGATGGTGCAATTATGCCTTCTGAAAGCATTTTGTCAAAAGTACTTTTGACTTGAGCCCGTTTTTCGCCCGCCATGGGTCTTGCTCGGAAGTGTACTGGTGTTCCTTCCGTGGTTATACGGTGGTAAACCCCGTTGTTTTTCCACTTTCCTTGAAGTTTGCTCATTTTATCATTGTATTTGTCAATGATAGAGCTAATGTTTTCGTCCTCCGTGATTTGCACGTCCTCTGGTTGAGGGTTGTTGTCACGATGAGGTATAGTAGCTGCTATTTGTTCGTCAGTGAATTTTTTGTTCATGACTGCAGCTATTTTTTGATCGGCATAGCTCTTTATTTTATCTTTATAAATGTACTTGTGTTTGACCCGTATTCCGATATCCCAAGACTCGAGGAATGGTATACCTAGGATCGCTAGATCAACTTTCGTGATCATAAAATCGGTGGTCATGTCTCCGAGGCCGATGTTAATTGTCGTGTCAGCTCGCCCTAGTGTGTCTATAGGGGCTCCGTTAGCTGCTGTGAGCTTTATGTTGGACTTACGAATTTTTAAGCCCAATTTTTTTGTGACATTGTGGGGCAGAATGTTCACTTCTGCTCCCGTGTCGATGAGAAATTCAGTGCCATTTAGTTTGCACTTGAAAAAAAGCCTTTTATACTCAGTAGACTGCCGGTGTATAGGCTCAGATACACTGGCAGTTATTCGTTTTCCGAACTCTCTACGTCGGAGGTTGGAACGGTACTTTCTTGTACCGATCTCTGAGTATTTTCGTTTGAAACCCAGGTTTTAGGCTGGCTTATAGTCGCTGCCTTTTTGCTAGTTTTGGAAGCAGTGTTTGCCTTCCAAGTGCAGTGTTCTGGGTCTGCACATTTGCGAGTTTCGTTACCGAAACGTGCGTGGTTTCGACAGACATAGGCCGTCGTTTTGTGAGGCCTACTCTCTACTGGTTGGGGTTTGAACTCAGCTTGTTGTGAGAGGGCCTTTTTGAAACCAGTTTTCATGGGTTTCGGAGTAGATTCTACTCCTCGTATGTTTAGAGAGGTATTCTCTGTTTTGTACGCGTGTAGCGTATCAGCTAGGTCGAGCCGGGCGGTCGTGGTAGGCTGAGCTGCGACCATACATCGTGCTTCGATGGGTAGAGTCTCGATCCACTTTTGAGTGATCAGAGCCTCTGAAAAGTACCCAACAGCTTTAGAGTACATTTCGTGGTACTTGGTGCTGGGTTTTTTGGCGAGAGATGCGGGGTCCTCGAGTGCGAGGAGCCTGTCCTGTAAGGACAACCCATATTCTCGCTGTAGGCGCTGTTTGGCCTCTTCGTAGGGTGCGTGGGGTGCCGTGAGGTAAGCTGAGTCGATAGCTTCCCTCATTTCTTCTGGTACCCACTTGTATATAGCTGAGAAGCATTCGTTCTGCGTTCTCAGGTGTTTTCGCACGCAGTATTGATCGAACTCGGCGAGTGCACGATCGATATTCTTCTTTTGGAAGATTGGTTTTTGATAATCTCCTATCTCCTCTAAAAGTGCTCGAAAGCCACTTTGTGTAGAGGGTTGTTGAGTGAGATGTGGGGCGTAGAGGCCCGGCGGGGGTCGCACGCCCGCAGTGGTTCCCTGAAATCCACTAGCTTCATAAGAGGGAACGAAATGCTCCGTGTTAAGCCTGTTCAAAGGCGGGGTCACCATTTGTAGTGGATTTAAATATGTTTTACTTGGTGTAGGTAGACCAAGTGGGACATTTATATTCTGATTATGCGGGTTAGTCCCCGGGTTATTCCTGTAAGGAATGTGAGCGAATCCGTCAAGGTCAGCTTGCTTGGCGGGATGAACTGAGAGATAGTTCGTGTCGCAGCCGCGTGGAGCACTGGGCTCGCATAGTGGGTGCTGGGTTCGATCAGTTTGGTACTGAGCCGTTTTGTAATATTCCGGCCTAAGATTTATATCTGTAGGAGGAATATGTTGAGCTTGGTTGAGGTACTGAAAAGTATCCTTTGTTTTTTGTACATTTGGAGTGTATTTGACACTCGGATCGGCCGGGTAGGCTTGTGTCGAATATCGTGGGTATTCGGAAAGCTTGGTCGAATCATAATGATTGACTTCAGAGCGGGTCTGAAAGGTATCCTCGATCTTTTGTATAGGCGAGGCTTGATCTAACGTTTCCTTCGTGAATACGTTAGGTGAGAAGGCTATCTCGTTGTGAGGATCGAGCCTTGCGCCGTCGCTGGGACCGGCGGATTGGCCGGGCAGCGTGTAGGTAGCGCTGCGGGGGCTAAGAGGCCCGGCCGCGCCGTCGTCTACCTCCCCTTGCATGAGGAAATAAGACGGCCGACGTTCCATCGAAATAGCCGAGTTATTAGCTCGTTTCGATGCCTCTATGTATAGAAATAGAGGGTTTAGAAGGTGGACTCGCTTGACAGAGCTTCTTTCCTTTGCTCGTATGTCAGGGTCCTACCTTGTAGTCTTGAAAAAGACTTCCTTGGACGGTAAATTAGAGCGGATGAGCTGAGTAATTTACCGGCGTGCCCCAGCGGTCGGTGACGAGCTTAGTGCTACGAAACCCGGGTGACACGACTAGGAACGTCCCAGCGGGCGTACGATCTAAAGAGAATATCGATAGATGTACCGGGTGGCGTCCTGACAGATGAACTACGTTGGGCAATGAGCAGGATGAATAATCACTGGACTCGTAGATGCCAATGCGAGATCTGTGTGGAGAGAAGGTAGGCCTTGTAGAAAGCAGTAGGAAGCCGTTCTTGAGATGAACTCGGGATGCAGAAGGTTCGTCAGCGTAGAGCGTGTAGAAATCTTCGTACTTCGAGGTGTCGTCGTCGAGAGCGGAGAGTAGAATGAATTTCGGAGGGCTCCGAGCGGGGTCTTTATAGGGAGGTGGCCGCCTCCTGCCGCCTCCTGATTGGTCCGCTTAATTTCATTAATTCGACTGTGTAATCTCATTGGCTCGCACATTGTTTTCTCAGTATCTGCGAGTATGATAGCTGAGCTGGTCCTCCGGGGTGGTTTCCCCACGTCCGTCGCTGCGACGGGGTCCCCGGGGGTGGCTTACGAGCGTCCGTCGCGGAGCCGACGACCTTGAGTTTAGCCGGGGACCTCGGGTGCTTTCTCTGCGTCAGTTGTTCAGACGGGGTCCCCGGGGTGGCTGCTGGACCAGAGGTGGTTGCTTGCCGCCTCTTGGTTGGTTCGCCTATTGTCTCTCGTGTAATCAGTGTTTCTGATTGGCGAGTAGGCTTGTTTGAATTGTCCTTGCTAGTTTTAGAGGACGTTTGATTTTCTGTTTGAGTTTTCTCGTTCAAGGCGACTTGGTTCGAGATACTTGTCGCATCTCTCTCGCCCAGTAAGTGTCTAGGGAGGTCGCCTTGTATGTTATTAGTTAATATTTCACTTTTGAGAGAGAAATTCGTATTTTCTCTCTGGTGAAATATTTTGTTTGACGGAGTTGTAACTCGACGTCTTATAAATATTTTTGTGTTGTGTCTACCTCTTTTTGGTAGCCCTGAAAAGGGCTGTTGAAAAGGGGGGTGGTTTTCACCACACAATGGTTAAAATGTCAGATCTTGTTCGAAGTTGGTCAAACGTTAATAGCACATAAATGGTGGCATTCCTCAAACTGAATAACGACTCTTGAAGGACGTTCAAGCCTATGAAGGAAGTAGGTATATACTCGTACATAGGTACTTATTGGATAGTACTTGCTGCCATATGAAAATAGTTTATTATTATTTATTCCATTATTATTAGTTTATGAATCAATATAGTAGCCAGGTACAAGTACAGTAGTATAGTATATTTATTTATATTATTTATTTCATTTTTTTCATTTGCGGTTTTTCGCATAACTTGATATTATGAGTTCTCATTTTAAAATTGTGATTATATTACAATCCTCATTATAATTATATACCTATATAAATATATATGTTTATAAAAGTTACTCATTCATAGTATTCATAACGTTTAAAAGGCAACCATGCGGGCTTGTGGCCACTGAGGGTAGTAGTGACTTATGAGTAGGTATACTACGTTGGTGGAGTTGAAGGGTCTTCCAATCAGTATAGTATCAATGATCTCTTCCTCAATGGCGAACCTAAAATGCTCTTGAGAGACTAGATAATTAGATTCAGTCATTATAATGTAACCACATGTTCATAGTCCGAAGTTGCAGGCTCAGAGCCCCAAACTTGTCTTGGTATGGGAGGACGGCGTGGGATACACTGTGATCGGGTTGGAGGTGCAGGTGGTTTTCTGCATCCACATGACGATTTGGCCAGCCGAACGCAGCAGAGTGAAGTCATTAAAACTACCAAAAACCCTGCAGCGGATCCAAACAACGTTGCTTTCCAGGGGCCTGGTGGAGCACGCGGAGGAATTTGCACTGAGAAAATATAACTTAATAACATTAGGTGAGAGCCTTTTCTAGCTAGCGGGATCTAGATAAGTACCTAACTATTAGATAATTATGTACCTGCCTCATTTTTTTAAATTAGTTTTTATTTATTTATTTATTTTTTATGCTGAATAAGATGATGAAGCTATAATTGATGCAATTTGGTACAATAGGTCCCCACTCCCCCTTTGATTAGACAATAGGGTTTGACGTTTTATTTTTCGTAGTTTTTGAACTTTTAAAATTCAGTTTGATGACTGGATTTAGGTGGATTCCCTCTTTACAGGGATTCTATAGTTGCTTCATATTTTGATTTTGTTGCTTATGGGTGATTTTCAGAAAAAGGGATCATTTCGGGCCGACATGATTTCTAAAATTTATTTTTTCAAAATCATCCCAAAATTCTCTGAAATAATTCTATTTGATGGTAGATGATATTCCATCACCTTGTTGAGATCAAGATAAACGTTTAGGAACAAGTTAATAAAATTTTAAATTTTATTGTGCCATGGGGATGAGAAGTTGTTTTTTGGACAGGAAACATCATCTTTCTCTCCTTTTTTCTGCTCTCAAAACGTTTGCTTAAAGGACTGTATCATAACTCTGGATTCAACTGTGTTCAAGGGATCAAAAGGGATCGATTAATAATCGACAGCGTGAACATAGATATTCAGGGGAGGTCCAACAAGGTTGCCAATAATTTTTATAGCAAATATATTATGAAAAATTAAAAAATCATATCTAGAGAACGGATTTAGATAAAAATATTCGGTTGGCATAATTTTAATCCATTTTTGATGGAGTTTTACGCAAGACATTTTTTGCATCAACGAGCAGTTCACCCTGTATACTATAAACTAAGTAAATATATAGATATAGTACAATATAAAAGGGAATTTTTACTTACTGGCAACTGGGGTCACCATCAGCCGGGCTTCTCTGTATTGTATACCAGCTTCATTTACTGCACCACATGCGTAAACTCCACTATCATTCAGAGCGACATTTCGAAATTTCAGTTTGCTCATGAATATATCCCCATTTTTAGCTGTATTTGATCCATTCAAACCCTGCAAATATCAACAATAAATATTAAGATTCCAGTACAACACGTAGGTAACAATAAACATTATATAGTTCGGTAAATGAAATTTACATTTGGTAAAATTACATTGAATTGAAGAACATAAATCAATAAAAACTTCGGGCCTCGCAAGGGGGGCTTCGCCCCCCTGGACCCCCCCCCCCCCCCGGATGTTATTACTTTGCTAAAATGTAAAAAACATGGAATCATGTTTTAGCACCTCGCTCTCACTTTATTATAGAAATGATCACGACGATTGAGCTCTTGTGAGATGATGATCTCCTAATAGAAACTCGCGAGTAAACATTCACTTTATTATAGAAATGATCACGACGATTGAGCTCTTGTGAGATGATGATCTCCTAATAGAAGCTCGCGAGTAAACATTCACTTTATTATAGAAAGAGGCTAAAGAGGCTACATACGAAATTACAGCTTCCTATAGTGTAAAGTATAGAAATTACCTATTAAAATGATTTAACCACCGCTTCACAAATCAAACCGTTCTCGCAATATTCGGATCACCTGCTATGAATCAAATCATCGAAACACCAGCTCAATGAAATCATCAGAAATTAACAAGCGGTTGCAATCATGTTCACTATATCAATTATTGAGCACTATCACATATGTGTAAACAATTATTCATATAACCATGCTCATAACTCAGCTTGTTGGCCACGCACTTTGCAGTAGTTAACATAGTATGGTTGGATAAATCGAGAGCTTTCGAACGAATGGTCAACGAATTTTGTGGGATGAAAAACGACGAAGTATCATATCCCTAGCGACAACTCGGTTGTAAGCGGAAATCATCACAATTATTGGCGCTACTCTCATCTCACTTTATAGTCTCACTTTTCGGCGGGGGATCCATCGCCAAAACATGATTCCATGTTGATAGTAATAACTAGTATTTCTATGGTGTAAGAGAAAAAGTCATAATAGAATTATTTTTAAAATGCTAACCTGGTAGTACTTGTTTTCGTACTGAATTGCCGTTGGAGTCTTTGCCACTTGTTTGTACCATTTAACATGCAGGGGGAGGGGGCTTCTAATGCGGCATATGAAAAGTGCACTACTTCCAGCAAAGGCATCCACATCCTCAGGTAGTTCTACAAACTCAGGTTCCAGCTTTCTTTCTGAAAATGTTATAATTTGTTTAACCGTTCTGTTTGAAAGATCCGAGAAAATTCACGAAGAATGACAAAGGAAGTCAACTGAACCATTGTGGCAACATTAGGCAGGAGAAACGGGATAGGTATCATTCCTGATCCTAGTGCCTGATCAAGGCACCAGTGAGCAGATAAAAAAAATAGGCGTGGAAGCGTACTCACAAATGTCTGGAAAATTAAGTTTTATTTTGTAAATTGAAAATAGGTAAAGATCGAAAAATTAAATGAAAGAAATTATGAAAACAAAATAATCTTCCAAAAAGGCCTTTTAAAATATTTAATCGTTCTTAGGGTTAACACTTCGGCCGGGACATATGCCTTTTAGGCATGCTTGGCTCACATTTCTGCCGCTTCGGGCGGTTCTACTGCAACGGTCAGGACATTGTCAGTTGACTACCGAGTGTGAAAGAGGAACCATAGGGAATCGACGTTCTCCCTCTATTCCGCGGTAAGTTTCATTTTACCAGAACATACCCTGCCTTTTTGGCATACATCCCGCTGTGTGTACATGGATTTCCTGCTTTTTAGACATGTGTCTAAGTGTAGTACGAATTGTATGTATTTTAGGCATACATCTCTTTCAAGGGGGGTTCAATGCTGAGAAGGCATATGTCCCTCTAAGAGTGAGCACGTCTTTCATGCCTAAAAAGCAGATGTCCCGTCAAGTGAAATTATTATATACTTGAGCGAATTTTCGAAGAAAATACCTCCAAGCTATTTGGAGGCCAATCTTTCGTTGTTTAGGCCATTCTGCATGACTGTTTTTTTTTTTTTTTTCTTTGTCTAACTACAGCAAGTATTTATGCGGATCCAGTCAATGGGAATGTTGAACACTGTGCTCAGAGCCCTTCATTTAACGAAGAAATCATGGAGGAGGATGAACAGCAGCCCGCCGTATCTCAAGGAACAGCAGCTCCGAGTACATCACCGCAATGCAGAAGCTTCGAAGGAAAAAAGGGTTGTTTTACTTGGAGTGATGACCAATCGACTTCTGGTATTGGCAGACAAAGCCGCAGAAACATAATAAGGGTCCGCTGCAGTTCTCGTCAAAGGCCAGCTCTACAGCTGGGTAATGCGCCCCAGTGTAAGGACGTTTGAGAACTTCTCTTCACTCCCAATATGATCGCTGAAATTCTCAAACATACCAATACGAAATTGGAAGGGATGCGAAAGAAAATAAAAAAAAGAGAATTCCCCAGAATACAAAGATGTGGACGGAGATGAGTTGAACGCTCTAATTGCAATAATTTTGTTTTGTTCCATCTTCAAATTTTCCAAGGAACGCCTCAGCTCCCTGTTTTCCACTTCAGTCACTATTTTCATCCACCGTTTTTCAATATCATCCTTCAATATTATCAGCCATTATCTGAACATGAAAATCACTTAGCATTGCTCTGCCAGGTATTTTGGTGACATTTTTGGTATGGGTTCCTCATTTTTAATTCATATGCTTGAAAGGCATACATCCCTCTAAGAGTTCGTTCCTAAATTGCGAGAGGAATGCCTAAAATGCAGATGTCCCTTGGAGTGTAGGTTTAGTGTATGCCTTACAGGCAGGTATCCCTCCGAACAGTAATTTCATTCATGTCCCGGCCGAAGTGTTAAATAAAAGTCCAAAATTGAATATAAAAAAAGTTCAGGCCTGGCTGGGATTCGAACCCACGTTACGCGTGAACGTGCTGCTTTGAGGTGCTGGATTTCGCTGCGGCAGTTAGGTACGATACGGGATGAGGGTGACGCTCCACAGCTCGGTAGACAGGCACGAGGCGAGAAGTAGGTACATACGAGGTAGATGTTGGATTAATATGTAGCATGTAGCACTGCCTCTTGATACCCTGCAAACATGAGCACGCAGAACTCATGAGAATTGGGAGGTAAAGGACAGCAGGGAGTTTGGCGAAACACCGGCAGAATCAACTTACCAAGTTGGTCGAGGAGTGGAGCGAAGAGCTGCTCAATGATTTCGGGATGCTGGGACCCAATAGATATAAATCCGCCAAATAGGAGGAACAGGATGCAGGGACCTGAATAGCGAGAGACGCATGGGACGGGACTGCGGTTCTAATAGAAGACGAGATTCTTTGTGTCCCCACTTCGTCGTTGATGAGCCGAGTAGCGATTCAAAGTTCCACCGATTACACGCACTAATCCGCGATAACGCCGCACTGCCGCATAAACAACACCTTCCCGAAACACAACTTAAACTATAGAAGAAAGAAAATAAAATACATCGCTTCTATTAACAGTGCCTGATAGGGAAAGTAGCTTCATCTTCAGCTTCTTCATCTTTATCTAGTTTAGCAGCTACTCCTCCCCATATATAAATCTTACACCTCCCACTTCCCATTGTCTTTGTGTAAATACAGCAGTGGGTACAAAGAGGGCTCATTCTTTTATTATCATGAGAACCAGTAGCGTCTCTAAAAATATGGAAGAAGAAGAATGGACCCCTAGGTTCAACTTATCCCAAAAGAAGAACCAGGAGTGAAATTTGATGCAAGGTGGGATATCCTTTCCTCCACTGTCCTTCCAATTGTATTTAATTAGGGTCCTACCGACTTCGCCAAATGTTACAAGTACCTCATAGTAATTTGAAATTGTACCTTTTCCTGAGAGGAATCCCAGAAAAATAACGCTCCCTACACCTCCTATGGTGTAAGAGAAAAATTCATAATTGAATTATTTTTAAAATGCTAACCTGATAGTACTTGTTTTCGTACTGAATAGTAACAAGGTCAGTTGATCTATCAACTGTGGGAATTTCTTTGGGAAGAACATAACATTTACCTGGAGTCAAACAGTAGCCGTCTTCGGCTGAATGGTGGGGTGAAACTGTTAACTCAGCAGTTAGGTACTCGATAGAAGAAGTCTCAGTCGAGCAAGGAAATTGACATGGTGTTTTGGCTTAGTGATTTAGGAATTGAAGTTACTACATCGTGGAATGAGATTTTACAGTTTGACTCGGTTACTAGGGAAGTGTAACTCCCTTAGTTTTCTTAGCAGGAACATTGTCTCATGTTCATCCTAGGAAGTTGAGATTTGAAAGAGAGACTCTCTCGGACACTAAGAGACGATTGCAGTTATTGGCTCTTTCCCAATCAGCAGAGTGAGCTAATATCTCTCCTGATAATTCTCGTTCATCCTGTTTATCTCTCTTTGATACTCTCTGGGACACTAAGAGATGGTTGTTGTAGTGGATTTAAATATGTTTTACTTGGCGTAGGTAGGCCAAGTCGGACATTTATATTCCGGTTATGCGGGTTAGTCCCCGGGTCATTCCCGTAAGGAATGTGAGCGGATCCGCCAAGGTCAACTGGCTTGGCGGACTTAAATGGGAGGTAGTTCGTGTCGCAGCCGCGTGGAGCACTGGGCTCGCATAGCGGGTGCTGGGTTCGATCAGTTTGGTACTGAGCCGTTTTGTAATATTCCGGCCTAAGATTTATATCTGTAGGGGGAATATGTTGAGCTTGGTTGAGGTACTGAAAAGTATCCTTCGCTTTTTGCACATTTGGAGTGTATTTGACACTCGGATCGGCCGGGTAGGCCTGCGTCGAATATCGTGGGTACTCGGACAGCTTGGTCGAATCGTAATGATCGGCTTCAGAGCGAGTCTGAAAGGTATCCTCGATCTTTTGTATAGGCGAGGCTTGATCGAACGTTTCTTTAACGAATACGTCGGGTGAGAAGGCGGTCCGGGCGTGAGGATCGCGCCTTGCGCCGTCGCTGGGTTCAGCGGATTCGCCGGGTAGCCTGTAGGGAGCGCTACGGGGGCTACGCGGCCCGGCTTCGCCGTCGTCTGCCTCCCCTTGCATGGGGAAATAAGACGGCCGACGTTCCATCGAAATAACCGAGTTTTTAGCTCGTTTCGATGCCTCTATGTGTGAAAAATAGAGGGTTTGGGAGGTGGACTCGCTTGACAGAGCGTCTTTCCAATGCTCGTATGTCAGGGTCCTACCTCGTAGTCTTGAAAAAGACTTCCTTGGACGGTAAATTAGAGCGGATGAGCAGAGTAATTTACCGGCGTGCCCACAGCGGTCGGTTACGAGCTTAATGCTACGAAACCCGGGCGACACGGCTCGGAACGTCCCTCGGGCGTACGATCTAAAGAGAATATCGATAGATGTACCGGGTGGCGTCCTGACAGATGAACTACGTTGGGCAATGAGCAGGATGAATAATCACTGGACTCGTAGATGCCAATGCGAGATCTGTGTGGAGAGAAGGTAGGCCTTGTAGAAAGCAGTAGGAAGCCGTTCTTGAGATGAACTCGTAATGCAGAAGGTTCGTCAGCGTAGAGCGTGTAGAATTCTTCGTACTTCAGAGGTGTCGTCGTCGAGAGCGGAGAGTGGAATGAAATTCGGAGGGCTCCCAGCGGGGTATTTATAGGGAGGTGGCCGCCTCCTGCCGCCTCCTGGTTGGTCCGCTTAATTTCGTTAATTCGACTGTGTAATCTCATTGGTTCGCACATTGTTTTCTCAGTATCTGCGAGTATGATAGCTGAGCTGGTCTTTCGAGGTGGTTTCCCCACGTCCGTTGCTGCGACGGGGTCCCCGGGGGTGGCTGGACGACCTTGAGTTTTTCTGTTTGAGATTTCTCATTCAAGGCGACTCGTTTCGAGATGCTTGTCGCATCTCTCTCGCCCAGTAAATGTTTAGGGAGGTCGCCTTGTGTGTTATTATTTAATATTTCACTTTTGAGAGAGAATTTAGTATTTTCTCTCTGGTGAAATATTTTGTTTGACGGAGTTATAACTCGACGTCTTATAAATATTTTTGTGTTGTGCCTACCTCTTTTTGGTAGCCCTGAAAAGGGCTGTTGAAAAGAGGGGGTGGTTTTCACCACAGTTGTAATTATTGGCTCTTTCCTAATCAGCTGAGTAAGCTAAATTCTCTCCTGTTCATCCTAGGAAGTTGAAATTAGATATGGAGACTCTCTGGGACACTAAGAGACGATTGAATTGATTGGGTCTTTTCTGATCAGCTGATTGAGCTACTTTAATTGAGACATTTTCAACTTGAGACACAAAACACCTTTTTCACAGGGGGAAATTTTCTATTGATTTTCACGTACAACCAATGCGTTACTAGCGAAATGTAACTCCCTTAGTTTTCATAGCAGGAAAATCGTTCGCCACTTTTTGGAATGCTCTCATTTTATCACATCTCATGATTCCTTAGCCATTGTAGTGTCAAGGAAAGCTGATTTAGTACGCTGAGTTATGAACTAATATAGTGTGGTTGCTCATTTGGGACCTGGAGTACAATGTCTGTTGTTTGCCGACGACTTGAAGATTTTTTGCCAATTTGGGTCTACGGCTGATCGGGACATCTTGCAGAGAGCCATCATCAATCTTGAGTCTTGGTGTGAGAGTAACTGCCTCTTGTTAAACCCGTCAAAGTGCTCAGTCGTCTCCTTTCATCGGTCGGCGTTGCCCCTTTGGTTCGAATACTTTCTCAGCAGTGGTCCATTAGCGAGGAACGATGATTCTTTGGACCTCGGGGTGAGATGCGATTGCCAACTTAATTTCTCAAAGCATATAAGTATAGTTGCTAGTAGTGCGATGCGTTCACTTGGATTTCTTAAAAGGCACACACGCGAGTTCGACAGCGTGGGAGCCATAGTCATGCTCTACAAGGCTCTTGTTCTACCCAGGCTGGAGTATGCGTCATCAGTTTGGTCCCCGCTTTACGCTGTTCATAGGTATCAGCTGGAGAGAGTGCAAAACAAGTTTCTGCGTTATGTGGCCTTTAAGCTCGGGATTCCTTCGGATGACGTCAACTACCCTTCGCTGCTGAAGATATGCAAGGTCCAGTCACTTTTGGTGAGGCGTGGCATGGCCGACCTATCGCTCCTTCATAAGCTCCTGAATGGTGAGATCGACTGCCCCCCTCTGCTTGCAGAAATTAACTTCTCAGTCCCTCGCATCTCCAGTCGTCAGTCAACAATCTTTCATATTCAGTTTTCTGCAACAAATTATCTTCAAAATCGTCCTTTACACCGCATCCATTCTCACGAACTCCTTAAGTTCTCTCAAATCACTTATTATTAAGTCCCCGGTATTGTTTTGATCGTGGACACTAAATCTCTCTTGCTGATTGAATTTTTTTTTCTTTTTGTTATCTGATATTTTCATTATGATATGTAAATTATTCTAAACCGCTCATATACTATGTAATTAGGCTGTTGTTAATTGGACTTGCCCCGTATTCAAATAAATAAATAAATATTGGTAAGTAACCATAATGAACCAATAATGTGAAAAGAAGGCACTACATGGTGGCTATACTATTGAGTTGTAGGTACTTGTAAGCAGTACCAAAAACAGGTAGGTACTAGAAATCTACATGATCCATTGTTTTTCCCATCAAGGGAGAAATTAATTTCTTTTAAATTTAAGATATTAGACACCAGTTTTGGAAAGAGGGTTGTTTGCTACAAAATTAGGTACTTAATAAGTTAGGTAGGTAGGTAGGTACAGGTACATATTTCAAGCTATTTAGTCTGGTTTCTGGACTGTATCGAAGTGGTAACTTGGTAGGTACTACTTGTAACCTTAAACTCGTAGCTTGGTACTGGTGCCTAACCAAAGTGGTAAGTATGGTACTAAAGGTGTGTCTACACTTGATCAACTTTCGTGCGCCATGAGGCATGCGTCATGGCGCAAGGTGTGGCGCACGTGATGAAGGTGTTGAACATAGCGAAAGGGGCAGCGCACGCCGAACCGCATGGGTTGGAATTCTTTGCGTCAAACCGTTCATTTCGCGTGAGTTTTCGTGGGGAAAAGTGCCGTCTTCAAGTTTGTTAATATATTGTATGATGTCTGTCACCACGGATTTAAATAATACCGCGAGGGAAACGCTTGAGTTCATCGAGGATTATAGAAAATCACTCGCATTTCAAAACACTCGCACTTACCTTGATGTAATCCTGTAGAGCTTCAACTATGGCTTTCAAAACTATGGGTATCATTTCTGATATACTCTGTTTGGACACTTTGAATAGATAGAAAAGAGACCGGATCGAATCACTACTGGCCAAAAACCTCAGCGTGATTGCTAGCCTATATTCTGGAGGTCTAGCCTATATTCCCTTCACGGAAACGTTTGTCCTTTTTTTTCAATTTTGTTCCGAGTCAGATTTAACAATGGATGAAAGTTATCTTTCGACAGTCGAGTAAAGTTTTTGAACAAAACATCATCTGCATTCAATTCTTTCAAAATCTAGTAGTCCCGAGTTTTCAAATAGTCACTCATCCACATGGATCGCTTCTTCCCCAGCTTTTCCTTTTAGTTTTTCTTGCATTTTCAATCACCACGAATGCCGCACTTATTGAAAGTAGCAAACATGCATCGTCTGCTGACTCCATCGCGAAAGGAGGTTGAAAGGAAACTGACGCGCAAATGTGGACAGGAATCGCATGCCTCTCGAGCATGCGTGGGAGGCATGCCCCATGAGGCAAGTTGAGAGACGCAAGTTGAAAGACGCAAGTTGAAAATTGAAAGACGAAAGCGCACAAGTGTAGACATACCTTAATGGTAATAATTTTGTGTGAAATGTCTCAATAATTGGTAGCCACCTTGACAGCATAAACAACAAACTTAGAATTAAATCTCAGCCCCTCCAACCCCCCTCCCTCAGCATTAAACTACGATAGACTATACCTGCCGGGGGTTTTTTTCACATAGATATGTACCTATTTTTTTGTAATCATGATTTATGTATGCTTACCAATAATTTCCAGTTGATAAGTGTTCACCAAAGTAGCTGTCATTGTGTATCCACTTTTTACTCCGGTTTTGTAGCACCTGATGAAACCAGAGAGTTATTGAATAGAGAAGATAAGAATTATGAAGTTGTGTGAATAATCAAGAGATCAATTATGGTAAATGTGTATTTCTATGCTAGATAGGTAGGTACCTCGATTCCTACCTGTACAGTCCAGGTTGAGGTTTGTCAACCACAAGTTTCGATGGGCAGGGATCAATGTCACTTCCTCGGCACATTTTTCTACCACCAATATCCCTTGAAGAGTCACAAGGCCTATCAGATGCTCCCATGCCACAAGGCTGAAAACAATTTTTCAGTTTCATTCTTCTTGGAAACAAAATATTTCTCATTTATTTTTCATTCATTTTTGTTTCCTCACTACCGAAGGTTGGGAAGTTTGTGTTCGGGATTGAAGTCGAAAAAATTTTTGTCCTCCGAAATCAGAATTTCCACTTTGGTTTTGCGTTCCAGTGCTTGCCGATCAATTTCGGTTCTGTGTCTGTCTGTCTGTCAGTCTGATGTCTGTCTACCCGTCAGTCTGTCTGTGGTAAATCCTTGTCACGCCCAAAACTATACCAAGTTTTAATCTGATCCCGATGAAATTTTCAGAAGTTGTGCGGGTTAGCTCCTAGACGGCCCCCTATAATTTTCAATGCCGTTAACTCAACAGTAGCATATGCGCATGCGCAAACGTGAATTTCTCATAACGTCGATTTCTTATCATCTGTTGGCCCATTTTGTTCAAACCCGGTAGGTAATTGGGTACCTACCTATATGTTATAGAGAAATACCCTCTAAATTTTATCGCGATTGGTAGAGTAATAACCATTGCGCATGCGCTAAACTAGCTTTGATTGACACAGGCAAAATTCCAAGTCCAATGTAAAGATTTTTACCAAATTTTCAGGAATTGAGCGGGATAGCTTCTATACGGTCCCCTATAGCTTCCATTGTCGTCACATAAATAGTAGTCTGTGCGCATGCGGAAACGTTAATTTCCTATAACGTCGACTTATCAATCATTTCTACTCGTACTTAGTTCAACTAATTCTATACGCCATTGTTACAACATGTGAGGAAACTAAACTGCCCACCCAACTTTATTCAGACCTTTTTAAATCTGTAGGAAACATTTTTCTGTCTCTGAGCAACAATTATTATAATTGAAATTCGCAGAACTCAATTGAAATTACATAATGTAAAATATAAATAATTTTTGCTATTAAATTCCAATTTCTTTCAATTTTAATACGTACCTAGGTGCTCAGTGTTTTAAGATACTATCAATCGGGTGCCAGTAGTCTGCACCACCAGCCAAAGAGGTTTCTGTTTTTTCTCTATAAGAATAGTATTGCTTCCGAGTCTACCTAAAGGTAGCGGAAGCATTGTTTTCAATTGCGGGAGAAAAAAAGTTTTGGTCTCCAAAATCAAAATTTACACTCGCATTTTACGTTTTAGACCATTCTGATCAACTTTGTTTCCGTGTCTGTCTGTGTGTGTGTCTGTCGTGTGTCCGCAAATCCTTGTAACAGCCTTATTTTCCACAGTTTTCATCTGATTTGGATGACATTTCCAGGGGATGTGCAGGCTAGAGGGTAGACGGTCCCCTATCAGTTTCATCGTTCTTGACTCAATACCTCACGCAGCGCATGCGCAAATGTAAATTGTACCAAGCATCATTTTCTCACGCCCTAGTCGTCCGATCTCGCTCAAAATTGGATGATAGTTGGGGGGATGACGATTTGAGCATCCTATATCAATTTCAACACGATTGTATCATTAATTGCACGCGCCAATGTGAAATATTTGTAATGACCTTAATTTCCACAGTTTTCAACGGATTTTTATGAAATTGTCAGCGAATGCGCGGTTTAGGTATGTATGTATATATATATATAAAATCTATCGGAAATATCCCCATTTAACCCCTTTACCGGCAATAAATTTGAAACTTCCACGGTTGCATAACGACTGAAATCTGAATCGAACAAACAATACAAACTGTCCCGGAAATCAGATGAATATTGTAAAAATATCACGATTTATTGCTATTAAACTCTCCATTCACCCCCTTCCACCATGAAATTTGAAACTCGTGATAAATTTTCCAAAACTAGACCTAATTTATAGTTGAACAAAAAAAGATGACAAAAATCATACTGCCTTGGCTTAAATTTTCGAGATAATTGGGTGGTTGTTCACATAAACAGGACTCCAAAATCTATTTAGTTGTGCACTACGTGGTCAGATGACACTGTGGGATGTGCTTCCTTCTGGCCTCAGTTGACATATTTACGCCGTTTCGTTGTCCTGGTGTTCTGTTAGTCATGGAAATTTCATCAGTCTTGGTCGTACTCATTCATATGCTCAAGGTTCATATGGTTTGTGAGTTCTTTCAGAAAATTAAGTTTTTAGTTAGGTATACCTTATCTGGGTAAATCATCTCAACTAGTTAGGTACCTACCTTGTAAAACCAAGCTATATTGGAGTCTTCCAAATCAATTCTGGCAACGGTAGTTTGGAAATGGGTTCTTCACTCTCTGCAACAATAAAATCAAATAAAATCATTTGCTTTGTTACAAGGATTTGCGGACTCACGATACACTTTTTTTTTTTTTTTTTTTTTTTTTTTTTTTTTTTTTTTTTTTTTTTTCTTTTTTTTTTTTTTTTTAAGAAATCTCCCCTCAAAGACGGAGGGGAGGGGGCACGCCATTAAGAAAAAGAAACGAAAAAACTAAATTAAAAAGTGGGGAGGACGCCCAGATTTACCCGACGCCGGCCCTAGGGATTAGGTAAGTTGAGGAAGATGGAGGAGGGAGAGAGGGATGAAAGGAAGTGCCCCTATAAAAAGACCACCAATTGAGGTAAGAGCCCCGAAGGACGCGGGTGGTGATACCACGGAGCACTCCTGCCGAGATGCTCAAATCGAGAAGCTCCGTGGCACTTTTCCCGCACCACACCCCACGCCATGACACGGTCGCGGCCATGACCTTGATGTTATTAGGCGCCACTCCCTTTAGCTCAGATATCGCTTGTCGCAGGTCGTTCCTATCATATTTACTTATTTTAGCCCTCCAGGTCTGCTCCATGTCCACACTGCCACTGACAACTTGGACATCCAGGATTATGGCAGACCCATCGGGCTTGATGGCAACAACATCTGGCTTCTTGCCCCGGTCATTCGGCATATGGTACAGTCTCTCTCTCTCCACATCCCAGCCGCTGGATGACAGAGCACCTGCTAACTGCTTGGCGACCACCATGAGTCCGTGGACACTGCTGCACTACATGATACAGGTTCTCATTTTTACCCCGACAGGCACGGCAAAGGGTATCTACAGTCCCACGACAACCTCTAGAACACCTCACCGCAGTGGCTAATGTTGCCACGCGGACGGCATGAAAATGTCGGTAGTCGCAGGCCCCAATGCCCTCTGAAGCCCATCCAACCCACTGGGAGGAAATGGGGGATTCAGAGCACTGTCGGAGTTCTTTACCATCCACTGAATCATGCAGAGCAGCAGCGAACTCAGCAGATGAGCTGGGTTTTGGAGCAGTTGGAGTTGCTCGATCGCACCACAACAACTGCTGTCTGACAAAATCAAGGTCAGCAGCAGTGCGGGCGACCTCCCAGCTAGAGCCCCTTAGGGCAAGCAGGCGCTGGCGGCGTAAAGATGGGATAGCGGCCGAGAGAGAGACAATGCCGAGCCCACCGGCCTTGACCGGTGCATGGATATAGGCACTCGGGACACCAGGTGGAAAGCCTAGCCAAGAGCGCACAGCAGAGCGTACTTCACGGTCTAACTCAAGCAGCCTCCCCGCAGTAAGCCTGCCAAAGACTAACCCATAGGTTAGCTTTGGCAGTAAGTACGTGCGAAGGAGGCGCAGCTTCTGCTGTGGCTTCAATGGAGCCTTGGTGACACGAGCTAATGCTCCACCAAGGTCCACACGGCTTGCGGCTATAGTGGCCACACCCATGAAGTCGACTCCAAGGTACCGCCAGACCTCCAACACGGATCGGGCAGGGATGGAAGTTTGTCCTAAGACAAAACATTCCTCATCCACTACCTTCACCTTATGCTGGCGACCTGAAGGGACCAAGGAGACCGACCCACACTTAGCTGGGTTGACCACCAAACCACACCTGGCTAGCTGCTCAGCAAATGCGTTGAGGGAGATCTGCAAGCCCTCACGGGTTTCTGCGAGTAGGATGACATCATCAGCAAAAGCCAATGCACCTACTCGCACCCCAGGGGCGAGATCAAACCCTATTTCAGCTGGCAGCTTACCCAAGGCCGTATCCACGACCAGGTTGAAGAGGAGTGGCGACAGAGGATCCCCCTGGCGTACCCCGCGCCCAATAACAACATCCCCTGACATCTCACCTCGTGCCTCGAGGACCGTCACGCCTTCGTGGTACAGACAGGCTACATACTCAATTAAACAAGCAGGTGCCCCGACACCACGCAGACAATCGGTCAGGGCAAAGTGGCTAACTGTGTCAAAGGCCTTAGCGACGTCCAGAGCGGCAAGATGGAGCTGCCGTTTCTTGATACGAGCCAGCAAAATGACAGTTTGGAGGAATTGTTAGGTTCTCCGCTGTGCCATCCGCTGGACGAAATGCTCTCTGGACGTCGCCTATGACACCAGCCACTTGGAGGCGAGATGCCAGAACTTTTTGGAAGTGGCGGAAGACCACCGACGAAATAGAAATTGGACGGTAGCCTCCAGGCCCACTTCCCCCTTTCTTTGGGATGAAAATTGTCCGGGCACGGGTCAACGCTTTCGGGGGTCTTCCAGATAGTAGCAGCAGGTTGAGGATGAGCAGCCTAACATTCTTTGGAGCTTTATTCCAGCGTCGGGCGGAAATACCATCGGGTCCAGCAGAAGTGGAGTTTTTGACACGACACTTATGTGCCTCGTCATGAAGCACCGGTGGGCACATGATGCTGCGTAAGGAGTCCCTGGTGGAAGCTGGGGGTACCACTGGCTCACCGGAGTTGTGGCTGGGAGCGCCCATGAGAGGCTCCCAGTAATCCACAAACTCCTGGAGGGGGGCATAACTTGTTCTTCCCCAGCTCCCTCCAGTACCTCCGCAGCTGCACGAGCCGGATGCTTCCTCCACAATCTCTGGACACGCTGGTATTCCCGCCTCCTTGCTTGCTTAGCTGCTCTGCGACCTCCACGAGGCACCACATTAGGAGGAACTTCTCCCTGGTGCCTCGGTGGGCATTAATTGGGGCTGTGGAAGAGGAGGAGGGATAGGATGATGAAGATGAGGGAGAGGATGGCCGATGCCCCTGCCTGGAGCACCCCCGAGTGCCTCCCCTAAAACCAATGGGCCAGCGGGGGTTATGAGGCTCATTGTTGTTGTTCATCATAACGGGGAAACACATATTTAAGAAGGGACAGGAGACCCGTTGACACGAGTCTCCCCCCTAATCGCCATTGGGTCATTTTGCCACCCTCTGTTCACCCAGAGGGTGCCCGGGTTGCACGACGGGGACGTTTGACCTTGACTTGGGTAGGGATTTGAAGGATCTCCGAAGAGATAAAAACACCAACAGTTACCCTACCCCAGCAACCCACACACACACACACACACACACACACTTTTTTTTTTATTTTTTTTTTTTTTTTTTTTTTTTTTTTTTTTAAATATACCTCCCCTCAAAGACGGAGGGGGCACGCCATTAAATTGAAAAATAAACAAATAAAATAAAAAAGTGGGGAGGACGCCCAGGTTTACCCGACGCCGGCTCTAGGGATAAGGGAAGTTGAAGGACGAGGAGGAAGAATGGGATGAAAGGATGTGCCCCTATAAAATGACCACCAGTTCAAGTAAGAACCCCTCAGGACGCGGGTGGTGATACCACGGAGTACTCCTGCCGAGATGCCCAACTCGAGTAACTCCGTGGCGCTTTTCCCGCACCACACCCCGCGCCAAGACACGGTCGCGGCAATGACCTTGATGTTATTAGGTGCCACTCCTTTTAGCTCAGATATCGCTTGGCGCAGATCATTTCTATCATATTTGCTTTTCTTAGCCCGCCAGGTCTGCTCCATGTCCACGCTGCCACTGACAACCTGGACATCCAGGATAATGGCAGACCCATCGGGCTTGATCGCAACGATATCTGGCTTCTTGCCCCGGTCACTCGGCATGTGGTATAGTCTCTCCCTTTCAACATCCCAACCGCTAGATGACAAAGCACCTGCTATCTGCTTGGCAACCGCATCGTGACGTAAAATGCGGCCACCGTGAGTACGAGGACACTGCTGCACCACATGATAGAGATTCTCATTTTTACCCCGACAGGCACGGCAAAGGGTGTCAACTGTCCCGCGACTACCCCTCGAACACCTCACCGAGGTGGCTAGAGTAGCCACCCGGACGGCGTGAAAATGGCGATAGTCGCGGGCCCCAATGCCCTCTGAAGCCCATTCCACCCACTGGGTAGAAATGGGGGATTCAGAGCACTGTCGGAGTTCTTTACCATCTACTGACTCATGCAGTGCAGCAGCGAACTCAGCAGATGAGCTGGGTTTTGGAGCAGTTGGTGTTGCTCGATCGCACCACAACAACTGCTGCCGGACAAAGTCCAGGTCAGCAGCAGTGCGGGCGACCTCCCAGCTCGAGCCCCTAAGGGCAAGCAGGCGCTGGCGGCGTAAAGATGGGATGCTGGCAGAAAGAGAGACAATACCGAGCCCACCGGCCTTGACCAGTGCGTGGATGTAAGCACTTGGGACACCAGGTGGAAAGCCTAGCCAAGAGCGCACAGCAGAGCGAACTTCACGATCTAACTCAAGCAGCCTCCCCGCAGTAAGCCTGCCAAAGACTAACCCATAGGTTAGCTTTGGCAGTAAGTACGTGCGAAGGAGGCGCAGCTTCTGCTGTGGCTTCAATGGAGCCTTAGTGACACGAGCTAATGCTCCACTAAGGTCCACACGGCTTGCGGCTATAGTGGCCACACCCATGAAGTCGACCCCAAGGTACCGCCAGACCTCCAACACGGATCGGGCAGGGATGGGTGTCTGTCCTAAGACAAAGCACTCCTCATCCACCACCTTCACCTTATGCTGGCGACCCGACGGGACCAAGGAGACCGACCCACACTTAGAAGGGTTGACCACTAAACCACACCTGGTGAGCTGCTCAGCAAAGGCGTTGAGGGCGATCTGCAAGCCCTCGCGGGTTTCTGCGAGTAGGATGACATCATCGGCAAAAGCCAATGCACCTAATCGCACCCCAGGGGTGAGATCAAACCCTATTTCATCTGGCAGCTTACCCAAGGCTGTATCCACGACCAGGTTGAAGAGGAGTGGCGAAAGAGGATCCCCCTGGCGTACCCCGCGCCCTATGACAACATCCCCCGACATCTCGCCTCCTGCCTCGAGGACCGTCACGCCTTCGTGGTACAGACAGGCAACATACTCAATAAGACGAGCAGGAGCCCCGATACCACGAAGACAATCGGTCAGGGCAAAGTGGCTAACTGTGTCAAAGGCCTTTGCGACGTCCAGAGCGGCAAGATGGAGCTGCCGTTTCTTGATGCGGGCCAGCGAAATGACAGTTTGGAGAACTGTTAGGTTCTCCGCTGTGCCATCCGCTGGCCGAAATGCTCTCTGGACGTCACCTATGACACCAGCCACTTGAAAGCGAGATGCCAGAATCTTTTGAAAGTGGCGGAAAACTACCGATGATATTGAAATCGGGCGGTAGCCTCCAGGCCCACTTCCCCCTTTCTTTGGGATGAAGATGGTACGGGCGCGGGTCAATGCTTTCGGGGGCCTTCCCGATAGAAGTAACAGGTTGAGGATAAGCAGCTTGACACTTTTTGGCGCTTTATTCCAGCGTCGGGCAGAAATACCATCAGGTCCAGCAGACGTGGAGTTTTTGACACGGCACTTATGTGCCTCGTCATGAAGCACCGGCGTGCACATAATGCCACGTAAGGAATCCCTGGTGGAAGCTGGGGGTACCACCGGCACACCAGGGTTGTGGCTGGGAGCACTCAAAAGCGGTTCCCAAAATTCCACAAACTCCTGGAGTGGGGGCAAAACTTGATCATCCCCAGCTCCCTCCAGTACCTCCGTAGCTACACGTGCCGGATGCTTCCTCCACAACCTCTGGACCCGCTGGTATTCCCGCCTCCTTGCTTGCTTAGCTGCTCTGCGACCTCCACGGGGCACCGACACAGGAGGATGTCCTCCCTGATGCCCCGCCACGGTCGCATCCTCAACCTGTGGGAAGATCCTCTGTACATAGGCCGCGACCTCGTCTTCCAAGCCAACAGGCCTCTCAACAGCCCGCCTCGCCAGTTCCTGCAGGTAGGCACTCTCATAACCATCAATACGGCCTACCTGCTCCCCGAGCCTCAACACTTCAGTCTTCAGATCCTCAAGAAGACCGGAGGTCCCGGGGGAGGATTGCTGAACGGCGGGCTGTTGTCCCACGCCTGTCGGAGATGCGGGGGAGGCCCCACTGCTATTTGCCAGGATTGCATCCTGGACAAGCTGCTTATAGTGGGGCCTCAGGCGAAGAGATTGGATGGCAGAAAGCGTGCGCATGGGAAAACGTGCTTGAAGGAATACATTAATATTTCGTACCCCATTACGCACAGCCTCTGCCTCCTCTGCTGCCATTCGCCGCAAATCCTCAGAAGCATACCTGGGCCGCTCTCGCTCTATATCAATTGCAGCATTGGCCTGTACAGGATGCTTCTGCCAGACGTGGGCACTGAGGCCACGCTTGGAACTGAAGGCTCTCTCACAGTGGGCACACTGATGGACATCTCCAGGGGCATTGGAAGAGGAAGAAGGATAGGAAGAAGAGGAGGAAGAAGAGGGAGAGGAAGACCGACGCCCCTGCCTGGGGCGCCCCCGAGCGCCTCCCCTAGAACCCCGCTGGCCAATGGGCGGGCGGGGGTTATGAGGCTCTCTATTTTTCGATTCCATAACTGGGGAGACGGTAGAAGAAGGGTCGGGAGACCCATTGACATGAGCCTCCCCCCTTAGCGCCAGTGGGTCATTCTGCCACCCTCTGGTAAACCAGAGGGTGCCCGGGTTGCACGACGGGGACGTATGACCATGACTTGGGTAGGGATATGAAGGAGCTCCGAAGAGATAAAAACACCAACAGTTACCCTACCCCAGCAACCCACACACACACACACATACACACACATACACACACACACAGGCAGACAGACATGGAACCAAAGTTGTTCAGAATGGTTTAAAACGTAAAATGCGAGTAGAAATTTTGATATTGGGGACCAAAAAAAAATTTTTTTTTCCCGAAAGTGAAGACAATGCATCCGCTACCTATAGATTGCGTGTCCAAAGCTGGATGAGTTGACTGTAATGGTCCTACTGTTATTAGAATGAAGTAAGATTACTCTGGTTGGGAAATCCATATTTTACGAATTGGAATTCGTCAATTAAGTTCTGATACCACCTAATCCACATTTACTCATTTTTCAGAAGAGACAAGAAACTGTTTATTTTCGAAATTTTCACGTGAGTCTTTCTAAAAAAAAAGTTAGTTTCTGCTAAACTTTGCAAACTTGCTAAAACCTACAGAAACTAACTTTTTAGAAAGACTCACGTGAAAATTTCGAAAATAAACGGTTTTTTGTCTCTCCTGAAAAATGAGTCAATGTGAATTAGGTGGTATCAGAACTTACGTGACGAATTTTATCTTTATGTATTTGAAAATTTCATTGAAAAATTTACTTGCCCGTATCTGGATCGACGTCGAGGTCTTCATCGCGCTGACGGTGTGCTTGAAAACAAAGTGGGATGGCGAGCAGAGTTATCATGTGGCGATACATTGAAAGGACCTGCGACTAAAAACAAAATAGATTAAATCAATTAATTATCGTGATTGAAACTCCACAAAGTTGTAGTCATTCAGCATGATAGTAAGAGCGAATTTTCCTAAATAATCGTACCTATTTTATTATATGCTATGTTGTTTGGAAATTTGAATACTTTGAGGGCAAAGAAACAGTTAACTATCAATTTTATGGCAAAAAAATCGTTCAAAATAATACAAACACAATGGTGCTGCAATTCAAAGAAAATTTGGAAAATTTTAGCGTTTTCGAGAGTTTTTATAGATTTTTCAGCAAATATTAAGGAAATTTGAGTAGGTAGGTACCTGCATGTTCGTTCGTTGTTGATAAACTTTGTTTGGCTAAAATTATACTAAAAAATATATATTTAACCATTTTTAGCAGTTTTTAGCAATTTTTAGTACATTCTTTGAAATTTGGCCAATTTAATGTGCTTAAAAAGTGTTGGCCAATGAACTCATCCTCTCGTTCGGAAATCTTGATTTTCTGGCGCAACAACGGAATTATTATCTCAGTCAACCCTAAAGAGAGTTATCATCTGGAATGACACACACACACACACACACACACACACACACACACACACACATATATATATATATCTATATCTATAAAAGAGGATGTATGTATGTATGTTGCCTATAGACTCCGAAACCGCTCGACAGATTGTAATGAAACTTTCAGGTATTATTAGGCATGATTCAAGGATTGTTCCTGTAAAGTTTGGTGCAAATCCGTTCAAAGGGCTCTGACCCAGAGGGCATAAAAGGGTGCAGTGTCAGGTTTTAGAAATTTATTGTTTACAAAATTAACTACCCAAGCCAAGACCGAAGGAGGAGGAGGAGGAGGGAGGAGGAGGAGGGAGGAGGAGGAGGGAGGAAGAGGAGGGAGGGGGAGGAGGAGGGAGGAGGAGGAGGAGGAAGAGGAGGGAGGAGGAGTGAGAGAGGAGGAGGATGAGGAGGAGGAGGAGGAGGAGTGAGGGAGGAGGAGGAGGAAGAGGAGGGAGGAGGAGTGAGAGAGGAGGAGGATGAGGAGGAGGGAGGAGGATGAGGGACGAAGAGGAGGGAGGAGGAGTGAGAGAGGAGGAGGATGAGGAGGAGGGAGGAGGATGAGGGACGAAGAGGAGGGAGGAGGAGGAGGGGAGGAGGAGGAGGGAGGAGGGAGGAGGAGGAGGAGTGAGGGAGGAGGATGAGGAGGAGGGAGAAACCAAAGGCAGAATCCAAAGGCTAAGCTTCCGTCCATCCAATCACCTCTTAATAACAGTTTAAAATTACGATCAATAAACAAATTTAATTTGGGCGCAGCAACGCGCGGGGGGAACGCTAGTATATATATATATATATATATATATATATATATATATATATATATATATATACATATATATATATATATTTCATCTTCTTACAAAATTTCTCATTTTCTGAGAAGTTCAGTGATGAACATTGATCATTGAGCGGGTATGGTGCCAAATCAACGCTTTTATTAATAAAGGTAAATATCGAAATATACAGATCTATCATCAGAAAATAAAGAATAACTTAATAGGAAATGACTAAATTAAAAAAATGTCTGTCTAGTTAGGTGTGGCACATAGCTTCCTCGTTTACCTATCATGAATGTGTAAATCATTGAAAAGTTTTAAATGATCTTGAAAAATTCCATAGCGGAATATGGTAAATCAAGAAGTAGCGTGAAATGTCATAATTGGTCAATTAAGAAACAAAAAAATGAAACTCGAAGTGATTTACGTTTGTGCAAGCACAGAATGAACTGATGAGTTGAAAACAATGAAATAGGTACGGGACCATCTACAACCTAAACCGCGCATTCGTGGACAATTTAATCAAAATCGGATGAAAACTGTGGAAACTAAGGTCATAACAAGTATTTCAAATTGGCGCATACGCAGTAGCTATTAACGATACAATCGTGTTGAAATTGATATGGGATGATCAAATCGTCATCCCCCAACTATCATCCAAATTTGAGCTAGATAGGACGACTAGGGCGTGAAAATGGAACATAACGGAGTTTACGTTTGCGCATGAAAAGAGTGAAGTATTGATTTGGCAACAATGAAACTGACAGGGTCTGTGGATCTGAAACCGTCTATTCCCTAGCCTGCTCATTTCCTGAAAATTTCAACTAGATTGGATGAAAACTGTGGAAAATAAGCTTGTTACAAGGATTTCATTTTGGCGCAGTACCTATTAATAATTCAATCATGTTGAAATTGATGTAAGATGATCACATTTTCATCTCCCAACTATCATCCGAATGTGAGCGAGACCAAACGACTAGGGAGTGAGGAAATGATGCTTGGTAGAATTTACGTTTGCGCACGCAGAGTGAGGTATTGAGTCAAGAACGATGAAACTGATAGGGGATCGTCTGCCCCATAGCCTGCACTTCCCCTGAAAATTTCATCCAAATCGGATGAAAACTGTGGAAAATAAGCTTGTTGCAAGGATTTGTGGACACACACACACACACACACTGACACGGAACCAAAGTTGTTCAGAATGGTCTAAAACGTTAAATGGATAGAATGGATTTGATTTTGGAGACCACAAATTTTTTTCTCCCGAAAGAGAAAACAATGCTTCCGCTACCTTTAGGTAGACTTGAAAGCAATATTATAGTCTGTAGATTGCTTTCTTAAAGTGGTGTCATATATATCAGTCTATCTTTATGAAACTTGCGACTAAATTAGGAAAATAATGAGAATAATTTTTCCCAACTTGACAACCGAGAAAATAGGAACTGAAAGGCAATATAAGCATAAAACTGAGGAACTGAGAGGTTACTTCCTCGGAGCCATAATTTTCTAAAAATAATAATAATAAAATAAAATGTAAAATATGTAAATAAATAAAAAATAAATGTAAAAAAAAGTACAAATAATTGTAAAAAATAACATTAAAAAAACGTCTTTCAAGTTGGGTGTGCAGTATAGCTTCCTCACATGTTGTAACATGGACGTATAGAACAAAGTAGGTACAAGTCGAAATGAATGAATGCAAAATATAACAGTAGGTACCTATCTAATACATGTGTATAGGTGCTAGAATGAAAATTGTCTAAAGGTTGACCCACACAAAAACTGAAAATGTCATCAAAATCGATTCTTTATTTTATGATGCGCACGAACTACTATTGATCCAAATTTTTCTAGAATATATACCCATCTATTCCCCGAGTTCGAACGCAATCAGAACAATAGATGTTGAGAAATCAACGTTATGAGAAATTAACGTTTGCGCAGGCGCACAGACAACTATTTATGCGACAGCAATGAAAGTTATAGGGACCATGTAGAAGCTGACCCGCACAATGCCTGAGAATTTCATCCGAATCGTTCAATCTGACTCAGTGTTTTGCCTGTGTCCATCGATATTAGTTTCGCGCATGCGCCATGGTTATTACTCCACCAATTGTAATGTAATTTATGGAATATTTTTCTAGAACATATACCCAACTACCAACTGAATTTGAACGTAATCGCACAAACAGATGGTGAGAAATCGACGTTATGAGAAATTCACGTTAGCGCATGCGTACAGGCTACTGTTAATCTGACGGCACTGAAAATTATAGGGGACTGTCTTAGAACTAACTTGCACAATCCCTGAAAATTTCATCAAAATCGAACTGAACGATATAGGTACCTACTTTCATGCGTGACAAGGATTTACCACAGATAGAAACCAGACATACTGACACGGTGCAATTTGCTATCAATCGATAAAAACTGCAAAACAAAATTAAAAACCAAAATCTCTCTTTGAATATCTACTTAACAGATTAATATTTGAACAATTTTTTGCCATAAAATTTGTAATTAACAATTTCCTTTCACTCAAAGTCCTCAATTTTCAAAACAATGTTCCATGAACATAGCATGATAATTTACGAAAATTCGCTCATACGATCATGCTGCATGACTGGAACTTTTATTAATACAGATGGCCACGTGTAAGGTGGGTGGGTACACGTGGTCCTCGTATCGCGGAGCCTGCCGACGCGGGACCACGGAGGGGGCTGGCTGGCCAATATTTATTATTTCTAACACCAAAATTAGAACGCACCTTCCCCCCCACCTCCCCAACAGTTTCTGATAGCGTTCAGATGATCTTGAACAGCCAGCTGCGCTTCAGAATTTATTACCTGTATTTGTTTTCTGTAAGAACCGGGAAACGGGAGGATTAGACTTTATTGATGAGTCGAGATCTGGTTTACTGTGTTGAACTCGGACCTTCCTACTTGATGGATGAAGGAACTGATCATCAATAAAATGAAGTATGTAAACCAAGGATGATTATCAAAGCTGTATCCAGTCTTTCGTGGAATACTTAGGTCGTTAATGAATACATATTAATTTGAGAGAGGGAGAGAGAGAGAGAGAGAGAGAGAGAGAGATTGAATCTTTATTTATTGATAATGTAAGATGGCCCTCTCTTACATTATGACAGAAAAAAAACAAACAATACCTACTACCTACATGGGGTTGTCAGATTCAACTCCTCCCGAAGGAAACATGGGTGCAACTATTTGGCACGAATCAGAAAACATAAATAAATAAATCTTTAGTGTATAACAAGGAAAATTAAATCTTAGGTTTCTTCTTGTTTTATCTTAAAAATCATTATCAAATGTAAGGTACATTATCATAAATTTTGAGCAGTGAGTTCTTCAAACGCTTTTTAAAATTAACAATTGACGTGGATATATCGAATAGAGATGGATTTGAAGTAAATAAGAGAGAGAAGAAGAGAATTCTCAAGAGAATTAGAGAGAGAGAGAGAGCATACTATAAATTAAAGTTATTTTTCCAATACAGACACAATGAGTTGTTGTTAACAGTCGACTGTTGTCAGGAGATGAAAATGTTTCCTATGGAGTGGAGTAAATAATGCTATTGCTTTACGTTAAGAATCCGTAACCGGCTTATAATATTTGTTTATAGTCCAATCAGCTTAGTTTAGGAATGTATCCAGGTACGTAAGGAGGGGGAAATTGGTAGCTTGAGATGTGAACATTTATCACATAAATCAAGCGCTTTCCAACGAGTGGCGAACGATTTTTGTGCGATGAAAACTGCGGAAGTTTTCCCTAGCAACGGCTGGGTTGTACGTGAAAAACACTGAAATTGTGACATCAATTTTGCGTCACGGAAATTTTTGGTTGACCCCCCAGAGCAAAGACATATCCATGTCAAAATTTCACAATTGATTTGATAAAATGTACAATCAAGGTATGGACATAGAATATATTGCTCGAAAAAGGCATAGCTCGAACCTCAAGCAAGAGTTGTGTTGTATGTCAAATTCTAGCGGACGAAAGCATTATGTAGGGTGAAATTTTATAGCAAAAGTTGATGTAGGCATTACCTATAAAAAAATATTTGAAGGAGTTTTAGGTAATACAAATAAATTCATTATAGGGCTGGGCTCATACTGAATAAGAAAACAAACGTCTGCCAAGGTGGATGTGGCACATAGCTTCCTCGTTTATGTGGATAATTGAAAAGTTTTAAATGATCTTGAAAAATTCCAGAGCGGAAAAGAGTAAATCAAGAAGTAGGTACCTACGTATTTAGCCTAAAACGTCTTAATTGGTCAATTAAGAAACAAAAAAAGATACTCAATGTTAATTACGTTTCCGCATACGCAGAATGAATTGATGAGTTGATAGCAATGAAAAAGGTACCATCTACAACCTAACCCGTGCAGTCACTGACGATTTCATCAAAATCGGATGAAAACTGTGGAAATTAAGGTTGTTACAAGGATTTCACTCGGGCGCATGCGCAGCAGCTATTAATGATACAATCATGTTGAAATACATATAGGGTAATCATCTTTTCCCAACTATCATCCAAATTTAAGCGAAACGAACGACTAGGATGTGAAAAAATGGAGCATAATGAAATTTACGTTTGCTCATGCGCAGAGTGAAGTATTGATTTGGCAACTATAGAACTGATAGTATATCATCTACAACTTAACCCAACCATTTCCTGACAATTTCATCATAATTAGATGAAAACTGTGGAAATTAAGGTCGTTAGAAAGATTCCACATTGACGCAGGCGCAGTAGAAATTGATGATCAAATCATGTTGAAATTGATATATTTCAACTATCATCCATATTTGATCGAGATCGGACGACTAGAGCGTGAGAAAATGATGCTTGGTGGAATTTAAGTTTGCTCATGCGCACATAGAAGTTGATATAGGGTAGGATTTAGGGTATAGGGTAATTGGATATAGGGTTTTAAGAAATTGATATAGGGTAATCAACTCGCCTTCTCCCAACTATCATCCAAATTTAAGCGAAATCGAACGACTAAGGTGTGAAAAAGTCCCAGTCATGCAGCATGATCGTATGAGCGAATTTTCTTAAATTATCGTATTATGTTACATTGTTTTTAAAATGCAGGACTTTGAGTGATATGAAATTGTTAACGTTCTAACAATTTTGTGGGGGGAAAAAACTCGTTCTGGATAATAAATTATTCTACGACTACAAAATGTTTCATGCAAATATTACCGATTTTTACAACTAGCGAACGGCATTATTTCGATTTTTGACTGATTTTTCAACTTTGAAATTTTTGAAAACTTGATACATATTCTTATAGGAAATTTTACGCTGATTCCGAATATACCATATGTTAGTGTGCTGAAAAATTATTTCGCACAACAAATCGCAAAAAACAGGCTATTTTGAAATTTTTGACTACATTTTTGAAAATTTCAACCCGAAGATGTAATCCGATCATGCTGGCCAACGAACTTGAACTTTCGTTTTGTGTCCTTAACATTTTAAAATTTGTTTGAAGTTTCTAGCACAATTCTACGGACAGTTATCGTCTGGAATGACACATACATACATACATATATACATACATACATACATACATGAAAAAAATGCGTTAAACTTCAGAATATGATTCAGAATAGCCTGAAACGGATTTCTGCATAAAATCCTTTCAAAAATTCACATTCTACAAATTTTGAGGCGAGAGCAACAGCTTAATTTACTTCAAAAATTCGCTAAAAATGGAGCATGAGGGAATTTAGGTTTGCTCATGCGCAGATTGAAGTATTGATTTGGCAACAATGAAACTGATAGGAGACCATCTACAACCTAACCCGCCCATTGTCTGACAATTTTTAGGGTAATTGGATATAGGGTTATAGGAAACCCTTGTCTCAAAATCGGATGAAAACTGTGAAAATTAGGGTTGTTACAGAGATTTCACAATGGCTATTTCACAATAATAATGATACAATCAAGTTGAAATTGATATGGGATGATGAAATCGTCATCCCCCAACTATCATCCAAATCTAAGCGAGATCGGACGACTAGGGCGTGAGAAAATAATGCTTGATAGGATTTACGTTTGCACATGCGCACAATGAAGTATTGTGTCAGGAACGATGAATCTAGTAGGGGACTGTCTACACCCTAGCCCGCACATTCCTTGAAATTTTTATCCGAATCGGATTAAAACTGTGGAAAATAAGCTTGTTGGATTTGCGGACACACGACAGACACACACACAGACAGACAGACACGGAACCAAATTTGTTCAGAATGGTCTAAAAAGTAAAATGCGAGAGGACATTTAGATTTTGGAGACCAAACATTTTTTTCCTCCCGAAAGTGAAAACAATGCTACTGCTACCTGTAGGTAGACTCGGAAGCAATATCAACAACATGGGAGCAAAATTCATAACTGATGTAATATAGCAAAATCTCCTTGTAACCACGTTGGTATCAGCTGACGTAACTTCAATGGAATTTTCACTCCACGTAACTGGGGTTTATTAGTATGATTCTACGCATGGTCCCTCAAGAAGCCCCCGATTTCACCTCCCAAGATTTTTAGAATACTTTAATAAAAAGTTTTGTTTGTCCTTTGGTTGGTAGTTTTAGAAAATTTGGTTTTTATAAGAAAATTGTAAATTTGATTTTTATCAATAGCATAGAGAAAATATTGTTAAAGATTTTACAATTTTAAATTTGGTACCTATTTTAAATATTTTTTTTGGTATTTCCCTGAAGAGGCCCCAACGAAACGTGGCCTCTGAAGAGAAACATTGAAGGAAAATAAAAACGCTACAAATTATTACGCAAAGGTTTATTATTTCTATATTAGATAGCCTTTCTACGCAAAACACTAGTCCGTAATTATTAAACCAAGTTTATATTATACTAGACGCCTGTTAGGGCTTGGAAAGCCCTAATCTAGTCCGTATAACAGTAGTACCTAACATGAACTTAGCACATTATAGTAACGGCGTTATGTGACCTGGTGCAAAGCTAAGGCGATGTTATTAAATGATTAAAAAAGAGGAAATACCGATCAAAATGTAAGTAATGTAATAAAATAAATATCACCAGTTGAGGTGGTCCTCGCCACTATGAGACTGAACAAAAAGTTGAATCGGGGAATTCAGAATTTGGGTATGGTGAGATGATGGTGTAATTCTATCTCGAGTCTTCTTCGTTTCTTTGTAAGCGTGTGAATCTGCGCGTCCGTGTCTTCTATCTCCTTCTTTATGTCGTTGATTGTATCTTGATCGGTAGTACTCGTAGATGACGAACTGGTGTTGAGTTGTGTGTAGGAGATGCTACAGCTGTCTTCGTCCTGATGTGTCTGGTACCACTCCAGCAAAGCTCGTGCTTGTTCTGTGTCTGGATTAATTTCGAGTGTTGTGTCATGTCCAATTTGTGCTTCGAATATATTTTTGAATTTTTCGGTTGTAATGAGGTGTGCTGCCACCATGTCATGTGAGTTAAAATTTAATTGTTTCCCCCATTGGAAAAGATTGATGGTTCCGGTTTTATCCCTAACCGGGATTTTGTAGAGTAACAACTCTTCGTCATTGCGCGACACTGTGCACACATCGGCGGGTATTATAAAGACCGTTCGGTATTAGGTATATATATTATAAAGTCCGCTAAGTTCTTCAGTTTCAATTTCTTCTTTCAGAAATAACTCTCCTAGATGTTAGTAACTACACTACGCTTCTTACGCACCGTGAATTGATGGCAACTGTTGTTAGCGCCACAGCCTAATAAATAACTCTCGTTGATAAGGACCGCCTAGAACACGATAAATGCGGGTAGGTATAGAGACGAACGGCGACACTTTTGCAACAAACTTGGGGCCGTGCTGATTCGAATGAGCAGTCTAACACTAAAATCGGACCGCAAAGTTCTTCACAATTTCAAAGACCGTTCGGAATTATATATAAAGATTTAAGATTTATAATCAAAACTCGGGGCTTCGCGCCTCGCAAATGGGTTTACTGCATTACAGCACCAAGACCCCGAAATTTTACGCTTTTTAGTTAAGTTGAGCAACAAAACAATCCATGGCAAAGTCATCTTCCCATCTAGTAGAAGAGTTTCATACACTGCATATTCTTTTGAAACTATGTTTGTTCTTTGCACATTAATTTCAATTAGATAGGTACATACCTATAAATTAATGTATTTCAGTAGGCTGATTAGAGAAAAAATCTTCCTTAGAGGACCCTTAGCCGATAAGTTGTCTTCCGTATTTAATAACAGTGTAATAATTGTATTGTGTGTAAGTGCAGTGTAAGCAATTGTGTAAGCATTGTACAGTGTATAGGTTGTCTTCCGTATTTAATAACAGTGTAATAACAGTAATTGTGTGTCAATAGTTATTTTATGTTTTCTAATTGTTATTTTATTTAAAACAATAAAAAAACATTGAAATTACTGAGACATGTTCAATGCTCATAGCTCTTCTCTCATATGAGAGAAAATACGAGCGGCCTGCTGCGTTTCTTCTTTTTTCACAAAACCCTCGATTTCTTAGACAAAAAACATGTTTTTCAACAGACAAACATACTTTTCTCCCCTAATTAGCAGAGTAAAAGTAAAATTGACCAGACCGTTAAAAAGCTGACAGGTAGAGGAAGTTTTTTACGAAGAGCGCCCGCCAAAAACCCCCCATATTAGAAGCAGAAAATCGGGAGAAAAAACGTCGCTTTTAAAATTTTTTTCTAATTTTGTACTTTGGCCTTTTTTTGACTGAAACAAAACTGACTACAAAAAAAAAAGTTTTATATCAGGGTGGTGAGTATTTAACGCTCTTTCCAACGGTGCTCTTGGTTTTGAGTTTACACTGATTCTAAGGATAGTTATGGCCGTTATAATGTCATAAGGTACAAAACTCGAGAAAATATTAAAAATTGAATAACTCAGAAACAAAGCGTTAAAAAAAATTAATTAATTAAATTGGATTACAAATTGTTGATTTCTCCCTAGATGGGAAAAACAATTGATCATGGATATGTCTAGTACCTACTGCTTACAAGTACCTACCACTAAATAGTATACCGACCATTTACTGCCTTCTTTCCACATTATCAGTTCATTATTGTTGTCTACTTAGCAATATTAGTTTATAACTTAGCGTAATAAATCAGCGTTCCTTGGCTTAAGGATCATGAGGTGTGACGAAATGAGGGCATTCCAAAAACTAGCAACGATTTCCCTGCTATAAAAACTAAGGGAGTTTCAGTTAGTAACGCATTGGTTGTGCGTGAAAATAAATAGAAAATAAAGCTTCTTTTTTTTCCATGTCAAAAAATCTCTGAGAAACTGTCGACCAGAAATGAGCTCTAGAATCGACCCCTTCATTTTGGCCCAAATTTGGTATAGACAATCTGCATACACATTACTGGTAGTTACAGTGTATATGTAGGGTGGAGGGGCCAGTGTTTGACACCTAAAGAGAAATTTTGTCTTTGACAAGCAATTAAGTTATGTTTTTTCGTTTGTTCAAACTTGAATCTTACATCTACTGCTGCATATATCCTCAAACTGCTCAGTATTGAAAAAATCTCTAATTCAAGCCAGAAGACATCATAAATTCGTTTTTTTTATCTTTTTTTTTTTTGACACAGTATTTGACAGCCAAATTTTTGGTTGTAGGTACCTGTGATAGACACCGCATGATTGACACAGCAGTTATTCTGCAATAAATGATTCCGTGTATCAACAAAACATTTATTTCAACATTTGATTAATAAATTGAGCATTCGAACTTAGTTTTATTAATCTAAATATAAAATTAATATGAGTATTCATAAAGACAAAGTTGAAAATATCACAAAATAGGTAGGTACAAGGGTTTCTCAATACCATAAGTACAGTACGTTTCTAATGGTAAACTAGCAGCTTCTCAGTTGCTATGTATTTATATAAATATAAAAAATAAAGAACGAATGCAAGAACGAATAGAGATCCGTATTGACAGCACTGTCAATCACTGAGGGTAGGTAGTATCAGTTTGGGGACTAGTAATTGACATTTGCATTTTCACATGTTATCTTTATTTCCAAAATATGATAACATAAATGCAACCTACACAAAAAACTGGTTGAGAAAAACCATGGGAACAATCGAATTTGAAAATGTGGAGGGCATGGTGAAGCAAAATAGAACACTTACTCCCTTAGCAAAATCACAAGAAACAGCACCAAAGAAAAATCAACACGAGTTTCTGTTGGGTAAACTTCTCCAGATTTAACAAAAACCCGCCTGAAACCTTTGACCACCTTTATACTTCACTGAGAAGGTATTTTGTCTCAAAATTCAAAAGGATCAAGCCAGTAAAACACTTTTATGCCTTATTATTTAAACTTTTTGGTGAGATGTCAATCACTGGGTCCTTGTCAAACACTGGTCCCTCCACCCTATACCAATACAATTTCATTGAATTTTTACAAACTTACGAATTCCTAAACTGATAATTATAGTTTTGATTACTCACCCTCTTATGCGAGGAGGAGACAGATCAGACCTTTCAACGAAGGCTGAGGCAACGTGACTTCTGAAAGGGCCGAGACTGGATGTGGAAGTTCCATAGGGCCCCCAGTACAACCCCTACCTCGACCTACCTACGCGTAGGAGGAGCCTCTTTTCGTCATTTCGCACTAACCAGCACCCCCTGTGACAAAGAGCAGCTAAACCAGATCAGCTGAGAAAGGGCAACAGTAAAGAACTCACAAGTAGTGTCTTCCTACCCAATTGAAGAGTACAGGGGAAGAACGGGCTATCTTGGTTTTTCCTAGTTTCAAGAAAAACGAATTTGAATGCAAAAAAAAAAAAAAAAAAAAAAAAAAAAAACTCAATAAAAGGTAGGGTGAAGTGGGGTTTACATAGAATACACATTCACCCACTCCTTATTAGACTTTTACAATCTTATTAATGCTTATATTTTTGTTCCCAAATGTTTGATTGACCTCCTCACAATAAATTAATTGATTCTGTTTGTTTTCAGGAAGAAGATGCCTCGAAAATATGTTGCTGGAGCAGAGTTGCTGGAGGTCTCACTCAAATTTTCTATTCCCATTTTGGCCAGGACTTGCCTCTATAATTCCTTTTTTTTACCTTCCAAGATACAAATTTTGACATGTTCTTTTCAATTTTGCTATTAAAGACGTTTTTTACCTTTTACTCCTATGTTTTGTACTTTGTTTTCACCTTTGTAAACTGTGCCAATTAAGAGAGGACAGAAGGTGGGCAACAAAAAAAGTGCATAGCTTCCACTGGAAAATTCGGAAATATAAAAATCATATACAGAATTTTTTGTCCTTAACTGCTTTTTTGTACACATTTGCCCCAACAGCAAAACAACTGATTTGTATAGGATTTCCATGCGGCGTACACATTTGCCCCAACTTGTGGGGCAAATGTGTACTTCGGAGGTGGTTTTAAAAAAATAGCAATACAACCATGAAAAAAATAGTTTTTTAAAATTCTTTGGGTGATTTGTAATCTAGAGTACCTGTAAAAGATGAAATAAAAATAATAAAATTCTGAATAACCCCCTCCAGAGGCTGAAGAAGTTGAATTTCGTCAAAACAGGTACGCAATTACCCCACTTCACCCTATATCCAAAAATATGATATGTATATCAAAAAATCTGGAATTTTGAAATTATAATGTCAACGTACAGGTAAAAGTAATAAAGATGCTAAATTACCTCACGAAATTAATTTTATTGAATTATACCGGGAAAAAAGCCGAACATCACACAAAACAACGAAAGAACAGGGTAAAAATTCAAATGGTCATACTAAAATCAGTTTCTCAAAGAATAGGTACCTACGTGGGACCCGGAGAAGGGTGAGGTCCTTAGGGATGGAGGATGGAGCTGCTCTCCCATGGTTGAGCGATTAAGTTTTAGTTATCTTGTTATTGTTTGATTGTTCTGTTAATGAATTTTTACCTTTGTAAAAAAAAAAAAAAAAAAAAAAAAAAAAAAAAAAAATTATAATAATAATAAAATATAGGGTGGAGGCACCGATAGTAGCCACCCCTGCCAGTAGTAGCCATCCATGAACTTTAGATTTGAAAAATAAGGATTTGGCACCATCAAGACATTCAACATTAGCACCATTTTAAAGCAGAAGATGTCAGCTGCACATCCCAACCGTTCTCGTCATAATCAAGAAACCAGTGTGATTAACAACACGCCTTATAACCCAGAAGGACTACCAGTTGATCAGATGAGTTCCTCGCCAACGGTCTTGATTAAGAACGTAGTCCTTGTTTACCTCAATATTTCACTTCATTCTAGGACTTTTTGAGATAGTTTCGTTTTATTCACGTTCCTTGGTGATTTCTTGATGTATTTCAAGTTGTTTCACGTAGGATTTTATACAATTAGGGTCCTATTTGTGGGGTGGCTACTACCAGTTCTTGAAAACCTTGCGAATTTCTGTAGTAGCCATGATGTGGCCACTACTGAGTTTTCGTGTTTTTTCAAATAAAACATGAAAATAAGCTAGCTTTTCATCAGGATCACAGTGATATAATTAGTTTTCCTGAAAAATTAGAGGTTCCAGTAGTAGCCAGGAGGTAGCTACTGCTGGTCCCTAACAGTGGCTGAAGATGGCCAGTTACTGGCCACTACTACTGGCCACTACCAGTTCATGAAAACCTAGCGAATTTCTGTAGTAGCCATGACGTGGCCACTACTGAGTTTTCGTGTTTTTTCACATTAAACATGAAAAAAAGCTAGATTTTTATCAGTATCACAGTGATATAATTAGTTTTCCTGAAAAATGAATATTTCCAGTAGGTAGTAGCCAGGGGGTGGCAACTTCTGGTCTCTTACAGTGGCTACTACTAAAGATTTTGGTGGCTACTACAAGCGACAGATCTTGGTTTACTTTTCTTCGATTTTCGTAAAACTAATCAACACATTCCATTTTTAAAAATATCCATTCGATAGAGCAGACATTGGAAAAACACGGGATTGGAAGAAAGAACGAAGAAATGAAGAAATTACGTTGTAAATACCGAAACTGGGCTGCTTGGGTGGCTACTACTGGTGCCTCTACCCTAATTGAAGGAAAAAACGGGATAACTTCCATGACAGCGAGTTTCCTCACTTCTGGGTTAATTTCTTGAAATTCTTCCTGGCTTTTTTAGTACAGAATATTTTTGAATAAATCAAATCCCTGGATTTTTTTAAGAGATCAAAATTTTTCTCGTATAGGAAGTAAAATTCCGACGGACGAAGTGGCTTCTGAGCCAAATCTTTTCTTTCTTGGCAGATTTGGCGTCACAAACTTCCTAGTAAATTCTGCATTGTAGCTCTAACAATAGTTGATTAGCCAATGGTAATCAACAAGAAATTTTACTTCACTCAGCCGCCTTGTCTTCATTGGAGCTTTGTGTCGAGAAAACCCGCCCAATCAAAATATCTGATTTTGATCAAGCCAAAAATTAATGTATAACACAGGACCAAACGATGAATATTGAATAGAGACAGCAACAGATCGAAAAAGTGGAAGAATGTGAAATATGAAACACAGCTAACCTGCTGTGATTCAAAGGCTGGATAATGAACTAACAAGGATGGGGGAAGTGGCAGCTCTAAGTTAGCCCAATCTTTCCCTGGACCGCTCCGATAAGCCCGTTCTTGCACTGTATACGAAATACTCACCTGTTTTGAAGTATTTAGACTATTCCCTGTTTTGACCACACCATCGTGATCGGCTACCCCCAATACCTAAGGTACCATTGTCAATTCACTTTTAACAAAAAAATCGAGTTAGACCGTTCTTCCCCTGTAATTTTCCTTTAGAAAAACGTCTGCCAAGTTGGGTGGGCATTACAGCTTCCTCACACATTGTAACATGGGCGTATAGAATTATTTGAAGAACGAAGTACTTACCAGCGAGTCAAAATGATTGATAAGTCGACGTTATAAGAAATTAATGTTTGCACATGTGCACCGACTACTCTTAATCCAACGGCAACGAAATTTGTACTGAACGTCTAGGAGAGGAGTGTCTGGAGATGGGATGCCAGTGACGCCGCTAGCGCGTTCTGTCGAGAGTTTTTGCAACTACCTCCTACAGCGTTCCTACCCACCTACTATCTCCGTCCGGCCGAACTCCCCCCAATTAATGCCTGGTAATGACGGTACTTTAAATATTAGCATTGGTGAAGGTTCTCCGTAGCCGAGTGGCTAATGCTTCCTTCTCCAGTCCAGACGATGTCGGGTTCGAATCCAAATCAGCACCATTAATTTTTTATTAATTTCAACCTGCGAAATATACTTTTAAACTTAACTACGATCTCTTTGAACTAATCTATATTTTAATAGAAGGATTGATTTCAAATACCGACTGTTTTTAATTTACTTTTTTTTTTTTCATTTTCTGTCATATCAGTACCTATACTGAATCACTGTAAAAATCACCTATACTGAATCACTGATACCCTGTAAAAAATGCAATGAATAAGACAAATTGTATAACAAAAAATTCCTGTCATGCAGCATGATCGAATGATCGAATTTTCGTTTAGTTACGTTGAATTGTTTACAAATTTTTAGCACTGTGATTGTAATCAAATTGCAAACTACCAATTCATTGTCAAAGAAAACTTATTCTAAATAATAATGTGCTCAATAAAAGAAGATTTTGGATCAGGACTGATTTAGGATATATTTTAGGATAAATTGATCTGAATGATGTGTATTCTATGGTGGTCTGGATCTCAAAAATAGAGCAAAATCAGACCTTTAGTAAAATATGGATTATTTGGAAAATTGATCTGAATCCTGTGTATAGGAGGTTTTGGATCCTCAAAAACTCGCAACTCAAGAACGAAAAATACCCTAAATCTATCCTTATAGTAAAAAGCAATTAGTTGGACAAATAGAACCAAACCTGTGGTTAGAATCGAGGGTGGAAATTCCCCAAGACTCTCATGGGATTGAAGGGGGGGGGGGGGGGGGGGGTCCAGCAGTAATTATCCTTCTAATTGATAGAAAGAGAATTTTTCAAGTGTTGTTAATTTAGTTGTTAACCTAGGGAGCAGCAGTGAAGTTTTTGCCTAGTAAAAAACTTAACTACTGCACCCTCAATTTTAAAAACCATAATTAATCATGTTAATCATACTTGGGATGTTTAAAATTATAACAGTAAAGAAGAGGGAGTTTTGAAGAGTCCAAATCATATTTTCAAAATGATAAAGTGATGTTTTGAATGGGAGAAATATAACGTTGAAATTGGGTGGCAGTATTAAAGAACATTCTCGAGATCTACGGAAAAACCAAGGGGTTCACCATTTGAATCGTTCTTCTAACTCATTTATTACGGTTGATAAGGAGGAGGTAGGTTGTGGGACACCCTGTATTTTAAAACATTCAAGAACTTTCAAAACGCTTGCCTCGCTCTCTGGCCTTGCCTTCATCCCCGTGGTAGGTAGAGATAAGAGGAAGTTGCAAAAACTGTCGACAGAACGCGCTGGCGGCGTCACTGGCATCCCATCTCCAAACACTCCTGTCTAGGAGCTAAATCGCACAATCCTTGAACATTTCATAAAAATCGGTTCATTAGTCTTGGTGTTTTCTCCGTGTCGATCAATTTTAGTTTTGCGCATGCGCAATAGTTATTATATCAGGAATCGCGATATAATTCATTGAGAATTCTCCTGGAACATATATCTACCCATCTACTCCCAGAGTTTGAACGAAATTGGACAAAGAGGTGAAAAGAAATCGACTTATAATAAATTAACGTTTGCGCCTGCGCACGGACTTCTATTTATGTGAAGGCAACGAAAGTTATAGGGGACCGTCCACAAGCTATCCCGCACAATCACTAAAAATTTCATCAAAATCATTCCATCAGACTCGGGGTTTTGCCTGCGTCAATCGATATTAGTTTCGCTCAGAATGCGTTATGGTTATTACTCTACCAATCACGATTTAATTCATAGTGCATTTCTCTAAAACATATAGGTCCTACATATAGGTACTGAATTTGAACGAAATCGGACCTACAGGTGATGAGAAATCGATGTTATAATAAATTTTTTTGTTGGTGTGTTGGCAGTCTTGAATAAATAGTTATCTGCTATTTGAAGTCGGGTTCTCTTTGTCTGTTTCTTGGCAATTTCGTGGCATGAAGTTGGGCTCATAAAAATATTTATAGGATTTTTAAAATTATGAATGTTGTATCGTAATATCCGCACTTTTGAAGTACAACAAACGTAGGTTCGTTTGTTACAAAACGTCTGTCCGAGGGTGACGAGACGCTCAGGGCAGATTACTGTGGATACATACTTTCAAAAGCCGAAGCCATCGCCCCTAATTCGCCCTCTTAATTTTGTAAACAAAAAACTCCATATGTTGGGGTGACTTGGAAACCCCGATCCAAGTTACCCCAACATTCTGATTCATTATTTTTCAGCCAAATAGTGCTTTTTGTGTAGTCTTAGGTTACTAATTGGTTAAAAAAAAATGTTTTCAGGCATTATGAGGACATACAAAAAGAAAGTGGGGGGGGGGGGGGTTGGAAGTATATGGATTTAATACCAAGCAACATTTCAAAAGGCAGTTTCGGATATAAAAAACAAGAACATGAAGCTAAGACATGCATGTAGATTGTATGGGATAGTTGTATCCACATTACCACGCAAAGTGCGTAATTTGAAACCCAAAAAACATGGGGGCCATTGTATTTTATCAACAAAAGAAGAGAATTACTTCTGCGTGGGGTTTTCCATTAACATCTTTGCACGTCAGAGGAGTTGTGCAGCAATATTTGAATGTGAAAGGTGTTAAAATAGGTACCTACGTGAATTTAAAGAAGTCTGAATTTTTTTTTTATCCAACTTCTGTGATAATTGATGGTTTTTGTGATTTAATCATAAAATACTTTTTTTAAATGGAATTTCTGTTACAACCTTTTTAAAAAATCATAACAGAGTTCCAAGACGCCCCTGGAGTATGTACAAATGAAAACTGAGGCGTTTGGAATGGGGTTTCCAAGTCACCCCACCCACGGGGTGACTTGGAAATTAGCACTTTAAAAAAAATTAAAAATACAAAGGGTGCAAATAAAACAATTTCAAAAGGTGGGTTCTGTAGAAGAAGTAGCGTAACATGTTTCAAAACAAAAGTTATCACTTTATTATTGATTTTTGACATATGTACAACTTGTTGAAGTTTGAAGTTGTACCAAGTCACCCCTCTTGACGGTAATAATTCACATTTGCGCATACGCACGGGTTACTGTTGATTGGACGGCATTGAAAATTATAGGGGAACATCTAGAAGCAACCCGCACAATCCCAGAAAATGTCACCGGAATCGGGCAGAAACTTGGTATCGTTTTGGGCGTGACAAGGATTTACCTCAGTCAGAAATCAGACATACACTGACAAGGAACCAAAATTGATCAGCAAGCTCTGAAACGCAAAAAGCAAGAGGAAATTTGAAATTCGGAGGACACACATTTTTTGGACTTCTTTCAGGAACACAATGCCTTTCGTAGTGAGGAAGCAAAAATAAATGGAAAATAATAGAATCAAATTATCTATCGTATTATAATACATCATACGACAGATGACAAATTATGGCTTACCATTACGGGCAATTACAGAGTTGGCTCATAACGTCGTCTTAAGTAATTCATGGATCACTAAAGTTACACCCCCTTTAGTAACGAGCGAGCTTCGTAAATTTGTCTCCAAGGTGTACAAACCTCGCCCCTGGTAGCACCACTCTGTTTTTGCGGTACACTTCCCAGTACTGTTCATGCCGATTCGAGTAGGTACATAATTTCCGAAAACTTCAGAGAATTCGTTCGACTTGTTTTGTGTACACCCTGTATCTAATATATAAAATTCTCATGTCACAGTTTTCGTAGCCATACTCCTCCGAAACGGCTTGACCGATTTTGATGAAATTTTTTGTGCTTATCCGGTATCTATGAGAATTGGCCAACATCTATTTTTCATCCCCCTAAATGTTAGGGGTAGTCCACCCCTAAATTTTATTTTTTTATTTTTTAGACAAAATTTTTAATTTCTATTTTAATTAACGTCTGCCAAGTTGGGTGGGCAGTATAACTTCCTCAAGCGAGCGAAGCGAGCAGCATCGCCCACAGAAGTTAAACCTACCCTTAGAGATCTACCGTTTGCGAGCGAAGCGAGCAATATCCCCTACATGTTTCAATTGTAAATACATTCAATGTATACAGCCACACTTTGCGAGCGAAGCGAGCAACATTCCCTACATACCACACTTTGCGAGCGAAGCGAGCAACATTCCCTATATGTCACACTTTGCGAGCGAAGCGAGCAATTTTGGGGGGTCGGGGGGGCTGGCCCCCCGGCTGGACGTGGAGGCGAGCGGAGCGAGCCGGAGCGGCTAGTATATACATATATATAACTCGCTTCGCCCCCCTGGACCCCCCTAATCTATACTCGGCGCTTCGCGCCTCGCCGGATCTTTTCTCTTTTGTACTGCGTATAAAACGAGGATAATTTGCTATGCAATTCTTAGCCTGAATCAACTTAGTTTTGGAATGTAGCCAGGTACGTAAGGAGAGGGAAATTGGTAGCTTGAAATGTGAACATTTATCACATAAATCAAGCGCTTTCCAACGAGTGGCGAACGATTTTTGTGCGATGAAAACTGCGGAAGTTTCATTCCCCTAACAACGGCTGGGTTGTACGTGAAAAACATTGAAATTGTGACACAATCTATAGCAACTACTCAACTACTCGGTTGTACGTGAAAATCATCGTTAATTTCGTTACGGACATTACAAAAAAAATTATTGGGGGTCGGCCTAAGAATTGCATAGCAATTAATAAATCTTATATGTAACCTGATGAAAACTTATGCCTACTGACTTTTGTGAAAATCTTATTTATTTATTATTTATTGTGAAAATCCAGGCGATAATCCACCATAGGATTGAGATCAAAATTTCGTTTTTGCGCCAAAGATCAAGCATTCTAAAAGAATGGATGAGTTCATGAGGCAGCACTTTTTGAGCACAATGAATTAGTCAAATTCCAATAAATGTGCCTTAAAGGAAACACTAAAAATGGCAAAAACTAATAAAAATTGTTGTTTATATTTTTTAGAAGAATATTACCAACTCAAAAATGTTTGTCAACTTTAAACTAACACATTAAAAAATTGTATACCTACGCAAAATGTTGCTTAAAAATTTACTTGAATCTCATCAATATGGGCTGAAAAAATAGGTAAAAACTCCAAAACGCCGCCAGCACTTCTACCTTGATAAGAAAAAATGAAACGCTGTGTGGTGCGTCATTCCCCACTGTATCTTCAGCACCTCACAGCGTCAAAAACCCATCAATAGAAAAACGATTCCTGAAATTTCCTCTTATAGCAAATTTTGTAGAAATCAAAATTTTCAAAAATGTTTTCTTCATTGAAATCCGTTTGAGACATTCTGAATCGAACCCTAGAGTTTAACGCTTTTTCATTATATGTATATGTATATTTATTTATTTATGTGTCCTTCTAGAAGATAAAAAATTCCGTTCTAGCGCCAAAAAATCAAGGTTCTCAATCGAAGGGATTAGTTCGTTGGCCAGCATTTTGCTTCCGAGACTACAAGGCCTCCGAAGCATTCCGAAGCTTTGTTTTCACTTTCAAAATGAAAAAAAAATTTTTGCTCCAAAATCAAAATTTCCACTCGCATTTTGCGTTTCAGAGCCTCCTGAACAAATTTGGTTCCGTGTCTGTCTGTCTGTCTGTCCGTCCACATTTCCTTGTAACAGCCATAACTTCCACAATTTTGATCCGATTTTAACCAAATTTTCAGGGATCGTGCTCTAGATGGTCCCCTATCAACTCCATCATGATCGAATCAACGGTAGCTTCTGCGCAGGCGCTAACGTGAATTCCTTGTGACGGTCATAACTCGGTCAATGTTGAACGGATTTCGGTCAGATTTTAAGGGACGATGTGGGTAACGTCCCATAAGACAATCATCATAATTGCATTAGCGGTACGCTCTGCGCATGCGTGAACGAAATATTTTTGTTACGGTCCTTGCAACAGCCGTAATTTCCACAATTTTGATGCGATTTTCTTCAAATTTTTAGGGATCGTGCGGGTATAGCTCTACATGATCCCCTATCAGTTCCGTCATGATCGAATCAACGGTAGCCTCTGCGCTGGCGCAAACAAAATTTTCTTGTTTCGGTCATAACTCAGGCAATTGTGAACGGATTTCGGTCAGATTTTCAGGGATGATGCGGGCAAGGTCACAGGGTAAGTAAGTTTGGAAAATGAACAAATCGGGAGGTCCATCATGCTCAAAGTAGCCAAAAAATATCCCCAAGGATGTTCTAATCATGAATTTAGATCAAAATATTAATGAAATCCTGTAGATCAATTAAAAACTCCTTCGGTTTTGATCCGATTTAGACGAAATTTTTCAGGGAACATGCGGACTACATCCTGGATGGTCCCATATTAAAATCAAAATTTTCCCTATTAATTTAATTCATTATATGTACCATTCAGCTTCCAATTTCCCACCTTATCAATTCCCTGATGCCAGAACCGGTCGTTTCTAGTTTTCTGAAATTTAATGGTGACGTACTGTGAAGGTCACGAGGAAGCTCATGTGCCATTTCCTTGGCAGTGTATTTTTTTTTTTTTTTTTTTTTTTTTTTTTTTTTTAAAGCATATCAAATTGGTCAAATTTCAAAAAATTTACGAAAAAATCACAATAAATGGCTAAAAATCGTTAAATTTGGATTTTTTAGCGAAGAAGTTTATTAACGATGAACTAGAATATCAGAAAATTTATATTGAAACATGTACTTAATCCTGGATTACAACCCTCTGTCTTAACGACGGGGCAGAAGTAAATTTTTTGGCGTTATGCGATCGTTATGCGTTCTATCATGTTCTCACTCAAGGTAAGCTTCAAAAAGGTAGTAGGTACAGAGTGAGACCCAGGAGAATTCATTTCGCTCTTCAGACCAGCAAGTGAGTACTGTACGATTATTTAGAACTTGCAGTGTCGTTTTGACGGGGCAGTTGTAATAAGTAAAGTTTTTTATCAGTCCTTCTGACGGGTGGTTGTATTATTGGTTATTCGACCCCGTACCTAGTCATTCTGACGGGGGATCGTAATAGTAAATGTATATTCTTCTTAAATCAATCATTTGGCTTCATCAAAACCGGTGGTAGAATTTTTTCAAGCAGATTAAATAGGTATCTATCTAAATTTGTTTCTCATTAGGGCCTCTCAATGGTCCTCCACGAAGGTCTTCATGATTACAAAAATCCGTTTAGTTTGTGTCAATCCCATTGAAACATTACAATTAAAAAAAAAAAAAAAAAAAAACATCTTATGGACGCGAAGAAGCTATGTGCCATTCCCATTCCTACTTAACTTTTTTTTTTTTTTTTTTTTTAGCGAATTTTCTTAGAAAATGAAGCTATTGTATTGGCTCCAAAATTTAAAAAAAAAAAAATTAAAAAATGTTCTTCATTGAAATCTGTTTAGAAGCATTCTGAAATTATTCCTAAATTTTAACGCTTTGATAATTCTCCATAGGATTGAGAAAAAAAACTTCGTTCTTGCTCCCAAAAATGAAGCATTAAGAAAGGATGAGTTCATGGGACAACACTTTTTGAGCATAGTAAATTGGTCACATTACAAAAAATGTACTAAACAAATCACAAAAAATGCCAAAAAACGTATACAAATTGTTAAATTTATATTTATTTAGCAGAATATTACTCGAAAAAAGTATATCAACCATGAACTAGGTCATTTGAAAATTAAAGCAAAGCCCAGTATGCTGAAAACTGTATTTAAAAACGATAGCGTCACGCTGGAGTCCCTGTATTGTTTATATTTGCATAACCAACCATTCCTAAGTTCTCTGATTGGTTCAAAGAGCAAAAATTCTCTCGTACGGTCATGCTGCATGACTGGAACTTTTTCATATATGCGATGGTGTCAAAATTCTTTGATGGAGTTTATTTTCATTTAAATATATAATGAACATATGAATCATTGAAAACGTGGAAAATAATTATAATACAAACAAAAAGTCAATATTGTGGCCCAAGAATTAGGTAGCGCATGTCTCAAGTGTCTCTAAGAAACATAACTATTTGTATACCTATGGAACTAAAATTGCATAGTACATACTTATATCCCCCCTTGCCTCAGCCAGTTTTCTGACCTGTCCAATACAACCATCAAGCTTTTTATTAATTGAATCGCTTATTTAAGAAACCACCCAAGTGCACTTTTTTCAACTTTTGGATAACTAAAAAAAAAACTGTTTTGCAGCTTATGTATAGGTCTAGTCTCCTTCAAATATTTTTTTACCAAATCAAGAACATGCTATTGGAATTTTCGTTAAATGTTTTTTTTTTTTTTTTTTTTCCTTCAAGTTTTTGAGTTATAAATTTTTGAAAATTTTGCACATAGGTGGTTTCTGCAATAAATGAATAAATCCAAAGTGATTTTTTTTTTTTTTTTGTCGAAATTAAGTCAAACGATTAATTTTTATCTGTTTCTGTATCAAAGGTATGTAAAAGACACTCAAGGATAAACAAGAGTGGTTTTTACTAGGCATTAAACGGAAAATACTCGTACAAGTAGACTACACGCTTCAGTGCGCTTGGGCTACAGCGACGACGCTTGGGTTCTTTCTGAAATAAACGGATTTTTTCAAGGCTGTCAAATAGCATTGGTGATATGGAACATTAGTTATTTCTGCACTAAACGATGTATTCACCTCAGAAGTGAACAGTACCTACCACCAAAACATCATTTTTTGAATTTTTGTTGCTTAGGTGGTTTCTGAAATAAACGATTCAATTAATTAGCTCATTTCTAGAAAAATATATCTACTTTTCTACTTCATGTCGGAGGTGTAGCTGACTTATTCAATATGGAGGGGCAACTGACAGTAAATGATTTTATGTGTAGTTTTAGTATTAATTTATAAAAAATAGTGTGATCACGTGTGGCTATGATGAATGAGATATTCACAAAATGGCGACCGGACTGCCCCACTTCCGTGACAGCGGTTCTTATACCTACGAAGGGCCCCTCCATTGCAATTAGAACAAAAAGATGAATACGCAAATCAAGGTGATGGATCGATACCACAGTGATAACCATACTCTTACTATTTTGCATGACCTTGACATAAATATTTCAGTCAATACCAGAAATAAACCCTGAAACATTTATAATCCTGTATATAAAAATCATATAAGTAAAACTAAAGTATAATATCTATTTAAACTAAAGTAATAATGTAATTATTTTGTTGGAATGCCATCGGATACCTTCGATGTGGCTGGAGGTTCTGTGACGGTTGTGTACGGCTCAGGTTTTGAGTTCCGAGTTTATTTGTTTATATATAAATTATGCCCTTAAAATGGGTTGCAAATTTATCAATTACCTAATTTTATAGTCGGGAAAAAGTCGAATCGGACGTTTGAACCTGAAATGTAGCGCTCCAGCACCCGGACGAGCGCCTCGGTTGTCCTACGGTGACTTGGGTAAGATGCATGTCTGCGATGTTTAGTGTACCTCTGAAATGGCGTATTCGTGTGTGAGAGTTCAGTTCGAAGTCGGACATGAAGCTTCCATAAGGAATAAACGCACTCCGGACGGCTTCACCCACGATTGGGAAGTGTTCGTTAGGGGAGCCGATAACGCCGAGATACACCATTTCGTCGATAAAGTTGTGTTTCACCTACACGAGACGTTCCCGAAACCCAAGAGGATTTTCAAGGAACCACCGTACGTCGTGAAGGAGTCCGGCTATGCAGGATTCAACCTTCCCATAGACATTTATGTGAAAACGAAAGAAGAAGGAGCTAGGAAGATACGGTTTTATTACGACCTGACGTTGCAACCTCTGGGAACAGGATCGGCGAGAATATCCAATGTTACTAGAGAAAAACACGACTTCACAAACCCTGCGGAAGACCTGAGAAGAAAACTGATCAGAGGCGGGGGATGTGGGGTAGGTAGTGATGGGATCGCATCGACGGACAAGATATCGTCTAGCAGTAACAATGTGAGTAATAGTTTAAATTCTAGTTCGAATCATTTAGACGAGTCGAAAAACTCCCCTCATTCGACTACTAAAGGGAAGGGGAGCGGGGGCGAACCCCCAGCCAAAAAACATAAAGCACCCAAAGAGCCCAAAACGGAGGAGTCCAGATTGACTAATTCGTTTGCCGAATTGTTTGGGACTCCAATCAAAACGGTGAAACATTCGCCTAACCCTAAACCCCCACCGAAACCATCTAGTGAGAGCAAGTCTCATGATAAAGGGAAAGAGCCTTCTAGCAAAGTGCCCAAGCATAGTCCTGCCAAAGAGAAAGACAGGGAAAAGAGTGAGAAGGATCGAGATAAGAGAGACAAGGAGTCTGAAAAGAGTAGCAACAAGGATAAAGAACGTAGTTCTAAGGATAAGGACAGCCATAAAGAAGGAGAGAAGAACAAAGAAAAGTCCAGAAAATCAGGCTCTTCATCGTCGTCTGTCTTTTCACAGAAGGACTTCATTAAAAAGGAAGAAGATCGAGGGAAGAAGGTTGAGGATGTTGTGAAAGAGAAAGATAAATCTAGTTCTAAAGGTGAGTCATCGTCCAAAACCGAAAAGAAGCACGAGGATAAGAAGAGTCGTGAAGAAAAAGATAAGAAAGATAAGCACAAGAAAGGAGAGGTGGTTGAGAAGAAGGAGGCTAAAGAAGTAGAAAAAGATAAACCAGCAGAGAAGAGGCACGAAGTAGTTAAGGAATTGGTCAAGGAAAGTAAAGATGTGGGAGGAGGGAAGCACAAACCTGAAAAAGAGGAGAAAAAGTCAAAATCTGCTGAGAAATCTAAAGAGAAAAATAGTTCTGAGACTGATAAACCGAAGCATAAACACAAAAAGAAGGATAAGCATAGAAAAGATGAAGAAAGAGAGAAGCCGAGGAAAAAAGATAAGGAGAAAGAGAAAGAAGTGGTGGGTAGCAGCATTGCCCATGAAGTGCCTAAAGGAGGCAAAGGTGTGAATGTGATGCCACCTCCTCTTGTGGTGAAGGAGAAATCACCTCCTAGTTCTCCACCACCGCCACCTCCTCCCCCACCAGCATTAGTTGGTAAAGTGAGTGATCCCATTAAAGAACTTCTGGATGAGATGTCAGATCAGGGTTCAGACTCGGATTTCTCAGGGAGTGAGGACATGGTGAAACGGGAGATCAAGGAGAGAAGTCCCACACCCCCTCCGGCACCTGTGCCTCCACCTCCGCCCCCACTCCCGGCTCCCGTGAAAATCAAAGAAGAGAAAAAAGTGGAAGTTCCTAAAGAGGAAAAACCTGAGAAGCCCAAAAAACGTGACCGAAAAGGGAAAGACGAGGACCACAAAAAACGGAAGAGAAAGCACAAAGACCGAGACTCCTCCAGAGAAGAGCCACACGACAAGGTCGCCAGAGTGCAGACCGAAGTGACAGTCAAGGATGAAAAGATGTCGCCCAGTCTATCGACAGAGTCCAGGCAGTCGAGATCGCCTTCCCCAGAAGAGACGCTCTTCACGGAAGACTACATCAACCAACTTAAAGATCTGCAGCACAAGATCATGACCCTGCAAGACAACGCAGATCTCCAGAAAGTCGTGCAAGTCATATCAGAAACTGGGCAGTTTGAGATCACGCAAAGGACGTTTGACTTTGATCTCTGTGCCCTGGATCCCAGTACAGTGAAAATGCTGCAAGACATGTTCATTACCGCATAGTCTCCAGGGGAGGGGGAAACTCACCACAATTATTGTAAATAGGTTACTATACCTCTTTTCCCTGTCCCTCCCCGTTCATTATCATTCATCATAACAAAATTGTCATTGATTCTTTTGATTTTGCTCAACATTGTTGCTGTTTGTTTTATAATCACTTGTTGTTGGTTTTGATACTTTTTTCAGTTTGCGTTTCATGGTGAGATCACGTCGTTTGTGGATTGTTTTTCCTCTCTCCCCATTTACCTCATTCATCAAGTATTTGTATTTTCTTGTAGGACAAATCTATGATCTTCAAATTTGTTTGCCTTTGTTTTTTTTATTTATTAGACTTCTTTATTTAAAAGAATATATATATTTTAGCTTTATCACTAAAAAACCATGATGAATAGTGTTTTATCTCACAATTTAAAATTGTTCAACTGGAAAAGTTTTGACGCAGCGATTTATGGTGTAAAGTTGTGTTGGGTGTAATCACCGTACAACGTGCTTGGGATTTGTTTTTTGACGAATTTAGCAAAGTTTTGGTGACGTTCATAAAGTGCAAATTCTTAGCGTATTTCCAGAGTTCTTATGAAAATGGTCACTCAGCTGATTCATTAAAACACATTTAATTCTGTTCCTTTGTAAATGCTTATGTATTGTATCTGTAACAATATAATTGTGTTGTGTATTGAGTTGATTTATTGTATTTTTTTAACTTCCCTTAGCCGCGTTTCGCTACTTTTTTCTACAGAAGTCAAAATTCTTATTTCCTAAACAAATTCATTTCCTTTTCTAGTTATCACCAAAGCATGATTATATTATCCAGTAGGATGGTGGAGAAATCGGATTTACAGTTTCAAACAATTACGATGTTTATGAGATGTTTAAAGATTATTACTGTTTACAGGTTTCGCCTTACATTATGGTACTTGAGTGAAGAATAGGTAGGTACCTACAAACTTACAGGTTTTACATATGTATGGAGTGGGCTATTACTGCTTAGCCTTCCTGAGACGTATTGAAAGGTTGAAAAAAATATTTGCTACTTTTTACAAAACTTGTTTGACAATTAGTTTTAACTTAGATACCTAATTCTAGGACAGCTGAAACTTGGTTCACTAGATTGGAAAACTGACAACTCATCATCTTTGCTGTTCTGTTCAACTCGAGTTGATTAGATGAACCCCTATCAGAGTTACTTAATTTCTAATTTAACATATATATTAGTGGGTAGGTATATTTTAGTTAGTACGTTCTGATTTTCATTTTTCCAGGCAAAACTGAATTAACGTACTCAAGTGTAACTCCTCATAATCAAAGCAGGGCACCTCCCTTTTCTGATTTAGTTCAATAGGCGCTACATGGAAATGACATACCAAGAATCTCAGAATAAATGGACTTTATTTTAAAAAATAACAAAATGAATATTATAGTAATACACAGAACCTAGCCAGTTGTTATGTATAACACTCTACATCGCTTTATAAGTAGGTGCAATGGCTCCAAAAATTGTAAATAGGTAGATATTTCATTTTCTTCCAATATTTCCTTCATAGAAATCTGTTATGAGGCATTCTGACGATTCCTAGATTTTAACGCTTTTTCTTATAGCATTCCAGACAATAAATCTCCTTAGAAGCGAGATTAGGTACAAAAATCAGTTTTCCACCAAGAAATAAAGCACTATAAAAAGAAAGAGGTGAGGTCCGAGTTCGTTGGTGAGTAGTAAATTGCTATTTTTAGAAATGTGTAAATAATATATTACACAAAACTGCTAAAATTCGTTAAACTTTCATTTTTAGTAGGACGTTACACATTAAAAGAAAACACTCATAACTAAAACATTCTAACGTAGCAATTTTTTTGTAATTTGCCCCATTATATTTACGTTTAGTTGTCTTGAAAATTTGGTACCTACTTTGTGTGCAATGAAATTGTTATTATTAAATTTTATGGCAATAAAATGTTTTCTACATAATATTTTGCTTTACGAACAAATGTTTGAATTTTCGCTAATTTCACAGTTTTTATCCATTTTCTTGATGAAGCCTAAGTACGTACAAATGCCATTGAAATTTGGTGCATTATTTTTTTAACGTTCTAGTTCACAGTTGAGATGCTTTAAATGAGTACCTAATATTCTGCTAAAAATATAAATATAGCTGTTTTCAGCTTTATTTTGCCATTTTTAGTTTTGTTAGCACATTTTCTGGAATTTAAGCAATTTAGTGTGCTTAGAAAAAGTGTTCAACGAATTTTTCCTTTTATTTTGCAACGCTTGATTTTTTATCTCAATCCTAAGGCGTTCAATCGTCTGGAATGACATAGGTATATATATATGAAAAAGCATTTAATTGCGTACGTATCATACGTTAATATGTTCAACTTCAACTTTACAGGTAAAGTTTTTTAATTTTACTCAACCTTGTTGGTTGGTAAAATACCTTGTTGTTCTGAACGATTTTCTGAGTTGGCCCTCACCATTGATTTGCATTGATTGATCTGCATGTAAGTTGCATAAATTGTATCAGTAGAAATTTTTCATTAGGTTAGCCACCTATTTTTTAAGTGATGGTCCATGCGAAGAATCTGCATCTCCCAGAAACCGTCTGAAAACAGCAATTTTTATGCTCTCTGTGGCTATTCTCTGAAACAGATCTTGGACATAGTTAATGTCAATGAGAGAAATCTGTGTAGTAGGTATACTGTTTTACCTCCTTCAGCCATAATGGAATGATTGTGTTTACCTTCAACCTTGTTGAAATGATGATGTGCCTATGGAAACCATCAGTAAGGACCTACCAGATTGAACTCCGCCTCAACCACTTGGCTGATCATGAGAAGTCATTATTTTCTTTCCATTTCTTTTTTATAATAAAATAGCTTTATTTTTCCAAGAACCTTGCAGACATGCTCATTGTACCCACCTATCTATAGGCAAAAGTTAGCAGGTGTGAAGCTGCTGATAAAACCATCAACGATACGTAGCGACACTGTTAGATAAAGATTCCTTTGTTGAAATCTGGGTCTCAAACAAGGGAATGCGTTTTTTGGGATCAGAGTTGTAGATGAAGTCATAGGAGATTTTGCGTCTTCAGTATGTCTGCTGATCCTATCAAAATCATAACTGCTACACAAAATCCATAGGTACAAAAATAATAATTTGAACAGCTTTCTTCCGATAGGTATTAATTAATTTTCAGGATCAAAATGGACCTCTACTGATTTCTTAGTAAACCTCAAAGAATGCTAGGTACCTACTTCTACTTTCATGGTAATGATAATCTTCTCGCAGGTTCTTCTGATAACGCTCCAGCATAACTGTTGATTACAGAACTTGTGGTTGGCCTTCCTACCGTTAGGACCTAGTAAGTGAAGGTTATTAGAGATACAATAAAAGCAAGTCTCTTTAGCCTCTTTCTATCAACCTACCTCATACCTACACACGTGGACAGCCCTATTTCACTGAATATCCCTCCTGGAGTTGGTTATATCAATCAATTCACGGGTGAATCAGCAAGCCGACGAGAGAGCAAGTTGAATAACAAGAACACCATCTGTAGGGATGGCAGTGGATGAATACATTAATGAGTCAATGCCAGCGTCTTGAGTTTCAGCTAAGTAGCCTAGGTACTGCGAAGGGGTAGGAGGCGCTCCTCAAGCCAGCTAAAGGCAAGCACCAAGGGGTTTGGGCCCTAAACAAACCTGCTGGTCTCCTGGTTCGAATATTGGGAGTAGGGCTGACAACCCACCCCAAAAAACCCTTCAATTACGAATTCTCAACAACCGAAAATGCGTGGAATCTGAATGAATCGAAACTTGAAATGTTGGAAGTCTCTTCAGGGTAGATGCTGGCAGAAATTTAAAATGAACCACACTACATTGTGGACATTGCCACACTGCAGGATATCTACTGGAGCCTACCAAGCTTGATGAGTAGGTATATCCTATCAACAATTGAAAAGCCAAGAAAGAGATTATCGACCCTCAATATGTATGTTGTCAAATTATCAGGATAAGGGTCAAGAAACGCTGTCTGTTGTCTGTGATATTAGTTTAGTTTAGCTCTATTTATGCCTGCCAGCAGTATTTTTCAATTTTAGCCTCTAGTTTTTTGTTTTTTTGAGTCCTATTCATGTGCCAACCCTAGTCAGCCTCAACTGCAACCATTTCTTGTTTTTGTTATGACAATTTTGACTTCTAAATCCATGACCGTGTCCTATATTTTTTTTTTTTTTTTTTTTTTAAATTAATTAGATAACTTTAAATATTTTGACACCTAACTTTAAATATTCCTATATTTTGACACCGTGAAAGATCCTTGATCCCTGAAGATGGTTTTATATAAACCGAAAGCTCGGCGATAAGGACTTTTATTCGTTTCTTGACCCTTATCCTGATAATTTGACAACAATTGAAAAGCAGGTACCTACTTACCAACTATTTATGGTCCCTCCCGATGTCTGTTACCTTGTCGTGGTGGGAGGGCTTAATACACGGCTCACACTGCCTATTGCACGATAGTATCTCTTAGGAGTATACTGGGCAATGTGAGCTATTGCACTGGCAACTAAGAACAGATACCAATCCTCAAGACAAAGGTGTCCACGCCGTGCCTATGGTCTGCATGGTGCAGAGGGTAATGTGAACCTAAAACGGCTGCCCCAGGATACTGTCCGACCCCCTGGATATAATTAGTTTTACCCGTACATGCGGGGCTCTGCGCGAGTGGATAATTTATTTCCCTAGCTTCTCGTGGGAACAAAATGGACCACATAGAGAAAAATGAATAATAAACATCTAAAATTTCTTCAAGTGAACTTGCACAGGGCAAGGGGCGCGTCGGCGGTCCTGAGCGACAAGTTCACATCGGAAGACCACCACATTGCCCTTATCCAGGAGCCATGGGCCACTGAGGGCAAGGTGATGGGACTATCTGGACAGAACAGAAAGGTAATTTTCCACCGTGGCAAGGATAGGCCAAGATCAGCCATTCTAGTAAATAGCCTAGTCAAGTTTTTGACCACGCCTGAGTTCTGGTTCCAGAGACCTCACGACTATACTACTTGAGGACAGCAACGGAGGAAGATGTGTGGTCGCCTCAGCCTACTTTCCAGGGGATGAGGACGAGCCCCCTCCAGTGATGGTGAGGCAGCTAGTGTCACACTGCCAGGGACAACAGCTGCATCTCATCATTGGATGTGACGCTAATGGTCATCATCTGCTGTGGGGATGCAACGACATCAACAAAAGAGGTGAGTCCATTGTCCAGTTTCTGATGGCAGAAAATCTCGCGGTTTTGAATAGGGGCAGAGAGCCTTCTTTTGTTACTCGAACAAGGAGTGAGATTTTGGATATCACTGTGGCAAGTAGTTTCTATGCAAATAGGGTCACAGGGTGGCATGTGTCGGAAGAGGCTTCATTGTCGGACCATCGGATTATTGGGTTCTGCCTGGAGCATCCGAACTGCTTCACTGAGACATATCGGAGTCCTAAGAACACTAACTGGACTCTGTGTAATACTCTTCTAGCTGGACCTGGGCACTAATATCCAGACAACAAGAGATCTTGACCGAGTTAATGAACTCGTTTGGGCAGCCATTCAGCGAAGCTACGAGCTAAGCTGCCCAGTCAAGACTATCAGAACGAACAGGACTGTTCCATGGTGGAACAGGGACCTGGGTCTCCTTCGCAGAGAAACGAGAAGGGCGAAACGGGATGGGAGATGGCAGGCCTATAAAGCTATGGCCAGCTCCTACAGCTGTGCCCTTGGAAAGGCCGGGAAACTGTCCTGGAGGAACTTCTGTCAGGACATTACACAGTTGTCTGTGCTGTCCTAAGTGCAGAGAATCCTTGCCAAGGACAGACCAGCTGAGCTGGGCACTATACAAAAGGCAGATATACTGGAAGCTCGGAAGAGACCCTGGAGGAGCTCCTATGGGTGCACTTTCCAGGGTCTGCACGCATACACAGTGAAATCTTTCCACATCAGCATACTGATGACTTCTGTCGTGAAAGGAAAGCCTTGTATGCAGCTTCTGGCAGGATATTTACACCCCATAGAGTTAAATGGGCACTTGGCACATTTAAGCCCTATAAATCTCCGGGTCCGGATGGGATCATCAAAGCCATGCTACTTCATGGAGTGGGGGCTCTCGTGCCGGTGCTGGTAAAGATTTTTAGGGACAGTTACATGCTGAACCGGTGGTCTTTATTCCGAAAGCAGGCCGACAGGGCCATGCAAAAGACTACCGCCCCATCAGTCTCATGTCCTTCCTATTGAAAACCATGGAGAAGATTGTAAACCTTGTGATCAGGGAAGAGCAATTAACCCAGGTACCACTCCAGATGGCACAACACGCGTATCAGAGGGGGATATCTACTGAGACTGCTCTGAATGAATTAGCGGTGTTGATTGACAGGAGTCTGGAGGCCAAGGAAGTAGCTCTCTGCTGCTTTATGGATATAGGTGGGGCATTTGACAATTCGTCATATGACTCCATCATTAAGGTAGCAGAGGATCGAGATGTCGATCCGCAGATCACCAAATGGATATATACCATGCTGAAGGGCAGGGTTGTATCCTCGGAGTTGGGGGGAGCAACCGTCAGTGCCAATCCAAGTAGGGGATGGCCGCAGGGCGGTGTGCTCTCCCCTCTGTTATGGCTACTCGTGGAGATAGCCTCCTACAAAAACTGAAAGACAGCGGCTTTGAGATGGTAGGATATGCTGACAACATTGTGGTCATGGTCAGGGGTAAGTTCGAGGAGACAGCCCGCGAACGGATGCAGATGGCGTTGGATGTCGTACAGCAATGGTGCACGAAGGAGGGGCTATATGTGAACCCTGATAAAGTGACCCTTCTTCCGTTCACCAGAAGACAGTGACACCCCCAGTGGTCTGTCTGGGGGGCAGGCAACTTCCCTTCTGCACCAGGGCCAGATACCTGGGAGTCACCTTAGATCAGAAGCTAACCTGGACACCTCACATTAAGAGGGCCGTAGATAGGGCCATCTTTGTTATGGCGTCGGGCCGACGCATGTTAGGGAAGACATGGGGCTTGAGCCCAAAGATGACCATGTGGTTATATACCACAGTGGTCAGACCGATGCTGACCTACGGGGCCCTTGTCTGGTGGACAAAGGTCAGCCAGGCAACGGCTGTGAGTCAGCTGGCAAGGCTGCAAAGGATGGCGTGCATTGGGGTTACAGGCTCCATGCACACGAGTCCTACAGCTGCACTGGAGGTCCTTTTGGACCTTCCTCCTCTGCACATCCATGTGAGGTAGGTTGCCTTCCTGCAGGGAGTGAGGCTGTGGAGGAATGGCTTTTTAAAGCGGGAATCTGGGTGTACTCACCATGCCATCTTGAAGGAGGTTGCAGTGGATGAGTCATCGCTTAGTGTTTCCGATCGCATGCCGGAGACACGGAACTTTGATCTCCCCTTCACGGTCTACATTCATAGTAAATCAATGTGGTCAGAAGGGAGGACCCAATTCAAACGAGGGGCTACAGTGTTCTATACAGATGGCTCCGTCATAAATGGTAGGGCTGGCTCGGGTATTTTTGGCCCACGAACGGAGATTTCAGAATCTCTGGAAACAGTCGCCACCATTTTCCAGGAAGAAATATATGCCATAAGCTCCTGCGCTGACAGACTGGTGAGTCGTCAAGTGAATGGAGCAACAATCTACGTTTTATCAGATAGTCAAGCAGCCTTCTTTCAGAGCACTAGCAGAAGGCACTAGCTTCTTTCACCATCTCATCGAAGCTGGTGTGGGAGTGCTTGACTAACCTCAAGACCCTTGCCAGGAACAATAAGGTTACATTGCTGTGGTGCCCAGGGCACCAGGGGGTGGAGGGGAATGAACAAGCTGACGCTCTCGCTAGGAAGGATGCTGCTTCTCTCCCTGTGGGACCAGAACCCTTCCTGGCACTATGGAGAGCTTTCTCCTCGGAGAGCTCACCAAATGGGAGTATGGCTCCATGTCAAGGGCCTGAGGTAGGCGAAACAATTTATTCACTTCTCTAGGAAGAGAGCTAAGGAGCTGCTCAGCCTGGGGAGAAGGGAGCTGAGTATGGTTGTGGGGCTCTTGACTGGGCACTGCCCACTTAGATACCATCTCCATAAAATGGGCCAATCAGACTCCAGTCTCTGCAGCTTTTTTCGGGCGGAAGACGAGACGGCAAGTCATGTGGTCTGCCATTGCCCTATATTGGCAAGACATCGCTTTTTGAATTGGGGCAGAACCTCCATCGAGCCCCAAGACATTAAGAAGGGGGAGATTAAGACTCTCCTCGCTTATGCCAAAACGTGGTGGGGAAGGATTGACTTCCCAGCTGTGGCTGGCATTGGTGATATGGCGCCAAGCCAGACTGGGGCTGTGACCCAGTAACTTACCGAGTGTGGAGCACTCGGGTTCCAGGTGGAGCCTGAGGGCGGGCAGGAGTGCCGGAACCAGGCAGATAGTGATTGGTTTGGCAGGGCTGTCGGTATCGGGCAGATCTAGTGTCTGGGATGGGGAGGAGGTACAATGCCCTTCTCCAGCTACAATAGGCCATTGTGGCCTCAGGGCTAAAAAACAATTTATGGTGAAGAAGAGTCTGAAGTAAAGGCTACTCAAGTACAGGACCATAAAAATGTGAGAATTTGCACAATGCGGATTAGGAGTTTAAATTTCTCAATTTATCCCTAACATAGGTACCTACATTTCCCAATTGAAGATAAAGATTGTGAGGAGAAAGGTGTCGTGTATGGGACGTGGAAACATATTTTGACCGTCTGTCTTGTGGGGATGCAAAATTTGCACTCGGAAACTTCAATGCTAGAATAGGCAAAAAGATTAGGTACCTGAGACTAACCATCGCCCTACACTAAACATCAGGTGACAAGTGATAGGCACCATATTGCGATTTTCGGATTTTGCCAGAGAAAGGGACCTCAGAGCCTGCAGTATCCAGTTTACTCACTAATCTTCAAATCTGTCTGTATGTCAGCTGATAGTCTGAAAGAAAACTAAATCGGTCATACCCTCATGGATACCACCTAGTAGACACCTTGCAGAATGCTAGGTTGTAAGAAGCAGACCATTGGACTTGGAATATTTCATGCTGAGAGCTAAAACAAGCAGAATCTGGCTCCTAGAGGCAGGAAGACAGCTTCTGGAACATTTATCAGGTACAAGATTGATAGATTCAAGTTCGAAGGTGTGAGCAAGAATTTCCAAGTAGCTGCCGAACAAAAACTCAAATCTGTCTTATACAGTGATGACCAAAGAACCTATGAGCGGCGTGCAAATACAAGTGAATACAAAATTCTTAAAACTGCACTGAGGGAGTCAGCCAAAAAAGTCTTTGGAATGTAGAACATGAAACCTAATCATGATAAAAAGTTCCTGTCAAGCAGCACGATCGTATAATAAGCACATTTTCATGAAGTATTATATTATACGATGTTATCTTAATAAACAATCATATTTATGTTCTATTATTTCGAAGTTGGGGCATTTCAAGTGTTATGAGCAGATCCTTATGATATAGGACAAGAAAGAGATTTCTGATGAGTGGAATCTCTCAATACGCAAAAACAACAATAAGGGCTATTGCTATGTACAGCATACAAGATGTTGAATGGGTTGCTGGGGCTATTACATTACCTAGCTCACTTCTCCCCATATTAAACAAAGACACCCCTCTGGGGGGCCCATTGGGGGGGGGTCTAGTGCTCTTTTTAATTGTGCATCCCCAGTTATGATAGAAGAATTAATGGAGCCCCCTAAGCCGTGCCAGACAAAAGGAACAAGGGGTTCTTGGAGAGACGCTTGAGGCCCCCCAGACAAAGGCCTTAGCAATCCTCTCCTTCTTTTCCACTGCTGTAGTAAATGCCCTCCATTGTGCCCATTGTGAGAGGGCTTTTGGTTCCATGTGTGGCCATGGGTTCTATGTCAGATAGAAGCATCTTGTGAGGTTAACACTGCAATCGATGTAAAGCTAGAGTGGTCCAGGTACCTATGCTTCTGAGGATTTGTAGCTTATGACAGCAGAGGGATATGGGGCCTCCCCCAAACCTCCTGCTGGCCTAGGGCTGCAGCCTGCCGTTCATATATCCTCCTCTTGGACATCTGGTGATCTTCTTGACCTGCAGACTGTGGTGTTGAGGCTCAGGGAGCAGGTAGGCAATATTGATGGTTAGGAGACTGCCTACCTGCAGAATCAGATGGGATAGGCTGTGAGGATTTGTCCTCTGCATAATTCACTATTTAGGCTGTGTCACCAAAAAACAGAGAGTTTGAAGTGAGCTACTTCAGAAAATCTCGCAACAATTCATTTATTTGCCCGTCAGTTCCTGACATCGCTTTTGTAGATATGCTAGACATTATTGCTCATCTTCCTCATCCAACTGGAGAAGGGTGTGACCGGACCAAAGGAAAGAAAATCTTCAAGTTCCCATTTCACAAAATGATTGCGAAATAAAAAATGAAACAAAATAAAGAAAGTTTCAAGAGAAAAACTCTTAAGTCATTGTCAAAGGCAAAGTCAGAAAAAAACTCCTAAAACCCCTACCTACCTTTTTTCGTTCATGTTTTCTGAGTTTATTGATTCGTTTTTATTGAAAGATTTGCGCTTATTATATTGCGTGGTTATTGATAAAAAATTATTACTTCTGTTAACGTTTTCAAGGTGTTTTTGCTGCTTTTAGTAAGAATAAAAATGTCTTCGTTAACTATATTCTTCATGTTTTCTCAAAAATACCAAGCGTTCCAAGGTACAACACGCCCCGTTTCAAGGTACACGAGCGTTGTTGTACCTTGGAACAAAAACGTCCCTTCGGATTTGCTTTATAGCTTCGCCTATGCTTGATGGAATCACAATTTTGGCACGTATAACTGTTAGTCAAGACTGCTGTAAGGTTTTGAAGCCGAGCAATACTGATTAATTTCGAAGCACTATCTTCAAAAAACTGAAAAGTGTTCCAAGGTACAACGGTCTCCCCTACCTACTGGAAGTCACTCTTGAATCCTCCCACCCACAACTCTGGTCAGCCAGTAGCGTCCACCAAGGATTCATTATGACAGCAATATGTGCGCAACAGTGCTTCATGCAAGACTTGTAAGTACCATGTCAAAAACATCACATCACACATCTTCTGGGTTTAATCCTATTTCTGCTTGACACTGAAACAATGTCCAAATAATGTTGAGCTGCTCATCCTCAACCCGTTTCTTTTGGTGGTGTGGTGAATTTCACACCACAAATCGCTTCGACGGCCCTTTTAAGGGCCACCAAAGATCAAGCTAAACACTCACTCCGTGAGCCAAGATATTTAAGACAGCGAAATACGCCAGAAAAATTACCTTCCCAACATGACAGGAAAACTATACAAACGAAGGTAACAAGAAACACAAGTTTCAACAATAATGAGAAAATGTCCTTCAAACAATCAAGGACATTTTACTCAAAGTACTACGGACCAAGAACGGGCGCGCACAAGGTCCTAACAGGAGTCAGTACTCCCAAACTAAAACAAGCCAAACTCTCACTGCAAGAGAGGAGTTCCGCGCACCGGCAAGTTGACACGGACAACTCGCCTTCCCGCTTAGTGCCCTTGGCTCCCGCAAGGACGCACGGGGCGAGGACAAGTCCACCTAAAACGCCCTTGAGACTGGCAAGGTCACAGAACTCGCAATCCCATTGGCCGGCGGAGACTGAGCGCTCCAGCGGCGGACGGGAGAAGTTACCACTTCGCCCCATCACACACAGGGCGCGAATAACTGCCGCCAAATAGAACAGCCAATCACAGAGCACCCGGGCGGAGCAGGAGGTATAAATATACCCCGACGGCCCTGCCGGGCTTACCGATCCTGACCAGACTACGAAGAAGAACGGAATTTGCTACCCCACTCTGGACCAAGAAGCCCTCGCCACCCGGTTACACTTCGTAACTGTCCGAGAGGTTCGAGGCCGGGTAACCCTCAAGAAAATGCACGCACCGGGTTACTTAGTGCAAGGATCCTGGGCTCATAGGAAGCTTCACTTTCTCGTCTGGTCGAACCCACAGTGCGACCCCGTGTTCAATAGGAGGCCTCACCTCCTAGCACCCCGGTCTGCACGTTCAAATAGTCCTTATCAGGACTAAGAGGCTAATAAAAAACCTTCAGTCCTTTTCAGGACTTGAGTCGCTCTCTAGGTAAGCGAACTCACGATTCTCCCGGAGATGGAACGGTCTCCCACTTTCCTCTCTCCCGGGATGCAATCGCCACAGGGAAACACGGAAGCTAGCTTTCCCGTGACCAACGCACTCATCCAAGCGGACCACGGCGGAATCAACACAGCCGATGTACCAACGCTCGAACTCCCAAGCACAGTGCCAATGTCCGACCATAAAGCGTTTTCTCTACCTTCTCTATCAGAAGCCTCAATACAAACTAAGCGTCCTTTTCAGGACCTACAAGGGCCTTCCTGCACAAACCCTGACTCAGCTTACCAATCCACATTCGACAAACATTACCTATGTGGCAATTTATTCGACACTCAGCTTTCAACTATACACACTGTCATGGAAGAACACGGCCTTCCATTCGACACCTCTTTTCAGAGGACAGACACAGCAGCCTACGGAGGTCCAACCACGGGCTTCCGCCCTTTTCAGTCGTCTCCCACGACACCAAAAGTACCATACGACTACGGTCCTTTTCAGACCCAAAGACTAGATACCATAAAGAGTTCACATCCGATAACCACGTCTCCACATTCATCCCATTTTTTTACCCAAGGGAATAACCCACACGATCCTACAGCGGATCATTACATTTTACCTTAACCAATTGTCCTCGTGGTGTTGAGGGACCTTCGTTTTTAATATTGACTATGTTTTTTTCTGAACCATAAAGGCAAGATGTTTCTCAAGTCAGGAGGTGAGATGTCAAGGGATGTTGCCATTGCGGATATAGCATGCCAGGACGATCCTTTGTTAGGTACTACTCCTCTTCAACCTGGTTGGGCTTCTTTGGCCTTGGGTGAGCTGCCAGCTGAAATAGGGTTTGATCTGTGTGAAAACGAATGGAGAAATGTGTCATTCTTGTCGTTTCTTCGATTTTTTCGAAGTTGCTATTACGAATAGCAATAAAAAGAACATCACCAGGTGATTCAGCGTGAATAAATACCCCAAAATCATGTATCCTATGAAGCAATTGAATACCTACCTAGCTTCAAAAACTCGATATTTCAGATTCGGCATCCTCCTTAGTGCCCGTTTGTGGGGACTCAACAATTCGAGTGATGGGTAATTTTTCCATGAAATTTTACCTATGCAGATTTCGAATGTGCAATAAAAAATGCGGATCCCTATTTGAAAAACGCGAGTTCGTGTGATAGATAATCAAAATCTGATTTCACGATTGAATGAGATTTAAGGAATCATGGGTAGTTAGGTAGGTACCTAACATTTAAAGTTTTTGGCAAGTATCTTTTAAAATTCAGAAAATGAATAGCTGGTCCATTAAATTTTAGACACCTTTTATATAAAAAAAGGATTCGTTTCAGAATGTCCGTTTCTTTATTGAAACGAATTTCAGTTAAGAAAATAATCGAAAATTCCGATTTTAAAATTTTTGGAGCCATTGCGATAACTTATTTTACTTTGAAAGTTAGGTACCATTAAAACCACGTTTTTCAAAATAAATTCTCAATTTTCTCATCTATTTAGCAAAGTCAAAGCGACATTAACTATACCGCTGGAAAGACTAGGTACCTACCTAATTAAATGAAGCAGTTTTCGCTGAAGTTGATGGTTTCAAACACTAATTTTGAGGAAATAGCAAATTTTTAAACATTTTTTTAATTTCCCAATTTCTAAAAGAATTAACGTTTGTTTCTCAATAAATGAGACTGAATGGTGCTATACAAATACGAAAATATTTTTTTCTTAAAATAATTTTAACGTTGACTCCGAAAATGTGGTCAAAAATTGGGAAAAGTTTATTTAAAGGGGAGAAATGTGAATTTTTCTGACAAAAAACTTATGTCGGCAACAGATTGAGCTAGGAGTTGATGGCATTTTGCTCCATTTTCGATTTAGTTCTACCTGATTTGTTTGTTTCACACTATGTCACGGACACCTGGTTTAGGAAACAATGTCCGACATCAATGGGTGAAGTGATGTTAGAGAACAACACGTTTTGAGAGTTTCGACGGTGGTCACTGGGCCGTGAGCAGTTACTAACCAAGATAAACTGTCAGGAGATAAAACATAAAACTACTGGCAAAACCACATAAATTCTATCGTAATCAGAGAAGAGGATGATGGTCAGTAAACATTCGATCCGCTTGTAAATCTTCACTGCGTAATTGTTGATAGGTACCTACCTGTGGAGGCTAGGTAGGTAACGCACAGCTTCTATTCAACATTCCTTTGGTGGCCTCATCTAAACTTGTTCATCAATCCAAGTAGTAGGTACCTACTTATCCACCACTCATAAGTAGTAGGTATGTGTCTATAAAAATATAGTGCTTCCGTGAAACAGGCCCTAATGATAAATTATACGACGCTACCCTAATAATTCGACGTAGGTAGGTACAGCGACAGTCAGCCATGCCACCAAATATTATTCAGAACGGTCTACAACGTAAAATGCAAGTAGAATGTTGATTAAAAAGTTCCATTCATGCAGCATGATCGTATGAGCGAATATTCTTTCAGTGATATTATGTTATATTGTATTGAAATTTGAGTACAAAGAACTTGTTACCTAATCTACCCATTTTATGGCAAAAGCTCGTTCTAAATACCTACTTGATAGTCTGCTATTCAGAAACGATTTTCGATTTTTAGAATTTTTGCAGTTTTTTACCGATTTTTCAGCAAATATTAATGAATTAAGTACATGTTCAGCATAATTTTGCGCAAAAATTTGTTAATGTTCTAGTTTGTAATTAATAGGCTTCTTTTAACCAAAATACTGCTAACAAATATAAATTAACCGATTTTTAAATTTTTAGCCGTTTAATGATTTTATGAGCGCATTTTTTTTTTTTTTTTTTTTTTTTTTTTTTTTTTTTTTTTTTTTTTTTTTTTTTTAAACCAATTTAATGTGCTCGCAAAGTGCTGGCCAACGAATTTACCCTTTCATTTGGTTCAAAGGTTGACTTTTTGGCGCAAGAATGGCATTTTTATCTCAATACCAAGGACTATCGTCTGGAATGACACACACACTTTTTTTAAATCAAACCCCCAAAGGCGGAGGGGAGGACGGGACACCATTTTAACGAGAAAAAAAATTTAAAGAGAGGGGAGGACGCCCAGGACCCCCACAGGCACAGCAAAGGGTGTCCACTGTCCCGGGACTACCCCTTGAAGACCTCACAGAGGTGGCTAGCCTGCCGGCCGGTTCGAAAATGGCGATAGGCATGGGCCCCAATGCCTCCTGAAGTCCAATCTACCCACAGGGAACAAATGGGGGATTCAGAGCACTGCCGGGGTTCTCAACCATCTACTGACTCATGTAGAACAGCAGCAAACTCAACAGATGAGCTGGGTTTCGGAGCAGTTGGTGTTGCTCGGTTGAGGTGTACTGGGCAATCTCCCAGCTCGAGCCCCTTAAGGTGAGCAGGTGCTGGCAGCATAAGGATGGGATGATGGCCGAAAGAGAGACAACACCAAGCCCGCCTGCCTTGATCGGTGTGTGGGTATAGACACTTGGGAATCCAGGTGGGAAGCCTAGCCGGGAGCGCACAACAGAGTGAACTTCACGATCTATCTCAACCAGTCTCCCTGCAGTAAGGCTGCCGAAGACTAACTAAGTAGGTTAGCTTTGGCAGTAAGTACGTGAGAAGGAGGCACAGCTTCTGCTGTGGCTTCAATGGAGCCTTGGTGATATGAACTAATGTTCCATCAAGGTCCACACGGTTTGCAGCTACAGTAGCCACACCAATGAAGTCAACTGCAATGTACTGCCAGACTACCAACACAGATCGGGCGGGGATCGATGTCTGTCCTAAGACAAAGCACCACCTTCACCTTATGCTGGCAGCCCGACGGGACCTAGGCGACAGATCTACACTTGAACGTTTTTCCCACAGGACAGAAATTCATGGGTTTTTCATGTTTCTCAATATGAACAATTTTTGAAACAACTAATTTTCTCCCCCACAGGGGGAGGGGGGAACCAGGTCCTACAGGGTTGGGGTTCCTGCTGCCCTGAGGAAGTGTTGCCTTTGGTTTGCCTTAGGTGATAGGCTAGATGCTGATCCACGTTTGTTCCTCTGATTCATCAGACATAGGAGAATAGTGTTGCACTCTATATCCTTTTTTCCTGTTCTCCGTTCAACTCTCCCAACATGGTCATCACACAAACACGCGAGAGGAGCAAGGCTTGTGCTATAACCCCTGGTGGCCTCAAGAATTTGGAGGAGGGAGCAGCAGCTTCGGTACATCTGCTGAGAGAGGTAGCTAAGGGTCCCAACGCCACCTCACCAGCAGCCCATGGCCTCACCCTGAGTAACATGCAAAAAAAAAAAAAAAAAAAAAATCACCGGTGATGTGATGATGACGATTTTTGCAACCAATTTATTTGATTGACTAGCTGATCAGTTTGTGACCCATCTCGTCAAATTGGGTCCAGCTGTTCTCGAGTTAGAGCGCTTTTACGAGGATACACATACATACATAGGTACATACATTCATAAACGGACAAAGTGAATACAATAACGTTTTTTAAATCTTTTAAAAATCCATATCCGAAAAGGAATCATAATTGCCTCAATGGTCAAACACTCCATTCAGCGGATGCTGGCCCAAAACAGACTACCTACTTTTTTGCTAGTCATGATGGCTAGCCCAATCTCCCTCAGGAGCAAAAGCAAAATTTCTTGAGGTTATACAATCTATCTAGGTACACCTCAGGTAACTACCCTTCAACCTGGAGGGAGGTTGTCATAATCCCTCTGCGTAAAGAGGAATAGTCCATGAAGCCGGCAGTTTTAGACCCATCTCCTGCATGACCAAGATCCTGGAAGCTACGATCAACAACTGCCTGGTATGGTTTCTTGAGAGCCACTTCTTTATCAACCAGTATCAGGCTGCTTTTTGAAAATGCTTCTCAGCGGTTGACCAACCCTCTGCTTTTGAGAGTTATATCCTTTCTGGTTAGGGAGTATGCCATTGATGTTTTTTGACCAAGCCAAAGCCTATGACACCACTTGGCGCCAGAACATCATACAAAGGTCACAGCAGTGGAGATGAGGAGAGCCTATGCTGGGCTTCCTCCACAGCTTTCTCTCTAATCACAAAATCAGGGGGTACCTAGGGAAGTCTTCTTCAATCTCCATCTTTAGGAGAATGGCATCTCTCAGGGCTCAGCACTTTGTTGCATTCTGTTTATGGTCGCTATAAATGGCCTCTCTGATAACAACCCAAAGAATATTCGTTCCTTACTATATGTGAATGACTCAACTATCCTCCTCTGGGTGATGATCTGAGGAATGTGTGTGATAACTTGCAACATGCTATTGATACCATCTATCAAACAGCAAGCATGCAAGGTTTAAGTTTTTCTCTGGCAAAAACTGCTTCCATCCATTTTTACATAAAGTGCATGATGAGTATCCACTCTCAAATGGTGGAGATACACTACCTTACTCCACTTACCCACATTTCCTTGGACTCTTAGTTGACTATCAACTGCGGTAGGCCCTGTATATTGAGTACCTACCTACCAGCACCATGCTACTATGCAAGGTTGCCCGAAGTTCTTTCAAATTACAGGTAGTTGGGGTGCCCAGATGGATGTCCTCCAAAGGGTTTTCCATGCAGTAGTACACTCTCACCAATTTTTTTGCCCCGTTTCTTTGCACAGTTTGCAGATTGTGGTTTAGTAAGATACTCCTTGCTGCATAAGCTGGAATGTATTTTAAACGAGGATCTTTGTCTGGCTACTGAGGCCTTGGTATTACTCCTACAACCTCCCTTCAGGTACTTGGGCCTAGCCAGCCACTCACGATTCAGCAAAATCTACTTGAACTATGCTCTACTTGTGCTATGTAGAGCACTTGTGCTATCTCTTCATGGCTTTTGTGCTGTTTTCTGCACGACATGCACATGCTACTCCCCCCCCCCCCCCCCATTACCATCCCCCTCAGATGATACGTATGCTAAGCTCCAAACTCAAACTCCCCCCTTGGATATTTGTGTTCAGAAGCTCACCAGGTGGAATAGTACAGATAGGTACTCCCTGGTTCCATATGAAGTGCCCCCCACCCCACTTTGGACCTAGGCTCCTAGTCTGAGTTACGTAATTTATTATCTTCACATGAGGATGGGTATCAAGGGCAATACACTCCCTGCACATCCTCAGATGCCACTACAATAAGGCAACCCAGCAATAGGTATGCCAGACTCACTATCCTGTTCATCGATGGCTTAAAGACAATTGATGGTGTTAGCCGTATGGAGCCCCAGCTTTCAAGTCACTATAGACACCACCTGTCGCTTTTGTGTTCACAGCAGCACTGTGGCAATGACACTGGCTGTTTGACACAGCCAGTTGTAACAAGGAGAGGATGGATAGAGAGGAATTACTCCTTCAAAGGTGAGAGGCAATTAACCTGCTACGCCCAGATTTATCCTGAATGTTGAATCAACGTCAGGGATATCCCCAGCTGCAGTGTAAGAATCGAGAAGGAGGAACTACTCCTATCCATCACACTTCCGGGGCTTTCATAAAGCAGGGGGGGGGGGGGGTGGGGTCTAGTTGGTCCTAACGTTTAACCATCCCGATCGCTTTACTCGCATAGATGCTATGGGCCAAAAACGGGCGAAAAAGTGTGTTTTTCTACGCGCGCACGCTTGGCACGCTTGGCAGGGGGTCACGGTGGGTGGTGAGGGGGGGTGAGCGGGCGGTGGAGTGAGAGGAGGCGCCGGCGCCGCGGCACCTTGTGGTGGGTACGGCGCCGGCGTTCCTTCGAGGCATGAATATATGTTTTTTTCAAGGTCATATTTGTGTGTTAATACCAAAGCTTTTCCTACGCATATTTAATAACATATCCTCTCGACTTTTCGTACGTACTTAGATAATGATATTATTAAGGCAATAACTATTTGAATAGATAGGAGCTCAAATCGAGAAATATAAACATGCGTATATAATTATAGAAGTATAGGTTGTGGCAACTCGAAATAGGACACGCCGAGGAGTCTGGACGGGCCTTATGAAGTACGCTAGCCAACTAAAACTATGATCATACTCAATTGAAAAAATAATAAACCTTTGTGAAATAATTTGCAGCGTTTTTTTAAAAGGGGTTAATGCCCATTCTGCCTATTGGTGGGAGGAAGGTGTGCACCAGGACATTCAATAATAGAGGGGCTGGGATGGGGGCGAGGTTGTAGCTCAAAACCAAGCTCTGCTAACATGTAACAACAAAAGGTGATGGATAGAGAGGAATTACTCCTTCAAAGATGAGAGGCCATTAACCTGCTACACCCAGAGGTAATCCTGAAAGCTGAATAAACGTCAGGGATATCTCCAGCTGCAGCGTATTCAAGAATCGAGAAGGAGGAACTACTCCTATCCATCACAGAGTAGAGAATTATGTGATCTGTAGAGAACGTTAGGACATGCTGTTTCCAATTTATATCATTTTAATAGTAGGTAGTAATGAATGGTGATTTGGATCAACGTCTGGTTTTTAGCAAAAAACAAACTGCTTTTCTGTGCTCCCACTCCATTTGCCCGATTCGCTCCCTTATTACTAATTCAAACACCTTCCAAGGATGATTAAAATTCTATATTCAATGCGGGTGTCTGCAAGGATCTTCTCGGACAAGTTATGATGTTGGTAGAGTGTGGGCATCATTTTTCATCTGCCTGGTTTCTGAATGAAAACCATAAGCAAGAGTTCTTGATATGAGCACCTATAGACAAATGCCTCCTGATGAAAGATATTCATGGAAAGAAGAACATAAAAGGCATTAAATTACTTATTAGTCTACAAGGTAAAATACCCTAAGTAGGTAGGGTATAAGGGCCTAGTTATATACCTACCTAAAAACTCAATTATTAATAATACGAAGGTTTCTGGTTCATGATTACGTTTCTGGCGTCTTGTTGAATTCATGTGGTGGATGTTCGCATCCACGTGATTCTCCAAGTTTCGGATGGTAGGTACAAATATCCAAGCAATATCTCTCACAAACTAGTCAAAGTATTGGAGAATTAGTGAAAGCCAAATCTGTGCAGGTTCCCTCCTATCCAGGTTATGAATAATAAATGATAAAATTGTTTGTAAAACAATAAACGTAAATATTAACTACGTAAGGTAGTAACATGGGATAAGTGTAACACATGGTGGTCCTATGGGTGTTTGAGGGAATGTCACCACCAGTATATGTTCATTACACTATGGAACTACAATCAGGGTTGCCAGGTGGTATAGGGCAAAAACCGGACACTGATAAAAGCGGAATAAAAATACTCATTAAAACACCAAACAGTCATAAGCCATGCTTGCACAGTTATTGATATACAGTTTCATATTATACCTATATATTTAATTATATATTTAGTAAATAATAAATAATATCACTTGTCGACTGTGATGGGTGGTTTCAGACAAGTTTAAGGAATTTTGAGTTAAACTAGTTCAAAAATGTAGTAGAAAACAGTCATCTATCTCATCCCTCAATCATAATCGAGATATACCTAATTAAAAAAAAGAAAGATTTTCAGAGAAAATATTTTTATTTAGGTAGCATTAAAATCATGTTTCCCTACTTCAAGTTAACCAAATTTAATTTTCCGGCAATTTTTTAGCAATGAGTTTTCTAAATTGTGTCTTTTGATTCTCAAAAAAATACCAATTAAATATCATACCACCAGCTGAAACATGAACTGTTTTGAAGAATTAATATTTATAAAAATCGATGAAACATAAAGTATATTAAAAAACTGAAGATTGTAAAATCTAAACTGCCCAAAGTAGTAATGGTCGCTACACACGTTCCTTTCCTCCCTCCACAAAAAGGAGGAACGTCCTTAAAGGAGGTAGTGAAGGAACGTGTGTAGCAATGAAGGAGTGAGGAAAGTAGGAAGCTCCTATGTAGAAAGGAAGGAAGGTCCAGCCCCCACTCTTTCACCACGGAGGAGCGTGTTGAGGCATTTTTTCTTTCCTTTCTTCCTACTTTTCCCTGTTTCCCCGTCATTTGTACCAACTCCTGTTACCATCTGTTATCAATCATCTGGTGTTTTGAATTTGAAGTTCATCATTCGTATTTGTGCTTTTTTTGTCGTCAATTCGCCGGTGTTTTGAAATGTCCGATGAAAAAGGAGTGTTAAGACAAATTATTGACACGTTAAAGCAGTTACCTCACATGTGGGAACACTTGTAGGGAAATTTCCCAACAAACAGAAAATTCCCCCACAATGGGTAACACTGAATGACCATGGGTAGGAAGGGAAAAGGTGGGATGGACAACAAGCGTAGCAGTCTGAGGAAGGAAGAAAAAGGAAGGAGCGTCTGTTGGAACCGTCCTCTTTGAGGAGGTGAGGAGGGAGGAAGAAAGGGAAGGAACGTGTATGTGGCCTTAAGCTTTTGAACATTTGGTCAACATTGTGATTCCGTTTCAATTTGGTAGATACATTTTAGCTGGATTTTGAGAAAAACATAGTCCCAGTTGCGACAAGGGGGTGAAAGAAGTGTAATTATGATCGCAATTGTGGTGAACTCACCACTTATCACCGACCCTTTTCAGGACCACCAAAGACCCAGTAAGACATATATAAATCCATTACAGCAATCATTTTAAGGTTGACCGATACAGTCGAAACAACATCCCACTATCGAAGGAGCCTGGTTAAAAAATCAAAAAACCGGTCATTTTTTGCACTTTGAATGAAGACCTGACGTTTAGCGTTGAGCAATTTTTGCCCTAACACCTGGATAAAAAAAGGTGCTCTTACCCCAGATTTTTTTGGACCAGGTGTAAGTGTTACCCATGTGAATGGGGCAAGTGTAACCCTCGTCTTGTTTGGGTTACACTTGCTCCAGGAGTATACACCCCCCTTTAATAAGAAATGTGTGAGTAGAGAGTAAGTTGAGTGTGTAACGGCCCAAAAATATTTAATACCTCGACGGGAGTTCGAATTCGCGTCGTCACAACTACGAGAAATTAATTTCTCGAAGTTGCGACACTCTAACGATCAGAGCTAAGAGGCCATAGTTATCAAACCTCTTCGACTGTGAGAGTTATTTTCCTGGAGTGTAACAAGTGAGAGAGGCTGAGGATGTATGAGCCTGTTTTCACTATACCTAGTTTTCTGTTATCAGATAATGGTTAGATTTACTTAGTAATTAGAATAATTGAGTTCCTACCTAATTAGTAGAGAAATTATAGAAACCAAGTACTATTTTAGTTTTAAACATGAGAAGTTACTTAGGTACTCAAAAAAAAGTTTAGTTCCTTGAAGTCGAGTCATATTTAAGAGTGAAATTAAATTACTTAATCGGAAGTCGACTTATGTTTGAGAGTTATGACTAATGTAAATTCAATGGCTATTATGCAGATGGTAAAAGCTTTCGAATATTGTATATTTGATACCTACATGAAAGGTTAAGTATGACTCCAAATCTAACTCTAGAAAATTATTGCTGAGTTCATGAATTGTGATTTTAAAATAAGAAGTACCTACCTTTTTTCACACAGGGAACGTTCAGGTTTGGATATCCCTTAATTCGACCATCTTTCACGGCTGTCAGCTTATTTGTTATTTAAGGCAATTTTATAATCCCCATTTTGACATGGTAAAGCGCTGAAAGGAAACCTAAATAAACTTTTTTCTGAGTATTTTTAGTGTTATTTTTTAATACACTTGCCTCCAACAAAATCGTGCCATGTTTAAGGTGAAAATAAGCCAGATTTACTTGCCCCTCATACAAGTGTAATTTTGAACCAAATGTTATATTGTGCGTTACCTACTAAGAATGTACTGGAGCTTGCAATATCAAAATTGGATAAGTTATTGTTAATAGTATGACAAACCTATGGTAAACATTTCAATTCGATTGATGGAATTTACAGGTGTAGTGATCATTTTAATTTTGATTTTCTGGGTTACACTTGCCCCAGTGTAGGTACCTTACCTATCTGTGAACGTGAAACTCAAGAATTTTGACAACTTTATTGGTGCATTAGTAGAGGTGAATAACAAGAATGGCAATCGTATTTTATTGATAAGGATTTACTTACCACTACCCAGCTGTTAGGACTGTATGTATAGCTCTCTCAGGATTTAGAAGTGCAGAAGGACCAGGGACGGGGCAGTGGCGGGCTGATGCGAGATTGGGCCATTTGCGGCCCCCTCCCCTCCTCTTCCATAAGTGCCCCCTCCATTCTCAGAAGTGAATTTGCGGATCGTGATTCGCGGGAGCTCGCGGTGAACAGGGAATCCCGAATTACGATCCTCCAATTCACCCATGAGAGAGGGAAGAGGAGGGGAGGGGGCCGTGAATGGCCCAGTCTTGCATCAGCCCGCTGCAGCGCTGTCCCACTCCTTTTGCATTTTTATAACCTGAGAGAGCTATACCTACCTACATTTCCATGATTCGACATCAAAGCTCGACTTTTGAAGCCTGTTGTAAATCGAATCATCGTTTAAATGACCCTGTGCATGTGCATTGAAGCCCATTGAACTAAGTTTCGATGTATCGACCTCGGAACTACTAGACCACAAATATCTACCGTTAATATTCAGTACCTACCTATACTCCACACCAAAAGTTAGGTCTCCAACCAAGGACCTGACATGTATATGAAAAAGCGGTTTCATTTCAGAATGTCTCAAAACTGATTTCAATTAAGGAAATATTCGAAAATTTTCATTTTAAAGTTTTTGGAACCACAGAGCCATTGCAATAGTTTCATCTTCTAAAAAAAATCTCTAAAAGGAGTTAGATAAGAAAAGTTGGGAAAAAAACGAAGATTTCGAGGTTTTTTCCGAATTTTTATAAATGAAACCGACCTATTTGAGGTAGCCAGATTCAGGTTTAGATTCATCGGGCCAAAAAACATTAAGCTCCATTGAGAAAAAACTTCCACCTTCTCCTTGCTCTCTGTACAGGTACAGGCCCTTTTGAGCACCACTTGACTGGCCAATAAGGGTTTTGGGAGTGGAAAACACCAGTCACTAGGTACACAGCATGTCCCGCTGTGGACGCCCCTGCCGACCTGAATTTGAACTAGCGTCCACTGGCAATGGAAATAAGCTCCCTTTTGAGTACATAGCTAAGTTCTATGATCATTTATTAGTGTAGTGGATTTATTGTCTGATTATGCGGATCTGTCCTATATGGAGAATTTAACTATGTTAAATTTGGTGTAGGTAATTCGAGTGGGGTATTGAGACCCAAGATTTCGCTCAGCAGAGAGCGGAGTTGGACGCTGGAAGTGTTCTCTGGTGGAGGTGTCCTTGGGGCTGAATAACCTGGGCTTTGTCCTTGAATGGTGGAGATTCCGTGGTCCTGTAAAGTACCCTTAAAGGGGTTGGTACTGTTTAGGTCAGAAAGAGGTGTAGTATGATGAACCATCTCAGGTACCCGCGCGTATTGAGCTCAGTTACAATATTTGCGCTCCCAATATTTACTCCAACCCAGTAGCATTAGCCCTGATGCTCGATAAATTGAACGAAGACAAACCGGCTTTCCAAGAAAATGAGACGGTTCCACTGGAACAAGAACGGAGGACATAGTTCCTCGCAAAACCACCAGAGCGCACATGCCACACAACCTGGACGAACACAAAATGGTAAACGTGAAACGAGACTAACAGAGGAGAGAGTTACGTCGCAATCACAAGCCGACACTATCCCAACGGAGGACAAATCCACTATATAATGTTATATTTCAAGGGCATTTAGCTGGGTGTCAGTGAGAATTTCTGTTTCTCCTGACGGCCGCTTGAAATATGTATAGAGCTATCTCCTTAGATTTCGGAGGCAGCCCGATGTCTTGTATCGTATTTGGTGGCCTTGAAAAAGGCCGACGATGTGTGTGGTGATGAATTCACCACAATTAGACTCTAAAATTCTCCACTGTGTGGTGGAAAGCATATCAGACTTCTAAATCGAAGGATCCAAGTTCGATCCCAAACTCGGGATAATATTTTATTGCATTCCAATTCAACCTCCGAAATATGTTTTTAAACGTCATTATAAATGTTTTAAATCATACTTCAAAACGTCATTTTGATCTATTCATCTAACTAATCTGTATTTTACTAAGGGACAGGGGCGGCCGGTGAGGGGGGGCATCGGGACATTGCCCCAGTACATTTGAGAAAAAGTAACAAACTGGAACGAAGACTTTACAAACAAAACTCATCGTTTCAAATTAGAACAAAAAGTGGTCTGTAGCTCCATGCTGTGGCTCCAAGGTGGATGCTAGAAGGATCAGGTTTACGCTCCATCCAAGGAGGTTTAAGATCCATCTACCAGTGAAAAAGTACGTAGCTTGCCATAAAATCACTCTATCAAGAGAAAAATTTCGTCAATTCAGGTTAGACTGTGATGGGAAATAAAGGGCAAGAAACGGGAATTAAGCAGCAAGGAACGGGAAAAAGAGGTCATAACGGTAAATTTCTCATCATTTTTGGGGCCATGCCCCAGGCAGGGTTTCCACTTTTCTAAAGACCGTAGAATGAAATTTACGTTATGAGTGGCTTCTACTAGAGGAGTTTTGGTTTATTCCATTAGCCAAACTGAATGTTCATAGTTGGTAGGTTTTTTTCTAGTACCGTTTAGTTGTCTCTGCTGGTAATTTATGATGTTTTTCAAGTTCCCTTGGGCATGTGGTTGTTTCCAAGAATTTACTCTAAAGTAAAGTCCGTATTATAGCGTTGTGTTATAAGTAGGTACCTATTTTTATTCAGTCCTAAGTTGTTGAATACGTCTTTTGTAATAAAGTCCTTTGTATTGTCGGTCGAGTTGGAGTGCGTTGTTTTATGTGTAGAGCTACAAAACCCTTTCCGTCGGTAGTTACGAACGTTAGTTACAAAAAGAAATTTTGGCAATGAAGAAGAAGCAACGATCACTTTGAATAGAATTCGTACCGAAGTACGACGTTCATCGACGGATTTACGTAAGAAGTTTAGTTAGGTAGGTACTGATTTTGACATTTTTGACATTTGCATGCCTTTGCTTTGGCACATAAACTGAAAAATTGTCACGAAAACTTGCTCACGCTACTTACCAATAAATAAAATAGACTCACCGTGTTGCGTAGAGAACAATCAACTGTTTTCTTTATGTCTTTGCTATGGCACATGAACTAAAAAAACTCCCGGAAAATTGCTCACGAAAATATTTTGATGATTTCCGCTTACAACCGAGTCGTTGCTAGGGAAATGGTACTTCGTCGTTTTTCATCCCACAAAATTCGTTGACCATTCGTTCGAAAGCTCTCGATTTATCCAACCATATTATGTTAACTACTGCGAAGTGCGTGGCCAACAAGCTGAGTTATGAGCAAGGTTACTCGAATAATTGTGTACAGTCAGGTGATCATTCTCAATAATTGATATTGTGAACATGATTGCCATCGCTTGTTAATTTCTGATGATTTCATTGAGCTGGTGTTTCGATGATTTGATTCATAGCAGGTGATCCAAATATTGCGAGAACGGTTTGATTTGTGAAGCGGTGGTTAAATCATTTTAATAGGTAATTTCTATGCTTTACACTCTAGGAAGCTGTAATTTCTTATGTAGCCTCTTTAGGACATTTACTTGACGATGCCCAGGGTCCGGATCAGATGAGTGGCTCTTGAAGCTAATTTCTATGTTTTACACTCTAGGAAGCTGCAATTTCGTATGTAGTCTCTTTAGCACATTTACCTACGTGACGATGCCCAGGGTCCAGATTAGCTGAGTGGCTCTTAGAGCTTGCATACGAGTCTGCAGGGGGGTAGGTGATGTAGCCTAGCTCGAATTCAATAAAGCACCCACGGGTGTCGGAACATGTGGAATTTTGTGTTGATTTACTGGAGACCCTCCGGTTAACTGACTTTTGTCTACTGCCGGAGGGCCCCATCAGCACAGGAGATGGGGGAGGGGGAACTGCTGCCTACTTACTAGCAAGTTCACTACCCCCACGAGTCCATCCTCACTGGAACAACACGATCGCCAATTCAATTAAGTATGTACGGGTGGGCGGTTTCTCTTATGGCCCATTTAATTGATCTGTGGCTGTTTAATTGATCTGCCTAGTAATAAATATAATAAGAAAACACTCATGAAAATGTCCCAATGTGTTGCAGACTCGTATGCAAGCATTTGTAATATGTAATGGCCTCTACGAAGACCAGGTTGGAAAGTTTCTTTTGATTATTTAGTTGATATTTCTTCTTCATATCCAATAACATCAAAAAACGGCTAGTGTGTAGGACAGTATTCACCCGGTTCTACAATACTTTGTAACCCTTGTTTGATGTTCAACCTATTGACGCTACCGCCATTACAGCGAAGTTCCAGGTCTTAGAAAATAAGTATGAAGAGCTTACTTCCTTGAATGAGTTAATAAGTGAGGAACTTTGTAGAATATTGATCATTCTGGATATGTTGCATTAAAGAAAAAGGTTATACATAAGTGAGTGGTGGTTTTGGGGTTAGAAAACATTTCTATAACCTTTTGAAATATCTTAATTGACGTCTGACGTCACATTCTATCATTTCATCATAATTTAATTCGAGTTCCTTAATATTCCTTCAGAATTTATTTCTCTTAAGTAGTTCACTAGTGCAATACAATCGTAACCTTGATAATTTTTAGTACTTTTAATAATAATATAGTCCATTCTAAAATTTTTAGATACTTAGTAAGTAGGTACCTATAAGATGATATTTTTAATTTAATTTATTTATCTAATTAATTTATATTTAATCTATCAATAATATTTAATGATAATGATTGATTATTATTTAGTAGCCATATTCTTTCATAACAGTTGCCCAAGGCATGACATGACCCAAGTGGGATTTATGTATCATGTGTTTAGGTCAAAGTTATTTCACACTGAAAACAAAACAAATGGAAGAAAAACCTCAATGCTCTTCTTGACTGTCAAATAGGTAAATATTTGTGTGCCTCACTCCTTTTGCAGACCACCGGCCGCCACTGGGATTGACTACTTGATGTTATGTATTTTTGAGATGCGAGCATCCAGACCACCAAACTACACAAATCATTCTGATCTATATTTTAGCAGCGGACATAGATTAATAAACATTGAGGCGCCAATTCATTCAACAGAATCAATTCGTGCGAAAAGACTATGGGGGAACGTAGTTACAATTCAGCACGGTAGGGGCGCGCACAGCGGGAAATGTTGTGTACCCAATGTCAAGTGTGGAAAACCATGCGGTGGTGGTTAAGTGGACGCCGACTGCTTTGTGCGTTCTCTAGTGAGTATAACTTACCCCATATTCCATCGGGGGCCCTTATCTCATTCATCTGTGTGAGAATACGTCTTCTACATCTTGGGTCTTCAGCAGGTTCATGATGAACAAAGATGGCACAACGTTCATGGGCACAACCCACAACGGCAGCTGGCAGCATTGGTTTGTTGCTTGTTGATATGATAACCGTCAAACCGTCTGTGTCCCTAGTTTTTAGAGCAAAATAACTTTGTTTTATTGCAGTTTATGCACTTTTTTAGGTTTTATTTTATACAGTTTGTCTGTAAATGAATTTTATTGTTTTTTTGTTGAACAAACAAGGTTAACGTTTTGCCTTTTGAAGTCTGAATTCGCTATCGTAGCCCCCTTCTCGAGATAACTCGAACGGAAGCCCTTCGAATTCGTTCGAATCAACTTCCCTGCTTGTGGGTGTTTTCATCGTAATTCAGCTGATTTTGAAGGAATTAATTTACCGATTACATGGTTATGTCAATTATGGTCAAAAATCGTTATCAGTTCGGGTCCCGCGTTTTCGCGAACGGATTCGCCGTTTTTTGGTAAACGCCGTTGCTTATTCTCCCGCGCTTTGGATTCTGTGGGCCGCTAGGGGTTGTTTGGTATAACCAGAAAAAATTCGAGGGTTTTTCCTCTTTCCCAAATAGTTCTCATGGTTTTCCGAGCACCTCCGTCGTGAAATGGGACATTTCCCTGACCCGATGAGCTGACGGAATGGTGTCTCCATCTAAGAAGAAGAAGGTGGAAAGGAGAACCAAGACGGGACCCAGCCCTTCGAATTCCTCCGCCGCCTCAGGTATGCATGTTTTATTTTTTTTTCGCTCGCTAATCGAGATCAGAATATGAGTTTTAAGCATTTAAGTGTTGCTTTTTATATTCTGCAAATATTCAGTTTGGAGTTTTAGCCAATTACGGGCCAATAGAGTTGCGAATTGTAAATCTATTGAGGTCAAACAAGAGATCAAGATAAGTGCCAATAAGCACTATATATTGTGACTCTCTTGATGGTATCGGTTACTGGATATAATTATATCAAATATAGGCGCTTGATGACGAAATTAGTAGGATCATAGACCTATACCTGCGTAATAGACACTGTTGCGTAAGACCCACCTTCGAGTGTAAACACGTACCTACATTGACCAATGTAAAAGATTGATCATAGGTGGGTAGGTGCCCATGAACAAGTACGTTTTATGTATCATAAGGCAAACAGAACGATAAAAGTACCTACGTACCTATGAGATTCGAAATTTCAATTGAAACATTGAAGTTGGTACCTAGCCCAGTCACTGCATATATTGGGCCTTCGTTACCTAGGGTAGTTATGATTTTTTACTGAGTTACTTTTGATGTTGGCTGCAAAAGTTATCCAAGTTTTCGACCTCCGGAGTCGAACGCAACTTTTTCTAAAATCATTAAAACCCCGAAATTTTCGACCCTTTGGTTTATTATTTTCAATAATAAACCTTTGAAGTGATCGACCGAGAAAAAAAATTAACACCCCCCCTCCACTCAAAATTTGTTGGTTTACGTTTCAAAATGCGTAGAATCCAAAAATAGAATGAAAAAAATCCGCCTACGACAAAGTGTTCCCGAGGCGGCAAAACCCTGTTTTCGAAATGTGAAGATTTTTCTTACCTGGACGTTGTTTCCTCTAACATCCTGCAAAATCTCGCAACAATACCGATTTTAAGGTTAAAAAAAAAATATATTTCTCTGGCAAAAACAACCAATGGAAGTAGAAAATTTGGGAGATATTGCCTAAAAAAGCTCAACTTTCAAAAATGTCTCAAGCTGACTACGAATATTGGATTAAATTTGTTTACCCCTTGATATTTTCATATATAATGCCAAGTATGATTTAAAAATATCTGCATTTCATGATAATGCTGTTTAACGAACTAACATGACGAAAATGTCATTTCAACAAGTTTTTGGAGATGAAGATACTATGCGCTACGTTGCGCCGCTTTCTTATTTATATTATTTCATTCTGTAGACTAAAACCCAACTTTTCTAATTTAGTTTCATCTCCCAGAATTTACCAGGTTAGCCGCTGTATCATAATATTGAATAATTAAAGGAAATGCCGTAAGTCAAGAGGCCTAAGCCGCCAAATTCATTCGGTCCAATTTAAACTTGTTTCTTGCATCATTATAGGTGCCTAATTATACAATATGAATTTAACATTAATTCGTAAATTTGATTATATTTGGCTTTGTCGGATCAAATTTTCAAATTTATTTGAGTAATTTGATGGGATTTTATATTACCACTGACGAAATATGGTGTTTGCAAGCTGTCAAATTTACGTCGCAAAACTTTTTTTAAACAATGACTGACTTCAGGTTCGGATTCTGCGCCCCTTAAAACAAGAGTGTTTTACGCTGTTTTGGCGCCTACCGTCCAAGGCATTTCTCCGATACTACTGGACCAAAGTTTATGACTTTTGCTCAAAAATCGTTCATCGGCCGGGGATGTGCTAGTAACATTGGCGTCAATTTTTATCAGTCCTAAAGGGTAGTAAGGGCAGAAATATTGAAAAATCGAGAACTCAGACAATTTCAAGCAAAAATGTTCTTTGGGGTCTCATTTATATACGTTGTTATGATATATTTAGAATTGAGAAATAATGAAAATTGAGGATTTGAACCCCAGTGCAGCTTGGTGTCTTGGGCTCTGCTTCACTGGGTTAAGGAAGGAGAGCGGGGAAATAGACATGACGAGACGTTCCAGACCCGACGGGAGCAACTCCCACTCCATCCTGTTCCTCCCCACAAAGCAACCCATCAGCGTTGCCAACCTTCGTAAACATCCATAACTGTAGGGAGTTACTGTCAAATGTACGAACAAAATATTCTGAACCGAACTAGAACGCCTGTATTTTAAAGCTATTTCATCTCTTTCTGATTCAAGTATTCAATCCCTTAGTAAAAAATTCATATTAGTTGGTCAAATAGATCAGAATGATTTGTTGTATAGTTTGGTGGTCTGGATGCTCGCACGCTCGCATCTCAGAAATACATAACATCAATTAGTCAATCCCTTAGTAAAAATTCAGATTAGTTTGACAAATAGGTCAGAATGATTTATAAAGTTTGGTGGTCTGGATGCTCGCAAGCTCGCATCTCAATAATGCATAACATCAGGTAGTCAATCCCTAAGTAAAAATTCAGATTATTTGGACAAATAGATCAGAATGATTTTGTATAGTTTCGTGGTCTGGATGCTCACAAGCTTGCATCTCAAAAATACATAACATCAAGAAGTCAATCCCTTTGCGAAATACGGATTAGTTGGAGGAATAGATCAAAATGACGTTCTAATATATGGCTTAAAATAATGACGTTTGAAAATAATATGTTTCGGAGGTGAATTCAAATGCAAAAATCGATCTCCGGTCCTTTGACTCAGCAGTCTGTTGTGCTATCCACTAGTCTACAGAGGACTACAAAAACAAAAACCAGTGAGCAATCATAGAACTTCGCTACTCAGCCGGTCAGACTGTGATTTCCTCAGTATCCGCAATGAGCGCTAGTTTCTTGCTGCCGCAGATGACAGGCTTGTGAGGGGTAAAGACAGTGGAGTGGGAGGTGCTCACGGTGGGTCTGGAATGTCTCGTAATAGACATGCTAAGAATGGGTGGATGGTAGTGAGGTTGAGAGGAGAGGGGAAGCGCAGTGGTGGAATGGGAGGGAGAGAGAGAGACTTGTCGAGGGAGGGGGGGGAGGGTCGCCAGCCCAACTGGTTGGGGCTGCTCCCAAGAAATTTGGTATGAATTTTCCCGACTTCACTCTAGCTACCTTTTGCTATCTGGAACCATTGTGTACATTCAGTGTAAGTTGTAAAAGTGAGCAGAACAACTGGTGGTGGCAATGGTGAGGTTAAAACTCGTTTTCACTGCGGATCCACCAAATAGTGCAGATCACCAAGGTGCAGTTTTTTGTAGTCTGTGCAGTAGTTTCCTCTCCTCGATTTCCCGGTGTTATGTCTTCTGATTGATTTTCCATTGTCGGAAACAAGAAAATTTGATTACACCCAGTGAAGGTGTAAAACTCCGTGCTGCACGTCTTGCAAGGGGCTCCGCTCCTTGACCCCGCTGGGGAGGCCCCAGACTCCCTTTTTTTCTTTCACTTTGAGCCTTGGCTAAGCGTTGGAGGAATGTGGAACACGCTCCATTTCAAATTTCAGCTTCACAGGTTGAATAGCAAAGAAATTAGATCCACCGCTAACTTCACTTTAGTCTCATTTTCTTGTGACATTTTTCTCTTTTAGGTCCCGGCAAAAGTGTATTCCACTCTAAAAAAAAAGAAAAGTAAGAACCCACCAGTAAGGGGAAACCAATAACTGGAAAAGTCCGAAATAATGGTTTTGTCAGTCAGGGATATTGCTGGATAGTCCTGCAATTTTGAAATGTTAATTTGGCAGCCACCCTGAAAATGTCTTCCAAATCGGATGTCAAATGTGTAGTGGTTACGTATGTACTATACATTTCGCAACTGCACGTTTGCGCAGAGGCTGTTATCGATCGAAGTACAATTTAGCTTAATTATTGACATCTTGGGCACAATCCGTACCACTCCTGGAGACTGTTGAAATCGAGGGAAAAATGAAGCCACCACACCACAAAACACAAAATGCGTGTAGACATTTTTATTCTGCATAACAGATATTTTGTTTCGTAGCTTTCTCAAGAACTTCCTTGTCGTTGTTGGTTGTTGGTTGAAGCTACGTGAAGTAGGTATTTCAGCACAGAGCAGCAGAAAAAAATACTGTACTGCACAGTTGTAACCGCAAATTAGGACACAGTTTCGTGTTGCAGTTTGATCGCATTGATGGTAGTACGAGGTCTGTCCGGAAAGTTCGTATAAATATTTTCTGTTGGAGCCTGAAGGCTAGAGGATGGGGCAGCCGACCGGTTATTCCTCTCTCGACAATCTACAGAATGTTCAGTCTGAGCCCATCAGCTCTCGGAGAACGTTCCACTAACAGTGTTTGCCCATTGCGAACACCAGAGCTATGCTTTGGAATACATTCTGTATAAAAATGTGTTTCTGAACTCGCCTAGCTTTGAACAATATACTTACTCACAATCATCTAATCATATGGTTATTGACCTCTTGGTTGCAATTACATTCCACTTGACAGGAGGCGTAATTGTAATTGAGTGATAAGTGATTGACTATTTGAATAATACTGTAAGCAACTGAATAATGTTTTCCCCTCTATTTCAGGATCTCGGCGAGACAAGTGTGCTAACTCGATAGTATCAAAGCCTCTAGCAAATAGAAGAATTTATTTGGACATCAAAAACCAAGCTTCGGTTAAGAAACTCAGTGAAAAGTTGATTGCGCTCGGAGGGGTAAGTACTCACTAATGGGGTTTGGTCAGAATCCTCCAATTCGACATTGTCATTTTTCAATGATTTTTTGGTTGTACTGAATTTATCTTACCCCATTGCAAAAGAAAGTGGATCGATGAACCCCCTCCAGTCTTCCTCGCCAATTGCTCAAAATAACAAATGCGGTCTACTTGTTCAGGGGGTTTTCTGTTACACTATTGATATTGTTGAAATTAATTTTGTTCAACGCCACCATTTGATTGTTGATTTGTTGAGGTCTTCAAATGGCCTCCACCTTGACCACCATGTTTTGCCCTGGAACATACTTCACAGTTGTTGATCTAGCTCCACTCGTGCTAATCTTATACTGACCTAAGGAGGCCGTGAACAAATTAAAAATAAAAGCTGCAGTTTCAGAGAGCAGCAGAGATTTGCCGTACGGGATAGGTGTTGAAATAAATAGTTTCTCCTGCGATTGACGAAGTTAGGCAACATGGATCATTGTGAGTACTAGAGTACTTAAATGGGTGACCTCAAAGGTAAGGATCTCCCGTCCAACTAGTTTTCACGCTTCTGTACTGTGAACTCCTCTCCATCAAGGGAGTAGGCAGTGAGTAGCTTTAAGCGAAATTGTCAGAACGAATTCTGGTCCTCCATTTGGACCACAGCTGGTGACGTCTACTTCGCCCGTGGTAATTGGATGAAAAGCCATAACCTGAAATGATTGTTTACTTTTCTTACTTTTTACACTGAGCTTTTGATGTTTCCATTTCTAAAACACTCTGAAATCATTGATTTATATTTTTTATTATTCAAGTATTGAATATTAACTCAATCGATGAGAGTAGTTGCTCTTATTGTCGTAGTAAATAAAAAAGAAATTTATATTCATTGTGATGCCATAAAAGTTGGCTCTCTAGTGGTATTGCATTAATCTAATTAAGTACACTTGGTAATTTATCAACCTTGTTTAATAGTAACTTTTCAGTTTTTCAAAGGTTGATTATTTATCAACAGTTACTTATTTCCCGAGAAGGTTCTCATCAAGAGTAGGTGTAATTTCCAATGACTTCGATTTATTCATACAACCAGGGAGATTGAGGCTAGTTTCGCTCAAAAACCATAGTTCCACTTTGATTGACTAGAAACCCCTGGTTTATTTGAAAAAGCTTTTCATTATGCTGCTGTACTAAGAACAGATGCCGTATCTGATCAAACCCTACTTTTGGGAAAATGCGTCTCTAGGTTATGAGTCGAAATTCCCTGATATTAGCTCTATTGTGCGTTGTCTCGGGCTCCAAAAGCACTCATCCAAAGGAAATTTCTCGCTGAATCGCTTGATGTGGCTGGGAAAACATTATTTTGGTCAGAAAATTGCAAAAAAAGGTGTAGAACATATGTACTAGGCGATTTCCTCGTATCTGGTGCACATACGAGTTTTCGTTTTGCAATAAGACTGATACGTTTTTTCCAATAAAAAATTAGTACCTCTTTATGTGGCGAAAAAAAAAATATATATATATATATATATATTTTTTTTTTTTTTTTTTTTTTTCTCGTATATGCAGGATACTAGGAGAAATAAAAAACCGTAGGTATCTCCGAAAATCGTATCTGATCTGACAATAGGAAATACATTCGTATGATCAAAATACTGGGAAGAAAAATCGTATCTGCCACTGATTCCGAGATCGTATCAGACGTCGCTATTCCTAAAATACTAAGAAAATATGTCTGGCGGAAGCTGCAGGAAGGTTGGCTGAATGATTCGAGATCAACATAACATCAGTCTTGGCAGAAAAGCAAGTTAGCAGTGATATTCAAAAACTCTTGAGGTGATTGTTTTTTGGCTGGTCTCCTAACAGTGCACCAAATTCCAAAAAACCAACAGTTCATCAAACAAATAATAATTCCCACCTCACCTTTGGCAATAAGTTTTACAAAATGTCAAACAAAAGACATATCCATGTCAAATGGAAATGTAAAGTGTAAATCAAGCATTTTAATTTCTCCCTTGATGGGAAAAACAAAAGATCATGGATATGTCTAGTACCTACTGCTTACCAGTTGGTACCTACTACTCAAATGTATACCAACCATGTAGTGCCTTCTTTTCACAAGATTATTCCATTATGGTTACAAAACAATATTAGTTTTTAACTTAGAGTGATAAATCAGCATTCCTTGACACTACAATGGCTTAGAGGTCATGAAATGTCGTGGTAAAATGAGAGCATTCCAAAAATTGGCGAACGATTTTCCTACTATGAAAACTATGGGAGTTACTCTTCCCTAGTAACGCCTTGGTTGTACGTGAAAATCAATAGAAAATGTGCCGGTCGGGAAAAAAAGTGTCGGTCGGGGAAAAAAAGTGTCGCGAAAAATTCCTTGACCCCCAGCCAAAAGACATATCCATGTCAAAAATTCTTATCTGGACTTCCAAGAGTGTCGCAATTCGTATGTACCTGAATATTAATAATAATCGTATCTGACGCCCAGATGCGGGTTTTTGCTCTAGAAAATACCAGTTACGGGATTTTCATTAGTGAATCGAACCAAAACGTAGTTAATGCAATAATTGTAAGCCGTTTTTCCGTTTTTGAGGCATTTCCCATTGAGATCCGACTTTGAGACTAGCAAAATCGAAAGACCCCCCCCCCCCCCCCCCCCCCCCCAAACGGTTTGGCACTATTAACTCATTAGAGAGTTTTTGGTGACCACTAACGTACTCTTAACGTCACCCTAACGTACCCAAGAGTACGTGACCTTGAGGTGACGTTAGCAACATCGTACGTTAGAATGGCTCATTTAACGTCACCCGTTTGGGGACCTAAAGGCACACGACACCAGCCTAACCTTCCTGTAAATGTAACCCTACTGCTCACCTCAAAATCACTCGAATACTGCTGAAGTGAATATAATAGTTTTTCTTTTCAAATGCCTCATTACCAACTAATTATGTTGATGTAGCTTGTAGGTTTTTGAACACCCCTCAAACTTGGTTATTTTACGTTTCAAGTCATGTAGAAACCAAATGTGCCATCTGAAGTCCGCCTCCGCTGCCTATCTTTACTAGCCTTCAGCTCGATCGAAAAGTTCCGTTCTTTTGCGCTCAGGCTCTATTTGGTCGATTAGAGCCTTGTTTCTATTATTATTTCACATATTTTAAATGAGAAAACTGAGTTTTAAGACACTACTTCTTCGCAGTATTGTTCTTAGTTTACCTGATCTCTCAGCTATTTTCTCGTGAACATTGCGTGAAGTGCTGCCTCCACTGATGATTTTGCCAGGTAAAATCCTGTTTCATTGTCATAGAGATAAATACTTTTTCATACTTGTTGATAATTTGCCCAACGGAAAACCCAAAAACATGAAGTTCGTAACGACTAATGACCTATAAGTGCAACTAAACCGCGGTGTTCCACACTTTAGGCTTACTATCCATCCCCTGTTTACGAATTGAAAACTAAAAATGAGAAATTAGCCCGTATTTGTATTGAAACTAACATGAAATTCGAATTCAGGATTGAAAATCGGCGTTTCTTATCGAAATGAAGAAATTGATTAGTCAACCAGTAGACAACAAGACAGCTGGGGGAAAATTATCGCGTTACCCAACCACCGTTAACGTGACATCAAAATTAAGGCAACCGTTCTCCCGGTTCCATTTGGGTTAGCATCTTCGTTTGCTCCCTCAAGACTACAGTAACGGGTGACGTTAAGTTGAAGTCGCCAAAAACTCTCTAATATGGCAAAAAATACAGATACGGGATCTATTCTTAGTACGGCAGTATGGTGATCAGCAACTAGTTCTTCATTGAGAGGTCATTTTTATTTCATATTAGCTGGTTCACCCGTGCGTTGCACAGGTTGACTTGAACATTATCGAATAGCCTGTGACCCAAGGTTGAGTAATTCTGATAGATTGGCCCACTGAGATCCCCAGTTGGTTCAGTGACGTTCAAAATGCTCCCCACTGGGTCAGATTTCAAAATTTTGAAAAAAAGTAGTCTTTGACTTGAATTAGAGTAATCCAAACATATTCGACAACTCAGATCCCCAGTTCGTTCAGTGATGTTCGAAACGCTTTAACTCCCCCACCCCCTCCCATTCCATTGTGGGTCAGATTTGAAAAAAGTAGTCTGACTTGAATTTCAGTAATCCAAACATACTCGACAATCAAATCCCCAGTTTGTTCAGTGATGACAGAGATACCCCATTCTCCCTCCTCCCCTTAAACACTCCCTATGGGGCAGATTTGAAATTTTAAACCTTTTAACCTTCTCTGGACTTCCACAAATAATTTAAGACCAAAATTAGCCAAATCGGTCCTGCCATTCTCGAGTTTTAGCAAGACTAACGAACAGCAATTGATTTGTATATACATATGTTACTGTAAAAGCCCGAAGTGCGGTAAATGCTAGGATTTACCAGAAAATCCTAGCATTTCCCATTATTGTTGGTAAAAGCCCGGTGTTGGCACTCAAATCGGACTTTTTCCAGTAAATCTTAGAATTTTCCAAGAGGTTCGGTAAAAGCTAGCATTATTCTAGTTAGAGAGTGTGTTTCGAACTTTGACCAACCATTGTGGTAAATCTTAACATTTCCCAGCGTTATGCGGTAACAGCTGAAATAAAGGTGAACGGTACCTACTAACTTTGTTAAACTTCTAAACTTTATTTTCACATAGTAAAATCAAGTTAAATGATACCAAGGAACTTACAATAAGTTACTTGTTGCAACAAGGTAGAGAATTATGGCACTTCGAGTTGCACTTCATATTTGCTGCCTTGCAGAGGCATTTTTTAGTGGAAAACTTTTTGAAACAATTACATTTCTAGAAACCCTTGCCACCGACCTATTATTGTTCCCGAACAGCAATACAAAGGCTTATTTCTTCAACCTCTGCATGCAAGCCTCTGTAGGTACTACATTTACCAACAAGTCGTGGGAAATCCGCACATTTGCCAAGAGACATTGGTAAAAGTCCGAAATGCCTCAGTCACACAAGGTTTTTTGGGCATTTACCAAATTGGTCAGTCAATCCTAAAATTAACCAACTGTCAAGCGGTAAATGCCCGTTTTCATATAATTTCGGGCTTTCACCAACAATATTGGGAAATGCTAGCATTTTCTGGTAAATTCTAACATTTACCGGACTTCGGGCTTTTACAGTAACAGATATATAGATTTAAACGTCCTGCAAGCGGAAAGAAATGCTTGTTTGAAAAAGAAATCCCCACGCTCTAGCCTCAGTCTGCAGGGCAAATGCGGTTATTTATTTATTTAATATATTTATTGTCTGCTCAATTTTTGCCTTCATGTTTATTATACCATTTAAAAAAGGATAATGATATATAAATAGATACTTGAATGTTGTGAACTGAACATTAAACAAAGCAAGACCAATTTAGTGTGAATTCATTTGAAAAATTAAATGCATGGTAGCCACCAGGTCACCGAGGCACCCATTGGCCTTTTCAACTCCTGTATAAATTGTTCAGAAATTCCTCGGATGGGAATGCCTCTTCATAGTGCACTTCCTCAAAGGAATTACCTTAGTAAATTTAGACACAGTTTCTCCTGTGTTTGTGCAATAGGTTTTGGACGTTTGTAAGGGTCAGCTCAAGCTGCTGAGAGATTCAAGAAGAAGAAAAACAGTTCTTTACAAACAATCATGGTTACAAAATGAATTATCGAATAAATATACGGTGGTGTTCTGTCTGCTGGATGTCCCACTATAATAGCAATATTGAAAGTACCTACTTTGTTAATTGAAACTAAAGTTCAAAAGTTTAACTACCTAACCAAAAACTTTTTACATCGCTACACTGAATTCCACAACACTTTCAGCTTTGTTCAATTTTGGAACCTTAAGGATCCGAACTGCTTCAATCACAGGCCTAAGAATTCTATTGGTTCTTGATAAGTAGAGTCGACTGTGGTAGTAGGCAAAACACATTCAAAACTGTTTGGTATTTTTGGTTATGACCTCATTGGCATGAATAAAACGAATATATCAAAGAATAACGTTGTGAAACTCACAGATGAAGGCCTAAACCATTTTCCTGGCCTGATCACGGGTTTAGTGAGGTGAATGCAGAACAATATAAAATTCCAGCATGATTTCACAATTTTTTTCTTGCTCCCAAACTTATGTGCGATCGAGCGGTCCTAGCAAGTTCCAGGACTTGGAGTAGGCACCCAAGGCAAACATGTTAGTTTCAAAGACTCTACTTTTTGCAGCACTCTCACCCACAGAGGTTATGTATGAATGACCTAACAAAACAGACCTTTCGAATATCGATTGCTGGATATTGAATCGATATAGCATATATCAAAACTTTCGAAATGTCACAGATACCCAACCAGTTATCATCCATCCTTCATACACCCTTATCTGGAATTTTTGACATTTTTTGAGTCGGTTTGTCCATCATCTTTTTGTTCTTACATACGGTTAGCAATGTCAGAATGTTCGTGCATTCTGTATCTATACTGAATACACCATTTCACACCAGAAAGTAAAGAAGGAAATAGTTTCTTCAGCACAACCAGTTCTGGACCATACCTACTTACTCAGTTGTTGAAAATTTATTGCCAATAAGTGAGTAACCAGACACTTTATAAAGATGGATACGTCCTGTAACACAATAGGTACCTACTTAGCTAGCTTTTTGTTGGACTTGTTTCCTGATTGGGAACAGTCGCTCGGGATATTCATGGGCCAAAGAAGGGTTTACTACGTTAACAATGTATTAAATACCACAAAGAAGCATGATAGAAGTGAGCCATGTATGAATGTGCCATTATTTCATTTTGAATTATTAGCAAGGCATGGATTGACACAAAGTTAGATCTAAAAAAAAAAAAAAAAAAATTGAGGTGGGTCAACTGCAATGACTTTAATCAAATTTTACTCAATATTTTTGTCATGGCGCACAAGCAGTTGCTCTTACATTCTTACTCAGGTTTTTGCATTTTTGTTGATTTTTAGGCCGTCCTTCTAAAGCTAGGACATCTATGCAAAGCTTCTTTTATAAGATGTATGCGTTGTTGGAATTGATGAAGGGTGTGGGACAACCTAAACATGAGAGAAAAACCATAGATATTTGTGTTTTGCATTTTCAAACCTTGTGTTCCCAGTGGCCCATATTTACGCAACCAGCTCCTGCTTAACCTTAGGAACCCATACTGATGCTGCGTTTGTCCAGTTGTTGTGGTTTGATCGAGCAACACCAACCACTCCAAAACCCAGCTTGTCTGCTTAGTTTGCTGCTGTGCTGCATGAATCAGTGTATAGTGAAAAAATTCGACAGTGCTCTGAATCCCCGATTTTCCCTCAATGGTTAGAATGGTCTTCAGAACTTTCATGCCATCTATGTGACGTCATTAGCCACCTTGTTGAGGTGTTTTGTTGTATATACCCTTTTACTTGCTTGTCTGGGTAACAATAAGAACCAGCATTATTTAGTGCAGTAGTGTCCACGGATTCGTGGTGACTGCATTCTACCTCATGATGGAGTTGCCCAGCTGATTGCTGGTGCTCTATCATCCAGTTGTTGGGATGTGGAAAGCGAGAGACTTTATCATGGGCAGAGTGACCAGAGCAAGAAGCAGATATCGCATCAAACCCAATAGGTTTACCATTATCAGGATTTTAAGATAAGATGCAGTCTAAGGTTTCCCTGCCATCAGTGACGAGCCTCTTGTGGTGACCGGCTAAGTGTTGAGCCACGCAACTACTGAATATTCCATTAGATTGTTACCTAATAGTAACCGATTTCTCTCTGGAAACGAACTTTATGTTTGTACGTGTACAGTACCTACAATTTATGTATTCTCAATTAAATTTATAAAGAGTTACTTGGAGTCCATCTTTCAACTATTCTCCGATTTTGAGCGAATTCGGGTCATTAGATACTGAGAAGTTAATGTTTTAGGATATTCACGTTTGAGCATGCTTGAATGTTTGAATCCCTTAACATTTCATTCGAATCGGACTATTATTAGCGTTATCCACGTATTAATTTAATAATTTTCATTGAAAAAGTGATTTCATCTTAAGATGTTTGACACAGACAGCACCTTCCTATATTAAGTAAAGTCACACTTGGAAGGGTAGTCTCACCCGAGCGGGAGAGGTACTTTGACGTCACTGCCGCTCAAAATTTTGAAAATACATAGATAGAGAAAAAGATAGAGAAAATACATAGATTAACTACTTATCGCAGGAGAGAGCGTTGATGTCAATCTTCTTAGAATGAAATTTACTTCCTTTTGAGATGGTTAAAAGTAACTTTTTCACACCCATGGTAGTTGCTCATTAGTAAGTTGTTATAGTTTTGCTCAGAACACCGATTGACCATAGATGATAGGCAGACACGGAATCGAAATCATTCAGAAAGCTGTGAAATGCCAAAAGAAAGTGGACATTTAAAGTTTGGATAATAAAAAAAATCCCTCTGAATGTGCGAATATATACATTCATACATCTGCAAAGTCGGGTGTGGCACTCAGCTTTATTTTATCCATGACATGGTTGTATATGTCATTGTTTTATTAGTGTGCCCACTATGTTTGAATCGACTATTCGTCCCCTGCTAATGAACTCATCTACTATTTCTAGTCGACACTGGCACTTTATTATCTATCCTGCCCAATTCACTCATAAGAAGACGTCATAAGGCTAACAAGAATTCTCTCTGTGCAGTGAGCGGATCAAGAATCTCCATCTACAGTAAGTATGCACGACTCCACGGTACACCTCAATAATGACAAATTTGAATTGTCGTTCACCATAGTGGACATCAAGAAACCCATCTTCCGAGCTAATTTTTTGACATACTTGGACTCCTCGTCGATCTTATAAACAAATGCCTCCTCAATCAGGTGGCACGTTCTAGCCTATTCTAGAATTTATAGAAACAGTTTTGATTGGTTTTGCTAAGAGCCCCACACCGACCAAATTCCTTACTCTCTTCAAAATCTACAAACCATCTCCGAGACTGTCGTCTCTTTGGTACAACAATTTTCGTTAGAGCTAAGGCAAGAAGTCTCCACTCACACCATCTTAGGCAGGCAAGACAATAATTCGATTCGCTCCTTAAAGAAGATATCATCAGACCTTCTCATTCACCTCTTCACTTCTTCATTTTTCCTAAACCAAACTATACCATTTAATGGAGGTAGCATGTGGAGATTACCTCCTTGAGATGAACGCAAGGACAACACCGGACTCGCGTTTGAAATGTCCAAGGCATACCACCACATAGACATTCATCCTGAAGATATCAGAAAACTGCCATTCTAAAACCATTTGGGTTTTATGAATACCTACTGAAATTAGTTTCAGATTATGAAATGCAGTCGAATCATGGCAGTGATACAAGGATGAGATCAATCCTTAAGGCAACACCGGTCCATTATGTTGTTCCCCATTTGAGGGATTTTGTCTCCTACTTGTATGGATGCAGTTTTTCTCTGCGTTAGAGATGTCTGTGGCATTCCACCACATATACGTCCATCCTGAAGATATCTGAAAAACTTTCATTCTAAACCATTTGGGCTTTATGAATACCTATTGAAATTAGTTCCAGATTTCAAAGTGCAGCCAAATCATGGCAGTGGTACATGGATGAGATCCGTTATGCCTTTCCCTATTTGAGCGACTTCATCTCCCTCTTTTATAGATGCAGTTTTTTCTCTATGCTTGTGATGGATAAAGCATTCCTTCACATAACATGTTCATCCTGAAGATATCGGATTAGTTTCAGATTACGAAATGCAGACAAATCATGGTAGCGACACATGGATGAGATCCTTAGGGGCCTCCCATTCATGTTCTGTGTCTTTGATGACGTCCTTGTCCCCTCCGCCTCTATGGAAGAACACTACAGTCACATAGTGCAAGTATTGCGAATTTTAAAGAACGATTGCCGACAAATTGATAAGGAAAATGTGTTCTATCCAAAAGTGAAGTCAGATGCATAGGGCACACAGTCCAAAATTGCTTCAGTGCCTTCCAAAGTACATACACTCGCTTGTCACCTTCCCTAAACCCTGTAACATCGTGGATTTTGGCCAATTTCTAGGGATGTTGAATTTCTACAGATGTAACATCCCCCTTGCAGCCCAACACCACAACAAACGATGATATCGGCTATTCCACAGCTGGCCAAGAAGAATGGAGACCCCTCGGATGGATCCCGGATGTTCTACAGCCGATGCCTTTGATGAGGGATTGGGGTGATACTACAGCAATTTGTCGATGGATGACCACGACCCCTTGGCTTCATCACCCAGATACTTATGAAGACCCAATGATCCTTCTCCACCTTCGATAAGGAACTCCTCACATCTTTGAGAGCATCAAATTTTTTCGGGACTACATAAAGGGGGGGTTCACATCCACTCTGACCACAAACCCCTTACAGACCCAGAAATCGGCGAGTCCCTGGTGGCTACAACAAATGGAATTCATTTCACAATTTACGACAGACATCGGGTTTACATCTGGTGCAAACAACTCTATTGTGGACTCTCCGAAATTACCGATTTTCCGTATGATGTGGACCTTCTACCAATGCAGAATGTAGACTCCAACACTACCCGTTGCAATTTAGTAGGCAACTGACTAAACTCAAGGTACCTGGCTCTAACATTCAACTATAGTGTGATGTGTCGACAGAACCCTCCTGACCATATATCCTGGAAGTAAATACTAAAGACCTCCAATTAAGTAAAGTAAATATATATTAAAGACCTCCAATTCAAGTATTCTCTTCATTATCATTCAATACAACATCCTGGGCTCTGAGCCTCTCAGAACATGATCACGTCATTTTGGTCTAGGATGAACACGGACATCAGCAACTGGATCTTGAACTGCCCACACTGTGCCCTCTATAAATATTCAAGACACCCCCACCCACCCGCCACAGTGGCTGAAGGTGGTGCCTGTAGGCTCCATTACGTTTATTTGAGTTATTCGAGCATTTCATTCCACTTGGATAAGCTGCTATGGCTCTCCAAAACACCCAACAACGGACCGGGGGCAACAGTTTGAGAGGGCTGACTTCTGTGAATTTATAAAGAAAATTGGCATACTTGAGCTTTGAATCACTGCATAGCACCCCAGCTCTAACACTTGCAATCAACTACCTATAGCCTCAGCTTCAACCTCATTGTCTTAGACCAAAGAATTCCCAGAAATTCTCTCGGAACTTCAATTCTTGATCTGGGTATCAGAAAATTGCAGTGCAGTGGAGAGACCCTTCAAGATTGGTATCTAATTGCCTGCAGACTAATTTTCTCTAACACCTGCGGTCATCTCAAATCAGCCTGTTCCTACTTTGCCCATTTGGCGCTTCCCAGCGATGTATTACACTACCTCAAGAATATGCTTGCAGGAACTGGGATTACACATCGTTTTAAAGCTATTGTCCTCTGGACTGCTTACCGTTTTCCACAAAACTAACAGAATGGTTACCCTTGACCTAACAATTTCACCCATTATGGTGTCCATGAAGCACACAAAACCACCTCCCCACCTCTTAACTTCTTTCACCGCTTGCCCCTCCAAAATTGCCTCCTGGATCCTGAAACAAAGTCTCCGCTTCAAATGCTTACCTGATTTTGATGTCGCCACTGCCCTAACACCATCTATCCATTCATAATGGATCATCTACACAAGAGATGAGTTGCAAGAGATTTTTGACAACTACATGGTCCTTCGCCTGTCACCCCACTGCATCCCACACCCCTTGTCAAATGGGAAGTCCAAAAATAGATCTGCGGCTGCGAGATAAGAGAGTGGCAGTTTATTATTGATTATTATCAGGCACAGGCAGGGACCAAAACATCGTCTAGCGCCCCCAATCTAGATCAACCCCACTTCAACCCAACTTGGACCGAACATGGAATGCACCGAAAATAATAATAGGGAGTCTTTGCAGTTTTCCGTCTGAGCAAATCTTCATAATTAAGCCCTAATCATAGATTACCTGACGTGTTATGTATTCTTTCATAATGGAAGAAGTATTAAATTAGCATCAACTTTATCTACCTATGTGGTTTAATTTTTGCACCAGAATTAGATGTGGTAGAAGAAGGAAGGGAACTTTGAAGGGTAGTTGATAAGGCAACATCGAAATTTGCCTTGATGTTGGAGAATCTCATCCGGGAACTTCAACATGATCAACGATCAAGATTTACTTATTTAATAAATGTGTACCTATTACCTACGTATGTACGATATTTTTCACTTTTTCCCCTTGGACAATTACGTTTCATTATTGAAAAGAATGAACCTTTATTAAAGATGTGGATACCTGCTACTACGCGACAGCAGTTTCTGTCTGTGTCTATCTTCTCTGTAAAGTGGCACAATCCCTACCCGTTTCATCAATATCAATCTATATAAGTATCGGAGTTTCGTCTATAACAACCAATTTTAGGTGTGTCATGTGTAATGGTTACCTATTTCAACAAAAGCCATCCTGAGACTTGTACCCTAATACCCTTGAACAAAATCGGTAGATTGCAAGATGGTAGATTGCGAAGCTTTAGAATCGATTATAAGGTATTAGCATAATTTAAGTGAGGATGAATCCTACAAACCAACCACCTTTTTAAAAATCACGAATATTACAAAGTGCATGTCATGCCACCTTGAAATTGGAACAAAAAAAAAAAAAATTGATTATAGCATTATAGGTTATTGTCATGATGGAAGGTGTGTATTCGGAGCTGTATTCGTCTTCCCTTGAGCTCCAAATAGGACTTCCTAACCTCTTTCATATTACTCCAGCACCTCCTCATGTTACTCGGCCAGGTGGTACCGCATGCAAGAAACGCTGCTTGGAGGTTTGCTCTTCCCTTCCCCAATTTTTATCATTTGAATTTTGCCAAACCTTCGCAGCAGACCGGCATACCAATGTTTCTACAAGAACACATTCAGTGCTTGCAGTGATTGTCTCTCTTACTGTGTATAGTAATTCTAAACTTCTACATTATACAAGCCTAGTTTTCTCACTCGCTCGGTATGTCTGTATAGATCCTATGGTCTTTACTGTTGAGAGGGACATGTATAATGATTGGAAACGGTGGATCACTTAGGGTGATTGGAACTTTGTAGGGGATGTTGCTCGCTTTGCTCACTCTCTCTAGGATGTATAGATGCGATGGGATATTTAGTCCATCCAGAGTTTGTAGGAAAAAACCCTTTGAAATCTGTAGTGTATATGGGATGTTACCCGCTTTGCTCGCTAGGGGCGGGTTTTCTCGCTCGCTCCGTGTGGGATGAATAGATGCAAAGGGTGGGGGTGGAAAATTTGAAAATTACTTACGATCCCTTTCTATAGACAATCCAAAGGGAATAGAAAAAAATTAATAAATATTAATAATAATAATAGAATAAATAAATCAAAAACGGAAAACGAAAATAATAAATTGCTGTGTAATAATTTCCTGCATTTTCTATGTGGGACCAAGAAAAGTTTATTAGGTTTAATTAAGATAGGCCATTTATCTGCGTAGAAGGGCTATCCAATAAAGATCATGTAGAACCACAAAAAGTTTAGTTTTACGAATATTGCAGTACTTGCAGAACTGTCGTATGTTAAATTTTTGTTCTTGAGGAAGCTATACTGTCCACCCAACCTGGCAGACGTATTTTTCTATTGGAAATGACTATCAAAGGCGGCACTTTATGTGAAACCACGAAAAGTTTAGTTTTAAGAACATTTCGGTACTAGCGGAACTGTCGGATGTTGAATGTTTGTTCATATTTGTTTTCCCCGTCTATTTTTCTAAAGTAGGCCATTATTTTATTTGCGTTGAAGGGCTATCCTTTTCCCCATCTTTCAAACGGGAGCCGAGATCAAGAGGTTTGAAAGCAAAGATCAAATAACTAAGTTTCGATGGAATAAGGATGAGCGGTAGCTACAAAACCAACGTTTTCGTCTGCATTTTAGTTCACTACAATCGGAAAAAAGAATTCCATGTCTCGAAACTCGCATGGGGCCAAATTGAAATTTCACCGAACATTTTAAGACCAACCCGAGCAAAAAACGTCGAAATTTACTGGGTCTAAGGGGGGAAAAAACATAGCAGGGAATACATGTTTTCGTAATATCCTGCCTATTCTCGCTGATTTCTCCGGGAAGACAGTATCTTTCGGCGATTTTGTCGGCACCATCGTGTTTTACGGGTGCTGAAACATAACTTTGTCGCTGACATATGTAACAGAGTTACCTCCTGTGAGGTCCATCAAGGTCCCGTCAGGGCACCAGAGATAGTGCTGTCGGCGTTCCGTTGATGAAACAACAGGCGCCTCGGCCATACTCGATCATTTTAGCAGCTGGGTTTGGCGTTGGATGGGATTCCAGGTGACTGGAAAACTAATCTACTCCGAACATGGCTCATTAAAAGCTATTAGTAGGAGTGGTATCTCTCTGACGGGATGCTGTTACTCTCCTCTACCTTTTTATGAGGATTTAGGCCCCCATTGCACCTCTGGGGGGGGGGGGGGGGGGGGGGCACCTAAATTCCTTATATGGTAGCAGAGCGTGGTTTGGATTATGCACGGCTGACGCCTAGTAGTCCAATCCACTATTTTTGGGGCGTTAATGTTTCAGAAGAAACATGGCCCGGGGTTCCAGAAGGAATTCCCATTATCACCCTTTGGTATATAAATAATTTCATTGGTCTTTGACTTATAATTTCTCTTTTATTCCCCATTTATATTTTATATTTTTTAAATTTTATGCCACCTGAGTATTGCTATATGTCAATTACCAGGTCAGAGCAAGCAATTAAGTCCCCATAGTTAGGCATATTAATTTAAAGTCCCCAATGTTGGGCAAATTAATTTATACATACCTAGATTTTATTTTCCTAAGGTATGAGTCTCCATAGTTGAGCCTCCGTTTTGTCCCGATTGTTCAATGAATACTTCTTATGAAGATTCATTGACAATCCATCCCTTTTTAATTTCTATTTTTCCCATCCTCAATCGCCAATGCAGCTATTTATGAATGAATGAGCATCAGTTCTCAGCTATTAACTATTCCACCCAGTTAACATCCTTGATCTTCAATCAAGGATGTATTTAGGGGAGGAGTGTAACAGAGTTACCTCCTGTGAGGTCCATCGAGGCCCCGTCAGGGCACCAGAGATAGTGCTGTCGGCGTTCCGTTGATGAAACAACAGGCGCCTCGGCCATACTCGATCATTTTAGCAGCTGGGTTTGGCGTTGGATGGGATTCCAGGTGACTGGAAAACCAATCTACTCCGAACATGGCTCATTAAAAGCTATTAGTAGGAGTGGGTATCTCTCTGACGGGATACTGTTACTCTCCTCTACCTTTTTTATGAGGATTTAGGCCCCCATTGCACCTCTGGGAAGGGTTCTCGATCAAATTTTAATGTGGCAGCGGATAGAAGATCGAGCGCTCAGCGAAAAATCGGCGCATTAAAAGTTACTCCCACCCCCCGCATACCCATCAGCCCACCATTCGCGTGGGAGTAGAAAATTGTAAAATCCCTTATGCATCCTTTCCGAGAAATCCCAGAAGATCCCACTCGTAGATATGCGTAGACGTGCTGTTTGGTCATGCATAGCTCGGATGGATGGACAAACGGAGTTTCATTCCTATAACTATACCTAGTTTTTTCTCGCTTACTTAGCTCGCTTGGTATGGCTGTATAGATCCGATAGTCTTTTCTGTTGAGTGGGACATGTAGAATGATTGCATACGGTGGATCACTAAGGGTGGTTTGAAATTTGTAGGGTATGTTGTTCGCTTTGCTCGCTCTCTGTGGAATATATAGCATTCGCACATTGAATTAAACCTTTCGCGAATTGAATTAAACTTTTCGCAAATTGAATTAAACTTTTCGCAAATTGAATTAAACTTTCCGCAAAATGAATTAAACTTTTCGCAAATTGAATTAAACTTTTCGCAAATTGAATTAAACTTTCAGCAAATTGAATTAGACCTTGGGCAAATCTACGAAATAAATCACTCGCGACGGAGTTGTGGAAACCCATTTCAAAACGGAAGTTAGTGAAAAAACGTTGTCTATTTCCACGAAAAATACAGAGTTACAATGTCAAATCGATTTAGACAGTTAGGCCCGTCAATAATTTTGTTATTGTTTGTTACTGATGATGGCCCAAGGTCTAATTCAATTTGCGGAAAGTTTAATTCAATTTGCGAAAAGTTTGATTCAATTTGCGAAAAGTTTAATTCATTTTGCGGAAAGTTTAATTCAATTTGCGAAAAGTTTAATTCAATTTGCGAAAAGTTTAATTCAATTTGCGAAAAGTTCAATTCAATTCGCGAAAGGTTTAATTCAAAGTGCGAATGCTATATATAGCATTCGCACTTTGAATTAAACCTTTCGCGAATTGAATTAAACTTTCCGCGAATTGAATTAAACTTTTCGCAAATTGCGAATCGAATTGAACTTTTCGCAAATTGAATTAAACTTTTCGCAAATTGACCTTAGGCGAATCTATTGTTTTAGTCAAAACAAAATGTAAAACTTCAACAAAATGTATATATATATCGTGACAAATCATGCAAGTGATGGAACGAGCACGAAAGTTGTAGATTTAAACATAATCCAGCACCTCATGAAAAGGTAATGGAGAGGTCGTCCAAGAGCAGCAGTTGTGAGCAGCAGAAACATATCCATCACGTTTGCACAAATGCTGAGCCGTCCTGAGGATAGCTTTGGTACCTACCTAGCAACAGGGAGGGATCAGTGTTCCTTTCTTGCTGTTTTTTCTTTTTTCTTTTAAATTTAAGCCGCGTCTCAACCGGAAGGGTTTCTTAATGTTATTGATCTTTTAACGTATTTAGGTTTAATTCAATTTGCGGAAAGTTTAATTCAATTTGCGAAAAGTTTAATTCAATTTGCGAAAAGTTTAATTCAATTTGGGGAAAGTTTATTTCAATTTGGGAAAAGTTTAATTCATTTTGCGGAAAGTCTAATTCAATTCGCGGAAAGTTTAATTCAATTCGCGAAAGGTTTAATTCAAAGTGCAAATGCTATAGATGCGATGGGATATAAATAATCCATCCTGAGTTGTAGGAAAAGGTACTTGGATAGTACCTGCATGGCGAAAGGGACTAACGGGGATTTAGCTTGCACTTACGGTAGGGCATAATTAGGGGCCATTATGTGAAGGCCGCGGGATGGGTGGTATTTCCACGTTTTTCTTTCTGTTGGAAGTGTCTTTCAATCACCGCGAGACTGAAGAGGTTTGAATACAAAGTAGGTACCTACCTAACTTCAGCCATACTTCGATTAATATTAAGTGATTAAGATATTCATATGTACACCCATGTTACAATATGTGAGGAAGTTATACTGCCGACTGCAGGCGTTTTTTTCAATTGGAAATTACTTACAAATAAATTAAATCTTATAAAACCGTGTGAAACCACGAAAAGTTTGTTAGGTTTAATAAAGATAGGCGATAGGGTATGTGCGTAGGGGCCATCCTTTTCAACGGGAGATCATCCGCGTTCATGCAAGAATTGGAATATGTAAATGATTTGGAATATGTTATTTTATGATGGAAGGGGCTGAATGGAGGGGGTAATAACGATAAATCATGATATTTTTATTATATTCATCAGACTTTTTGTGACTGTTATGATTGTTTGTTCGATCCAGATTTTAGTCCAGTTATGCAAACTCTGAAGTTTAAAATTTACCTTCGGTGAAGGGGTTAAATGGTGGGAGGGGGTGGGGGGTCCGAGGAATCATTATACTTTTATTTTTTTACCTTTCTTATTTTAATTCTCACCAAAATTATATACAATCCATTCATAGGGACGTCCCTGTAATGCATGCAATACAATATCAATGGAACGGCAAAAAAAAAGCCAAAAAATTAAATCTTATAAAACTACTATGGGGAACCACGAAAAGTTCATTAGGTTTAATAAAGATAGCCCATTGATCTGCGTAGAAGGGCAGATAAATACCTACCGTTCAGAATACCTACCCCATTTAGTAAGTTTTAAAAACTACTATTGGTCTCAGTTTGCAGACTCAGTTTTTGTGTAAATAGTGTAGCTCTTCGACCAACGTTTTCGCCCACATTTTCGTTCACTACAATCGGAAAAAAGAATTGCATGTCTCGAAACTCGTATGGGACCAAGTCGAAACTTAATCGAACATTTTAAGATCAACCCGAGCAAAAACCTTCGAAATTTACTGGGTCTAAGGCGGAAAAAACCATAGCGGGGGACGAATTTTTTTCATTATTTCCCGCATATTTTCGCTGATTACCCCAAAATCGTACCCGTTCCTAAACGTGATTTTTTCATGAATCCGTGAATATAAATTTCATGGTTGAATAAGCATTGTGAACATTTTTCTTCATGGCTAAATTGGGATATTTTGAACAAGACCATTTTTAGACTCAAAAATAGAGGAAATTGTATCCAGAAAAATCCTCTTTCCGAATAACATATTGGGAAATATTAATTTTGCCATTATAATATGTGCAAAACCACAAAACATTTACTCAGACTCGCTTTGCTTAAAAAGCGGATTTTATTCAAGAATGCCAAATATCCGACGTCCGGTTGGATCGAGAATGTCCAGAAACTGTCCCTTGGGACTCGGGCAAGATTTTCAGGGATGAAATAAGGGAGCTAAAGGTTATGAAATACCTAACTCAGTGAACAGTATTCATGGAACTGACAAGATATTTATTTCAATACAGAACATGATTATCATTGTTTATTTATTCAATTTTTCTCATCCAAAATATATCGTTCCAAAAGATAAACCAACCTCAATGAAGATAGTATGAAACAACAGTATGGGCTAATATATGTTCAAAATTGCTAAGAACATGCTAAGCGTGAAGATTGTCAGTGTAGTTTCCATACGAAAAAATCCCTGAATTATGTTAAAATTTATAAAATTTCAGGGATTTATATCCAGCGCCTTTTTCTTGTTTGTAAAACAGAACCTTGTAATTGAATTCCCAGTTTCTGAACTTCTGAGAGAATATTTCTAGACATTCTCGACCCTACCGAACCCCGGATATTTTGAATTTTTGAATAAAATCCGCTTTTTAAGATAAGCGAATCTGAGTAAATTTTTTGTGGTTCTGCTCATATATAATGGCAAAATTAATACTTCACAATATGTTATTCGGAAAGAGAATTTATCTGGCTACAATTTCCACTATTTTTGCGCCAAAAATTTTGTTTCTTGTTCGAAATATCCCACTTTGAGCCATGAAGAAAAATGTTCACTATGCTTATTCAACCATGAAATTTATATTTACGGGCTCACGAAAAAATCACGTTAAGGAACAGGTACGATTTTGGGGTAAGGTTTTTCTATTTCCTGGGGATGTTTTTGACGATTCTCCGTCAATATAGCACATCGTGTTCGTGAGAAAACCTTCATTGCCTTCCAGACACCTGTGGTAGATAGCTACTTTCTAAAGCTCTATGACGAGAATATGACATTAGCGTCAAAATACAGTTTTCCAAGCCCAGAAGATGAAATATAAATATTTCGAAACGTCGGCCTAGAATATAGCCTTTTCATTGACCAGCCCTCGAACCCGAAACCTCTTACATTTAACTCAGTGGTTGAGAAAACCCAGTCTGATTGTCTGAATAATTGTTTACATACAGGTGATCCTTCTTAGTTAATTTTGTAAACATGATTGCAACCACTATTAGACTGGAAAGAAACTTGGAAGTTGAAATTTGATAGGGAGACTCTGGGACATTGAGAGTCAGCTGAGTGACCAAAACTCTCTTCAGTTCTCCCAAGGAACATGTTCCATGTTCTGTCAAGATTTAATGCTTAGGACTAAATTTTTTTATGTTTCAGAGATGAAATAAATTTTACATAATTTATTCTTGTATACTTGGAGGATTACTTCCAAGACTATCTCGGTATAGAAAAGATTATTTTTTCCTTATTCGGTTGGTTTTCCTTATTCGCTTACTAATTAACTTGAGTAAACTAATTATGAGGGTTGGCTAGAATTTGTTCTCCGTTAGAAAGGATCGTTATTGAAAATAATAAACCTAAACGCTGAGCCCTGTAAGAATTGAAGAAAAAAAAACGCTAATCGTGGATTTTGTTAAACTTAATTTTTATCAATTATTGGTGTCACTTTTTGGTGGGCTCTTTCCAAGTCAGCTGAGTGACCTAAATTCCCTCCTGTTCGCCCGGGCGCATGTACGAATACTCCCCTCGTTGCCCTGTCAAATGTACGCAAACGTTCCCATTAATTCGCCAGAGCTGACTTGTGAGATTTTCTCTCACACTAAACCGTTATTCGCTAAATACATTCTGAGGGGGCGGGGGGTCGTAGTTTATAACTACAAAATACAATCTTTTTAAGATGAAAATTTCTAAATTTTGAAGAATTTCTCTTCCTCGGAAAATTGAAAAATTGCCGTCCCCCGGGGATAATGTTTTTTCTTCTCTATAAAGTGACTCAGACACTATTCAGGAGCTAACATTGAAGAAACCAAACGTTTACGATTGATGGCTGCGCCGCTCTAGGGTCAAAACCTCGGATCAACTCCATTCATGTCTCGTATTCATATCTTTGTTTACGGAGTAAAGTGTCCTCCCGCTGTTTCCTGCAATCTGGATGGATGTTTCTGTGATCTCATCTCAATCGGCCTTCAAACTCAACTTCATCGGCACCTATCCCATAAACCAATTCACAGATGCTTTGTTTGTTAACCCTCGGAGCGTTCGTGCCGTTCACCGTTCGCCCAAGGAAGTTGACATTTGATAGGGAGACTCTCTGGGATATCGAGAGACGATTGAAATAATGGGCTCTTTCACAATCAGCTGAGTGACCTAAATCCTCTCCTGTTCTCCTAAAGAACATGTTCCATGTTCTGTCAAGATTTAGTGCTTAGGGTTAAATTTTAGCATGGAACATGCTTTAGCCTTGGACTAACTAGCCGAAAAATGTCACGGGGAATGGGTGACGCGGATGGGTGACGAAATTTTCTTATGATTTTCAGGTACAACCGAGCCGTTGGTAGGGAAATGGAACTTCCGCAATTTTAATCGCACAGAAATCGTTCACCATTCGTTGGAAAGCTCTTGATTTATGTCGCATTTTTATGTCAGAGTGTTATATTAATGTGTGAGGTGTTTATAAAATAATGCGATGGTTATATGAATAATTGTTTACACACAGGTGATCATTCTCAATTATTGATATTGTGAACATGATTGCAACCGCTTGTTAATCATATGCTCATAGGCTTGCCCCCTGGCGAGGCGCGCAGCGCCGAGTTATTTTCTTTCGGTTTTTGGATTCTACGCATCTTGAAACGTAACCCATCAAATTTTTAGGAAGAGGAAGTTAAAAAATTGTTTCTCTTGGTCGATTGCAAAGGTTAACTATTGAAAATAATAAACCAAAACAAGTTGTGTGTGGCACATAGCTTCCTCGTTTACCTATCATGAATGTTATAGATCATTGAAAAGTTTTAAATGATATTGAAAAATTCCTTAGCGGAAAAGAGTACCTAAATAAAGAATTAGCGTGAAATTTCATAATCGGTCAAATTCGATAGGGAGACTTTCTGGGACATTAAGAGGCGATTAAAATGATGGGTTCTTTCCTAATCAGCTGAGAGGCCGAAATTCTCTCCTGTTCTCCCAAGGAACATGTTCCATGTTCTGTTAGGATTTAGTGCTTAGGACTAAATTTGCAGAACTTCATTTTGCTTCCGAGACTGCAAGGCAGCGGAAGCTTTGTTTTCACTTTCGAAATGAAAAAAATGTTTTTTGCTCCAAAATCAAAATTTTCACTCGCATTTTGCGTTTCAGAGCCTCCTGAACAAATTTGGTTCCGTGTCTGTCTGTCCGTCTGTCCGTCCACATTTCCTTGTAACAGCCATAACTTCCACAATTTTAATCCGATTTTAACCAAATTTTCGGGGATCGTGCGGGTTAAGCTCTAGATGGTCCCCTATCAACTTCATCATGATCGAATCAACGGTAGCTTCTGCGCAGGCGCTAACGTGAATTCCTTGTGACGGTCATAATTCGGTCAATGTTGAACGGATTTCGGTCAGATTTTCAGGGATGATGTGGGTAAGGTCCCTTGAGGTCCCATAAGACAATCATCATAATTGCATTAGCGGTACGCTCTGCGCATGCTTGCTTAAATTCCTTGCAACAGCCGTAATTTCCACAATTTTGATGCGATTTTCTTCAAATTTTTAGGGATCGTGCGGGTATAGCTCTACATGGTCCCCTATCAGTTCCGTCATGATGCCAGAACCGGTCGTTTCTAGTTTTCTGGAATTTAATGGTGACGTGCTGTGAAGGTCACGAGGAAGCTCATGTGCCATTTCCTTGGCAGTGTATTTTTTTATTAACTCTTTATTAACTCTTTATCTTAACTTCGATTCTCTTCTTGCTTGCTTGCTTGCTTGCTTGAGACAAAATTTCAGATCGATTTTTAACCCACTTCCCGATATCCAATCGATCTGAAATTTTGCACACGAGTTCATGCTGGCGTACATTTTAATCTATCAAATTTTCGCGAAGAAAAAGTTAGTTATACTATACATTTTCGAAAATTTGAAATTTAATATGGGACCCCTTACACGTGTTGTGTATTGTAGGGAGGAGGAGGAGGAGGGAGGAGGAGGAGGGAGGAGGGAGAAGGAGGGAGGAGGAGTGACGGAGGAGGAGGAGGAGGGAGGAGAAGGATACTATTGAACGTCTGCATAAAATGACAACAAATCCAGGGTCAATAAAATATTAAATGATTTTCCTTGTCAATTTAATTTAAGTTATTATCAATGTGATTTTGAAACAATGTGATTTTGTTTCAATTTACTGTTGCCAAGAAACTACCAAATATTGAAACAACAATAAAATTAACTGAGAACATGAAAAAAAAAGAGTTACATTAAAAACTTGTTTTTATGGGTTCATTTTTTCTTAATTTCGGACCACCCCGTGCCGGTTGTCTGGGAGTTCTCCGTTATTTACTACATCCTTTGTTTGGTTGTAAGTTTCGTTGCCATGCCGAGCCGTGACCTGAACCCCACCCCCGCCGTTACCTGACGTTAGAAAGAAAGATGAGAGCACGACCATGTGACGAAGGGTAGGGGAGGGGGGGGGGTCCCTTCTGCGTAGCTCGTGCAAGAGAGAGAGAAAGAGATACCCCCCCCCTCCCCTCCCCTCCTCCGTTCACTTTACCGCGCGTTTCCTGCCTCGTCCTGCCAACGAGCTTTTTTCTCTCTTTCCCCCTGCGCGAACTCACCTCATCGTTTTCTGCAGCCGCTCGCGGTCCCGTATTGGAGAAATGGAGCCATTGAGCGGCTCCTCCCCTCCTCTCCATTTTCCTCTCCACCCCTCGCCGTCCCATCGCGCCTTCCAGAAAATCGGCGTTGCTTCCCCCCTGCAGCCGCTCTTCAGCGCCGCCAACCTTCTCCGAACAAAATCCTTAAGTCCAGCTAAACAAATTGGTTATGGATTGTTCCCTTGTCCTTAATTGGTTGGGTGGTTGAGGGTAGAGAACTTACAGGCTTCTCTGATAATGTGGTTTAATGCTATATGCTGAGCGCTTTCACCAAATACAGGGTGTCCCATCTAAACGGGCCCATCGGGAAATTACGGCCTTACGGTGCGAGCTATGGAAAAACTGAACTGGACCTTTTTTATAGTATTTCAACTCAGCTTCTCGAAGCGGAAGTCCGATTTTAATTTTTCCATGTTTTAGGGTCTCAAATCGTTGATTGAAACTTACGTTTCCTCTTGACCCCCGTTTTTTATTGCTTTTTTCAATTTTAGGTTGAATTCGGAACAGAAAATGCCTCTACGAAATTTTCTTTTCGGGGCTTCGTTTCTGAGTTATTCCACTTTTTGCGGAAGTCCGATTTTTATTTTTCCATGTTTTAGGGTCTCAAATCATTGATTGAAACTTACGGTTCCCTCTTGACCCCCCTTTTTTATTGCCTTTTTCGATTCTAGGTTGAATTTAGAACAGAAAATGCCTCCGTGAAATTTTCTTTTTCGGGCTTCGTTTCGGAGTTATTCCACTTTTAGCGAAATACAGAAAATCGCTGATTCCTTTTAGACATTACCGACACTTTCTTACTATTTTTATCTGCAATTTTTGAGATGTTCACCACACGTTTGAAATCAGCATTAAACTATCTATCATCAGACCCCAGTGTCCATAATCAACAATCACCATCAGGGGGATGACATTACACTTGAACCGCTTACGATTTAAAAAAAGTTTTCCAAATCGTCCTTTGGAAAAAAAAGAAAAAAAAAACTCAAAATGTTCAGTACACACAGAATCACTGTTCAGAATACAGTTTAAAAAATGTACCATGAGGAGACTTCCTGTCAGTTGTGTTGTGATAAATCGAAAATGTCACCTGCTCCTTCTGCAGCCTCTGCTCCTTCTCCTGCAAACTGTATTCAAGGGTCAAGAAAACAACAGCTTCTTGATACTTATTGTTCAGTCTGCACTATGATTTTTATTATTTAAAGAACCTTACATTAGTCCAGAAGACGTCGTCTCATACGTTCTTCTAATAAATGAGTAAGAGGACTGAACAGTTTGAGGTTTTTTTTTTTTTTTTTTTTTCAAACGACGATTTGGAAAACTTTTTTTTTAAATCGTAAGCGGTTCAAATGTAATGTCATCCCCCTGATAGTGATTGTTGATTATGGAAACTGGGGACTGATGATAGATAGTTTAATGCTGATTTCAAAAGTGCGGTGAACATCTCAAAAATTGAAGATAAAAATAGTAAGAAAGTGTCGGTAATGTCTAAAAGGAATCGGCGATTTTCTGTATTTCGCAAAAAGTGAAATAACTCAGAAACGAAGCCCCAAAAAGAAAATTTCAAGGAGGCATTTTCTGTTCTAAATTCAACCTAGAATCGAAAAAAGCAATAAAAAAGGGGGGTCAAGAGGGAACCGTAAGTTTCAATCAATGATTTGAGACCCTAAAACATGGAAAAATGAAAATCGGACTTCTGGAAAAAGTGGAATAACTCAGAAACAAAGCCCCAAAAAGAAAATTTCATAGAGGCATTTTCTGTTCCAAATTCAACCTAGAATCGGAAAAAGCAATAAAAAAAGGGGGGGGGGGGTCAAGAGAAAACCGTAAGTTTCAATCAATGATATGAGACCCTAAAACATGGAAAAATAAAGATCGGACTTCCGCATCGTGAAGCTGAGTTAAAATACTATAAAAAAGGTCCAGTTCAATTTTTCGATAGCTCGCACCGTAAGGCTGTAATTTCCCGATGGGCCCTTTTAGATGGGACACCCTGTATATGGCCTCCTCAGAGCGTATTATTTGATTGATGGTGATCTGTATAATGTTTAAGTTAAGGTACTTGAACGTCTTGGTCTTGACCAGTTATGTTTGGTGTTGTTACTTGGGTCAATTTTGTACTTGAATTGAGAAATATGCAATTTTTATGGGGAGAGATAAACTTTAATTCAAATTATTTTTTTCATCTTTTACTTAAACATTATAGATCATCAATCAAATATTACTCTCTGAAGGGGGCCATATATTTGACGAAAGCGCTCAGCATATAGCATTAAACCACATTATCAGAGAAGCCTGTAAATTCTCTACCCTCAACCAACCCAACCTACAAATTCGTTCATGTCTATAGCATATATGCCTTCACATTAGGGTGCCCGCTATTTTGAGAAAGGTAGAATTTTAATGACCTCCACCCGAAATTTGGTATAAAATGTCAAAAAAATGACCCCTGAATTTTTTTCAGATTTTTTGCATAACAAAAACCTACGCCGGTAGCTCGATTTTGGTTTTTGAAATACGCTTTTTTTACCATTATCAGACTTTTGATTATAACTTTTACAACCTTCTTTGTAAAATTGTGATACTTCGTATACTTACGTTTTTGGGGTCGCGGAACTCGAATGCCTATGCAGTCAAAACAAGTCGACAGCAACAACTTTTGTTAGCTTGGTATCTCAAAATCCTCAAAATCATGTCAAAAAATGATAATTTTTCAAAATTCATTGTAAAATTATGAAAATTTGTATTTTTACGTATTTCTCTTAGAAATGTTAATAAATTCACAATTGACAAGTTTTCAAAATTCATTGTAAAATTATGAAAATTCGTATTTTTACGTATTTCTGTTAGAATTGTTATTAAATTCAACAAAAAAAGCAAATTTTTAATAGGCATTTAATTTTTGTTTTTATTTCATCTTATTAAATTCAACAAAAAAAGCAAATTTTTAATAGGCATTTAATTTTTGTTTTTATTTCATCGGTATTTAGGTCGCTAAACTCAAATTTGATGTTGAAAATTCATTATGAACAGAAAAAATTAAATTTCAAAAATTTGCTTTTTTTGTTGAATTTTATGAAAATTCCAACAGAAATACGTAAAAATACAAATTTTCATAATTCTACAATGAATTTTGAAAAATTGTCATTTTTCGACCTGGTTTTGACGATTTTGAGATTCCAAACCATCAAAAGTTGTTGCTGTCGACTTCTTTTGACTGCATATTCGAGTTTAGCGACCCCCCAAAACCCCAAAAACGTAACGTATTATACGAAGTTTCACAATTTTTACAAAGAAGTTTGTAAAAGTTATATTCAAAAGTCTGATATTGGCAAAAAAAGTGTATTTCAAAAACCAAAATCGAGCTACCGGAGTAGGTTTTTGATATGCGAAAAATCTGAAAAAAATTCAGGGATCATTTTTTGAACATTTTAAACCAAATTTCGGGTGGAGGTCATCAAAATTCCACCTATTTCAAAACAGCGGGCACCCTATCCTATAAATGGTGTCCCACGGAAAAGTTACTCCTCCCTTCATTTCCTCTGAATACAGCGTTAAAACTTGGGACCTTCGCCATTCTTCACAATTTTTTACGTAGATCTCTGGAAAAAATACTTTCGCGCGCGCGAAGTGGCGCAAATGACATAAACTTTGTTTTTTCAAATGGGAACCCCCATTTTTTATTCCAGATTCAAATTCTACGTGAAATTTCGTGGAGAAATTACCCATCACTCGATGCGTAAACGGGCGCAAGTACGTACAATTCCGCTCTAAAAGTGTAAAAATTGTGAAATACTGGGTTTTGAAGATATTCAATTGCCACATGTAACGCATGATATTGAGGTATTTTTTCTTGCTGAACCTCGTAATGATGTTCATTTATTGATATTTGCAACACCAACTTGGGAAAACACCGAAAAATCGACTAGAATTGCACTAATCTTACTCATTTCTACACTGCACAAAGCGTACTAAAATGCAGTTTTTCCGGTGTTTTCCCAAGTTGGTGTTGCAAATATCAACAACTGTACATCATCACGACACGATAAAATACCCCAAAATCATGTATTACATGTGGAAATTGAGTATCTTCAAAAACTCAGTATTTCACAATTATTGCACTTTCAGAGTGGAATTGCGCACTTTTGGAGCGGAATTGCGCCCGTTTACGCGCACTTGAAAAATCAAGTGATGGGTCATTTTTTCATGAAATTTCACATAGAATTCGAATCTACAATAAAAAAAAGTTTCAGTCATGCAGCATGATCGTATGAGCGAATTTTCATAAATGGTCGTATTACATTTATGTTAAATTCTGTTGAAATTTGAGCACTTTGGGGACAAATAAAAATTGTATTATACATTTTATAGCAAACTAACTTTTTGTCAGTAATATTCCAATGAACAAACGATTTTGTGGATTTTTACAATTTTTTCAAGTGTTCCTATCGATTTTTAGCTTATTTTAATGAAATTTAAGTACATTTTTCAGTACAATTTTGTGCTTAAATTTTTAAATGTCCTAGTTCATGTTCGATTAATTTTTTTCGAGTAGCATTCTGCTAAAAAATAGAAATTTGTTAATATTTAGCGGTTTTGCCTTTTTTAGTGATTTTTTAAGTACATTTTTTGAAATTTGACCAATTTAATGTGCTCAAAAAGTGTTGTCCAACGAACTCATCCTTTCTTTTGAAATGCTTGATTTTTTGGCGAAAGAACGAAGTTTTTATCTCAATTCTATCGAGAGTTATCGTCTGGAATGACACATACATATATATACTTATATATACATATATATATATATATATATATATATATATATATATATATATATATATATATATTTTTTTTTTTCATTTTGCCACTTCTGGCGCAAGTGGCGCTCGCGAAAGCATTTTTCCTGAGTTGTGCGTAATAAAGTATGAAGAAGTTGGTCCCAATTTTTAAGTTGTAGAATCACATTTCAATTTTTAAAAAACGGAATAGAAGATCGTTGTCTAATTCCACGAAAATAAAGAGTCGATTTGGACGGTTACGTATCATCAGTAAGTATTACTAATGTAATCAGTAAGTACTTACTAGTTCAGTATCATCATTTAAGTACTGTAATTGTTGTGTAACTAAGTTATTGTTCGTTACTGATGATGGCCTAACCGTCGAAATCGTTCTAACATTGTAACTTTATTTCCTTGGAATTATGTAACGTTCTTCTTTAATCAGGCTGTATTTTTTCGACCACTGAGTTAAATGTAAAATGTTTCGGGTTTCTCGAGGGTTGGGCAATAAGAAGTCTATATTCTAGGCCAACGTTTCGAAATATTTATATTTCATCTTCAGGGATTGGAAAACTGTATTTGGACGCTTATTTAATATCCTCGTCTTAGAGCTTTAGTGGGTAGCTATCTACTTAAACAACATCCTTGTGTATACTGAGAAAACTGGGGGGAAAAAAAACTTTGGGGTACCTATATTGAGAAAACATTATTTAAAGGAGACTAAAATTGAAGTCATTGAACTGTAGTATTTTCGTCCACGTTGCTGCTTATACACCTCTTATAACTTCAATTTTAGTCTCTTCTAAATAATGTTTTCTCAGTATGCCCCTAAGTTTTTTTTCCCCCAGTTTTCTCAGTATACACAAAGATGTTGTTTAAGTAGATAGCTACCCACTAAAGCTCTATGACGAGGATATGAAATAAGCGTCCAAATACAGTTTTCCAAGCCCTGAAGATGAAATATAAATATTTCGAAACGTCGGCCTAGAATATAGACTTTTCATTGACCAACCCTCGAGAAACCCGAAACATTTTACGTTCTTCTTTAACTTCCATTTTGTATTTATTTATTTATTTTTTTTTTTTTTAACTTAGACTAATACAAAGCTTCAAGTAAAAACATGGTAGGTGTTTAAATGTCAACATTCCTCATAGTTCTACCTACTTTTTTACAATTTCGGTCAATGTTGGTATTTCCCTGTCAACAGTTCGAGAATCCTCCGCGATCCTCGAACAGCGCTGTCTACTTACCATGCTTTATACAAACAAAAATCTGATAAATACTCTGCATGCCTAATTGTAATTCAATGTATTCTTTATTGAAATTTATGATTAATCGGAGAAATCAAATATTAGTACATAAGGAACTAAATTTATCCGTCAACATAAAGTTTGTTGTTTTTTTGACGTTCTTCATTTGGCAGCCCTGAGTCCGGCCATTTTGTGACAGTGGTTACTGGCTAGTTCTTCGTATTGTACGGGTTGGTGGTTGTTTTCTAGTGTAATTCTAATATTAACGGTTTTATTCCGTCAGAATTTGTTTATAGAAGACTTCAGTTTGAATCTGACATCGTCCGATATTCACTACAAACTCTCAAGTAAGTTCGTAACCCTGGCACAACCTCTTGATCCGAACCCGATCGCCTTTCCTGTCTCCCCGTTGTGTATTGACATATTTGTTTACACGTAGGTACTTCTCACTTTTCTCTATAAAATACCCCGAATTATCCCATCTGCGTCCTGCCGAATTATTCGGATAACATTCGAGGCAATTGAAATCGCGTGAGTTCAACACTTGAACGAATTTATCCGACTTTCACGCTATTTTTGCTGGCTCTTTCTCGGAACCCCCGTTCCATTTTCCCGTTTAGTTTGAGGGATCGGGACAGAGCTGTGCGTTGTTCGTCTCCTACCGTAGTTTCCACCTTTTGCGCTTTCATTCGCTCGCTATCTCTTCGTTCGCTTTATCACCTATCTTCCTCCACATTCCTTAGCTCGTTTTGTTCCGTGTATTTTTCCTTCCCTAAAAGTTCCTACTCTCCACTTGTCAACACTTCGGACCGTTTCCATTTCCCCGTCTCTCAGAACTCGTCCGTATGCTCGATCTGTAGGATTATCTACCTAGCATTGTCTTGTTTAATTATGTTCCTGAAATTCCATAGCTTTGCAACGAATTTAAAACACCCATATGCCAACGCTCAACCACGGTAGTCAGCGATTTGTTAAAAAACTAAATCTTGGAAAAATCCAACTTTTAGCCCCTTATGCTTTAAGAATCTTTTCATTTTGCTGTAGAATTTGTTAGCCTCCTTGTAGGTAATATAAAAATGTTTTTACACACTGAAATTTTAAGCCATAGACAATGCCTGACCACTGCTTTCTGGTCTTCGTTTTACCTATATTCAGTAATCATGATAAATGATCAACGCTGCTTTGCGTTAAGTACCTGCCGTATTTTGATTAAATAATGCCTATTCGTTAGATTTTGTAACGAAACATTTGGCCTGTGCAAGTAGATCCACAGTAAAAGTTAGCTGCATACCGCAAGTCTAGCGCCTAGGTAGGTAGGTTGATATCCTCCAACGGTTCTGCTCAGCTTGGTGCTCTACGAGCTACTTCATTGAATTGTATAATCAGGATTCTGAAATGCCTTGATCGCACAAATAGGGATAACAACAATGTTGGAATGATATTATTTAGGTAGGCATGTCCTCATGAACTTCATATCTTTAAATCTTGAGTGCCGATTCGTACACTCATTTGGGGTATGATAAATCAAACGATGTTTTTTGTCTTCTTCAGTCGTTTTCCTGAAGGTTTTGTATTAAGTACGATAAATAATGATGATATTAATTTTTATAGTGTACTATCTAGAGTCCGTTGAAGATTTTTAATATCATTATTACAACAAAAACGTTTCCGGAATCGATTGTGTACCTACCTACCAAATTGATATGGGACCAAGTCAACTTGGCTGTAGATTATGACCTCAGAGATGATATCCAATATCGTGGTTCTAGGTTCTCTAATAGATAATATAATAATGTATTATTCTTTATGTAGGTATACCTATCACTTTTGAGTTCTATCTATAACATTATAGCTATCTCCACGATATATTTTGTCCACTACAAACTTATACTGCAACAACGTTGTTTTGTAGCAATCGGCGCCAGCGTTACCAACCACCTCGCATCAACTATCCGTAGATTGCAGTAATTTTACATCGCTTTCATGAATGCCCCTGCTTTCATGAAGTTTCCTAGTAAATATTAGTGTTAGGTCGGGGTCTATAATATTTATATTCCTGCCTTCCCCGTGAAAAATCGAGTGCCTCTAATATATGCGTTTTTATACGTATAAATACTTTATCATACGTATTATTTCATAGGTAGGTATGCACATGACAAATAATTTATCAAAATTGGTCAACTGTTCACAAAACTTGCTGATACGAGTGCATTGTGATGTATGGATATGTCTGGCTTCCCTGGTTACAAAACCATAGTCGTAAACCATATGGAGAAAATTATCCACCGAGTATTGAACTAGATAGTTCACTCATTTTTCTGTCGGACCTTGCTAATTACGGGAGAAAATTATGCTTTAATGTTGAAAAATGTGGTTTTGACATTTTCATGTCTTTCATATGGCACATAACAAAAAAATCGTCAAGAAAAAAATTGTCCCAAGTGGCCACAACGATGATTATGACCATCAGAAATGACGTTGACCATTCATAGGTAAACACATGAAAATGTCCCAATGCGTTGCAGACTCGTATGCAAGCGTTTCGTAGTTTTCATCTACAATTTTAATTATTTTGTCATTAATTTTTGACATTTTCATGTCTTTCATATGGCACATAACAAAAAAATCGTCACGAAAAAAATTGTCCCAAGTGGCCACAACGATGATTATGACCATCAGAAATGACGTTGACCATTCATAGGTAAACACATGAAAATGTCCCAATGCGTTGCAGACTCGTATGCAAGCGTTTCGTAGTTTTCATCTACAATTTTAATTATTTTGTCATTAATTTTTGACATTTTCATGTCTTTCATATGGCACATAACAAAAAAATCGTCACGAAAAAAATTGTCCCAAGTGGCCACAACGATGATTATGACCATCAGAAATGACGTTGACCATTCATAGGTAAACACATGAAAATGTCCCAATGCGTTGCAGACTCGTATGCAAGCGTTTCGTAGTTTTCATCTACAATTTTAATTATCTTCATAGTTTTTCCCCAGTAACGGGGGCTTCTTCTGGGAGAACATTTAATTTTCAATAAAATCAAGGGGTTTGGCGCCCGTTTCTACGTATTTTTTCACGCTAAATCGAATGGTTACACTTGCAGATCTCCCCTACCCAGTTATAACCGAGTTTTACACTTTAATTCACGAATTTTTAGTTTGTTATGCTCAATTTTATGTATTTTTAAGGAGAAAACTAGTTAGTTAAAGTGTAAAACTCGGTTATACCAGAGTTGGAGTGATCTGAAAGAGTTACCATTCGATTCAGCGTAAAAAAATAATTAGAAACCCGCCCAAAAACTCATATGTATTTACATATAGGGCCATTTTACACAAATACCCTCGATTTCATTGAAAAACCCACGTTTTAGCGAATTTGAACAATGAAGCTATTGCAATGGCTCAGAAAATTTTAAAATAAATTTTCTTAAAAATATTTCTTCATTGAAATCCATTTTAAGGCATTTCGAAACGATTCCTTGAGTTTAACACTTTTTCACATACATACATATATATATATATATATATATATATATATATATATATATATATATCCTAGAACGGGAAGCTCGCGGTTTTTATGTAAATCCAAGCGTTAGATCTCTTCTCTTCTTCATTTATATGTTCAATCCTAAGTTTTACTAGGTCGAACTTATATTTTGAGCGGTGTCGAAATGATTGAAGTTTGAGTCGGATTTTGGGATTTACTTGGTAGTGTTGATTCGTTTGGATATACGACAGTGATAGGGGAGGTTTGTAAAAATTTAGTAGCTTGCTCCCCAGAATTTAGCACTCTAACACTTGGGTTTCTAGATTGTTTACATGGACCAATCATTGGGGTATTTCGATGGGACCTATCTTTTGGTAGGGGATGGTGGCTTCACCTTCCTTAAGGTTATTATTATTTATGTGCAATTTAATTTTGGTTCTTTTCCTTTATAACCCCCCCCCCCAGTCAATTTGTCTTCAACACGCCCGCCCAATGTTTCTAGTATTCCTTCTTACTTAGATTACATATTTACGTAGAATTTATGACAATTTCAAGCTGTAGAAAGAATTAAAAAAAGAAGTACCTACCGTGTTTTCAGAAGTTGCCGATGTCGGTGAGGATTTGTTATAACTAACAAATTGGCGTGGTTGTGGTTTGATTGCCTCCACATGAATTCGCACAAGTAGAATGCACATGAATTCGCACAAATAGATCAGAATGCTGTGTACAGGTTGGTGGTCTGGATGCTCGCAAGCTCGCATCTCAAAATTACATAACATCAAGTAGTCAATCCCTTAGTTAGGATACAGATTAGTTGGACATGTAGGTCAGAATGATGTGTACACGTTGGCGGTCTGCTCGTCTAAAAATACTTAACATGACATAACATAATCTAAGTAAGAAGTGATGCTTAGAAACATCGGGAAGAAATTGACGGGGGGGGGGGGGGGGGGGGGGGGGGGATAACGGAAAAGTACCTTAATTTTTTGCATCCACCTTCCGTCGATATTATGAATTTCGTTAGTTTCGGTTTGTAGAAAGTTTATTAGCATGGCATGTTAATTTCTGGGGTCACTAGGGTATCCAGGTCAAAGTTTATACTGGGTGGTCCGTTATAAACGGACACATTTTAAAATCCTGTAACATTCACAAATTCGATCGTAGGGATTAAAAAATAAGCAGAACGTGTAGAGAAAATCAGTAACTTTTATTCACAATCGAAAAATCCGAAAAAAATTATCAAGTTTTAAAAATTATGCCATTTAAATGACGACCCTGTTTGGTAACGCACAGTTCAAGACCAGGGAACATCCCCATGCCGGGAAGAAGAACGGTTACGTCAACAAACAGAATTGCCGTTATTGAGCTGGTGAAAACCTTCGACATTTACACCAAAGGCAACGGTGCGGTGTGGAATTTCCAAACTCGGAATAATTGGGCCCTATTTTTTTTTTTTTTTTTTTTTTTTTAAGATGGCAGAGAGAATGCAGTGACTGTTAACTCTGAACGTTATCTCGCGATTCTTCAAGAATTCTTCAGTCCTCAGCTTGTGGAAAATGAAGTTGACACCGACAACATGTGGTTCCAACAAGATGGAGCAACAGCCCACACGGCCAGGATTTCATTGAACTTTTTGCGAACGATTTTTCCCGGACGCGTGATCTCCCGGCATGGGGATGTTCCCTGGCCTCCGCGTTCCTCAGACCCCCTGTGACTTTTTTCTATGGGGCCACCTGAAATCTAAAGTGTACGTGGACAAACCACGAACCATTGAAGCAGTCAATAAGACGAGAAATCGCGGAAATACCGGAAGATATGGTGCAAAGAGTGATGCAGAACTTCAAGGACCGTCTTGAACTGTGCGTTACCAAACAGGGTCGTCATTTAAATGACATAATTTTTAAAACTTGATAATTTTTTTCCGATTTTTCGATTGTGAATAAAACTTACTGATTTTCTCTACGCGTTCTGCTTATTTTTTAATCCCTACGATCAAATTTGTGAATGTTACAGGATTTTAAAATGTGTCCGTTTATTACGGACCACCCTGTAGAAGCTCGTAATAATCGTAAGTTGCTAGTCCTAAAATAATGATCGAACCTGCAATGAAAGTTGAAAATATGGAACTTTAGATTCACACTCGATTCGGAAGAGTTCCCCCACATGGGACCATACTGCAGGAATCCGAAGCAGAGATTCCATGAATAGTCTTAACATAGAAAGTTTTTTGGGAATATTTTTGTGGGAAGAATTTCTCTGCAACATCGGGATTGATTAAACTTATTGTAGAGCCTGAGTCTATGAGTAGGGTATTCACATTTCCTTCAAGGTATGATCGTTTATACAAATGCAAATCTATAAATCAATAATATTCTAAATCCGTAATTTTTTGGGTGTCATTTATAGATATCATCCCAATGAATTGAATGACACCCCCCCCCCCCCGGGGGGGGGGGGGGTACTTCATCTGTTTCCCTCTCCCTAACTTTGACAGAAAAAATAATATCATCACTCGCAATTGATAAAACAACAAAAATCGCCTTATAAACTACGAAGATCCTATCAGCTCATATAATTGCAATGGATTCTTAACACTCTCGACGCTGGCCTTGCCACTGCGCCAACCCCCAGGACTGGCCCTGGAACTGTGGCCCTCAATACGCGACCGCAATGGGAGAAAATACGCGGAAAATCACCTATTTGGAAAAACACCTTGGTTATTTTGCTTCTTGCTAAACATCCAAAACGGCAAACAAGTTCATTTGGGAACACGAAAGAAAAATACTACTCAAAACAATCGATAAAAGACAATGTACTTACGGAGAACGTCACGACTGGTCTTCCACTTGTTAGGATGAACTTTGCTCTTGAAAACACTTCGATTTGAAATCGATGCACTCTAGCGGCTAACTGGGGATGTACTGAATGGGTTTCATCAGGAACTGACCCCATTCAACGATTTCCAAAGTAAATCTGGATGTCCGAAGAAAGTGAGGTTCAACAGAGGGTCCCGTCATGGATGTCATGACGCCAGTACTCGGCAAGCACCGGCGCGTCATGTACGTCATGACACCAGCGTCGAGAGTGCTAATTCACAAAATCTAGTGCATTATAACTTTTGTCACCTATAGATGGACTTGTGAAGCGAAGGATGTAGGGATTGATTTCATCTCATTAATTTAAGTGTAGACGTATTTTATTTTATTGATTTCTCTTTGGTAGACGTGTACGGCTATGCAGTTATACCTATTTAGATAATGTATAGTAAACTTCGTTTAGAAAAGCTAAATAAATAAACCATTGTGTTTAATGCCTTGTAGCGTTTTATTTTTCAATTGGTGTATCTGTCTTCATACCGTTGAAAGGAGTTCAGTGGTGATTTGTTCATAACTCCGTGATAGAAGTCGATAAACAAGCAGGATCCTGATAACTGTGGGCATTGGAGATAGATGTACTTATAAATCTGTCTGTCTAGGTTCCTTGTAATATTTTCCCCGCGTCCTGATCACAAATAACTTCTAACTTGAAGTGTTGCATATCATAAATGTTAGTTTAGAAGTATTCGATGTTCTGAAAAACTGTTGTGGAAATCATGGTATGTAGGTACTTCCTGAGATCGATGATAAAGGTTTGTTCTCAGTGGTAGTTTTTACGAATACTGGAACTCTTCAGAGCTGGGACTACGTCCCCAAGCATTCCAGAGCTGTTTGAACAGCTTTTAGCCCTGCAACCTATCTTAGAACCCTAGAAATACGTATGAATCGGAAACTGCTGCAACCATTAGCAACTGTAAACCGAAACTATTCCACAACCGCGGGTTCTAGCTCTGCGAACCACAATACTTAACTGCACTTGATCATAACTGTTCAGAAGTGGCACAACTCAGACTGAGAACTAAGCTTAAATTTTGTACCATATGTTTACCATAATTTAGTCCATTTTGTTATTCCTTCTGAATGTCGACAACTATATAAAAACCGAAACTACCGATCAAATATGATTTTATATTTATTGTTTTAATATTGATTTGTCCTAGCTCTGGCACATGAACTTTTTCTGATGATTCTCACTTTGTTACTACGGAACTGTATCTTTGCCAGTTGTCACTGTACAAAAATTGTTTGCAGTCGTTGGAAAGTTCTCAATGCTAAAATCTTACGCTGTCCAAATCGCTCTGAAAATCAAAGCAGCCGAGCTACTTGCGAAGTTGTTAATGAACTTTAAACAATCGTTGAGGTATGATAGCGTGATTTGGTGGCAACGAGACTGGCTTACTGCGATGGCAAATGTAATCGAAACATGAAAATGTCTCCCGGGGTGCGGAATCGTACGCAAGCAGTTTCTGATGATTTATGTTTCCTTTCTCAGCTCTGAATTTCGTGTGACTACCTCAGAAAGAGAAGCTTAACCGAATTTAAACGTTTAAATAGTGAAATTGGATGGGAATTGATCGCGGAGCTCAATAGTCCTTTCTAATTTCTGTCTTGGAAGGTCATACATTTATGGGAGGGAGACTCTGAATGCTAGATGCAACACCAAGGACCTGAGACCAATAGCTAAAATAGTCGAGTTCCACTCCAGTGTATCAGAAGAGTATAATCTGTACCTATCTTGAAATGTTTAATGCTACGCAGATCCTTAATTCTGTAGTATTTAACTGATTTTGAGTTGTGGAGTTGATAGGAAATGTAAGGCAGAATTCGTGAATCTTAAGTTCGGAAACACAGGGAATCTTTTGTTAGTATTAGGAGGTGACGACTTCCTACTACCCATCGAGTGCCTAGGCAAATCGACCTAGCGAATACCCTTAATGCTTAATGGATTCTGTGCTAGATACTGCATCAACTAGTTATCTATTCACTCATTTGTTCTTTGCTTTTTACAACGTGATATATACCTCTTTATTTAATAGAGCCTTTATTCTGATTTTTTGTTTTCAGAAATTGGAGCAGTTCTTAGTAAAAGAAGTTAATTATGTGGTGACTGATCGCGATTCGATTCCCACCAAGAGGAAGCCACTTTTGAATCAAGTTCCAACACCATCACCACTCCCTTCATTTTGCTCTGTGTCGCCAGCAACCACCGATTCACCTACTGATGGACTAGGCAATAAAAAAACTGTGAGCAGACTTCTTTATTGACACGTTTGTCCCATCAGAAGTCCTTCGTTCCTGGAAATAATAATTCAATTTTGTCCTTTTGTTCCAGCGGTCTCGGGCCGAGGCCATGCTAGAACGTGTTAAGCAGCAGCCACAGAAGTCTATTGGTGACGTACTTGATAATGCTCTCACTTGGAAAATACCTATTTATCCACTCAATAAGGTTTGCAATTATCCTATTACATATTTGATTTACATTAGATTTGATTCCCGTGATAGACAGATAAAAGTTATTATTATCGTATCAAAGTTGAATCAGATTCAAATCTTTAGGCAATCCGTCTAAGTACTCAAGCCCTTGGTTAGGTACCTAATTGAGGGTTTTCATATAGACAGCTTAGGAAATGTAAAAACCATATACATTTCCAACAGAAGAATTACATTCTTAAGCAGATTTGGGAAATTATAAGTAATTGGTTCTACTTCCAAGACAAAACCATCACTATAGCAATGGGTTTTTTGACTGAGCTCTCGTATTGACTGCAAGCTTCAGCTTGCAAATATCGGACTGGTCAGTCTGTGGTCCTTGTATTTAAGGGGAAAATGGAATTCAGCACCATTGGTGATAGACTTTTATCTATTACATTTGTCCTCCATACTCGCTGTTTTATAGGCTGCTTTCGATCGTTCCAGTTTTTAGTGTGGATTGAGAAACTCGGCAGCAAGACAGGAAAGGTCTTTGAAGATCAAAATACCAACTCCAACGCCTCTACAGCTGGCCGGAGTGTGAAGGTACTGACAGGATCGTACCTAAAAATTGAGACAGGCGCTCGTCCTGAGTTCAAGCAGTTCACCACCTGGCCCCATCTTGGCTTGCCCTCATCTTTCCATAGATCGGCGACTCCAGTTATCGCTGCCTCGCTCCAAGAAAAGGCAGAAGCCCGGAGCGTTAACACGGTTAAAAAGGATTTAAACAGCAATGAACCATCTCAAAGGTCAGTTCTTATATGGTGTATTTTAAAGATGGAAGGAGGGACCCTTACGATAATCAGATATAGGTCTATAAATCATTGTTTACGTCAAATTTACAACATAAAAGAGAGTTCCTGGTTACAACGGTGTTCTAATACAGTGTACGTGAATCTAGGGAAAATCAAAATTTTCATAACACTGGCTGTTAGTACAGTGCATGCTCGATGCTTCACGTGTCTTCTCACGTCGTTTCTTATCAAATGTTTTGTAACCTGACTCTGATTCCGACATCTTATATTTCTCTGACTGTTTTCTTTCAACATGATCTCAGTTTCCGCCATCCATCGTCGTGTTGTTTTATTGTTTTGTTTTCAATTCGAAGTGATAATTGCAAAGTGAATCTTTTTATCGACCAAGAAATTTTTCGTAACTCTCCTCTCAAAATTTGTTGGTTTCAAGATACGTAGATTTCAAAAATTGAATTAGTCCATCGTCCATCCGAACCGAGAAGTATTAGACTTCGTAGGCCTAGAATATGTCATGCTAGTTTATTGAGCAGAGACTAGCTAGATGATGTGCTTCAGGTTTATCTTGACACATCCGTCAGGAACACTGGCGATCGTTCAAGTAAGTTCTTGCTCAACTTTGTTAGTAGTAATATTGGTTTATGTAGATATAAAGGTTTGTATAAGTATGAAGATTTTATGCATTTTGTAGAAAAACTAAGTAAAATAATACATGTTGGTATTTCATTAGTTAAATGATTGTATCTTGCAAAAGATAGATATGATTGGAATGAAAAGATTTTATTCGTTTTTCGGTAACCCTTTATCCTCCATTTTTTTTTTTTTTTTTTTTTTGGCACTCTATGAATGGACCGCTTTGAGTGAAAATAAGATGAATATTAATAAATTCAGTATATTTTAATATAATCATATATTTAATTTATATTTTAAATTATATACTTATTTAGTATAAATTGTAATATAAAAAAATATGAACGGAACACGCTTATCAAAAAAACCTTCCTCGGGTTTATACATTATGGGTGAACTATTGAAGACGTACTAAGGGCCACTTTCACCAACAACTTATGTAGCGAGGATTGGCCAAACTCGATTAAATATAATGTCGAGGATCAAACCTTGGCGTCTTTCACCAATCGCCAACCCAAAACTCGTTTAAACCGAGATTGGAATAATCGAGTTTCCTTAACGGAGATTCCACAAACTGTCCAATGAAAAATTGGACAATTTGAAACGACAGTTTGAAAACTCGCCATGTGTCCGACATATCAAGAGAATAAAGGAGTTAATCACAAACACGACCTGTTTTTACCCGCGCCGTTTTTATCTAGTTACCTAGTTACTATCTATCGCAACTTTTCGTTGACTTCCAACAAAGAAAGTGTGACACATCATTTGACGGAAGCAGGACGGTTGATCACCTTATTTAAATGTACATAAGTTATTTTATGTGGTATAGGTAGGTACATACTGTACAAGGGATAGCAATTCAACATCGTATTATAACGTGCTATCATCATCGATTATACTTTATTTCCCTATCATCCTACATCAATTTCGTATTATAATTCATCGATTTGATGGTAAAAGCCTTTTTCCAACTTAACTGTTCGAACTGAACTCCAGGTGAGTGTCATTAAGCTCGAGGATTTTAAAAACTGTCGGTTTTGAGAGCCGGAATCTCCGTTGAAATTCGACGTCGTCCAACCCATCAAAATGTGGAATGCGCCATCGGATCGTCCTTGTGCGCCTTTGCGGGACATCGTCCTCATCCGAGGAATCAAAAATTAATCCGAGCAATAAATCGCGTGAATTCGTCATTAAAAACTTGAATAACAATAAACCAACTGTGAATCAAACTGTAGAGGTATCAGCTGTTGGTGCGCGGCCATATTGCTCAGCTATCATTGTTATCACTAATCTGAGATTGGCAAGTGTAACTGGCCGGGGCTGGCGAGATTAACCTCAAGCCACCTCGTTAGGAGTTTAAACTCGTAACGTGGTCTGGTGAAAGACGATTAGCTGGAATCTCCGTTATTTGTTAATCTTTTCTAACTTAAACTCGTTTATGTTGTTGGTGAAAGTGGCCCTAAGACTTGTCAATCTGCGCGATTGTAGTAATTTGTCAGCTGTCGGTTGTTACCAGATCAGCTGATCATGGTTCACGTGCATCGTGCGATCTGTAACCTCAGTAACCAGGAACTCTCTAATGTCCAAAGTTGACATTCAAAGTCACGTGTTGTAGTGTTGTTTATGAATCGAATTCAGAATTGAGCATAAAATCCAGCACAACGCTACTTTTCTAACATGTGTTCAGGTGCGTTTCATAGATGCTACCAGAATTTTAGTGCATACCTCTGTGTGAAACTTTGCTAATTGGAGCCTAATAAGTTGTCATTCATATTCCTCGATAAAATATGAAAACCCTTCCCAAAAATTATATAGAAAAAGCAAAAAAAAATTATTTGCAGGTTTTTCAAAAATTTATTATTATTTTTTTTTGTTTTTTGTGTGTGGGGAAAGCTTGATGTTTGAACTAATCACTTAATGACATAGTTTTCAATAAATGAACGGTAATTAGCTAGGGCATTTTCTGGTTAGTGTCATTTATGCTTTCCTACACAACTGGGGCTTAACTAGCTGACCAATCACGGTGTCCGTGTTAAGCCACACACTGACTTCTGTACTTCCTTTTAGCGCGGAACACGCTTTTACCCGGACCTAACTACCTAAAAAGTCACAAAAATGACGTTTCCACGGACGCCAATAACCAGGCAAGTGAATTACCACACTCATCCACACTTCCTAATCATCACACTAATCACAAACTTTGTCTGTAGTTATGAAACGTTGTGTACTACTTCCAACGGTATATCAAGATAATTTTCATTAGCATATTCATTCAAGCGTGTTCCACGTTATTCAATGTTTAGCCGGTAGCTCTAGGTGGAAACAAAGACGGGTCCAATTATCATTTACATATCTTTCGGAAGAGTCTGTCGTCATTAGCAAGTTGAGTACCGGGGCAAGCGCTTTTGATGTAAAGACATCATCATCAGACCGTTGGAGCAGTATAGTACTGATGATGATGTCTTGACATTGAAAGCGCTCACCCCCCCGGTACTCGACTTTTTAGTGATGACGGACTCTTCTGAAAGGTACTTAAATGATAATTTTACTATTACTACTAGCGGAAATAACCCTTTAGATCTAATACCAAAGAGGAGACCATCATGGCGAGGGGCAGTGTGCTGAGTTTTCCCCACTGTTTTGATATCCATATTTTCATACATCTGTTAATATAAGTGGGGATTTAATTAATCCTACAATCTACACTATTTATGTACAACTTGGTACTTTTGAGGAAGAATAAATTATCAATCTCATACATAATTACCCATTGGTTTCTTCCTAAATCACTGAAAGATGCATGACGATAAGGCTTGGTGCTGGCATATGCTAAATCTTCTCATTTTATTCTGTATGCTTGAACGAATAATGTTGAATATCTTATATGAAGATTTTACACCTTACAGGATGACTAGAAAAGTGGGAAGGACTGTTAAGGAAGCATCGTCTGTTGTCGGTGGTGGAAATGGCTACTGCGAGGTATGTCTAGCTATGTCTTCTAGGTATTTTTCATTTTGTGGAAATGTTGTTGCTGAAAGAAATACTTAATAGTTCATAATTAATTTACCAATGAACTCCAATGCTCATGATTCTTTGGTCCGCTTGCCCAAACGTAACATCTGTCAAACATATTTTTCTCTTGCCTAATGGAGTTTCGAACTAACAAGGTCCGCCACTAGGAACGCTAGGGGGTGAAGGACCTAAGAAACATGGTGGTTGATGACTCTCCCCTTCTTGATACCTTGTGTCACCTCTGTTTGATCTACAATCCGTTCCCGGCACCATCAATCTCACCAATACTGGTCAAAAATGAGTATGATATTAACCCTTTCCGGACGAAACCCGGTCAGGACCCGGCTAGGCAATATTCGCATTTGGACGGAACATTTTGAGAGAGGGATGTCTCACAGGACGAATGCCGGTCCCTGCTCGGCGACCTTGTTACCTTGTAGGGGTCGAATGCCGGTCACTGCTCGGCGCCCTTTCTTGTCTTCACAGACGAAACCCGGTGGTAGCTTGGTATTTTTTAAATATTGGGGGCAATTCAGTAGGTTTTACTGAAGGTTTTGACAATAGATTGCAGCACTTTATTGATAAAATGAACCCATTGGGAAGGAATATGAGAAACCTTTCTGTGACTGGTTACTACTTGAACTTCGACTTTTTATCATTATTTTCTCACTGATAACTGTTTCTAGACATGTGAATCATGATGTAAAATATGATTTTCACTTGAAAAATAAATTTGTTTTTAGAAAAATGTGTTTTTTCCTTCATGGTGAAAACTTGCTCATCATATTCCCATCTCAAACATGACACTCTAAATAAATAAAGAATAACGTCGTCCAAAATTTTTCATATTTTTTGTTCTGGGGAAATGATTACAATAAAAATAAAAAAAATAATAATAATGGGTAATCTGTGCTTTTATTTGATGAATATGTCTTCAAACGTGATGTACCGTTTTTAGGTGACCCATTGCAAAAAGCTTATCGTCCTTGAAAGATATAATAGCGTGTAATAAGTCGTCCTGTTAGGTATATGCATAATGCCAGTCCCTGACCGGGTCCCGTCCTTGTGGACACGATCGGAATTCAACATTCGACCGCAAAGGGTTAATAAATAAATTATAAGAAAAACACACAAACAAACCAAAAACAACTTGTGCCCGTCAAGAATGCCCTTATAGGCAACAGAAGAAGAGCAAATCGGCAAGGTCCTTGTTTATGTGCTGCGCTCTACCTCGAGCTTCTCATGTTCACAGCCCCATTGACCGACTTCGGTCAAACTCCGAAGGATCCCACCATGTGATTTCCCTGGCTGCTCCAAAAAATAAATTGACCGTCTCTGCCTTATGCTACAAAATATATTTCCCATATGGTTTTTCTTATGTATATGTATACATGCGTATTTCCTGAATAGCTTCTATACCGGTCATGGACCGGCACTTCGTTTTTCGATCTTTTACTTGTTTCCAATTCTTATTTGCACTAATTGGATATCTCTGTGCCATCTAAGATTGTTTTACTACACAATGCAGAATGAAACAGGGGGTAATAGGTTGATGAAGCTGTACTGGGAGCAAACTACGAGTACGTATTTCTCAGAGCTCAATTTCCGATTACTATTTGAAAATTTGAAATCAATATCTCCTGCTTTCTTATAGTACAGGGTGACCCACGGGAACCTTTCCATTGAAAAAACAGTATAACTTACTTAATTTTTATTTATAAACAAATTTAATTATATGAACATGTTCAGGAAGATATGCCATTATCGTTAGGAAGCGAAAATAATGTCTGGTAGGTGCCGCCCACTTTCTCTGATGCGATAAGGGCGTTAGGTTCATCGTGGAGAATAACTGACATTCGTGTTGCAAAATCTTCCCGCTGACTGTAATCTCTTTCTTGCAGTTGCTGCACACTAACAATCTTATACGGATGAAACTTAAGGTCACTTTTCAAAATTCTTCTCACGGACTCACGTGACAATTGTAAGGAACTTGCGTGGCGCCGCGCAGAACGTCCAGGACTGATTAAAATTGCCTCTTGCACCCTCTGAACATTTCCCTCTGTCCTCGCTGTTCGTGAAGGACCTGGTGACTTCTTTTTCTTTATATCCCCTAATATCTCGTAATTTCTGGACCCACTGAAGAATGGTAGGTCGGCTGGGAACAGCTCCATGTCGACCGACATTGGTACGACCGGGAAATGCTCATTGAGCTGCAGTCACTGAATCGCCTTTTCTGGCGTACTTGTCATAGATGAACTTCTTATCCTCGGTCGACCACCGCTCCATTGCAACTGAATAGGGGTCCATTTCAGTCCTTTGGGAGGGTAATGGCCAATCCCCCACCATTCAGACACCGCCCCTTTCTTTGCACCATCCTAACGAAAATGGCAAGACTCCCGTGGGTCACCCTGTATTTTCCTTTTCTAATTAGTTTTTTGTAGTTGAAAGTATGGGTCAGAGAGCGATTGAGGTGTTATTGTTAGAGTTAGAGGAGGAAAAGTTTGCACCAGAATTGATGATGATGGCGATGACCTCATAATCCTAACTAAACATTTTCAAAGGTTGATTATTTGATTTATTTTATGTATTTAATTATTCAAAAAACTGAAAATGAAAGGTGTTGTTCGATGTTGAACGAAAATGCTGGAACACTAGCCAAGCAGCTGAAGTGGTCATGTCCAGAAGGTGGTGGAGTAGCCAGAGAAATCGTGTTTGCCGGTTAGAGACCAGCTCAGGAGCGCTGGGAAGACCCTTGGCCTTTTTGACATTATTATGTCTTTACTTTGGCACATAAACGAAAAAAGCTTTACGGTTGGTTTTCTGATAATTTCCGCTTACAACCGAGTTGTTGCTAGGGAAACGGTCTTCTTCGTTTTTCATCCCACAAAATTCGTTGACCATTCGTTCGAAAGCTATCCATTTATCCAACCATATTATGTTAACTACTGCGAAGTGCGTGGCCAACAAGCTGAGTTATGAGCATGGTTATTTGAATAATTGTGTACACACAGGTGATCATTCTCAATAATTGATATTGTGAACATTATTGCAACCGCTTGATAATTTCTGATGATTTCATTGAGCTGGTGTTTCGATGATTTGATTCATAGCAGGTGATCAAAATATTGCAAGAACGGTTTGATTTGTGAAGCGGTGGTTAAATAATTTAATAGGTAATTTCTATACTTTACACTCTAGGAAGCTGTAATTTCGTATGTAGCCTCTTTAGGACATTTACTTAACGATGCCCAGGGTCCGGATCAGATGAGTGGCTCTTAAAGCTAATTTCAATGCTTTACACTCTAGGAAGCTGTAATTTCGTATTTAGCCTCTTTAGGACATTTACTTGACGATGCCCAGGGTCCGGATCAGATGAGTCGCTCTTAAAGCTAATTTTTATACTTTACACTCTAGGAAGCTGTAATTTCGTATGTAGCCTCTTCAGGACATTTACTTGACGATGCTCAGGGTCCGGATCAGCTGAGTGGCTCTTAGAGCCTGCATACGAGTCTGCAACTAAAGACATAAAATGTCCCAATGTGTTGCAGACTCGTATGCAAGCGTTTCTCTATGAAAATTTAAAAGTTTGCATTTTACATAGAGTTTTAGTACTTTTCCAGGAGTGCTAAGAGTTGAGATTATTTGCAAATTTTTAATGGTCTGTACATTTATGTAACAAATACCACGAGCCGAAACTAACTTGGCAGACGTTTTCATTTGTTATCTTGAGTCAAACCAACTGTCGGTCATGCGTTCATGATGTTTGTGTCAGAAAAATGGGAACCAGTGTACAGTACAAGAAACAAGATCGACAGACATGTAATTTTACATTTTCACTTTTAAAAAATTTGAAAGGGGGTACCTAAAGCAATTGTGTCATTCAGCGTATCAGATAAGGCAAGTAGTAAAAATGAAGTGGATGAAGGAGTTTTTTTGAAGGAGTCATGGGTGCAGGTTATCAAAAATGTATTGCATCATCCTGATAATTTTGCCTGATTTCTTCGCAATTATTGCAATCGTTTTCACAATTATACTGGATATTTCTCCAAAAAAAAAACGAAGTAAGATAGTCACTCTGGGGGACATTGGAGTATAACACTTGGTGAGATCACCAGAACATGTGAAATCAGCTTGAAGGGAGTCTCCAAGTCTTCTTCTATTCTTGTGGCTTTGAAGATTAAACAGGGTCTGTCATCCCTCAGAGAGTTGGGAAGTGTGAAAGGCAGAGGAAAACTTTTAAAAGGGATGAAGCATATCTGATAAGAAATTGTATGTACAATTGTAAAATGTAACAATTGTACATGCGATTTCTAGTCACCCATGGTTCATCCCTCTTAGAAGTTTTCCCCCACCTTCCACACTTCCCAACTCTCTGAGGGATGACAGTCCCTGTGTTCATCTTCGAAGCCACAATGTTGAAGACTCCCTTCAAGCTGATTTCACATGTTCTGGTGATCTCACTAAGTGTTATACCCGTATGTTCTCGCTGAGTGACTATCTTACTTCGTTTTTTGGATAAATATGCATATTGCGAAGAAATCAGGCAAAATTGTCAGAATGATGCAATACATTTTTGATAATCTGCACCCATGGCTCCTTCAAAAAAACTCCTTCATCCTCTTCATTTTTACTAACATTGCCTTAGCTGATGCCCTGAACGACTCAATTGCTGTAGGCACCCCTTTCATCAAAATTTTAGGGGAAAATGTGAAATTGCGTGTCTGTCAGTCTTGTTTCCATTAATTTGAACGGTACTGTAACTTCTATTCAAGTAACATATGGTGGGAATTGTTAATTAGTTGTAATTATTTTGCTCAAACTATTCCTACTTATCTAATTCTCGTCCCACTACCTGAAATACATTTTCTGTGGTGTTATGTATGGAAAGCTAGCCTTTTATTTCTAATTTTGTTTTCTTTCCTACTTTTGACATAGTTACATCATTTTCTCTTCATTGGGTTTGTGATTACCTAGTTAGTGTTGCCAATGTATTAAGTTATTAATAATTAATATTATATTCATTCATATTTCAGATTTGTCGGATCTACTATGATCAATTGGACAGTCATACTGTCTCTGCGCAGCACTTGAAACTTGTGACTGATTCGTCCCAATATTCTCAATTGGATTCAATCATCCATCAGAATAATCTCGGGTAAATGTTTCAAGCATTCATTCTAACAATAATTAGAATTATTATTACAATAATCGCCGTAATAGCGTGCGGATTAGGTCCGGTAATTATTTCTAGGTAGCAGTGGCTTGTTGTGCATTACTCTGGAATGTTGAAAATTATGCCTCCCTGTTATCAATTTGAAATTTTGCACTATTTTGCGTATGTTCGGCTTCTTTGATTTGCTATTGCAATGGCTCCCGAAAATTTTCTTCATTCAAATCCGTTTTGAGTCATTCTGGGACGAATTCTAGAGTTGATCACTTTTTCATATTTATGTATATATTTGTGTGTGAATGCGTGAGCACGTGTGTTGTGTGTGTGGGTGCGCATGCGTTTATGTGCGTGTGTTCTTCTATACGATAACTCTCCCTAAGAATGAGATGAAAATTCCGTTCTTGCGCCAAAAAATCAAGCTTTCCTAAAAAGCTTTTTTGATCACATTAAATTGGTCAAATTTAAAAAAAAAATATGCTAAAAAAGTTTACCTATATTTTTTAGCAGAATTTTTGTCAAAAGAGTTTATTAACAATGAACTAAAACATCACAAATAATAATTATTCAGAAATGTATCCTAAAATTTTTTCTTAAATTTTATTAATTTTGCCAAAAAGTTGATAAAAAATGCGGAAATTTTAAAAATTCAGTTTTCTCAAATTGCCGATTATTATGTAGAACGAGTTTTTTTCCTCCATAAAATTGCTACCACTCAGTTTTACTTAAAGTCGTGAATTTTCAAAATATTCGACGTATTATGGTACGATAATCACCCAAAATTCGCTCATACAATCATGCTGCATGACTGGAACTTTTTAAAAAAATGGAATGTTGCACCGCCAGTACAGCCAAAAATACGACATTTTTAATGAAGAAAATGGAAGTTGATGAAGAACGTTGTCTTTTTCCACGTAAAATTAAGAGTTACAATGTTGAATCAGTTTCGACGGCTAGGTAATCATCAGTAACAAACAATAACTTATTGGGTGAAGTGATTAAACTATTGGGTGAGCTATTGCTTTCTTTCACTCGCAAAGTTTTCGAGTAATGTCTTGCGAGGAAGTGAATAAAGTTGGATCCCACAAGCAATTGCTTTTTTTCTTCACGCGATTGCTTGACGATGTAAGTAGTAACTTAAAATTTCGGGTGAATAAAGAAGTTGTTAATAAATTTTGTAGCAATAAATGTATCTTAATGGTGGTTTGCTATTCAAAAAATGGTTTCAGATTTCTAGCTTTTTCTGCTATTTTTGTTGATTTTTTTGCACGTACCTATTAGAGAAATTCAAAATCATTTTTCCAGTGAAATTTTGTGCATGAATTTCAGAATTTTAATTTATAGTTGGTGAACTTTATTTCAGTAATATTCCGCTAAAAAGTACAAATTCAACAATATTTTACCGTTTTGTCATTTTTGGTGCTTTTAAAGCTCCTTTTTTTTTAATTTGACCAATTCAAGTGCTCAAAATGTGCTGTCCAACGAACAAATCCTTTCTTTTGAAATACTTGATTTTTGTGTGAAAGAACGGATTTTTTAATATAAATCCTAAGGAGAGTTACTGTCTCGGATGACACAAACGTACACACTCATTCAACCAAATTTGTAAAAAGTTTCAGTCATGTGGCATGATCGTAAACGTGAATTGTCGTAAATTATCGTATTATATCCATGTTGAAATTCTCTTGAAATTTGAGCACTTTGAGCGTTCTACAAAAATTTGCTAAAATACCTGAATAGGCTCTTTTTTTCTGTTTAAATTATACATTAAAATGGTGAGAAAACAAGAAAAATATTTGACTTTGATATTTTTTGTCAGAGAAAATCAGCTAAGTTTGGCGTCCAAATAATCGAGTAAAACCTCGCTACTCAAGGTGAATGAGACGTAGGTCCGATCAAGTGCTCGACATCGATGAGCGTTTCCTTGTGAGAAATTGCAAACTCTTATTCCCGCCAAATCCAAGAGAATGCTTTTCTTGTGAGGAATTGCTTTTGAGCAATCTCTTGTCTCTAATCACTTCATCCGTTGTTTCTTACCGGCCTAACCATCAACATCTATTTAACATTTTAACCCTTTATATTTCGTGAAAATAAGCAACGTTTCTTCATTAACCTGTTTTCTTCATTGAAATGGGTTCCCACAATTTCGTCTCGAGTAAATTAGTTCGAATGACTTTTCTCTTTCACCATCTGTTTTTAAGAGTGGCTCATGAGGAAAAGTAGTAATATTGTAGTAGTAGTAAGTAGTAATCGTTTATTCATAAATTATTTTACGTAGATTGATTGTTTTTTTTTTAAATCTTTATTGCCAGTATTAAGGCATATTTTTACATAAAAACTGAGAAATTGTGTACTAATACTAAGATATTACGCTGCTGTTGAGTTAACATTTCTTGAAAATTAGCATAATCCACTCCTCGCTTTGTTATGGAAATTAATCCCCAATCAGCTCAAGAACACATTCAAGCTTTGAGCATTGTACTTTAATTTCCAATTAATCTAGTAATGATTAATATTTTGGTGTGCATTGTACAGCGCTAATAGCCTGAGGAAATCTCTGAGGATTGCAAAGTCTCCGCCTCCCTTCCTTCCTCCAGAAATGGGCGGAAAGCAGAGCTCTGGTTCTGCTACACCAGGGGCACTAGAGTTGCCTTCTAGAGACCTCACTCGAGGATTGAGGCTTAAGGAATGTTCTGTTGCTCTTGGACCACCAAGTCCACTTCTCAATGGCTACACCACCACTTTGAAGCAATCTCGTAATAGCAAACTTTCATCTCCAACAGCTGCTGCTGCCTCTCCAATACCTCGTCTTCATCATGTAAGCATTTTCAGTCTTTAGTTTAAATGTAGTACTGAAGCTACTGACATAATTGATTCTATCTGACATAATTGATTCTATCCTTATATTTTTTAGAGGCTTCGTTTACGAGTTATTGACGATCCAAGATTTTTTTCGTGTTTTCGACCTTACCTCCTAAAAATGGCTGTGACCCCATCATTCTTTGAGTATTCTCAAACCTGAGGATACCGGTGGAAAGAACGTTAAATTTCCTATCTTTTTGATGCCAAATCATAATTATTCAAGAGAGTTAAGATACCGAAAAAAGCGGTCAAAGTACAAACTTTGTAAAATTCTAAAAATTTGGGTTTTTTCAATCTGATTCCTCCCTCCATAAAAAAAATGAACAGTCGTTTGCAAGTACAGTAAAAACTTCAAAATCTTATCAGCTTTCTAACGGTATAGCCAAAAAATTGATAAAAGTAACAACAAGGAGAAAAAACGGCTTTTGAATGCGAAAAAACATGGTATTTTTAACAAAAATTGATGGATTTCAGGAAAAAACTATCTCCCACAACTTTATGATTTAAATGTCGAATTCTACGTAATTTTTCACGCTGAATCGAATGGTGACACTTGCAGACCTCTACGACTAACGAATAAGGGCGAAAGTGCCCTTTGACCCTCAAAACTCAGAGAAGGGCACTTTCGCCCTTATTCGTTAGTCGTAGAGGTCTGCAAGTGTCACCATTCGATTCAGCGTGAAAAATTACGTAGAATTCGACATTTAAATCATAAAGTTGTGGGAGATAGTTTTTTCCTAAAATCCATTGATTTTCGTTAAAAATACCACGTTTTTTCGCATTCAAAAGCCGTTTTTTCTCCTTGTTGTTACTTTTATCAATTTTTTGGCTATACCGTTAGAAAGCTGATAAGATTTTGAAGTTTTTACTGTACTTGCAAACGACTGTTCATTATTTTTATGGAGGGAGGAATCAGATTGAAAAAACCCAAATTTTTAGAATTTTACAAAGTTTGTACTTTGACCTCTTTTTTCGGTATCTTAACGCTCTTGAACAATTATGATTTGGTATCAAAAAGATAGGAAATTTAACGTTCTTTCCAACGGCATCCTCAGGTTTGAGAATACTCAAAGAATGATGGGGTCACAGCCATTTTTAGGAGATAAGGTCGAAAACACGAAAAAAATCTTAGATCGTCAATAACTCGAAAACGAAGCCTCTAAAAAATAACACTTTAGGAGACAATTTTTGTTGCAAATTACTTGTAGAATTGATCCCTGAAGTCTTGCCTACTTAAGTTGAGACACCCTGTATAATCTGTTTCTATTCAGAAACACTTCTTTCTATCAGTTCCACATTGTGAAAATAAGGCCACCAATTAATGTAGACACTGATATCTTTAAGGTAATTATTGCAGACCCCTGAGTGGAACATGATTGGCATTTCTGATTGATTCAGGTCATGAATGGATGTGCGCGAAGATCTCAGCGTTCTCAACCCTTGAGTGAAGTGCTGTCCGACAAGGAAACTAATGATGTACTGCCCCCCACTCCTACAAAGAAACCCCAGATGAAGGACAATCTCCGGTAAGAGCAAACAAACTAAATCGAACACTGTTAATATTATTGTTGTTGCAGTTTATTTTGTCATAAATCTGTTTATATATTTGTGTAATGTTAACTGGCTCAGATTTTGGTTAGTAATATCCGCTTTATTGGTACTCTGGGAAGTAGGTAACTGAATGCATTCTCTCAAGTGACTTCTACAATATGTAAGCTATGTGCTTTTTCATGAAGTGGCGTCCAATTAAACTGTGGAGGTTTATTAGGGGCTTGTTGGACCACAGTTCTGAAGTAGTTTGCTGGCTTTCTTGTTGACAGCTGATTTGATTTTTATCTTCCTCTTCCTCTAAATTTGTATCTTCTTTTGACTATAATTGTGAATTACTCTCTTATTGGTGTTCTGGAGTACTGATATGGTTTTTGGTTATCCTTTACTTTGTTACAAAATGTGTTATTTTTATTTCAGATCGAGGAAAGCCAGCTCTGCTCAAACTCCTATCACACCTCCTCCTCCTGAGCGATTACCTTCACCGCCTCCAGAGAAATTGAGCCCTCCTCATCTGCGCAGTGGATCCGAAAAGGCAATGACTAGGTCTGACAGAAGTCTCCGTGGATCAGAAGATCGGGCTTTGTCATCAAGATGCTCTGTTGAGAAGGATAAATCCTCGAGTGGTGGGTGTAAGTTTAGTGAAAAAGAGAAGAGTTCTTCTGGGAAATCATCCTGCCAACCTGTTGAAGTGGTTGGAATGACTACGAGAGGAAGCTTTAGAGAGAGAAGTGTTGATGAGGAATGTCCCACTACTAAGATACCGCCTCCAAAGAGTTCTGACAAGCCGGAAAAGCACACACGGCATCATGAAAGACCCAGGCGTGGAAAGGAAGACAGAGACGAAAAAAGCGACGATGAGGAATCCAACAAAAGGAAAAAGAAGGAGCCTACCCCAGAAGAGGATTTTCGGGAAGAAAGGAGAAGAAGACGAGAAGAGAGAATGTCTTGTGTTCCTCAAGCTGATGATGACGATAAAGAAAAGGCTCAGTCCCATTCCTCAAGTAAAGACAAATGGTGCACATCTCATGATAGGGGAGTTAAATCAGAAAAATCAGAAAGGAACCTTCGGGTGAAAGAGCGTCCATACTATGAAGAGGTTGAATCGGAAGAATCTTCACCTGTGTATTCTTCAAAAACTAGTAAACCGCCCAAGGCGAGTCATAAGAAAAAGCGTGTATCCACAAAATCGCGCGTTACCAAAAAGAGATTATCTAATGAAGAGAAGCTCATTGAAGATAATAAATCCTATTATAAGGTCGAAGTTCTCAACTCTAAGTTGAGGTCTACTGAATACTTCGTTAATCAAAAACAGGTTGGTTCTTTGAATGTATTGAATTTGATGCTAAGGTTTAGAATTCATTAATGATGGATTTATGGTCTCATGTGATAATTTTGAAATATACATGCTCAACTAGATCAGTAAGAAACCTGTGGGCCCAGAACCTTTTCTGGCCACTACGGAGAGTTTTCTCCTCGGAGAGCTCACCAAATGGGAGAGTAAGAAGAGGACTGCCCACTGGCTTCAGGTCAAGGGCCTGAGGCAGGCGAAACAATTTATTCACTTCTCTAGGAAGAGAGCTAAGGAGCTGCTCAGCCTGGGGAGAAGGGAGCTACGTATGGTAGTGGGGCTCTTAACTGGGCACTGCCCACTTAGATACCATCTCCATAAAATGGGCAAATCAGACTCCACTTTCTGCCGCTTCTGTGGGGCGGAAGACGGGACGGCGAGTCATGTGGTCTGCCATTGCCCTATGTTGGCAAGAAATCGCTTCTTGAATTGGGACAGAACCTCCATCGATCCCCAAGACATTAAGATGGGGGAGATTAAGACTCTCCTCGCTTTTGTCAAAACGTGGTGGGGAAGGATTGACTTCCCAGCTGTGGCTGGCATTGGCGATATGGCGCCAAGCCAGACTGGGGCTGCGACTCAGTAACTTACTGAGGGTGGAGCACTCGGGCCCAGACAGTGCCTGAGGGCTGGTAGGAGTGCCGGAACCAGGCAGATAGTGCTTGGTTTGGCAGGGCTGTCGGTATCGGGCAGACCTAGTGTCTGGGATGGGGAGGAGGTACGGCCTCCTTCTCCAGCTACAATAGGCCATTATGGCCTCAGTGGCTTAATAAAAAGATCAGTAAGAAATTGAAGCGTGGAAGTTCTTCCTGCCATACTTTTCAGCAGGCCAATTGAATTGTTTAGTCGTGAATATTATTAAAGGAACATAACTGAATTAAAGAAAAACATTTTTCTCTGATAGCCTATGATTAGATGAACACTCTGTATAGTGTAATGTAGTTCGCACTGCAGCAGTTGTTACCTCCATGCAGGCCCCTAGGCAATGGAGGAAGGAAGGAGGTAGAACTTGAAGAAAATGATGGCATGATAAGGCATCACTCCTTGTGGTGACGTCACAGAATTCAATTAAACTATGATTGGCATCCTTACCGGACATTATGATTTCCGTAGGATGCTAAATATTGTAGACAACAACATCTCACCTATGTGCCGTTGCGGACTTGAGGAGGATTCCACAGAGCACTTTCTTTGCAGTTGTGACCGGTACTGGAGATCCATTTGGGCATCATATAATTGAACGTGCTTCCCTCAGAGATATTGAGTGGAAAAGAATCAAAAAATTTGCTGATTTAAGCAAAAGATTTGCTTGTAAGGACTCCAACTCGGGGTAACCGGCTGAATCCTCTTTTAAATTAAAGGGGCCTCATTTTGAGGTAGAGTATAAGCCGATTATGGTGCCTGAAACTCTTTTCCAATGGAAACCCCGAGCAGTGAGTGACATCACTGATAGTGGCTCCCACAGAATATGATGAATTTGGGAAATTTAAGTGGGTCAATGAAATACGGATGGAGCAGGGGAATGTCTGATGACGGGAAAATTGTAGCGCGACGTAGGGTTATTCCGATTGGAGAGGTGTGAATACAGATCCCGATTTTTACCAGTGAAACTTATAGTTGGTCTTTTGTGACCCCAGTTCCCAATGCTGAAGTTTTGGTCTATGCTGCTGACTTCTTCCAGCATAGCACACTACACAGTCATAGGCATTCAAACTTTTAGAAAGCAGAAACTATGTAAATCCCTCCACACGTGTTACTTCAAAAGGGTGTACAGTTGCCATTAGCAGATTTGCTGTAGGAACTATATAATGGTCCCTATGGCACTTGTACCTGCTTCATATCATTGGCCTTGGCATATAGACCTGTAAAATGCAAACAAAAAACTAGTTTCCTATTTTTTGGCACTTGGGCCCTTTTGTACTTCCACGCTTTAGTGATGGGGTCTGTGTATTTGGCACATCTCTTATAGTAAGGTGGCTTGTGGTGGTCCTTCAAATATGGTGTGAGTGTCTGGATATGTACCCATTGCCACTAGCTACCATTTTGGTCTATCTTTGTGAATAGGACCTTGATTGAGGAGTCTGATGAGAGTTTGATCTTGCCACTGTGGTGTGAGTACGAATGTTGGTATGGATATTGTTCTACTTTCAATCACTTTCCTTCTTTATGGGGTTGGTGAAATGCTTTAAGCACTGATAACGGGTTAGGCTTCTCCGTCCTTTGTGTATAGAGAACTGTCCTGGAACAACTTTGTATTACTTTTGGGTCAGTTCTCTTAATTTTCTGTTATTTTGGCTTTCCTCCTATTCTGTTTCCTCTTTCACTGTTCGTCTCATTGGTTTTCAGGACAACCATTAACAGTACATATCCCACTACTGCGTCCCATGCATACACCTTGAGTGCTTCCCAACTTCCTATGCTGATAATAAGTTTACTGATATATGGGTATAATACGTTTACTTAGTAAATATCCAGGTGTTGATTAGTGGTAAAACCTGATGAGTGTGGATTGGTCTCCCTAATTCCAGTTAGGTGTTCGAGATGCCAGATTCACAATTACGCTTTGGCCAGTACTGCTAAAGCAGACATGAAAACATCTCTCTTGATGTTCAGGACTGTAATACCACATTTGGTGACCATATCGTATGGTAGGTATGATACGTTGTTTATCTGGTCATCTAGAGAGTGGGAGGTCGACAGTATTTTCTTTATTGTAATTTCATTTCTATTTACCCCAAGATCCTGATGTTGAAATGTGGACTCACAATGTCAAGTTTCTTGATCATTGGCATACCTACTTGCTTGTCCTCAGGCTGAAGAAAGGGTCAATGGAGATGTGACTGTTGAAGAAGTTAAGCCTGTCGTAGTGCGCTTCAAGAAGATCCGCTCAACTGAACTCACGCTTCTGAGTGATGAAGCAGAGAACTTTATGTTTGGAGAGCCCAAAAAGGAGTACTCGGAAGATGAGGTAACTATGATTTAAAATCTCGACTTACATTGCTCAATTCATCTTTTTCTGTGGAATTTATCCCTGAAAAGCAAGCTGTGCCTTTCCGTATTGTATTTGTTAGTATTTGCAGGATGAGGACGAAGAAGACGCTCAAGAAAGTTCCGATGGTGATAGGCCTTCAGTAAAAAATGAGCGCACTGATGGCAGCAGTGAAATTCACTCTGGCATCAAGATTGAGACAGACTCCAGTAACCATTCAGATCTCATCCCTGTCAAGCAGCCTTCCTCTGATGAACTAGCAGTACAATTCAAGTTGGAAGACGCGGAATGTGAGGATGACGAAGTCATTGATGAAGAGTTGGCCAAGGTAACTAAGCATGGCTCATGATTATATATTATCGTGATTACACACCACCTTCTTGCTCTCATATTTTACTTAATATTTCTAATGATTCGGTATCTTTATGGGATTTGTATATAAGATCAGATGTTACTGCTTAGATAACTGAAACTTGCCTTCTTTACTCCATCATTCTGATTTTTTCAGTTAACGTATGCGTTTGAGCGTCCACCAGTCAAGGAACCTTGGGTTGACGCTTTAACACGGCAAAGGGATGGCAAAGAGTTTTACATTCCAATGGCCCATGACTACCCTAAAGTCATCCTTCCTTATGAAGTGAAGAAGCAGAGGAGAAGAAGGAGGAAGTCTGAGATGACTCCTACAACACCCAACGCTTCAACTGTGGCGGGCTGTCCTTCGTCGCCTTTCCACCGGAAAGACCGCGTCTCTAGACTCATTCAAGCCAGTATCGATGATAAACCCAGGAAATCACCAAGGTGCGCTCAACTGTAACTATACTCGAGATATATTATGCTGATTCATTTCTCGGCCATGAATGTTTCCTGTAGGATTTTCTACATTCATGGAGAACATATACAATGGATTGATAGAGGAGGTTATGAACCAAATCAAAAATCACCTACAGGATGAAATTCGGTTATAAATTTTGAGTTGTTAGCGTTTCACTATTTTCAAAACTAGTTCCTACGTCGTGATGCGGGTAAAGCCAAGAAAAGGCTTATTTTTTGTCAGAAACATTGGTTTTAAGTTATTAGTTTTTAATAACTCCTGAAAATATTTGCAAGTGACATTTGACAGTTCTCTATTTTGAATGTATTCAAGTGATGGAAATTCTGCTGTGAAACAACGCTCGAATCAAATGTTTTAATTCAGGTATTCATTGGCCTGTCACCATTACAATTTTGGTAACACATTGTCATTAAATCTCTGGATTCATTTAAGTACCTCTGTTGTCGTTACTGGAAAATTTGATATTATTATCTGTGACGTTTCACATTAAACACTCAGGCACATGTTTCTTTCATTCGTATGGTTGCTGTAGGTGTTTTTCTTTTCTTTCAAGCCCATAGTTGAATATTGTGAAATCTTTTAAGGGTAGAGCCCATCTCGCACAACACTCATCAACATGTTTCGGACATATTACTGCGAGTAGTAGTATTAAGGTGTGGCGACACTTCTATGCATGCTTGAGTCGGCGGTGCCACCAGTTTCCGTCTTTGATGTCCCGATTTGGCCCAGTTTGTTGCTAGACCCCGCAGAAAAATGTCATTCAACAAGGAGATTTTCATCAATTTGAATTCATAATCTGAGTTTGATGATGGGAAAAAGAAAAATGTGGTAGAGAAGGGAAACTGGCGGCAGCTTCAGGTCCTGATCCAACGAAGACGGATTTGAAACAGGGTCTGTCAACAGCTCAAGTCGAGTTTGGTCAGGTCCGGTTCCAGTACCGCCACTCCCCTCGAAATGAACGTGTTGGTACAGGCCGGCACTCAAGTCAAATCAAGCATAGTCACAGTGTCGCCGCACATTTTTTATTCAATCAGAAGTTAATTTGTATCTACCCACTTAACGAGAGCTGGGTACTTCTTATTTCACCGAACAAGTCAAAGTCCTCAAAACTTATTAGTTCAAAGTTCAATTTCTCACAAAGTCTCAGTTCAGGAGATTAGTTCTAGAAAGCAAGAATGACGTTGTTCACCTTACTATGTATTTTGCTAGTTATTTTTTATATAATAAACCCACACCCGAAAGTAGACTTTGACTTATGTAGTTTCGTAACAGGAGGTCGCAACCCTCCTCCCCAATTACAAAATATTAAGTGACATGATATACATTTCTCTGATTCGCATATACCTACATATTTTGATTGGGTCATGGCCCTATTCGACCCCTGTATTGGACGAGTTCCAAAAAATGAATACCAGACCAATTGCATACATCTTTGACCCTTCAGGTTATCGTAAAACAAACAAGGAGTACGAGTTGATGATGTTCAAAGTCTCAAAACGTTGAATACATGAGTATAAGAATTGTGATCGATTGTTGTTTCCCAGCCGAATCCCAGCTATTTCCCTATTATATTTTGCGGCCAATAAATTGATTCCACTGAAGACGATAAAATTGGTTATATTATTGGAGAAAGAAAAGATTTCAAGTTTGAAAACCTCAGTAAACTTCAAACATCATAAGTCATTCTAACCTTTGACCCTACCCTTTTGTTAATAGAAACTACTGAATTGTTTTATTGTCCTAGATTCAAATTCGTTCTTATCAAGTTATATCAAGTCACTTGCCTCTGAATGTTCTAGTTAGATCGCCCCCAGAATAATCGCCAAAATCATTTATCGACTTGAAGGAAGTTATTTTTATTCAGTTACAAAATAATGCGATGGATTTTTACCTTCTAGACGCCTCGCCACCGGCAAGAGAGAAGTGTCCGCTTCCAGAGTCGCTCCTGTACTTTCTTCCGATAATAATACGCTCAAAACTTCTGAAGAAATAGCAATCGAACCTGAAGAAAGGTGGTTATTCTGATTTAAGATCAAGATAATTTAATATTAAAGCTATCGTGGCGTGATGAATTTGGGGATTTGAAGTAGACACGTGGTTTAGGCTGTCCAATATGTCATAATTATATTAATTGTTTTGTGTTCCACCAAGAGGGTCTTCTTCTTGTCAACTTTCACTAGGAACTTTTCGCACACCATCGGTCGTGATTGAGCTCTATTTAACTTGTGTGAACCAGTTTATGTATTTGGATTGTAGGAAGTTAAGCGTGCAATTGGTATGGGATATGCTTATGCTTTTTTAACTAGCACCTTATTATTCCTGATCGCACATTTGTCCTGTCCCGTAATTGCTTAAGAATAGGCACTGCATGATATTAATATGTTTTAATTTTCTTCGGAAAAATTAAAAATTTTATTTATCACTAACATAAGTTTAACTGGTGGTTATGGCATTTTGTTCCCACTTTAAAGGAAATTAGAGATAAATTAGACTTCTAGTACTCAATCGACTTATTTCCCCTTCATTTGAAAGTACAGGTCGAGACATAATTATACCTCCCTTTGTTTAATATGTGATACATGAAAACGGTTTTTATATTTCAGTATTGTCACCCAGGCTGTTAGGATAAACTGCTGTCGACACATGGTCAGTGACCAGGCCCTGTTAACCGAATAGGGAATGAAACGAATCCCTTAGTAGCTTTGGTAACGGGGATGAACTTTTCTCAGCTTCTCCGAAATGAAGTGTTTAATAAATTGATGCAGCCATAGTGGTTTGCTTGGGAATTTGATTTGAATGCAAACAAAAAGGAGACATAATAATGGAGGTCGGTGTTGTTACCTCCATGCAGCCACCTCCATGCCGGCCACTAGTCATGGAGAAAGGGAAGGAGTTAGAAGAAGCCAAAGAAAAGATAAGGCATCACTCCTTGGTGGGTGACGTCACTGATAGTGGTTCACTGACACTTGACGGACTCCCTTTCCGATGATGATGATTTCGGGTCCTGTAACGGCCCAAAAATATTTGATACCTCGACAGGAGTTCGAACTCGCGTCGTCGCAACTACGATAAATTACGGGAAATTCCTCGGAGTTGCGACACTCTAACGACCAGAGCTAAGAGGCCAGGGTGACCAAACCTCTTCGACTGTGAGAGTTATTTTCCTGGAGCGTAACATTTCCCCGGAGTCAAATACCAGCCGTCTCGGCTGGTTTGGGGTCGGACGAATGACGAAGTGTAACTGCAGGCCGCTGGCTCAGCAGATGCTCGCTGGAACAAGTCAGCAGTCGAGCGAGGTCATTGTCACGGTGTGTTTTGACTCAAGTGAGTGAGGAAATGAAAGGCATAACAGGAAATGTGATGTTTACAGTCTTTTGGCTCGAGAGGGATCTAATTAATTATTGTTTCGTATGATTTTCGGGTCCTATTTCAGCTGTGCCACTGTAACGGGCTACAAATATTTGCTACCTCGACAGGAGTTCGAACTCGCGTCGTCACAACTACGAGAAATTATTATTAATTTCTCGAAGTTGCAACGCTCTAACGACCAGAGCTAAGAGGCCAGGGTTACCAAACCTCTTCGACTGTGAGAGTTATTTTCCTGGAGCGTAACAAACTGCTGTCGACACGTGGTCAGTGAACAGGCCCTGTTAACCGAATAGGGAATGAAACGAACTCCTTAGTAGCTTTGGTAACGGGGATGAACTTTTCTCAGCTTCTCCAAAATGAAGTGTTTAATAAATTGATGCAGCCATAGTGGTTTGCTTGGGAATTTGATTTGAATGCAAACCAAAAGGAGACATAATAATGGAGGTCGGTGTATACTTTTCACTCATGGTTTGTGTTTCGGCAACATGATTTACGAGTATGTTCAAGTATACTCCTCCACAATCAAGTACTAGGTATATAGCCTTTTACAGTTTTACCTGGAAAAAGTCTAAACCTAAATGGGAAAGGTCTAAATCCATTCGGGAATGCTATCTTATTTAAAGTTGTTAACAGAATGAATAAACCTTAGAATTAGGAATCAATTTGGGTGAAGATGGTAATGAAAAACCAGCTGAAGTACTGTAGATGGTGAACTTCGTTGAGGAAGAACTGGAATATGTGATGTCACAAGTGCGAAACATAATTCTTGTTCTAAGCCAATATTACCATTAATAATTGATAAAAATAGAAATCTTAGGTCTTGGAAAACATTTCTGATATTAATTCGACTTCTAGGCCGTTTTATATCATATCCCTAGTAAACCTGTTTGAACAGATCCTTCGAATTCTCTCTTCTATTCTCTCAAAATAAGTCAGCTTAACCATTTCTGTTTACATTTACCGAAACAGCTGTTAGTTTTCAAACGTTTGACATTATTACATGTTATTTGTTTCAGTGTAGTACTAACTCGCAAGTTTAAAATTGGTGGTTGGTTATTGTGACTTATTGTACCTATCGTGAATCAAGTCGGGGGTCAATTCATACATATCCGTGATGTTATGTGCCGTACAGACCTTCAGTGGAAAAAAAGAAAGTGAAAGTATTGACCTTTGCAAACTTTGATATTAGGGCACTTGAAACGTGTTTTATGTTAATTCTTACGCATCATAGTTAAGGATTCTGTGGAATCATAAGGCTCTCTGTCCACATATATTCAGATTGCGATCCATCGATGATCGCCCCTTAATTGAAAAGATTAGTCACTACGTTCGCGTGACTTCGTGTTTTTTGAGCATGGGTACACTCTATTTCCTCAAGGTTTTCGCCTGCTCCGGTTTTCTAAAAGTCTACTGAAACTCTTGTTCATAGAGCAATGGTGTCCTCATAATTCTGTTTTTTGAAGTTTTTGCAGAAATTGCTCAATTTTGTTTTGCTAGTTGTAGCTCAAAGGAAGGTTCGTTGTTTCTCGAAATAGAATGAATTCTAAAAAAGAAAAACAAAGAAGTCTCATCACACGAGACTGAAAACAAAAGAGAGACCTTTCCCTGAAAGGATATATGAGTCAGAATTGAAATACCGAGAAACGCTCTTCCAAATGCAGAGCTTTTCCATCACTCAGAGTCTGAGCCTTCGAGTATCAATGTTTCCCTGTTGAGTGTTATAAGTGCATCTTTTGGCTCTGATAGCTGGATTCAATATCCAGGAACTGAATGGAAACTTGAGGCTATGAATATATATATAATTAAGCATTGTGTTTAAGCAACAAATAACTAACATAAAAGTTCCAAACAGAATGAGAAAATCCAAGGAAATTGTGCTACCTGTTATGAAAAGCAAAACCCAAAGAAAGATTCAGAGACTATAGGAAGGCTGGTGGAGGAAGAACTCCTGATATGGGTGATATAGATGTGAGCTGTTTCTTGTAAAGATGGGTTAGCCATTTGGATGGCCAACCTTTGAGTGAAGATGGCGAATTAAGTAGACATATGGCGAGATATTGACTTATGTTATTTTGGGTTTTTAGCAGTGTCGCGAACGTCTAAATAAACGCCCGTTTTTCTTGGAGATAGAGAATATGTCCTCTTTTATTTTTCGAGGTACTCATGTGGGATGAACCCAGTGTCTTCCTATCTTTCTTCCTCACCCACGAGTAACACTATTGTGTACAAGACATTCTATTTGGAAATTCTTAGTAGGTATTTTGTCTCTGAGAGTGCATGTAACTGGAAAATTTTATAAATCTTAATTTGAGGGACCAGAGGGGGAAAACTACTTGATTTAACAATAATACGAGTACAAGGCAAAGTTACTCACCATGGATCTGGTTACCCGACAGGCTGACAACTACTTAAATATTACTTTTATGTGTTGACGGGGTGGTATGGTAAGGAAAGAGAAGGCAATTTGAGGAAGGTAAATACCAAGTCAGTGATTTTTTTAACTGCTTGTATGAAGACTTGTAGTAGCGGTGAGATCCATATTTTCTCTCTGTTAGCAGGTATTATGGTTCCATCTGTGGGAAGACACAAACTAATCCGTTTTACTTTGACGCAGTTGAAAGTGATATAATGCGCTTAGGGCCATGTCATACGAGCGCTATTGCCGTCGCGCAGATGCCGTCGAGATAGCACCGGAAAAAGTACATGACATACGTGACGGCAAATGCGTCGTGTTGATGCCGTCCCGCCAACGCCAGGTGCCTGTCATACGTAGCGTCTTCCGGGCGCATTTGCCGTCGCGGCAATTATGTTATTACCACGATGGACACCATCCAGTTAGGTTGTATCAGCTTTTTGCACATTTTAGATACATATGAAGAGTATTATCGGAAGAATCCAAGACGATTGTTTCCAGTTTCGATGATTCCAGTTTTCGTGCATGGCCACCCCAACCTCGTTCCAGCACTGTGCCTTCAGTTGCCTGTTGCTGTAATCACTCGACTTTACATCGTACAGAGGTGGCAGTTTTTCAACTAAATAAATAAATTTTTCCGTATCAAACATCGTATCAAATATCGTAATGATCACTCCAAAGGTGTTCCAGTTGTTCTGCCAGTGCTCACGTGGCAAATACGTCCCGCTGGCGCTAGCGCTCCGTATGATAGGGTCCCGGCGTCACGTGCGCCGCGTCGCTAACGCGACCGTCCGCGTTGGCTGCGCTCAGCGTCCGGCTAACGCGGACTCGCCGACAGCATTAGCGTCCGTAGTACATGCTCCATAAGAACCCCATTGCCGGGTTGGAGCGACTTTAACGCGAGGGCATCTGCACGACGGCAATAGCGCTCGTATGACATGGCCCTTATATTGAAATATGTATATTGTAGGTAAATACTTTTATGAAAGAGGAGGGGGATATGCTACGAAGTTACCAGCTGTGAACTTGTGATTATCAATACCAAACTATTGTCCCCCATCACCGGCAGGCGGAGTAGAGTGGGGGCTGAAGTCGCAATGGACAAGCCCATTCCATCTAGCAGGAGTTCCTAGGACCGTCCATGAACAACGATTTTTGTAGTACGAGACGTAGATTTGGTCCAACCATTCAATATGGATAGTTTCATTACAACGTCATTGATCACAGTGGAGCACTATATGGATCTTGTAAAACATTCTTCAACAAAATAGATCAAAACATAGAAGGATACCGTACTGTCGCATACGAACTAAATCACTCTCGATGAAGTTATGGAAACCCATTTAAAAACGGAAGTTGGTGAAAAACGTTTTCTATTTCCACGAAAAAAAAGAACAGAAGACAGCGTTCCGTTGTTGTTTTTACTGATGATGGCCTAACCGTCGAAATCGATTTAACATTGTAACTCATTTATTTTTTCGTGGAAATAGACAACGTTTTTTCACTAACTTCCGTTTTGTACTATCGAATCACGGAGATGTGTGAATGGACCTTCAATCTCTTCTTTTTCTATGAATTTTTCCTACTCTTCTCGGAGATAACAGCACTCTTTGTTTGTTCTCGTTTGTTGTTTATTGGGATGCTTATGTGTTTCATGACAATTCGTTCAAGGTTGTTAATTTAACTTCCTAATAACATTGGTTATTTTCATTTTCCCAGGTGTCATGCCTCTACGTTGGCCATCATGAGCTCGTTGATGAGGCGTCGACCGATGAGAGAATGCGCGGAGAAGCCAGTCAGCTATGAAGAAGAGTCTTCTCTTCCCGAAACTGTTGAGTCTTCAGGTAAAGACTTAGGAATATATTGGCAATAACGGTTGCTACCAAAAGTGGATTGGTTGCGTCTGTAGACAAAGATGTATTTGAGATTTTCGAACAGTCTCATCTAGGTTGAAATATCAGGGTTATCCTTGGTTTTCAAATCCTCAGTTTCAAATTCTTCTACGATCAAATTGGTGAATGAAATCAGCATTTTCGGTACCGAAACGTGTGACAAATTCTTAGGAAGGTACACGTGAGAATGTGAAATGAGGAAATGCGCCTACTAAAAGGTAGGCACTTCTATAGCAGCAACAACAATAAACTATTTTATATAAGCTATTCAAACGTGTACACAGTAATCCTTCAGCTACAACTTTGAAGTCAAATAGTTGTGAGACTAAACACTGTCCATTAAGATCTAGTAACCAATAGTTTTGATTGTAACTGACGAGGTTGAAACAATATTTGGAATTATTTTTGGGAGAACAGTGAGGCAGAGGGTTTTGATCGAGTCCATGTCTGTTTGTTACCATTCTACTCAGTGAATGTTTATACCAAACTAACGGCTCCACGAACTTATATAATTCAATGTTTTCTTTTGTTAGATTCAGATGGAAGTTGGAAAACTGAGCAATATTAATCAAAGTTAGGACAAAACCAGATACATCGAAGACTTGTTGACTGTGTCTTTTTGACTGTAATTCATTTTGTAAGTTATTAAGATTAACGTGATTTCAATTCCACGTTATTAAACTTAGTTAATTTTGAAAATATTTTACCCATCATCGGGAAGGTCACATTGTTTTTGCAGATTTCAAGAATTTTAACAGATTGGGCCTACCTAATGATTTTCGTGATTAATTTCCCTAAGGTTAATGACTCAGAAATTAATCAGTGGGATACTTTTATTACCTATTTCTTTATGTTGCTTCAAAAGAAAGGTATTAATGGGGGGGGGGGAGATCTGATTAGCCTGTGGACAGTATATATTATTGAATTCATTTCTATAGAGGTGAAAGAAATACCGCAGGGAAGTTTAGAGTTGTGAGGACAGCCATTGGGTTAGGTACAGATATTAATCAATAATGGTTTATATGATAGTTGTTGTGCGTACAAAAGAAAGATATGAATCACCTTAAGAAGGTCTGGAGACTGAATGAGGGGACTGCCAGAGTCGATACGTGACTCTGTTTCCGTTCACTATAATGGTTCTTGTAACAGTTAGAACTTTTACAAGATTTAACACGTGTTTTTGGGATCAATGCCCGGGGGGGTGTAACTATTTCGATGTGAAAACTTTTCCACAGTGGATAAACCCACCATCTTTGCCCTGGAGAACTTCTCCAGGTGTTCTGTAAGGTCCACTCTGGAAAACTTTTCACGATCTCTATAGGTGGTCGTAAGATTTACAAGATGAGATTTTGATGTTTCCTCGTCCTATATCACTCAGTAATTCAATAATTTATATTGTTATTATTCGTATATTGAATATAGATTTAATCCATGAATTTAGTGGTCCTTCATGTTGAAGTAAAAAAAAAAAAAAAGTATTCATTTTGCCACCAAAAGAGTTGAACTATGGTGGTTCTGGCGCTAATGCCTGAAACCGTACTCTTGGTTAGTTTACTACTGTTGTTTTGCCTGTTGGTGTAAAATTATTCCCATGGAAAACTAGTCCACTGTGAGTTATTTCTCAAAAAATTTCAGAACACCCCCCTGACCTTGAATATGTAATTACCCCTGTTGTATCCAGGAACTGGGTAACAAATGTGTGCTGATGTTTGCAGGATCGAATTCCAACAGCATGGACGCGAAAGCTCTTCCTGTTCCTGAGCTTCCCCGTGTTCCTCCTACGGTGGACTACGAGTTTCCGCCAGGTGGTGACAAAATAGCGGAGGCGCTTCTGATGGGGTTCACTCACATTGATAACTACGAACCTGCGTCATGTCTTCAAGTGGACCCTGCCTGTGTGAATAACGATATCCCTAATTTCTCTCAACCTGGTACGAACTTGCTAAATCTTGTACAATGAATTTGTGTAAATTGTAAATCCATTTCATTATTAAGGAGTTTTTGCAGTTTTCCATCTAAGTCGTTCAGCTGAGTCGTTGTACGAATAGAGGTTTTTCTAGCGCAAGCAAACCAGAAGCTAACCTCTGAGTCGTACTGTACGAATAGGGAATCGTTGTACGATTGAATGAAACGATTCAAAAGTCACACTTACGTGACTACACTACTCAAAATCTCCATTATTAAGCCCGAGTCATAGATTACCTAACCTGTAATGTATTTTTTTCTTTCATAATAGAAGAAGTACCCATTAAATTAGCTATAACTTTATCAACCTATGTGGTATAATTTTAACATGGAATCATGTTTTAGCGATGGATCCCCCGCCGAAAAGTGAGACTATAAAGTGAGATGAAAGTAGCGCCAATAATTGTGATAATTTCCGCTTACAACCGAGTCGTTGCTAGGGATATGATACTTCGTCGTTTTTCATCCCACAAAATTCGTTGACCATTCGTTCGAAAGCTCTCGATTTATCCAACCATATTATGTTTACTACTGCGAAGTGCGTGGCCAACAAGCTGAGTTATGAGCATGGTTATTTGGATAATTGTTTACACACAGGTGGCCATTCTCAATCATTGATATTGTGAACATGATTGCAACCGCTTGTTAATTTCTGATGATTTCAATGAGCTGGTTTTCGATGATTTGATCCGAATATTGCGAGAACGGTTTGATTTGTGAAGCCGTAGTTAAATCATTTAATAGGTAATTTCTATACTTTACACTCTAGGAAGCTGTAATTTCGTATGTAGCCTCTTTAGCCTCTTTCTATAATAAAGTGAATGTTTACTCGCGAGTTTCTATTAGGAGATCATCATCTCACAAGAGCTCAATTGTCGTGATCATTTCTATAATAAAGTGAGAGCGAGGAGCTAAAACATGATTCCATGTTTTTTACATTTTAGCAGTCAGGCTCAAAGTAATAACATCCGGGGGGGTCCAGGGGGGCGAAGCCCCTTGCGAGGCCCAAAGGGCCGATTTTTTTCACTAGAAATAGATGTGGTAGAAGAAGGAAGGAAACTTGGAAGGGTAGTTGTTAAGGCAACATTGAAATTCGCCTTGGGTTAGGAGAATCTCTTTCGGGAACTTCAACATGATCAACGATCAAGATATACCTATCCTGTACCTATTATCTACATATATGCGATATTTTACTCTTTTTTCCCTTGGACAATAACGTTTTCAACATATTTAGTAGGATGCCATCCTGATACTTGTACCTACCTACCCAAATACCTCGAGCGAAATCAGACTGATGGTAGATCGTGTAGCTTTAGAATCCATTGTAAGGAATCAGCATAATTTAAGTGAGGATGAATCCTGCAAACCAACCACCTTTTTTGAAAATCACGAATATTACGATGTCCTTGTCATACCACCTTGAAATAGGAACAAGAAAAATTGATTGTAGCATTATAGGTTATTGTAATGGAAGGTTACATGCGTATTCGGAGCTGTATTCGGCTTCCCTTGAGCTCCGAATTGGATTTTTCTACTTGTACAACGAATGGACCGCTAACCGTTAGCATTTTGCGCGCATGTGCGATGTTCCATTTCTATTCGTAGTTCCTCCCACTCGACTACGACTCATCGTTGCAAAAACTCCCTATTATCAAACACGGGATGACATATGGATTATCCATAACGATAAGAGATCATCAAGTTTGTGTTACAGTAGTAGTGCGCCCCCCCCCCCCCCCCCCAAAAAAAAAGACTCCTCGCACAAAAGATGACTAGCCACTATGTGCATGGTATCATCCAATTAACCCCTTCGCGACGGGCGTTGTTCAGCCACTGCAACGCGCCTGGCCTGACTGCCTCGGAGCCCTCCAACCCCCCGTGCCTGAATAATTGGCCCTCAACGTGCGGTGAACCACCATCGCTTTTCGGAACTGGATCAAGAATATTAGAATTTGAAATGCCCCGAGTATCATGATCACCATCATCGAGAAAATCGTCAAAACAATCGTCTTTGAGTTGATCCAAAAAGTTTGTTGAACGAAATTCAATTTCAACGTCAATCACATCACTACCTAACTCACTGTCACTCCCGGTTATTATTTCGTTAGGAATTCCTTCATCCGTCCACCTGTGAGGAATAAAAACGTAAAAGAAAGTACAAGTATGGAAACATGTATGAGTAAAATTATGACAAAGACCAAATGCGGGCAAAAAACAAGTGTCCAAGTCAACGTTTTTCCTGCTATTTTGATGCGAATAAGAACTCTCGACAACGTCTTTGATCTCAACGCATTCTATTAGATACTAGACGTAGATGTTAGTTACAATGCCTCTCAATGAGAGTCGATAGAATGGAGGGAAATTCGAAAACGCGAATGCAGGCGTTACGGAGCACTTGATGGCCGACGTATTAATACGTCGTTAGGCGTTACGGAGGACATTTGTGCCGACGTATTAATACGGCGGCCGTCGCGAAAGGGTTAAGGCCAAGCCAATAGTCGGATCGCCGTCACCTAGTACAGTGCATTCATTCTCTCTCTCTTTTTGACTTCGTGTGGGAGTGAGATGCTTCTCGAAGTCTGAAAACTTCATTGTAGTGGTGGCTAATCGGTTTTTTTTAAGACTTGGCAATGCGACACAAGTGTCTCGCTAGATTACCTTTCATTTCTAGGGAATTATACTACTTGTTTGTTAGTTAATTTTCCATTAGCCGTGGATGTTATTCTGACTATAAGCTTGTCAGTCCTGTCCTTGAAGGATAGGCGCAGCTTAACCTGGTGAATTTGTTGTAATTATCTGCTACCTTTATAATAGAGTTACCCTTCGAATTATGCTCAGAAAAAAAAAAAAACAATATTGAAATCTCATTTCAGGATCCAATTTCCTCCTTTGCTGTTGGATCAGCATGATTATGATTATTCCTTTGTTTGTCCGGTTATTTGATTCCTTTTTCGAAATCAGCATTTTTCTTCTTGCAGGTTTGGATATGCCAGTGGAAGAAATCCTTCGAACGTACTCATCATGTATGAACATGAACATAGAAGAAGTGAGTTGTCATTCACAGAGATTATGTTTCAAAAGTTTTACGTTTTAGATCTGTTAACATATAGAGCAATAATATTGTTTTTTGTATTAGCACCGACACCATAGCAAGTTATTTTAGAGGTACAGAGTGTGTCTGATTGAGCTTTTAATTGGAGATGATGCACTCTAACATTTGAATAACTGCTTGCATATTTGCGTGGTCCTGCTTGCTATACTACATTTCGCGTGTATTAACTAAGAGATGTCCGTGTTTTCCTGTCACGCCCACCTGTGGCTGTCAAACTTCATTTGAGATCAGTTTTTGATTTTGATCATTACATCAGAAGGGAAAGGATCCAATCATAAATACATCATAAAACATTTGACAAAGGAGTGACTTGTTACTCGTTAACTTCGTTTTCTCTGACGTTTGACCATCTCAATTGATTCCATTCCAGTTCTACGTTGTTTTACATTCTGTCTGTCCATACTGAGCATTTGAAAAAGTTCATTGAGTAGTAGATGTTGAAAGAGCCAGATGTTTAGGTTTTACGGTTCATAAACAAGGCCACAATTTTGGGTTGCAAAAGTCGATTTGAAGCTGGGAAAAGAAAACCAGATCTGGCATTCAAAAAGAAATGGGGAATCTAATATATTTTATGTTCCTGGCACATCTTATTGTAAATTTCGGCCTCCATAAAATCTCTGCAACGGTTATTTTTATTATAGCAAGAGTCACTCTGTGACAAAGTGAATTAGGATTCTGCTTGTTACAGCTACTTTGGCAGGAAGGACCGAAATCTGATTATTTCTATTTTTCTAAAAGAAGGTCTTCTTTCTGGGCGAATGGAGATTGCCTGATGAACCCTTGAGCTGTAATAGCATTATTATTGAATGTACAATTTTCGAACGTGTAGAAAGATGCATTTTAACAAAATTTCTGCTTAAATCCGAATCTGGTTTGCTGGAATACTGCGTTTCATTTAGGTGACAGGATTTACGATGTTGCCTTGACGCACAAAATATTGCCTCATTTAATTTAGTGTATACATAGTGTACGAGTAGAAGATACAGATATACTACGGTTTTCGGTTGTCTCGTGAAGCTATCGTTTTTTGCATAACAAGTTTATGATTTACAGCTCTACTCTTGGAAGAAACCTCAAGCTTCTTCCCACTGTCCGCGTAAACCAAGAAGAAAAGTCACATTAATGATGAACTTATAATGACCCAATTTGAAAACAAGTTCACTATTAGGGAAGGGGTAAGAATGCTTTCTCCATTGTGTGATGAGTGCTGTAGGTTTTGTTTTATGAAATAATAATGGGGAACTTGCGTGGGTCGTGATTCGGGTCCAATTACTTTGCAAACATCTCGAAACTCGTGATAGATGGAGTAGAAGGATGCATTGTAAGATAACTCCCAAGTGGTCTAGAAGGCGACCTTTCTCCACAGTTTCTTTTCGGGGAAAGGTACGAGATCAAACTCTGCTGAGTTACATGTATTTTTTTCCACGAAATTCAATATGCATACCCTCATTTCCTCAACACAGCTCCCCTGACACTGCTCTTTCTTTATTAAAAAAAAAAAAAACTGGGCCTTGCATTTCCATTCTGTAAGTGCATTTCCATCCTGTAAAGGTAGTCGTCCATTAGGTCAGCAAAGCGGCGCGACGCCAAAATCTTTCTCTAGAAATATAATGTAAATGAATGGCAGTCCATCCACTAGGTCGACAGCGCGGCGCGGCGCGGGTGAGTCGAAAAATTTCCGCTCTCGACCGCTCTCCAAACTTCTGGAACGCGGCGCGGCGCCAAAATATTTCGCACCGCCCCACCGACCTAGTGGACGAAGGGCGGAGCGAAAAATTTCCGACCTCGGCCATTTTCGTAAGCGCTCCTGCGACCTCGGCCATTTTCGTAAGACCATATTCTCTTTCATCACATCCATCAACCACATCTGATGACCACTCATCATCACAGTACACCACCTCCCAGCCCCCCCACAACGTTACATTTTCTAATCTTTGAAATATTGCACTTTTTATCCAACACTGTTAACTACCTCATTTCGTATGATTTCAAATATACTATTTTTTAACTGAATTCTCTCATTGTTTCTTATCATATAATGAACAAGCCATTCCTATGAATAACCTGCTAAACAAGAAGCTAAATCACTTTCCCTTTTTTTAAAATTAAAATTGCAATAATTTGAGCAGCCATTTGAATAGCAGGTTAAAATTATAAGATTAGGTACCTATTATGTGCGTTCTAGACTTCCTAATTTTTAGTAACCAAGAACTGTCGTTTTTTGCTATTAGATGCCAGGAAAAGCCTATTATATTTTTTTTAAAAAGTTCCATTCATGCAGCATGATCGAATGAGCGAATTTTCGTAAATTATCGTATTATAATGTTGAATTGTTTTGGAATTTGAGCTTTTTGAGTGCAAGGAAATCGGTAACCATTAATTTTATGGCACAAAACGTATTCTAAATAATAACCTGCTATTCAAATAAAGGTTTTGAATTTTTAGCATTTTTTGCAGTTTTTATCGATTTTTTAGCAAATTTTGATGAATTTTAAGTAAATTTTTCAGCATAATTGTGTACATAAATTTTTGAATGTTCTATTTTATAGTTAATGAACTTTATTTGAGCAATATTCTACCAAAAAATATAAATTTAACGATTTTTAGCCGTTTTTAGCCATTTTTAGTGATTTTTTTAGTACGTTTTTTGAAATTTGACCAATTCAATGTGCTTAAAAAGTGTTGTCCAACGAACTCATCCTTTCTTTCGAAATGCTTGATTTTTTGGCGAAAGAACGAAGTTTTTATCTCAATTCTATCGAGAGTTATCGTCTGGAATGAAGCTCAAAAAACTTTTGCTGAGACATCTTGAAATATTGGACGAATTTCTTTTCATCTCTCGAAAAATCATGGAAAAGGTGGTTGTATTCCCCCAAGTCCAATCTTTTTGCGTTGATCGGATGGATCCCTTGCCTCTTCCTGCTTTCAGTAATTTCCTCCTCCTCTTCAGCTTCCAGAGCTGCAGCAAAAACGAACATTTCTTCGTCTTCCAAAGAAAATATTCCTCCGTCCGACCACATTTTTCAATAGAGTACCTCACAGCAGGACGGTTGACGCGGGACTGGCAAAACGGACGGATCGAAAAATGAAATCCGCCCCATAGTGGACGAACCACAAGATTTTAGCGTTGCGTCGCGCCGCGCCGCTTTGCCGACCTAATGGACCCCTTAAGTGCTGGGAAACTTCCGTGGTCAGAGAGAGGGATGATTAACCGGCCTAGGTAGGTTTATGTTCTTAATCCACTCAGTGCGGGTGTGGTAATATTACCAATCCACTCCCTCCTGGACCCGAGCCCTATTCATCGGTCCGTAGAAGGGGCTGCCGCATTCTTCTGTCCCGTACGGTGGTTTTACCTTCAGTATGAATCAGATAGCAGTTCTGAGCACTCCCTTGGCGGATTGCATGTTTTTGAGCCTGGAAAATGGAGTCCAATCCAAGCCCGTTTTCCTCATTTTGGCACGTTTTTCTTGATTTTATCCTTCTTCTAACCTTGGTACTGCATGAATATCATACTTATGTTAAACTTCAATTCAAGGCAAATGAAAAGTACAGGTTGTGTAGTGCTATGATCTTTTTCTAACAATTTAAAAAATTAACAATGTGACAAGTCATAAAAACTCAGCTTCCACACGGGGAGTTGTTCCGCCTTTTGAGACCCTCGCTGAATGGGTTAAGGGCAACATTTTCTCAAATCTCTGTATGAAAGTTCCAATCCAATGTTCACGAACTTTAATACCCAACTTCTCCACCCAACCAAAACATCTTTTCATTGTTTGAGTCAGAATTATGTGAATGACCTCAATGAGACTGGCTTTTTCGTGTGAACAACTGCTAAGCCCAGTAGTCACTCTGTCATTGTGTGACCCAAAATTCAGCTCGGGCCACCTGATGTTTAGCTCACAGCACAACAGGGCACCTCAGATGCCAATAATTGACTTTGGTACCCATTGTGGTCAAGGTAGCAACCATTCCCAATGAAAAGTGAATCCTAACTTCGTCTGACTAGCCGGTACAGAAATTTTTGGCTGGTATAGCTGGTGCAGGGTGCTCTACTCCCATAATTTTGATGGTGAAAGAGTTTGAGCTCGACGCTAGCGCAAGGGTGAGATACGGGTGAGCTTTCAAACGACTTAGTAACCATCTGCTGTTTCCCACATACCACCACCGTCCTCCACTCCCCCAAACTGAACGTTTCCTACAAATTTTGGAATCCGTGGCCATATCTTATCTGTTCAACCATACTCGTTTTAAAGTAGCCTATTTGTGAGAATGATTCAAGAATACATTTTTCCAGACTGATATTTTGAAGATTGGAGTTAACATCCCCCCTTCTGTTCTGGACGTCTTTTCATTCAGCTGCCATTTTTAAACCAACAAACACGAAACACCTCGACTGTTACTGCACTGTCGGTTTGTTTTGTTTGTACGAATATGATCTACCAAATTGATCACCATCATCTATTTCAAAAGCAATTTTCAAAAGCTACTACAACCCTGCACCATGAATCTTCAACAATTTAAGTTGTGTTCTTATTGTGTACCTACCTACCTATTTGATTATGAAATTAAGCAATTATGAATCCGTCGATTATTCCTTGTGATTATTTCGATGTTTCAAGCATGAATTTCCGTTTGTTTTGTTGTCTATATATATATATTATAATGTAATTTGTTGGATTCCTATTATGGAGTTGTCTAGAGTTTTATGTTGTCTTGGTTTAATTCTAACAGGTGGTTCGCTTCATTTCATAATCGAGTAGGTAGGTAAACAATAAGAGCGCAACTTATCATTTTTGAAGATTCAATGTACAGGGTTGGTTCAATGCCATCTAGTGGGATTAATGAGAACTAGAGCCTTCCCCAAAGCAGCAGTTTGGCACTGCTATCCAGCAGGATCGCTAGTAGTTGTGCCAAACTCTTTCCGCCTTGTCTCCCTAGTACTTTCTTCTCTGTTTTTACCATTGCTCGGTGAGCTGGTGTCTGTTAGGATTTTGTTGATGACACTCGTGCTGAGTTAGCAATGCCAAGGAGTAATCCAAACCCCCTCTCCTAGATACAGTCAATTGTAGAACTTCCAGTCCCTGCCACTAACAAATTGAAAATTTTCATCATAAACGATGTTACAAGAGTCATGCAAGTTCTCCATCGTTGTCTAGCCTTGTTCCAAGATAATTCTCAAACATTTATTCAGTGCACCCCTCGCTGATTCGATAGCACGTTAAATGCTATTATGATGACTTGCCAATATAAAATAGGTCGTGTATGTAGACCAGGGTTTGAAATGGATGATTATTTTAGCATGAATATGCTTTAGCCGTGACCTAACTACCGAAAAATGTCCCACGAGAGTGCAACGAAAGTAGCGCCAATAATTGTGATGATTTCCGCTTACAACCGAGTCGTTGCTAGGGATATGATACTTCGTCGTTTTTCATCCCACAAAATTCGTTGACCATTCGTTCGAAAGCTCTCGATTTATCCAACCATACTATATTAACTACTGCGAAGTGCGTGGCCAACAAGCTGAGTTATGAGCATGGTTATATGAATAATTGTTTACACACAGGTGATCATTCTCAATTATTGATATTGTGAACATGATTGCAACCGCTTGTTAATTTCTGATGATTTCATTGAGCTGGTGTTTCGATTATGTGATTCATAGCAGGTGGTCCGAATATTGCGAGAACGGTTAGATTTGTGAAGCGGTGGTTAAATTATTTTAATAGGTAATTTCTATACTTTACACTATAGGAAGCTGTAATTTCGTATGTAGCCTCTTTCTATAATAAAGTGAATGTTTACTCGCGAGTTTCTATTAGGAGATCATCATCTCACAAGAGCTCAATCGTCGTGATCATTTCTCTAATAAAGTGAATGTTTACTCGCGAGTTTCTATTAGGAGATCATCATCTCACAAGAGCTCAATGGTCGTGATCATTTCTATAATAAAGTGAGAGCGAGGAGCTAAAACATGATTCCATGTTTTAGGATTGATGGCAGAATGATAAACAGAGTTCAGAGGCCGATGGGGGGTCGGGTTCAGAGAATCGACGAGGAGTGAGTCGTGTACGGCTAAAGCATATTCATGTTTTTTAATTTTAGCCGTCAGGCTCAAAGGAACTGTGGCTTTTTTCTCTTGAAATTGATCAAATCATGATCATTTCATCTAGTATTTTAATCCATGTGGAAAAATCAATGCTGTGTATAGTTTGGTGGTCTGGATGCTCGCAAGCTCGCATTTCAAAAATAGATAACATCAAGTGGTCAATCCCTTAGTAAAAATACAGATTAGTTGGACATACAGGTCAGAATGAATGAATAGTAGAGAATTAACGGAAATATGCGGGGATATAACAGAAAAGGCCCTAATTATCGTCCTTCATACCCCGCACCTTAAACCCTTTTTCATTTTCATTACCGTTTCCTGGCCCTCCAGTTAAATTTATTAAATTAATAAAATGTCTCTTCTACAACCGATACAGCTGTACACTTCCGCTAAACATCACGCATTGTAGATGGGCGGGTAACACTGCTAGTGTAGTATAAACCAAACAAATTGCATCCTATCAAAAGACACTATCGTGTACCATGTCAGGTCTGAACCATTCTGAACTGTTAGCCCAACAAACCTTAAGAAAGTGTTTGCTTTAGTATTGAAATAAATACCTACCCTAATTGCAACTTTACTTGGTTCCGTGTAATTTGAATGACATTGTAGGTATCATTATTGTCCATGAATAGTTTTGATAATCTATTATACTTACTGTGTTGTTTTATGTAAGTGGATCGACCACAGTTGTAATTTTGTATTTTTCATTGCAGAACCTCGCACCTGTCAGAACTTTCCCGAGCTTCTATCGAAATCCGGCTGACTCGTGCGCTTCCTCGGACTGCTCAGACTTCCTCGGGTTCATGGAGGATGGGCAGGCGGCGACCAAAAAGAGGAAGAAGCGGCGGAACCTGACAGGCTGGCCGGTAGAGAAGCCTCGCCGGAAGCTGAAGGACAAGGAGCTCGGTAAGTTAGTGGCGTGCTGTAGTAGTTAGCAGGCCAAAATCCTGATGAGTGTTGATGTGCAACACTGGGACATCCAGTACCTACCTCTCTTGTCTCAGTAATTTTCTATGCTTCATCCCCCAAAAAAAAAAAAAAAAAAAAATGTCTAAGCACTGTAAAATATTTGGTACTTTTCGGTTATCCCCCCCCCAATCTGTTTCACGACTTTCGCTACTGTTTCACGCCCGCCCGATGCTTCGAGGCATTCCTTCTTTCTTAGATTACACATTTACGTAGAGTTATTAACAATTTTAAGCTGTGGGAAGAAATTACATTATTAAAAAAAAAGAAGGAAAAAACGAATTACCGATGACGTTACCCACCCTCTTGTTTTTCCAAGTATTCACCAATGCCTCTATAATCCTTCAAACTGAGCGATCATTGATTAAAATTTGAAAAGGGATCATTACCGATGCCTGGAAACATCGGGCGGGCGTGAAACAGTCGCGAAAGTCGTGAAACAGATTGGGGGGGGGGGGGTATAACGGAAAAGTACCGAATATTTTATCGAAGGATTGGGAGCTGGAAATTGCTGGCCGATATTTTTAAAAATTGAGTTGTTCTCTGTTGGTTCTGGTTTAGTGTTCAATTCGATAATAATAATAATAATGTACCTTCAACATTGAATATCATTAGACACAGTCTCGGGTTGTCCTCGGAACGGTATAGAGTCAGCTATTTAAAATTAAAAATTGCTTATGCACCCTTTCCGATAAATTCAAGGAGATCCCCCCCCCCACAGCCGTTTGGCTGTGCATAGCACGGATGGATGAACATACAGACAGACAGTTGCATTCTTATGCCCCGTCCACACTTGGAGACTTGTCTCCGAAAACACGGCCGACTGTCTCTCCGGTGTTTTTTATTGTATCCGGCGATGTCTTCAGCTAGTCTGATGACTGTATGCCGACTGTCGGCCGACAAATATGTGTGTTTCTGGAGACAAAAAACGCTGTTTTCTGTTTCCCAAATGAAGGGGAAACACGGAGACAGGTACAAGTGTTTTCATTCAGTTTTGTTAAAGACTACTGTTTCAACATATATAATTAGCAAAACCTAGTTTGTTTATAAATAAAAAGAAATGTTTGTAATTTTTTACGCAAAAATTAATAGACAATTTATTTATTAATAATTCAATAAGACAATATGACTAAATAAATATGTTAGACAATATTTACTTCACTGAACTTACCTTCACAAAACAGCGAAGTGCTCCGATGATGGCTTCACACACTTCTGGAATTATCCGTGAAATTATCTGTTTGGATATTTTGAAGGTGTACTGCAAACTGGTAAATGAATCGCCACTTGCCAGGTATCTCAACGTTACAGCAAGCCAGATGGTTGCTGAAATCGAAGCTCTGTATCGCGTACATTTCTTTGAGATCTTTGGCCCAATGAATCCTAACAGAATCTCAAAATCTGTCGTTGTTATTCTTGTGAAGTTCCGGAAACCTGCACGATCTTCTAATCGGAGGTCACTTAATAAATTGTGGCCATAATAGGAACTTTCTTCAAGAAACTTGCGAGTCCACCATCGCCTCTTCCTCGGTAAATCAGCCACATTATTAAGGAAGAAGCACGCAGAGGCTAAAACCACGTCCTCTTCGGTCACCATGTCGTCAAACACTGGCTTTCTAGTGTGGACGCAAAACAAGTCGGAAACTTGAAACAAAAACTGTGTCTGCAGACAATCGGCCGACTGTCTGCAGACAGTCGACCGACAGTCTGCTGACCGTCGGCCGATTGTCTGCATACACAGTCTGCAAGTGTGGACGAGGCTTTATAATAGAGATAGAGATTGCTACCAAAGACCCAATATAATTTGCATAATGTACTAGTTTTATGTTAGCTAATGCTCCTTTGTATCTCATTCTAGACGCGTTTATTAATAGCAATTTCTTCGTTTGCAGGTAGTTCGTGTCTTTTGCTCAACAACCGGTCCCTGACCCCCGAGCCCGCTCGTTTGACATCAGCAGCAGTCACTCCACTCTCTGCAAGCTCTCCCCTGCGGAAGCGCTCAGGCCGGCCTCCCAAGATCCGCCCCTGCCTCACCGCCACCCTACCCATCCCCTCACCCTTGGCGTCCGACCACCCCTCCTCCCCAGTTTCTGATTACTACTCCCTCCCTATCAAGAAGAAAATCTCTCGGTTCGGGACAAGGCGCTCCATTCTCAAACAATAGAGCTAGTCAAATTGAGTTCTACATCATACTTCCTACTCCCCTCTCCCACCACTTTTTACATAATTTGTACCTAAAACATTTTAAGAATAATAATATTTACTAAATGCAAAACTGTGTACATATTTCAGTTTTGTATTGCTGTTCATATTGTGATTATGTATATTTGAATGTATTTATTTTTACCTATTTTATATTTTTCGTAATTATTATTTAAAGATTCTTCAAAGGAAAATGTTCTGTAAATCCATTTTCTTTCATCAAATCAGGAAAATGACTTTACCCAATAAGTAGTTACGAGTCAGCATCTCTTTCCTGTTTTTCCATGTGAAGTGATTAGTCCCAACTATGATTCTTAGATGAATTTCTATATTATCAACAACTGTTTAGTTGGTACGCCATTGGATTTGGCTTTTTTTTCCTGTTAGAAATATTTCTTCAGAGTTGGGAAACTGCGCAATAAGGAACTGTAGTACGTGAGGTGGACTTGTGGATGTGAGTGGTGACGTGGCGCTTGTTTGACCGCAAAGATTTATCACAAAGCTACTTTAATTTATTATTATTAATTTTTTTCTCTTTTTTCCAATCCGTATCTTTTCTTTCAAACTTTGCGTCACACTGCCTTGGCCACAATATTCTTGACATCGTGGTAGTCATATCATTATAACCTGTGATTTGACGGTTTATTCTACAGGTCTAAACTGAGATCCACACATATATTCAAACCATGTTTTTACCTTCTGTCCACCGGTTACACCTACACTGCTCTACACTTGCGAGGGCAAAATCCGTAGCGATTTTCTTGTCCTCTTGTAACATGGGAGGAGCCCCAAGTTTTGTAAATCTTTGTATATAAAACGTTCTGCAAAGTGAAATCAATTAAGAGAAAATCATCTATTGTAAATATAATCTAGATAGGGGACCTTGATCGATTATCTCCTTGTACCAGTGAAACATTGGGTAGGTACCTTATACGTCAACTAAAAAATCAATTATTTTATTCTTGTTCTGTTATTATTTTGTTTTGCTTGAGAAAAATTACTTCGTTGTTCGTTCAGAACCAGAACTGATTTATATGGAAGTTTAATTTGAAAAAATATAATAAATTTAGTGGACAAAATATTTATTTGACAAATATATATGAAATATATTGTAGCATGAGAAATACATACGTATAAGTTTAACGGTTGTTTTATATTTGCCAAAAGAACCTACGTTAATGGGCACTTCCAGTCATCAACTCGTTACGAGAAGATGACCCCTCTATTATCCTCCTATCTTTGATTTCTAGAAAGAGGGGGGAAAAGCTCACACGTAAAATTTTATGTGTGATGGGTCCTTTTAGTTACCTTCCTGATCGATTAACAATTTGTATCGGAAGAATACCCCTGTGGAAATATGAAAGTTAGTGGAATTTAACACTAGTTACTTTAAATTAAACTCCGTTTCTCCCCAGGAACTGGGACTTCTTCAGGTAGATGAAAATTCAAGATTGTAGAATATCTACTTATAGTTTTCTCTGTTGTGATAAACATCGAAGTTGAAGTTTTGATTTTCATAAACTCATAACTTTAAATTCTATTTTTGTCACCAAAAGAAAACTATTTAGATATTGTACAATTTTGAATTTTCATCTCCCTGAAGAAGTCCCAGTTCCTGGGGACGAATTAAACGTTGGAGTATAATTTAAGGACAGAAAGGCCCTTTTTGTAGTCTTTTTATAACTGTCCAAATAAAGAAACGTCTGAAACTCCCATTCGGAAAAACATTAAATTGGACACAGTTAGCAAAGTTTAGAGCAGTTTGTATATACAGGGTGATTCCCTCGCAGATGCAAAAAAAAAAATTGGGTGTAACTTCATCAAAGATGGAGTAAAATGCCGCCAAATGCATATTTTCATCTCAATCCGTTCTCAATATACGATTTTTTGAAGTTTTTTTCAGGAAAACCGTGTTTTTTTCCTTTTAAACTCAAATTTCTCCACTTTACTTCATTCAATTTTAACTTTTGACCACATTTTCGGAATCAACATTAAATTTACTATAATAATAGTGTACTTGGGTTCTTAAAAAGTACCATCCAAAGGCCCTCACATCAGCTCAAACATTGACGATTTTGAAAAAATAATATTTCTGAAAATCTTTAAAACTTTACTACTCTTCCAAAACGAATCCTGGAAACTGGCAAATCTCATGAAAACTGCTTCGTCTAATACTCTTTCCAACGGTATAATCAAGTTTACTTTTATTTTGTTATTTAGTGGAGAAAATTAGGTTTTAATGTTAAAAAATGTGGGTTTTTCAATGAAATTGTTGGTTTTCTCGAAAGATGACCCTATGAGTATGAGGTCAGTTTCTATGTATCTTTTCACGCTGTATCGAATGGTAACATTTTTTGATGTCTCCAACTCCGTTATAACCGAGTTTTACACTTAAAATCGCAAATGTTTAGTTTGTTACGATTAAATGTATGTGTGTTATGGGGTAAAACTAGTTAATTAAAGTGTAAAACTCGATTATAACGTAGTTGAGAGATCTGCAAGAGTTTCCATTCGATCCAGCGAGAAAAAATACATAGAAACCGACCCCATACTCGTTGGTTCATGGAGGGTCATCTTTCGAGAAAACCAACAATTTCATTGAAAACCCCACATTTTTTAACATTAAAACATAATTTTCTCCCCTAAATAACAAAATAAAAGTAAAATTGATTATACCGTTGGAAAGAGTATTAGACGAAGCAGTTTTCATTAGATTTGCCAGTTTCCAGGATTCTTTTTAAAAGAGTAGTAAAGTTTTAAAGATTTTCAGAAATATTATTTTTTCAAAATCGTCAATGTTTGAGCTGATTTAAAGGTCTTCGGATGGTACTTTTTAAGAACCCAAGTACACTATTCTTATAGGAAATTTGATGCTGATACCGAAAATGAGGTTGAAAGTTAAAATTAAATGAGGCAAAGTGGAGAAATCCGAGTTTAAAATGAAAAAACACGGTATTCCTGAAAAAACCTTTAAAAAATCATATCTTGAGTACGGATTGAGATAAAAATATGCGGTTGGCGGCATTTTACTCCATTTTCAATGTAGTTTCACCCAATTTTTTTTTTTTTTTTTGCATCTGCGAGGGAATCACCCTGTATAAGCGATGAACACTGCTTAATTCCTAATACATAACAATAATCCCTAACCTTTCTTGTTAATCCGCTATCTTCAAAGGCTTACTGAAGTGAATTCCAAGCCTCCTTCGCTGTCAAGGCATTTTGAATATGGGGATAATTTGATTTAGAAACGGCCAGAATAATTTCAGAAAGGGCTTTCTTATCCTTGGTTACATCAATCGCCTTTAGGTGGCGTTTCCCTTCACAGATCACTAAAGGTACCTCAATAACTTCCCGCTTTCATAGCCATCTTCCAGAATGCGAAATTTACGCGACCGATCAATTTTTCGATATGTCGAACTTGATTGAGCACTAATCGTTGTGACGAAGCAACAGGTCGCGATCCGAGAACAAAGGAATTGATTGACGTGGATTGAGTGATTCATTGAAACTTTCAATCACAGTTCGCACTGGGTAAAAAAAGGAAAACCTGTCACTTTTTACTTTCTTGACGTGAAACTGGGCTTCCATAACCTGATAGCGATATAAATCAGGAATGGGGATTAATAATATTCAAAGACAAAACGGGAAATACAGGAGAGCGAGAGAAGTGGGTTTTAATCAGTAAGAGAACTACTTCTAGATAAGACAAGTCATACACACTACAGTGCAAAATGTAGCGACGCCTACTGCGGACAAAATAGGCAACCCGTACCAGGAACAGTTCAACCGTTTAATGGCTCTTTCGCACAATTCAACAGATACTAACCATTCTAATAAAAAGCTATATTAGGTACTGTAAATGGTGGTGAAGATGGTACAAAGACGGATTTTCCAAATAAATTTATATTTGGTGGGAAAAGGGGGGTTCCCAAGCAAAAATGGCCGACAGGTTTGTGTCAAGGGCACTAGGGAGCAGCATCTGAGCGGTGGAGCACCTTCTTCTCATGTAATCTTTGACGCTGATAACAAACACTATTAGTGATAATACGTGTTTTCTGCCGAACTGCTCCTGGGGCTGCGACAATGGAACAGCGATCACCAAGTAAGCGTATTTTCTTGGTTACACATCTATTTGGGATTGGAAATCCGTCGAGAAATCCAAATTATCTCTTTAAGAAAAATTCCTGAAGCCAAAATTGTAAAAAATTAAGTTTTAGGTGGTGAAGATGGTACAGTCGTTTTCTTTGCTTACCTACGAGTAGGTATGTTGAAAAGACTGATTCGTACCATTTGAAGATACGTAGATACCGTTTTGTTGTTCCTGGGGAAGTTACCCAAAAATCCTTTAACTTGATCGAATTGTTTGCTCAATAAAGCCCCTTTCTGTGTTTTAAACACATTTTTTGCTAAATAAAGGCCTTTTAATTTTTTTCTTGCGTTTGATTCAACCTTAGACCTTTTTAGTCCCATTTTTCCATCATCCCTCCACTTGTAGAAAGAAAGTAGATGTTAAAAACGATGGTGAAGCCTCTGCAACCTGGTTGGAGGTGTAAAACGACGGTGTACCATCTTCATCACCAAAGTGTGGGAAAAGATAGTACAACTTTAACCCCCCACCCTCGAGCTTGCAATTTATGAATTTCAACAACTCAAACGTGGTTCGAAAGGTTGATAGTTTAAGTTACTTCAGTATGAAGTTCACAAAAAAATTATGAAAATTGTGGCTGGAAGAGGTGGACAATTATCAAAACTGTACCCACTTCACCACCATTTACGGTATATTACTTAAAAACTACAATCAGTACTTATCGCTAAGTGGAAATACCATGGATAAATACAACCCAAGAAAAGCAAAACCTGCAGTCCTAGTACTATAAGAGATTGCGTTTGGCCGTTGCATTCTCTGAGCAGCTAACTTTGCGTATTTCAAAAAATGGAAGTAGCAAGGCGAGAATGTTTGCATAGATTGCATTCTCTCAGTTGATGGCAGCCATAATGCCGAATGAACAGGCATAATATTGCTAAGGAGCAATGAATCGGTAATATTCAAATTGATTTCCTCCCACCGGATTTCAACAACATATGAACGATATCGAATCCCATAACATTAATTTTTGCTGAAGGGAAAGTGGTTTTTGCACTAATAGACACCCATGTACAAACATACAACTTTCCTTCAAATGTTTGCTCTGCATTGAATGTTGGCCGAATTATCCTATCCGGCATGGACGATTAGGCAAGCGTTGATTCGTATTCATGATTAGATTAAACTCAAAAAATAGTAGGCAATATACCAAGTTCGTTTACTTAACAAATAATTTACTTCATCTAAGGTTGTATTGATTTTATGCTTTGTTCTCAATGCTGGGTTTGAGTGAGGGAATCAGCTGATTCATAGACTGTAGCTCTTTTATCACGTCCAGACCTCCAACCAATTCGCCGTTGGCATACACCTGTAAACAAAAATGTCATTGATAGAAGTTGATTGCATATTTTTGGTGGGATTCAATAGGTATACTGATGGACTTGGAAGGAAGGTGGGGATTTACAGACGTAATAGGTTTGTTCGCAGTGACCATCAACCTGGTAAGAAATGGTTGGAAACGCCTTTGGGGCATTCGCAGTGTCCATTTGGGGAAATCTCTGACTGTATGGCATCCATAGTAGTCCGTTCGCAGTGACTACCAAACCAGTAAGAACCAAGTTGTGGATCGGTTTGACTGATCAGAGAAATTTCTGCTGACCAATCTGACGGTTCGCCCCCCACCACAACACGATTTGAAGTAGCCAATCAAATCATTCCACTGTATGGTTAGCGGGAGCTGAGTTTACTGTAGAGATGAAAAGATAAGCCAGCCAAAGGAGATGAGATAGTCGGATATCTGCATTCTACCTTTGCATTTACCCTCGTTTTACTTCTACGGTTATTTAATAAAAGTTTCCTACTCTGAGTTGTGTGATACGGAAAATCTTATTGGTGACAACAACGTAGAATGGAAATATTCGTCTGAATAGCAACAAAATGCAAAATCAAACAGTAAGATGTTATTACTTGATCTCAACTGAAGAGTTGTTTGTAAAGCTATTAACATTACAAATTAAGAACGATGGTCGACCTCGAGATCTTGTTGAATTCTTCCCGTGAGATAAACACCGCATTCTCCCACAAAATCATCAGCTGGATGCAAGAAAAGATTGAGCATGGATCCATATTGCACGGATTTCTTATTCCTGTTGGAAGGTTTGTTCCCAATGAATATTTTTCAACCTGTTTGTTGTCTTGCAGGCCATCTCTTTACGGTTCAAGTTCTTTATTGATACATCAAATGTTTACCTATTCAAAGGATGGCGTGAGCCCACCAAGCGGGTTACAGCAGTTGGAGGCTACATGACGGTTAACATCAGTGAAACCCGTTCGCAGTGGGGATTTGGTTACAAACAGTTTGAAATTAGGTGGTGGTCATGCATGTGCACTAAACCAATCACAAACTGGTCGCCAACAGTTGGCGACCGTTTCCAAACGGCGCTACAAACAAAGCTAATAATGCACTAATAATTGTTCACGTGGTGATCCCGTGTCAGTTTGGGGCTTAGCTTAGGTTGGTGGCAGTTGTACTTCACATAACTGGGATATTAGGATAAGAGATTCCGTTCATGCCAGTATCGGTTTAAATTTGACTCTTTGAAATGGAGGAATGTAGCGCTGCTGTCAATTATTAAGGTTTCCAGGTGAACTAATTTTTGTCTCTTTTCTTAGAATTGGGGCTAAATTTGACAGGCAAAGTCGTAAATATATGGACTAAATTGATGCACCTGCAGTACAATAAATTATCACGTGATTGTTGATCGCCCATTTGGTCGATTTCAATTGAAAATTAATGGTTTCACATCATCTAAGTAAAATCACAACGGTAACCTGTATAATGCTGCCGCTAATTTTGAAATACGCTCTAGTTCAAGAAATAGTATGTACTTCTATCAATGGTTGCAGTATAATTATTATATACTCGGTACTTCAGCAGATGAGTCCCCCAAAATTTAGCTTTCTGACATTTCGTACAGAGGCATAGGATCAGTGACGGAGACATTCTTCTGAGTGTGAAGCTTCAAAAATACGTCTGCCAAATTGGGTAGCATCCTCACCTATCGTAAAATGGAAGTACCTTTAGAATTAGTTGAAGAAACAAGTACGACCAAATGGACGATATAAAACATTTATGGTTGCGCATGCGCACACGCTACTATTAATTGATTCTATGGCAATGAAATTTGTAGGTGACCCATAGAATTCCCGAAATTTCATCCATTAGTTTCGGAGTTTCATTTGTGTCAAACACGTTTTGCACATGTGCAATAGTTATTACTCCGATAATTCGATAGAATTTATAGTACACCTTGAAACCGATATCCAAGTGCCCTCCGAAATTGATCGAAATCGGAACAATATATCTTGAGAAATAGACGCTATAAGAAATCCGCGTTTGTGCATGCACACAAGCCATTATTGATCCGATAGCAATGTTAGTTGTAGGAGGCCACCAGTATTACTCGAATACTGGTGAAGTAAATACCTAAAAAGTTTTTCTTTGAATTACCCATACATCAGTACCTACAAATTATGTTGATGTAGCGGGTAGGTTTTTTTGAATACGGAATGTGCATCTGAAATCTAGCTATACCAGCCTTCAACTCGATCGAAACAAATCCGTTCTTTTGCGCACAGGCTCTATTTGGTCGATTAGAGCCTTGTTTTTATTATTATTTTACATATTTTAAATGAGAAACCTGAGTTTTAAGACACTACTTCTTCGCAGTATTGTTCTTAGTTTGCCTGATCTCTCAGCTGTTCCCTCGTTTAAACATTGCGTGAAGTGCTGCCTCCACTGATGATTATCAGGTAAAATCCTGGTTCATTGTCATAGAGATAAATACTTTTTCACACTTGTTGATAATTTATCCAACGGAAAACCCAAAAACATGAAGCTCGTAACGACTAATGACCTATAGGTGCAACTAAACCGCGGTGTTCCCCACTTGAGAGCCTTACTACCTTTGCGTTGAATCCATGCCCTGTTTACGAATTGAAAACTAAAACTGAGAAATTAGCCCATATTTGTACTGAAACTAACATGAAATTCGAATTAAGATTGAAAATCGGCGTTTCATATCGAAATAAAGAAGTTGATTAGACAACAAGACAGCTGGGGGGAAAATATCGCGTTGCCCAACCACCGTTAACGTGACATCAAAATTAAGGCAACCGTTCTCCAGGTTACATTTGGGTTAGCATCTTCATTTGCTCCCTCAAGACTGTGGTGACGGGTGACGTTAAGTTGAAGTCGCCAAAAACTCTCTATAGTTAGATAGGTACCTATACCTACGTATCTTGAAACGACAAATTTTGAGAGTATCATGTTTGGAAATGATGCAAGCCTACAGTGGGATTTATACTGCTTCTCTAACGATTTTCATGTGGCGATGGGCTTTTTCATTAATAAATAAAATATGCGCACCTGGGGGTAGGTTGGCCAATTGGAGTACACTTTCAGTTCCTGCCTCACAGTTTCGTCTTCAAGTATATCGAAAGTTTCGTATGGAACGCTGAAATCAATTAAATTTATAAGCTGAAGTACAAAAATTAGTCAACTTGCTAATAAATTAATAATGTTAGATAAAGTTATGGTTAATCTTTATTGAGTGAAAGACTGCATATTGTATAATACAGAGCAGAGTCTCCTCACGTTATATGCGGAAAACTTCACCCACGTACTCTGCAACTGATTGCCGATCGAAAGTTCCTCTTAGAGATTTATTTTTTATCGCTTTGTTTTCGAGTTTTTACATTTTTTTTAATTTTCGTGTTTTCGACCTCAAGTTACGAAAATGGCCATAACTACCTTGATTTTTAGAGTAAACAAAAAATTGAGGATGCCGTTGAAAAGAGCGTTAAATTTCCTTTCGGATAGGCCACCTAACGTGCTAGATTAGGCAGGTAACATGGTCAGGAATCTACCTCCAAGTCAAAAAATTTTCATATATGAAAAACTACGTATTTTTTAACCCGCTAGACGGCATGGATAATCCCACGGAATTCTAGTGCCTGCTACTGGAAAAACTTTCGCAAACTGTCAGCTTTTGAACGGTATAGTCAATTTTACTTTTACTTTGCTGATTAGGGGAGAAAAGTAGAGCTGTATGTTGAAAAACATGGGTTTTTCCTATGAAATCGAGGGTTTTTGTAAAAAATGGCCCCCCTAAGAAAATACGAGTTTGGGGGCGGTTTCTACCTATTTTTTTCACGCTGAATCGAATGGTCATACTCGCAGATCTCCCCATTTCCGTTATATCCGATTTTTACACTTTAACTAACTAGTTTTACCCTTAAAAATTCATAAAATCGAGCATAACAATCTAACTAAAAACTCTAGAGTTAAAGGGTAAAACAAGAATTGATTGGGGAGATCTGCAAGTGTGACCATTCAATTCAGCATGAAAAATACGTAGAAACCGGTCCCAAACTTTTAATTTTCTTGAGGTTTCGTATTTACTCGTAATTTTTCACGAAAACCCTCGGTTTCATAGGAAAAAACCATGTTTTTCAACATATAAACATACTTTCCTCCCCCAATTACCAAAGTAAAAGTAAAATTGACTAGACTGTTCAAAAACTGACAGTTTGCGAAAGTTTTCCCTGTAGCAGTTACTAGAATTCTGTGGAATTATCCATGCCGTTTAGCGGTATAAAAAATACGCAGTTTTCCTTTTTGAAAATTTTTTGACTTGGAGGTAGATTCATGAATATGCTACCTGCCTAATCTGGCACGTTTGATGGCCTATAAAAGGAAATTTAACGCTCTTTCCAACAACATCCTCAATTTTTGTTTACTCTAAAAAATCAAGGTAGTTATGGCCATTTTCGTAACTTGAGGTCAAAAACACGAAAAAAATCTTTAAAATTTAATAACTCGAAAACAAAGCGTTTAATAAAAAATCTCTATAAGGAACTTTTGTTCGGAAATTAGTCGCAGAATTCGAGGGTGAAATTTTCCGGATATAACGCGAGACATACTGTATTGTGAGTACATACTGTATTGTCTTTTAAGCTTAGTACGCACTGGGACTCAAAGAGTCGATTCATGTCGCGACGGTGCGTCCGGACTGCGTAGATTCATTGTTCGTACGCGGCCCCGACTCAGCTCCGCGACAAAGAATCGTGTCCGCACCAAGATTGTGTTTCTTTTCAGTCCACGTCAAAATTTTCCATGTCATCGGTGTTCCTGCTCCCGCGAGAATCAACCGTTGGCACCAAAAACAACAAAGGTTCATAGCCAAACCAATTGCATTTTGCAGGAGAAGTTCCACTCTTCAAAATTTTCATTTTTTTATGTTCCCGGCGAAATTGTCCTTTCAATGTGTGTATCTTTTTTTCGATTTCCGCGTCGGAAACTGAATATTTTTCGGCTAAATTTTTCACACTTTTGCTCTTTGACTCCCAATTTCGGTACTCCGAGAAAGACACATCCCACAAACATCGTTGGCAATCTTCTATAAATTTCAGGGTTAAATCCGTACACCACAACATGTCTAGGAACTACGCCAAAAACCAAATCACAACACAAAATGCCCGAAAACCAGGAGCTCCGATGGGTGAATCTGTGAATCACTGCGAAACGCGTCCGCACTGACACAATGTTGCGCAACATTGAGTCAAGAATCCCATTTTCGATGGGATGCAAAAGAGTCCGGAAATACTAACCCGCAATACACCGGATTCTTCGCGACAATGAGTCTACGCAGCGTAGATTCACCCGGGACGCAGCCGATATTCTCCTGAGATTCAAAGAGTCGACTCAAAAAGTCCCAGTGCGTACTAGGCTTTATTAACAATTATTTATTGAGCTTAAATCCCGCTCACCCTGTTGAATCCAAAATAGCGATGAGTTGGCGACTGAAGCCGCATCGCGGCTGTTCCCTGGATCCCTTCATGAACACCATCACGGGAGATTTACTAGTGAGAAATTTGAGTCTGTGAACAATGCAAGACATTTAATTAATATTCTGAAATTCGTTTAACAAGCGCAATAAAACCATGAAGGTCATACTCTTTTTCCAAAATATCGTTCGAACTGGTTAATCAAGTCACAAAATGAGATAAGAAAAATAGTTCATCCAAGTAAATCAGAAGCTTTTTACTTAGTATCTAACCTTTTCGGGTTTCTTATACTTTTACCAAATGAGAAATTAAAAATTTGCTTTTGGTAACTCATCTCGACACCCATTAAAGATCCCTCTCGACACCCACTATAGATATTAATTTAGTATAATTACCTTTCCTTGGTACAGGCGGCTTTAGGCATCATTTTGAGAAGTTCACCGCTTGACGACAAATCCTTGACTACGTCCAGCCCCCCGACCAGCTCGCCTTCGATGTACAACTGAACAACAAAGATTGAAAAAAATTACTATAGGAAGAGCGCATATTGTCATTTGGAATCACACTGCGTGATACAAATAATTACAGGGGCTCAGGAGGATCCGGTGAATGGAAATTGGTCCCAGGAAACTTGGTGGCACGTAAACTTAGTCAGTGCGCCGGCCGATACCAACTACCTACCTATCGTAACCTACACAGTGCATTTCCCCGTTCACATTTTGTGTAGAAAACTAAAGTTTTTCCAGGGTTACTTAAGATGACTGAAACTTGAATCCGTGTCTCAAAATAGCCGCATAGTTTTCAGAGAATTATAAAATCATGACTCTTGAAAATTCCAAGTTCCTACCTACCTTTTTTACAATTTCCGTTTTACTTGCGAGTCAAATGTGTGATTGTGGAAGCCCTGTAATTACTTGCGAACATAACTTGCCCTCTAAAACAGAAATTCGGACTCGCAGCTGTGATTGCTGTTGGATGTTCATAGTGTGCCCGTAAACCATTACACCATTATATTTATTTCGATCCTATTTTGATTAAATTTTTAGAGTGCGTGGATAAGACCTTTGAATGTATACAGCGGTATCCTCTGCGTTCAAACGTAAAATTCTTATCTTCAAGGCAGATTTCAATGAATATTTCACGATTCAGGAGGTTTAGCTTTACCTATGAGTTTTGTTGTCGGACCAAAAGTAGCAACATTATATTATGATTATAACATCTTCCGCGGGGTGCCGATCTTGTTCCTCCCAAAATTATAAGTTAAGGATTGATCTCTGCACTGCCCCTGCGAATTGCAACACCATCGAATTTTGGGTACAGAACCATAACAAACCCTCCACGATACTTAAATCTAATTGATTCTCATATAATATAAAATCTTCGCCCGAGCAGTATAAATTATATCCACATTTCCATAGTCTGAACTATCTTGCTAAAATTACGAAGAAGTCGTAGTGCCACGTCATTTGGCGTACGTTTTTCGATGTTGCTTCCTACGTCAACCGAACACTATCCAGGTGGCATAAGAAGGTAAGCAGTATTTTAATATTCGACACTTAGCATATTGATGATTTGTATGTTACGTGAAACTATCGGGAGAATTCCCGTATTGTATGCAGCCATAGTACTTGACTCAATCGCTACCTTAACGGAATGTTCCCTCAAATCGCGTACTGATTCCCTTAAATGATAAGTCAACCGCTCCATACATGTTATGGAAACCCACAAAATGTTTTGGAAGACGAAAACTGCATAGGGACAATGTTTTTCTAGATATGTTTTGAATGCTGAATGTATTGTGATGATTAAAAATCGTCTGCAAAGTTCTGTGTGGAACATAGTTTCCTCGTAGCCGTAACATGAATGTATAGATCATTGAAATGTTCGAAATGATCTTAAAAAATTCCATAGCGGGAAATAGTAAATCGAGATGTAGCGAAAAAGTTAAAATCGGTCACTTAGGAAACGAGCAAATGATGCTTGATGAAATATTGATTTTAGAACAATGAGGCATCTACAGTCTAATCCTCAAATTCCATGGAGTTGCATCAAAACCGATTTATTAAGCTTTTGCAAACATTTCACATTTCCGCTTGCGCAGCTTCTACTAATGATACAATCATGTTGAAACTGATATGGAATGATCAAATCGTTTTCTCCAAACTATTCTCTAAATTTGATCGAGATCAAACAAATATAGCGTAAGAAAATTATGCTTGATTTTTTTTACGTGTGCGCATGCTTAGAGCGAAGTATTAATTTGGGAACATGAAACTGCCTAATCCGCATATTCCCTGACAATTTCATCAAACGCTATGGAAACTGTGGAAAATAAGCTTATCACAAGGATTTGCGGATACACGACACAGCCACGGAACCAAAGTTGTTCAGAATGGTCTCAAGTTCCAGTCATGCAGATGATCGTATGTGCGAATTTTCGTAACTTATCGTACTATATTATGTTACATAGTTTAGAAAGCCAATGGGGTTGTCAGGGTGAGACGGATATAAGCAGAAAAAAATTCTTCTCTGAGTTTCTTTATTGGCACGCTTTCCACATCAAAATGTCATCTTCAGGCCTCTCCGTTTCTGCCTAGTGTCCTCTATCGCTCATCCGCCTCTGCTGCACGGTCAAGTGCATCAGTCTCCGGGGGGGGATCTTTAATTTCTAAAATTTCCATAGGAATTGCTGCCAGTCCCGAGATTAACTTCTTGGGTTGTCTTGTGTGATGTTGAAACTTGAGTCGAAATATGAAGGATTTTCTGCTGCGGTTATAGCTCTGACTTGTCAGAGATGATGAAGCTCAATTTTGTGTTGTGCGTATTCATGAAATTTACTGATTTATGGAGAAGAAATGTAAAAAAAAGGAAATTAAATTGAAAGGTAACCCTTCCTCCAAGAAGGTCGGGTGGCCTGTTCAGAGAAGAATTTTTTTCTGCTTACATCCGTCCCACCCTGACAACCCCATTGGCCATAAAAGCCTGACGGATGGATCATGAATCAATCAATTAGTTTAGAAAGGAGGAAAAAGAAATTGTTAACTCCCAATTTTATGACAAAAAACTCGTTCTCTGCAATTCAGAAAGAAATTTTGGATTTTCAACTTTTCTGCAGTTTTTATCGATTTTGTAGCATATTTTAATGAAATTTAAGTAAATTTTCAGCATAATTTTGTACATACATTTTTTAAAGTTCTATTTTCAAGAGAGGTTTAGTAGCTTTACGAACTCAAAACAATGCATGAGTTCAACCAAACTGCCAGTAAATCTTATCCTGTTTCAGAGAGCGTATATAAATATTATTTAAAACTTAGCAAAATAAATCAGCTTTCCTTGTCACTGCAATGACTTCGGGATCATGAGATTTTTGACTAAATGAGAGCATTCCAAAAAGTGGCGAACGATTTTCTTGCTATGAAAACTAAGGGAGTTACACTTCCCTAGTAACGCATTGGTTGCGAGTGAAAATCAATAGAAGTACGTGTATTTCACGAGTGTTGAGGAGCCTACAAATAAGTTTAATTCCAAAGACTGGCAAACGATTTTTGTACGATGATAAATGTCAAAAATCTTGCATACAAGTCTGCAAAACATTGAGGCATTTCAAGTCTTCACTTCCCAGTCTTGTAGTGGCAACAATCATGTTTATAAAATTAACTGAGAAGGATCACCTGAATGTGAACAATTAGTCAGACAACCACGCTCATAACTTAGATTGTTGGCCACGCACTGCGCAGTGGTTAACATAATACGGTTAGGTGAATCGCAAGCTTTCCAACGACTGGAGAACGATTTGTGTACGACGATTAGTGCCTAAGATACAGTTCCATAGCAACGATTTGGTTGTAAGCGATAATCATTAGAAAATCAAAAGTAACGCTTTTCGGTAACGTAATGTAACAAGTAAAGACACATTAAAATGTCAAAAGTCTCAGATACGATTTTTGACATTTTATGTCTTTGCTCTGGCACATAACTCGAAAACCGTTACCAATTTTGTTACCAAATATTTTGATGATTTCCGCTTACAACCGAGTCTTTGCTAGGGAAATGGTACTTCGTCGTTTTTCATCCCACAAAATTCGTTGACCATTCGTTCGAAAGCTCTCGATTTATCCAACCATACTATATTAACTACTGCGAAGTACGTGGCCAAAAAGCTGAGTTATGAGCATGGTTATATGAATAATTGTTTACACACAGGTGATCATTTTCAATAATTGATATTGTGAACATGATTGCAACCGCTTGTTAATTTCTGATGATTTCATTGAGCTGGTGTTTCGATGATGTGATTCATAGCAGGTGATCCGAATATTGGGAGAACGGTTTGATTTGAGAAGCGGTGGTTAAATCATTTTAATAGGTGATTTCTATACTTTACACTATAGGAAGCTGTAATTTCGTATGTAGTCTCTTTATGACATTTACTTGACCATGCCCAGGGTCCGGATCAGATGAGTGGCTCTTAAAGCTAATTTCAATGCTTTACAATCTAGGAAGCTGTAATTGTGTGTTACTTGACCATGCCCAGGGTCCGGATCAGATGAGTAGCTCTTAAAGCTAATTTCTATACTTTATACTCTAGGAAGCTGTAATTTCGTATGTAGCCTCTTTGGGACATTCACTTGACGATTCCCAGGGTCCAGATCAGCTGAGTGGCTCTTAGAGCTAATTTCTATGCTTTACACTCTAGGAAGCTGTAATTTCGTATGTAGCCTCTTTAGGATATTTACTTAACGATTCCCAGGGTCCAGATCAGATGAGTGGCTCTTAAAGCTAATTTCTATGCTTTACACTCTAGGAAGCTGTAATTTCGTATGTAGCCTCTTTAGGACATTTACTTGACGATGCCCAGGGTCCGGATCAGCTGAGTGGCTCTTAGAGCTTGCATACGAGTCTGCAACTAAAGACATAAAATGTCCCAATGTGTTGCAGACTTGTATGCAAGCGTTTCTTTATACACTGAATAAGCAGTTTAAACGGCTTGACCATCCCCAAATAAGTTAAATTCGAAAGTGAAAATAATACCTACTATGTTGAGGAAAAGTCTCAAAAAATCAAATAGGTACAATGTATCAAGAAGACACAGATTCTACATAGTAGGTTGGCAAACAATTGCAACCCATAGATGCTACATGAGCTTGGATACAAGTAAATAACGCATGTTAACTAGGTAATTGCAATTCATGAGAACTGTGAAACGGACCGCTTGAGGTGAGTGCAAGTACAATGTAACTAAAAATACTAGTACCTAAGTAAAGTGAGTACATAGTAGTAGCTCTCTGGACTTTGAACTAGATGATTTGATCACGGTACTTCTGATTTGTTGGGATTTGTTTGAAAAATCAGAAGATTTTTCTAGTGTTTTGTTTTATTAACTAGCTTGTACTGTTTTATTTTTGTTTGTCTCTTCGAAAATTCGACTAAGATACCATAATTAATTAGTGCGGAGTTGTGTATAAGGCGCTTTTGAAAAAAATTAAGCCTGTATTGGAGCACACTTGTTACGGCCAAGAAAAACTCCCGCAATCGAAGACGTATGATTAAAATCGGCCACAGTAGCACAGTTGGCAAACGCAGCCAGTAAAAAACTTATCTTCCAAAGACAGTTAAGGCCCCGAATTTGAACCCTGTTACAGTAACAAATATTTTTGGGGCATTACATTTGGCGCAGGACAGTAGAACCCATAATTTAATACATGATCCTTCATTTAGTCAAAACACACCGTGATGGTGACCTGGTGCTACTGCGACTTCTTCCAGCGAGCATCTGATGAGTCAGCGACCTGCAGTTTCACTTTGTCGACCGTTCAACCCCAAATCAGCTGAGATGGGTGATATTTGACAGTGAGGAAATGTTACGTTCAAGGAAAATGCCCGCAGTCGAAGATTTGGTATCTGAGGTTGAGTCAGTGAGGTTTAAATGCATTGCTTATGAACCAAACTTTACCTACAGAAGGATCATCAACATGTGGGTTGACCAACGGACCACTCCAGATTGACAGTCCAGACAGATAGACCAGACAGACCAGGTCCAATATTGAGGGACATGTCCACAGCAAGCTCATGGTGGCTGAACCCAACGCCAAACTTACTGAGGGACTTCTCAGGAAAAACCGTAGGGAACTTAGAACAATAGACTGCCTTATAACCGGTTTTTCACCCCTACGTTTCCAGCTACACCTTATAGGGTTCACACAACACTCAACCCAGTGCAGACTATGCGAGGAGACAGACGAAACAGTGTCCCACATAATCTTCGAGTGGCCTGCACTCACCTATCGCAGATTTGAACTCTTTGGGGCACAAACCCCAATGATGGCTATTCGAAGCGAAAAATTAATCAAAGAACTCACATCCCTCGCCAGAGGGCTGAATCTCTTTTATTAAACGCCAAACTCTCAGAAACGTACAATAAGCCAACCAGGCTTCCGTGCTTGGGGCCCAAAATAACCCCACCCTGAGAGTTTTCCTATACATCTATGAACCGAACTTTATGAAATTTGGCTCCAAAATCGTACATCGGTCGGGGATGTGCCAGTAACATCGACATCACTCTCAATCAACCCTAAAGGGTAGTATTCAAGGGTTGAAATATTAAGAATTTGATATCTCAAAAACTGTTGAAATAAAAGATACGGAAGTCCGATTTTTACTTTTCCATGTTTTAGGGTTTCAAATCATTGATTGAAACTGACGGTTTCCTCTTGACCCCTCTTTTTATTGCTTTTTTCAATTTTAGGTTGAATTTGGATCAGAAAATGCCTCCTTGAAATTTTCTTTTTGGGGCTTCGTTTCTGAGTTATTCCACTTTTTGCGAAATACAGAAAATCGCCGATTTCTTTTAGACATTACCAACACTTTCTTACTATTTTTATCTTCAATTTTTGAGATGTTCACCATACTTTTGAAATCAGCATTAAACTATCTATCATCAGACCCCAGCGTCCATAGTCAACAATCATCATCAGGGGGATGACATTACAATTCAACTGCTTACGATTTAAAAAAAGTTTTCCAAATCGTCGTTTGAAAAAAAAATCTTCAAACTGTTCAGTACTGTTAGGTACTCATTTATTAGAAGAACGTATGAGACGCCGTATTCTGGACTAATGTAAGGTTCTTTAAATAATAAAGATGATGGTGTAGACTGAACAATAAGTGTATCAAGAAGCTGTTGTTTTCTTGACCCTTGAATACAGTTTGCAGGAGAAGGAGCAGAGCCTGCAGAAGGAACAGGTGGCATTTTCGATTTATCACAACACAACTGACTGGAAGTCTCCTTGTGGTACATTTTTTAAACTGTATTCTGAACAGTGATTCTGTGTGTACTGAACAGTTTGAGGTTTTTTTTTTTTTTTTTTTCTAACGACGATTTGGAAAACTTTTTTTTAAATCGTAAGCGGTTCAAGTGTAATGTCATCCCCCTGATGGCATTATTGATTATGGACGCTGGGGTCTGATGATAGATGGTTTAATGCAGATTTCAAAAGTGTGGTGAACATCTCAAAAATTGAAGATAAAAATAGTAAGAAAGTGTTGGTAATGTCTAAAAGAAATCGGCGATTCTGTATTTCGCAAAAAGTGGAATAACTCAGAAACGAAGCCCTAAAAAGAAAATTTCAAGGAAGCCTTTTCTGTTCCAAATTCAACCTAGAATCGGAAGAAGCAATAAAAAAAAGGAGGGTCAAGAGGAAACCGTAAGTTTCAATCAATGATTTGAGACGTGGAAAAATAAAAATCGGACTTCCGCAAAAAGTGGAATAACTCAGAAACGAAGCCCCAAAAAGAAAATTTCAAGGAGGCATTTTCTGATCCAAATTCAACCTAAAATCGAAAAAAGCAATAAAAAAGGGGGGTCAAGAGGAAACCGTCAGTTTCAATCAATGATTTGAGACCCTAAAACATGGAAAAGTAAAAATCGGACTTCCGCATCGTGAAGCTGAGTTGAAATATTATAAAAAAGGTCTAGTTCAATTTTTCGATAGCTCGCCCCTTAAGGCTGTAATTTCCCGATGGGCCCGTTTAGATGGGACACCCTGTATATACATATCTCTCTCAAAGGAAGCTAACTAGGCCCTTCAGGACTCGCAAGGGGGGCCCCCTTGACCCCTCAGTTGCAAGTTACTTAAAGCCGTCGGCTTAAATCATTGATAACATGCACATCCTTTAGCCATACTGTTATTACATCACTTTATATTATTACATACTATTATTACATCACTAGGCTACTATCAGGCACCTATCATTATTATTTTAGGGGAAAAAACAAGACATAAATTGCCATTATGTTTACGAAGCATTATTAGCGCTTGGAGTCCTTTGACACTACAGCAGCTTAGGAATCATGACATTTTGTGATAAATTGAGACGTTCCCAACAAGTGGCGAACGATTATCATGAAACGATAACTAAGGGAGTTACACACTTCCCTAGCAACGGAATGGTTGCACGTGGAAATCAATAGAAAACTCTTTCGTGTCATATTTTCATAACGCTTTTTCCGATCGTTCTCGGAACGGGTACCCATGGCTAAAGCATGTGCATGCTAATATTTCAGTATTCAATCGTGGCTCAATAGTAAAGCTCCGAACTTCTGCCTGGGCAGATGGTGTGTCCGGAAGTCAACTAATTTGTCATTGCTTCACAGTAGTTTTGGTTCATGTTATATTTGGTATTTATTTTTCACTAGCCGCTCCGGCTCACTTCGCTCACCTCCACGTCCAGCCGGGGGGCAAGCCCCCCATTAGCTTGCTCCCTTCACTCGCAAAGTGTGGCATGTAGGAGCTGTTGCTCGCTTCGCTCGCAAGGTGTGGCTGTATACATGCGATGTATTACAATTGAAACATGTAGGGGATGTTGCTCGCTTTGCTCGTAAACGGTAGGTCCCTAAGGGTAGGTTTAACCTCTGTAGGGGATGTTGCTCGCTTGAGGAAGTTATACTGCCCACCCAACTTGGCAGACGTTTTTTTCTGTTGGAAATTCTTACAAACAAATTAAATCTTATAAAACTACGTGGAACCACGAAAAGTTTATTTGGGGATGTTGCTCGCTTCGCTCGCAAGGTATTGCTGTATATGTGTAGGAAAAAACCCGTATTTATTCTGTTGAAATGTCGAACGGAAAAGTTCCATCCTCCAACGCGCGCGTGCGTAGGCCTGCTCGCAACATTGTGAAACGGCGGTGGGCTCGATTAACTTCTCATTTTAATCACTTCACTTCGCTTCCCCTCGCATTTTGACCAACTTCCCGTCACTTTTTTCGATATCCGATTTCGGATTCAGATTCGGCGGACCCAAAGCTGTATTTCGCCCGCGAAAACCGTCCCGAAAAACGTACCTTTATGGGGTATATTTTAATCAGAAAAAACCAAGTTTTTCGTCGGACTTTTCGAGAAAACGGGTCCGTACTCTTGCATTTTTTTGACGCATTTCCCGATACTTTTTTCGGGATCCGATCATGCCGTCGTCTTCCTCGTAGAAAAACCTACAAAACCGGTATTTTTCCGGAATTTTCGACGGCCGTTTAGAGGGGTACAGGAAGCGGGGAAGTGGGAATAGCGCACATTAACCCTTACTTCGACCCCCCTCCCGCCCTACGGCCCATGGTTCGGGTGGGATTAGAAAATTTTAAATTCGCTTATACACCCGTCCGGAAAATCCCAAGAAGATCCCCCCACTCGTAGACTTCCCCCACTCAGCCGTTTGGCCGTGCATAGACACGAAAAACAAACAGACAAACAAACAAAAAACAAACTGAGAGACTGCGTTTCATTCTTATAAATAATAGAGATTTATTCAATTTTAGTTTATCCATTTATTTTCTTCTGGTAAGCACGTGACATGGTCCAGTAATATTTCGATAATGCTCAATAGACTCAGATTGATAAGTATCTTTTGTTTTCGACCTACCATCCTTTTTTCGATTTTTTCTACATTTTTCGACATTTATTAAAGAGCGTAAAATTGAGGGATGCTGGGGCTGAAAAGGCGTGAACGCGTTTGTTGTGTGAGGTTTGAAGCGCCATGTTTTGGTGATTTTGGTGACGGGGTTCATTCAATATGTAGATCAATTATATGCCTGGAAGGGCAATCTGGTACAGAAATATTAAACCTTTGTGTAACAATTGAGCAACAATAGAGAAACATTTTTTCTCTATTGTTTTCGCATTTTTATGACCCTTTACAGCTCCCTAAAGTTTGTCGCCTTTGCAGTGCCAATAGATTTCATGGACTGAAGACATTCTTGCTTCAGTTATTTGAGAAGAATTGTAGCATCCAAAACCAAGAATGTTGCACTCTTTACAAAGGCACTGTGCATAAAGCGACAAAGAAGGTGATGAGCACATACCTTGAGAAGTTTTAAAATATAATTCTAGGAACAAAAGAGATGCCTCTTTTTTTATCTGCAAAACACGAGGTGTAAATTGATTTAGGATTCGATTTAAGGGGATTTCATTGGAAAAACTTGAAGAAAATTAGCAACTGAAAAAATAAAATCTGCAAAACTTTATTTGAGTCATGTCATACGAATTCTCCTCACAGCACCAAGGACCTTGAAGGAAGCACAAAACACACAAGTTTCATCTCAAAGATCCTTACAACCAACGCCACGAAATATGGTGAGAGAATTTGCACCTCCTGTGAAGGTATCGCCGTTGATAAAGTTTTGTAGATATGCTTTTCTGATAGCTGGAATACTATACGGAGGAAGCAAGCAGGTGGCTTACTCTGTTATGGCAAGACATAAAAAAGACCGAGTAAGTTTCCTGTAAAATAGTGGTGTTATTCTCAATAATAATACGTCCAAATACTATACTGTTGATACATTCACAGTACAATAGCAGGACTATATTTGATAACTATTACCTACATAATTACGTTTAGAATATTACAATTTCTTCTTCTAAAACTCCCACATGTACCAATCCATGCCCCATGACCTTCCAACTATGTAGGACAAAATCTGAAAAGTAATGTTCTATGTAATCTATTACCTACTAGCCTGCAAAGATATGTACCCATCTAAGAAATCTATGTTCTTTAAGTCGCGTATAAGATTGTCAAACAATAAAACCAAAATTTAATGCAGATTGCTGCAAAACGGAGCCACAGGAACCTGAAATTATGACTTTACTTCATCTACTTTAATATCTAAACGAATCTACTTGAACTAACGATTTTGCATTCTGGCAAATATCATGGAGTTCGGTGCCTAGCTCTTGCTTAGTTGCGAATGGTAGGTAATAAGTAAAATACAAACTGGTAGGTGTATATGATGATAGGAGGACGGTATGTCAAAGGTTCGGGATTTGATTTGAAGTCTGGAAGGGTAGATACTGCCAATAGAGCATAACAAGCAGATGGGTCCTACCTAGGTGGCAGGAGGTTTCATGAAGAATTAATCTTTCTAGAATGGGTGGCAAGAAAACTGGATATTCTGATGGAACTGACCCGACTCCATTTACTTGGTGTTCAAAGAAAACTTGCAGTCGAAGAGGTTTCATTAAATTGGTCTTGTTAGCATGCGCAGTTGAATAAAGCGCGGTGGGTAGAAAACAGCTCTCTCAAAGAAGGTATAGGCCCAAGTTCGAACACTGCCGATGTATCAAATATTTTTGGGCCGTTACAGTGGGACCCAAACTTCAATACGTTATCTCTCTCGAGCTAGACCGTAAACATCACATTCCCTGTAGCATCTTTCACTTCCTCATGCATTCGAGTAAAAAATTTTGTCACGAAAAAACACTGTGACAATGACCTCGCTCGACGTCTAATTAATTAATTCTGCGACGTCTTTGTTAAAATCCCCAATAAATTTGATAATGAAGTTATTTAATTTTAAATCTTTAAAATAAACAAGTTTTCCAGTTTTTCCAGGTTTTTTTTTTTTTTTTTTTTTTTTTTGACATTTTATGTCTTTACTATGGCACATAAATGAAAAAGCGTCACGTGGGGGAGCGTCACGCGGGGGAGCGTCACGCGGAGAGCGTTACGCGGAGATTCCCTAATGATCCCACGATTCTGAGATTTGGTATGTAGCCCCTTGAGGGACTTCTGAACACAACTGACCGATCCCAGATCAGCTGAGTGGCTCTAGAATCCAGTTTTTTCCCTAATGATCCCACGATTCTGAGATTTGGTATGTGGGCCCTTGAGGGACTTCTGAACACAACTGACCGATCCCAGATCAGCTGAGTGGCTCTAGAATTCAGTTTTTTCTTTAATGATCCCACGATTCTGAGATTTGGTATGTGGGCCCTTGAGGGACTTCTGAACACAACTGACCGATCCCAAATCAGCTGAGTGGATCTAGAATCCAGTTTTTTCCCTAATGATCCCACGATTCTGAGATTTGGTATGTGGGCCCTTGAGGGACTTCTGAACACAACTGACCGATCCCAGATCAGCTGAGTGGCTCTAGAATACAATACGGGGTTTTATAGGAAGGGGAAAGGGGGCGCAAATACATAAAATGTCTCTCGTGGTTGCGTACTTGTACGAAAGCTGTATCCACCGTATGGGTTTCAAGAGGTTCTAATACCAAGTTTCACCCAGACCCAAACTGACGGACCCAAACGGAAAAGTATTTTTTTTATTTATTTATTTTTTTTACTAAAATCCATTGTACTTATCGCTTCTATAAAAAAGAAAAAAAGATGTGCTCCTCAGCTACATAAAAAGATCTTGAGCGCACCATCTTTATGTGAAGGCCGACAAAGTACAAGTGGTAATAAAGTGGTAAAGATCTGCTGAGCCAGCATGGGCCTATGTGAGCCCGCAGATTCACTTCATAGTTTGTCCGACCCTAATTCAGCGGAGACGGATGAAATGACTGGGGAAATGACGATAATGTTGTTAATGTTTTTTTGACTCCAGGGAAATTTTATGTTCAGGGAAAACTCTCGCAGTCAAAGAGATTTGATTAAATCGTTCTTGGTGGAGCAGTCGGATAAAGCACGGTCGGTAAAAAAACTTCCCTCTCAGAGTAAAGGCCCAAGTTCGAATTCTGTCGAAGTATCAAAATATTTTTGGGCCATACTCTCAAGCAACTGTGATCGAGGAGAGACGATTTCTGATTGACTGAAAGCGTGGATCGGCACGACTCTGACAGTCATGTTGACAAAAGTTGTAGTAGTGAAACTATTTTCACTAATAAAACTCAGGTAAGTACCGAAATAAAAGGTACACGTTTTTATTATAAGCTAGAATTTGATTCTCTGCAAACCAGCATCGAGTTAATCTAAAACACTTTCAATTACTGAAATAAAATTCTCTATTGCAATATTTCACAAGGACCGAACTCTGAACCAATGTCTGTTTCTTCAAAACAAAACATGAAACTAGTTGTATTAAACTACAGTTTTAAGGCTTGCCTGGCTGTTATAATATAATCATGAACATTGGGGTATTTAATATAATACATCTATGTACGAAGAGTGCCTTAGGGCTGTAAGGAAAATGGATGAGACCAATATGAGGACTCAGGCTCCTCTGCATGACTATTTTAGCCATTTTTCAAAGTTTTCAATTATGTAATTTCACGGTGATTTCACGGAAAACGACGAAAAATAGGTAGGTAGTACCTGTAGTAAGCAAGAATTCAATCAAAATCGGTTCTGAAAGCACTGAATGGCAAGGGTTCTTGAATATGGTACTACCTACCAATATGATGGTCACACATTTTTCTCTATCGTATCACTGATTTTCCATCCATTGACATTAAAACAAATTTAGATGGTAAAGGGGAGCATTTAATCAGTTATATTGTTGTAATACACACCTCAAAAGAATTAAGGGATCACTTTTTCCTGTAGACGTCAAAGACCCCAGATCAATCGGACAAAGTTCACATTATATCTCATGATTAGGTACCTAATGGAGATGGGATGCACCCTATTCATTTTGTTTTTTCTCAAACACTGAGAAAGACCAGCGATATCCGCTGCGACTTGAGCCAAAACAGAAAAAACGGAAGTTAGTGAAAAAAGTTGTCTATTTCCACAAAAAATGAAGAGTTACAATGTTAAATCGATTTTGATGGTTAGGCCATCATCAGTAACAAACAATAACTGAACACACATTAGTAAGGACACAGCTTATATAGTCACAGGTGAAGGGAGATTGAATCCCATTGGTCGAGAGAAAGGAAAGGGGGCTGGAGGTACAACCAATTAAATGCAAGGAAAGTGAAGGGGGATTATAGCTAATCAGATGAAGTGAAAGGAGAGGAAGAATTACTGGTTTCTTCAGATTAAAGTGATAATTCCAAGCTTTATAGAAATGGGCTTATCAGAAGTGAAATAGAACCATTTAAACATTTACCAGATCTATCACTTTTGATAATTTCGAATTTTTCAAGTACATTCAACATACCTCCCTTTGGACAAAAATGAAGAAATTCTACAAACTGTCTATCTGTCAAATCAAAATTGTAAGAATGATTGGATTCCTTAAGATGTTTTGCAAATGTAGACCTACCCTTATTTTCCCTGAAATCCTCCTGATGCTCTTCTATTCTTTCCCTGAATTTCCTACCAGTTTGACCGCAATATTCGTAGCCGCAAGAACATTTTAATTTATAAACCCCACTTTTATCCTGAACATTGATTTTGTCTTTAACGGAACCTAGTAATGCTCTAAGACTATTTCTAGTTTTAAAACCCACTTTGTAACCCCTCGATGATAGAATTTTGCCGATTTTGGTTTATTATTTCCAATAATAAGCCTACGTGATCGTGTAGCAAAAAATTTTTATAACCCCCCCTCAAACTTTGTCACTTTACGTTTCAAGGTGCGTAGAATCCAAATTTGAAATGTCCGTCCGCCGTCCGCCGTCCGCCGTCCGGGCCATAAGAGGCCTAAGAATTGACTTAAAAAACCCGTTCTTTCGCACATAGACTCCATTTGGGGTCTAGTTGGTCCTAACGTTTAACCATCCCGATCGCTTTACTCGCATAGATGCTATGGGCCAAAAACGGGCAAAAAGTGTCATTTTGAGGCTTTGAGTGTTAGACGTGTTAGACGCACGCCTGGCACGCTTGGCAGGGGGTCACGGTGGGTGGTGAGGGGGGTGAGCGGGGGGTGGAGTGAGAGGAGGCGCCGCGGCACCATGAGGTGGGTACAGCGTTCCTTCGAGGCATGAATATATGTTTTTTTCTAGGTCATATTTGTGTGTTAATACCAATGCTTTTCCTACGCATATTTAATAACATATCCTCTCGACTTTTCGTACGTACTTGGATAATAATATTATTAAGGCAATAACTATTTGAATAGATAGGAGCTCAAATCGAGAAAAATAAACATGCGTATATAATTATAGAAGTATAGGTTGTGGCAACTCGAAATAGGACACGCCGAGGAGTCTGGACGGGCCTTATGACGTACGCAAGCCAACTAAAACTACGATCATACTCAATTGAAAAAATAATAAACCTTTGTGAAATAATTTGCAGCGTTTTTTAGTTCGTAGCCAAAACAGAATGAAATCTGAGCATTTTTCTCAAGAGAAGTCCCCCCTTAATTTTTTCCCCACAATTTTTGAGATATCGAAGTGAAACTTGGAGAGCGTTTATGGGGTGCCTAATACTAAGTTTTAAGCAAATAAAAATCAGAAAAATTTTATCCAAAAAACCTCTTGGTTTTTGGATACTTAGAAAAAATTTCCATTTTTTGCCGATTCACGCCTTATTTCAAAGATTTTTTAGTGCTGAACACGATAGTGAAGCCAGAATTGCGAAACCTGATTCCGTTCTCGGATTAAAGCTGATAACCATGAAGAAGCGCGATTCATTCTGTTTTGGCTCAAGTCGGAGCTTGATATCGCTGGTCTTTCTCCGTTATTTGAGAAAAAACAAAATAAATAGGGTGCATCCCATCTCCATTAGGTACCTAATCATGAGATATAATGTGAACTTTGTCCGATTGATCTGGGGTCTTTGGCGTCTACAAGGAAGATCCCTTAATTCTTTCGAGGTATGTAGATTAATATTTTGCCAAATGGTACAGGAAAATGAAAGAGACGAAGCCCTCAAGAATGGCATGGATGATGCTGATCCCTACATCAGGCCGTATGGGTCTGACAGACCACTCCAGGACTCAGATTTTCCACCAGCGGTTCCAGATTTCCCGCCTGGTGAATCAAAAGATTCCTGCGAAGACGAATGTTGAGCCGAGAAATTTGAAGTTAACCTACATTTCAACTTTTGTTGCGTTGATAAATACAAAGTCTTAAACTTGATAAAAGTAAGAACGATTTGTGTTGCAGTAAAACCTTCAAAACTTTGAACATTGTCCCATTCGATATAACCTAGCTTTATCATGCTCGCTGTCCTTGGCTCCCACGATATCCTAACAGCTGAGGACGCTCGAAATTTGAAATCGATCCTACCGTTAGTAATCGAAAAACTCTACAACCATTTTTGGTGCCAGGACATCAATCTGATTTACAGTGCCAGATTTAATATGTTCTATAGGAGGATAGCGGACTATTCAGGTAGGCAGAAGTACTTGGGGCTCATTCAAAATGTCCAGATTGAGAGGGTGTTGTGCCAGTTGCGTCTGTCTTCAAAGTTTTTCGTAACTGTTTATTATAGGGATACTTCTCATAAATTTAGAAGCGAAAGCTTATGCAATATATGCAACATGAAAGAAGCTGACACCCTCTGCCATTTTTGTCTACGTTGCCCAATCTTAGAACTGTACCGAAGGCAATTCATTGCAAAATACATCTATGGGCTCCCAGTGGTTGAGGATGAGGATCATCTGGCTAATTTGCTCGATTTTGGTGATGATAGGGAGAAAATGTTAAATTTATTTCATTTTGTTACTAGTGCACTAGCACTTCGATCAATTGCGCTCACCGAATAGGTGTCTGATATGTACAGCATTAGCATTGTATAGTGTACAACGGGATAGGCTTGTTGTGGATATTGTACGAGGACCACAGGTATAGCGTGGATGTTATGGATTCATAACGGATTATTATTCTTTATATTAATTTCATATCGATGACTTTGTTTATTTTGCATGTACTTCATTTAGCTGTTAGGAAGATTAGGAAGAAGATATTTGACTTATTTCTTATTTATTATATATTTTTCTAATGATGATGTGAAAGTGGACCTAACTCATTGTAATAATCATCGATTTAATACAATAAACAACTTACTACTATAACCTAGCTTTAAAAACATGACAAAAATAAAAAGTGATAGGTAATAAAAATACCTCCCTCACTCACTCACTGCTCGGGGTTTCCATTGGAAAAGAGTTTCAGGCACCATAATCGGTTTATACTCTCCCTCAAGATGAGGCCCCTTTAATTTAAAAAAGGATTCCGCCGGTTACCTCGAGTTGGAGTCGTCACAAGCAAATCTTTGCTTAAATCAGCAAATTTTTCATTTTTTTTCCATTCAACATCTCTGAGGGAAGCAAGTTCAATTATATGATGCCCAAATGCCTCCGTTATGGATCTCCAGTACCGGAATCCTCCTGGAGTCCGTAAGGGCACATAGGTGAGATGTTGTTAGGTATCTATAATATTTAGCATCCTGCGGCAATCATAGGACGCCAATCATAGTTCTAATTGAATTTCTACTTTTACTTAGAAGCCAATATGCTCGTTTGGGATCAGAAGACGTAACAAGCATTCTGGTTTGTCTATATTTAGCTGTTTCTCTACTCCAGAGAATGTTGAGGTCCTGTATGACCAGTGTTTTAATTTTCGTTTTACAGGCATTTTCGGAAATGCAGATGGCAGGAGAAGGGCCCAAGAACTGTTGTCTTGAGCCTGATCGTGCCAAACCATCCACATTAACATTGCCTTTGTGATTCTCATGACCAGGAATCCATTTTATGGTTATTTTGTTGTTGTTAAGAAACAAATTGTTAAAACTCACTGCCATGATACCTCCCGTGATGTGAAACTAAAGGCAACAAAAGATATGATAACATGATTTCGTGACAAGGTTAATCGATTAGTTAGTTCGATTTTCGTAGTTTATAAGGGGTTTTGCAAGATCACACCAGATTTCATTGACACTCAGGCTGCTGTCATTTTTTCCTACCTTATGAAAAGCAAATGAGAGAACGTACAGCGATCCGATTGCTCTTATTAGATTAAATTAAAATGTTTAGAAAAAAAACTATTCGCAATTACAAATAACGATGCGCAGCCTAGCAGCAGAAAAATGAAACCTTGGATCACCTAGATAGCACCTTGACGGGGTACCCGTGACTGTCAATTTTTCTTTGATGGCTACTAAAACGTCAAATAAATAAAAGTGCAGCGTATTCGGATGCAAATCCAGCAAAATTAATAAATTATTTAGCTTCCATCATTTTCCCAAAAGTGAAAATGTTTGATTAACTAATAAGTTTGGAAGAATGAATTAGTAGACCAGCGATTTCCCTGAGAAGAGATGTTGAGAATAAACAAAGTTGAGAATAAAATTAAATAAGGCACTTAAATTTTGATCATTTAGGCGAACCATGTCCTGAATAATCGTGCTGGGATAACCGTGTGATGATATTGCAGAGCAAATTCCAGGACATACAGCTCAACTTATTGATTATTGACATTTTATGTCTTTGCTTTGGCACATGAACTAAATAAACGTCATTGCTCACGAAAATATTCTGATGATTTCTGCTTACAACCGAGTCGTTGCTAGGGAAATGGTACTTCGTCGTTTTTCTTCCCAAAAAATTCGTTGACCATTCGTTCGAAAGCTCTCGATTTATCCAACCATATTATGTTAACTACTGCGAAGTGCGTGGCCAACAAGCTGAGTTATGAGCATGGTTATATGAATAATTGTTTACACACAGGTGATCATTCTCAATAATTTATTGATACTGTGAACATGATTGCAACCGCTTGTTAATTTCTGATGATTTCATTGAGCTGGTGTTTCGATGATTTGATTCATGGCAGGTGATCCGAATATTGCGAGAACGGTTTGATTTGTGAAGAGGTGGTTAAATCATTTTAATAGGTAATTTCTATACTTTACACTCTAGGAAGCTGTAATTTCGTATGTAGCCTCTTTAGGACATTTACTTGACGATGCCCAGGGTCCGGATCAGATGAGTGGCTCTTAAAGCTAATTTCTATGCTTTACACTCTAGGAAGCTGTAATTTCGTATGTAGCCTCTTTAGGACATTTACTTGACGATGCCCAGGGTCCGGATCAGCTGAGTGGCTCTTAGACCTTACATACGAGTCTGCAACACATAAGAGTCTGCAACTAAAGACATAAAATGTTTCAATGTGTTGCAGACTCGTATGCAAGTTTCTTTATGGTTTAAGGAGAATTTAATTGTGACATTATATAAAACGCGAAATAACATGTAATTTGAGTACCTGACTAAATTTGTTCCAGAAATAATTGTTTTATTTTTTAAATTGCCTTAGAATGTCTTAAAATTATTATTATTTTTTTTTTTTTCAAGTTTTAAGTGATTGGCAGCACTCAATACGTTGCTAAATGTGATTTCTACCACATTTTAACGAGTGATCATTATCACCCCGTACCACAGGGTGATACTGATCATTTTCAATCTTCTTCTTTATATTATTAAAGTAAAGTGTCTGTATGTGAGTAGCTCCATAACTTTTGAACGGATTGACCGATTTGCGCGATTCTTTTTTTAATATGACCAGCCACTTCCGGCGCAAAATATAGGCCACATCCAAATTGCGCAACCCCTACTCAGCTGAGTGAGCGAAGCGAGCAACATTCCCTACGTGCATCGGATTTTGACGAGTGTTTTCCAACACATATACAGCCATACCAAGCGAGCGAAGCGAGCAACATCCCCTACACAGTTAAACCTACCCTTAGGGATCTACCGTTTGCGAGTGAAGCGAGCAACATCCCCTACATGTTTCAATTGTAATACACCTGAAAAATACCATCGCATGTACACAGCACCTTGCGAGCAAAGCGAGCAACTTAATGGGGGTTGCTCCCCGGCTGGACATGGAGGCGAGCGAAGCGAGCCGGAGCAGCTAGTTCAAAAACATATATTTAAAAGTTATCAAATCGGTAACCTTGGTACAGAAAATTGTAACTAAGGTTTTAGAGAATATAAATTATTTTTTTCAGATTTTTGTCAAAATTTAGTGGTAGTTTTTTAAGAAAAACCATGAAAAGTGATCAATATCACCCCGGTTGACGGTATTCCAAAATCGTTAGCCTTCTCCACCAGTGAAACCATTATTCTGTCCGTCCAATGGACGCTATTTCGCGCGAAGAGGCGAACAGGCGAAAAGAGGCGAATTCGCCCGAACGGTTCGCCTCCCTTCAAACACACTGTTTTAAGTAAGAGCCCGTCAACTGCAAGCGCTGCGGTTGAGCAAAGTGGGGCGAAAACGGGCGAACGCGACGAGAATCAAACCAGTTTGTTTTTCAATGCGTCAACAAGCAAAATGGATGCCAAAAAATAGGAGAGAACTTAGCTAAGTCAACTGATCTGGTAGGAGCCCGTCATTGCATTCGTTTTTTGGTGTCCTAGAGAGGCAACCTGTCAAATTTCATATCCCTAGAGTGAATTGGAGAGCATATAGCTCACTCAGCTAAACAGGAAAGAGCCCATCATTTTATTTGTTTCTAGATGTCCCAGCGAGGCTCCTTTTCAAATTTCATATTCCTAGACTGATAGGAGAGAATTTAAGTAAGTCAGCTGATCTGGTTGAAACCCGTCATTGCATGCGTCTCTTGATGACCTAGAGAGGCTCCCTATCAAATTTCATATTCCTTGAGTGAATAGGAGAGAATTTAGCCAAGTCAGCTGATCTGGATGGAACCTGTTATTGCATTCGCCTCTTAATATCCTAGAAAAGCACCTTGTAAAATTTCACATTCCTATGATGAAAAGGAGAGAATTTAGCTCACTCAGCTGGTCAAAAAAGCGCCTGTCTTTTTATTCGTCTCTTGATGCCCCAGAGGGCCTTCCTTGAACAGGAGAGAATGTTTAGCTCTCTTGTTTCCGGAAACAAATTGGTCTCTTTTTTTCGCAATAGGTACCAGAGTCCAACACATACATTTGCCACATTCTCGATAGTATTTCGAACTACCAATTACCTACGGTAGAAAGGAAATTAGTGGAGTGCCTTTGGCAAGAGATGATTTAGATCTCTCTCCCATGCAGTTCAGGGCTCTGGCTGTCCGGTATGGTAGAGAACCAAAAGGACTGCCAAGGCTGAGTGATGGCTGCAGCGAGCCCATGAACCTCTGCCGTGCACTGAATTGCAAAAAAGGGGGCCTAGTCAAGCAGGGTCATGACCGAATCCGCGATCAGTGCGCAAGGATGGCTAAGCTGGCCTGGAATTCAGTAGGGATCGAGCCAGTAATGAGAGAAGATGCGGATGGGACCCCACGACTTTTTGCTGACTTGAGGATCCATGGTCTGTGGGATGCTGAGAGGACGGCGTATTTAGATACTCGCGTTATCAACGCTGACGCCTGCTCTTACAGCTCACAAAAATGGTCAACAGAAGATGGAGCCCTGATGCCCTTAACGTGAAAGGACTCATATCTACGTTGACTCCTGACTACCTCTACTCCTTCTCTTTCTCCACTCCTCTTACCGAACTAGAAGAAACTGAAGCTCGACTTTCAGCAAAGCAGCTAATGGATGAGAAAGATAACATGCCCGACAACCACAATGACGAGGACCAGGCTTGTTGAATTGTTTGTAAAGATTTTGTTAAATACATTCGTTAAATATCAAAAAAAAAAGTTAAAAAAATTCTGAAAGAGACGCGGTTTGCATATCCCATTCATGAAATAAAAACAAGGTTTCAATTAAAAAAAAAAATTAGTGGAAAATGGTCGAAGTGGACTGGATTTGCGCTGTTGATTCGCCTCCAATGGACGGGGTCAGTTCGCGCGAAGAGGCAAAGGGAGCGAACTAGGCGATTTCTCCTCCGCCTCTTCGCGCAAAATCGCATCCACTGGACGGCCAGCCTTAGCTAGAAGGAGCTGTTGAGCACATTACACTATAGTATAAACACTTCTTCTAGTCAGTTGTAACCTCTAGTCAGTTGCTTCCTCACTACTGTACAAGTAATAAAAAATAACGTTAAATGTACCCTTTTAAAATTACACTTCCCACCTCATCTACTGTCATCCAAAGCATTCTGTAAACACTGGCGCCGTGTCTGTCTGTGATTTATTCCTCCCGGCGAAAATTCAACTTTAATTGAAAATTACAAAACCTGAGAAACGTAAGGTATTACCGATGACGTGGATACTCACTTGGGGATAAGTTGGCCAGTTGAAAAGCTTCTTGAGGCCTTCCCTCACTTCGCTGTCTGTCAATATGTCGAAAGTCTTGTAGTCCACCTGGTGACTGTTGAGCAACTCAATCATCTGTCTTGAAAACCCACATCGAGGGTTGGCTGCGTTTCCTACAATAACAACGTTTCTACAATACTATTTCCATGCGAATTCAAACACATATTCAGGGCCCGTATATATAATGTACAGGACACCAAGTAAAGAATAAAAAACATAGAATGACGACTCTATGTTCATAAACTCATGCCAATTATGAGGAAGCTTTTTAAGGTACTTTGAGGAGGATCTTGAAAAAGTATCTACTTAAGCACTAGTTATTTATTGAAATATTCCACCATGAAACAATTTCTTGCACGAACCAGTCGAAAAACAACGGAATAATTGAATTTTCTGATTATTTTAGCGAATTTTCTTGTAATGGCATTAATTTCCACAGTTTTCATCCAATTTTGATGAAATGGTCAGCGAATGCACGGATTAGGTTGCATATGGTCCCGTACCTATTTCATTGTTTTCAACTCATCAGTTCATTCTACGCTTGCACAAACGTGAATTACATTGAGTAGGTAGGTATTTTTTTTTTCCATTTCTCAATTGGCCAATTATGACATTTCACGCTACTTCTTGATTTACTTTTTCATTTAAAACTTTTCAATGATCTATACATTCATGATAGGTAAAAGAGGAAGCTATGTGCCACACCCAACTTGGCATACGTTTTTCCCTCCGGTCCTTTTTGCGTTGAAACGGCCAAAATCATGAGGGTATCAACGCTGAGGCTCCATTTAAAGCCTTGAGAGATCCCAAGGTAGACAGCCCAATCCATCCATATCATAGACAAAGTAGTTGTTAAGTACCTACTGATCGCTCAAAAGATAAGTTTTATTTTCTGAGCGAAAAAATTTTGCTCATGGATTTGGGCTCTCTACCTAAATGGAGCCTCAGAATTGATTCCCACATAATTTTGTCCGTTTCATAGCAAAAAAACGGGCCGGAGGGAAACTTCGCCCCCCTGGACCCCTTTGGTAGCTTTCCCTTTGAGCCTTCGGCTAAAATGCTAAAACATGGCGCATGCTTTCTTCCCACTAATTCGTAAATGTAAATACATTTAAAACTACGAAATAAATGTTTTAGTAATCGAATTCAGAACCGAGTACCTAAATAGGTAATTTTTCAGTTATGGTACGCGTCTACAATTACTATAACCAAGATCAACTTCTCAACCAAGTGACAACAAAACCAGCGGCATTGTTTACTATATCCATTTATAACATAAATAAATATAAAACTACGATATGAATAGAAGAACAAGTACGAAAGAAATGCGTCATAAATCGAGAGCTTTCCAACGAGTGGAGAACGATTTTCGTCTGGTGAAAACTAAAGAAGTTTCATTTCCCCAGCAACGGCTTGGTCGTACTGAAAATCAAAAGAAAATGCGTGATAAATCGAGAGCTTTCCAACAAATGGAGAACGATTTTGGTCCCATAAACACTAAAGAAGTTTTATTTCCCCAGCAACGGCTTGGTTGTACGTGAAAATCATAAGAAAGACAAAGCAGCTTGAAATGCTTGCATACGAGTCTGCAACACATTGGGACATTTTCATGTGTGTTTTCTTATTGTATTTATTACTAGGCAGATCTCACCCGTGCATCGCACGGCGGGGCGTACAAATCAATTAAATGGGCCATAAGAGAAACCGCCCACCCGTGGGTACTTAATTGAATTCGCGATCGTGTTGACTCATTGTTCCGACACCTGTGGGTACTTCATTGAATTCGAGCCAGGCTACATCACCTACCCCCCTGCAGACTCGTATGCAAGCTCTAAGAGCCACTCAGCTGATCCGGACCCTGGGCATCGTCACGTAAATGTGCTAAAGAGACTACATACGAAATTACAGCTTCCTAGAGTGTAAAACATAGAAATTAGCTTCAAAAGCCACTCATCTGATCCGGACCCTGGGCATCGTCAAGTCAATGTCCTAAAGAGGCTACATAAGAAATTACAGCTTCCTAGAGTGTAAAGCATAGAAATTACCTATTAAAATGATTTAACCACCGCTTCACAAATCAAACCGTTCTCGCAATATTTGGATCACCTGCTATGAATCAAATCATCGAAACACCAGCTCAATGAAATCATCAGAAATTAACAAGCGGTGGCAATCATGTTCACAATATCAATTATTGAGAATGATCACCTGAGTGTACACAATTATTCAAATAACCTTGCTCATAACTCAGCTTGTTGGCCACGCACTTCGCAGTAGTAAACATAATATGGTTGGATAAATCGAGAGCTTTCGAACGAATGGTCAACGAATTTTTTGGGATGAAAAACGACGAAGTACCATTTCCCTAGCAACGACTCGGTTGTAAGCGGAAATCGTCAAAATATTTACGTTACGTTACGTGACAGTTTTTTGTGCAATGTGCCAGGGCAAAGACATGAAAATGTCAAAAATTTCGTGACACATCCGCGTAACGTTTTTCGCTAGTTAGTCCAAGGCTAAAGCATGTTCCATGCTAAAATTTCGTGACACATCGGCGTAACGTTTTTTGCTAGTTAGTGTAATGAAAACCCGATTTATATTCAAGGCTTTATTCGTCACAATTCGCTAATATAAATGAGGAGAAAATAAACATGAATATTTTTGGGGAATCATATGATTTAAAACACACGTGATGTACCTAATAATATGGACTGGATATCATCACATTCTTCCGTCCTTTAAAATTCTAAAACATAGTCCTTGAGTTTATCAGGAAGACGGCGATCTCTAGATGAACGACGAATTGGAACATCCGGGGAACCAGGTGGTGCAGGAAGAAACTCTTGCGATGAATGGCCATCAACTCCTTGAGTATCATCTTTTTCTTCTCCAACCAACGGTTGCGGCTCAATACCAGTATCCGATACCACACCACCATTTGGTGCCAAATGTTTGAGAGACACCGTTGTTTCCCTTCCATTATCAAGCTTCACTTTGGCGTAGAAAGGGTTAACATCCATGAGTTCTACTTCTTCGACTAGCGGATCGTATTTGCTTGATCGCACATGTTTCCTCATCAAGACCTTAGTTGAAGGTGTCATCCACGACGGAAGTGAACATCCGTTTGCCGATCTCCTTAGATGCTTGAACATCCTTTCATGTGGTGTCTCGTTGGTAGCTGTGCACAAAAGTGATCTTATAGCATGGAGAGCATCTGGAAGGACTGCTTCCCACTCACGAGTAGAAAGATTTTGCTGTTTTAGAGCTAGCGAGATAGTTCTCCAAATCGTGCCATTCTCCCGTTCAATTTGTCCATTTCCAGCTGGGTTATAGGGAGATGACATTGATGTAGCAACACCGCGAGTATGAAGAAAATTTTGAATTTCTTTGGAAATGAATGAGGTGCCTCGGTCGGTATGGACATAGGAAGGAACACCAAAAAGGGTAAACAAATTTACAAGGCAGTCTATTACAGTAGATGAGTTGGTATTTGGGCAAGGGTAGGCGAAAGGAAATCTTGAAAACTCATCTATTATTGTGAGTAGATACTTGTTTTGTGACTCTTCCGCGTAACGTTTTCGGGCAGTTAGCTCCCCGTGTTCCATGCTAAAAATTAGGGATCGATATTTATTGATTTCGACTAGATCGAAAACCACTCTGGAGCAAAAATAACCATCCCAGGCGGATTCGATCAGAAATGAAGCAATTCGTTTGGGATCAGTATACTTCTGTGTCAAAATGATGGTTTCAATCGGAACAGCTCATATATACATATATCGATTTCAACCCCTGGTGAAAACTCTCGATTTAGATGTGTCTCACATACTGAACTTCGTAAACACGCAACCGACGAAATGGATGGTATTCAAGTCAAGTAGGTGAAAACCAACGTCACGTCCATACGAATCTTCCCGTCTGATTATGGAAGATTTCTGGGGCGCAAACGTCGCTTCCCAATTCAATATGAGGGGTTTTGCATCGAAATTTGTAGCTTGAGGTTTCCTAGAGCGGTAAATGGATCTGAGGTCGAATTTGGATAATTCTGATACACCAACATAATCAATATTAAAACAACATTCCTCCTGAATCCATATTTGATTGACAAGATTTGTGGTAGGACGCAAGTTGAACATGTTCATAACTTTCAAACTAAATCAGGAAATACATCCAGCAGAAGAGCAAGAGGTGCAAGAGAGTATAAAACAGATGTTCAAAATTAAATGTGTCTGTTTAAAATATCGTTTAAAAAACTAGGAATAGGGATTTAAAAATAGTACCACATTATGTTTTGAGAATGAAGAACATGCAATTCATAAGTAGGTGGCAAACGGAAATAACTCAAAAATCACTGAACCTGAGACTGGATGACCAACTCGGATTTTACGCCTGTTTCTTAGCTGGAGGTTGCTATTTATTCGAAAGGGTTGGCACAGAAATGGGATGATATTCTTTAGGAAGCTCAAACGCGATGAAAACGTTACGATTCGACAACACAGCGGGACTAAAATGGGATAATGTTTTGGAATCACGGGCGCGTTACAAACCATATAATGTAGTCAAAATATACGATTTCGCACGACCTAACGGCTGAATTGGAGTCGGATTGTAGATAAGCTCTTTGAAACCAGAACGTTATGCGCAATAATGGCTGAATCGGAGTTGGATTGTAGATAAGCTCTCTGAAACCAGGACGTTACGTGCAATACTTTATGCTAAACCGATTTTGAACTAAAATTTGGTAACCGTTAGTTTGATTTCATCCGCCAGCATTCCCCGTTCCGAATAATTCATTCACGTCCATTAATAAGTACCTATCTGCATAGGTACCTATTTTACTAAGAGATTGACTTTGAAAGTTTTATTTCGATATTTACATCGAAACAACTCACTGATTGACACACTTTAAAGTACCTACGATTTTACAAGTAATTCCCAACAAAAAATGCCTCCTAGAGATTTTTCATTAATCGCTTCGTTTTCCAGTATTTATACTTTTAAAGATTTTTTCGTGTTTTTGGCCTTGTCACGAAAATGGTTATAACTCCCTTTATTTACAACCTATTATCAAAATTGAGAATAATTTTGAAAAGAGCGATAAATTTCCATTCAGATACACCCTAACATAGCTAAAACATAGGTTTAATGGAGAGTAATTCAGCTAAAAGTTGAGAAAATGGTAAAAAACCAAAAGTACCTAATTTTTCAGGTGTGCGTGGATGGTTTTTTCCCGCTAGAATCTCAAATAGGTTCTGGGGAAAATATTCTTGTCCCGAGGCCGAGGAAATTGTAGGAAATTAGCTGTACAATAGAACCATGAAGTTTGTCACAACCTTAATTGTTAATCCCTGTATATACACATATTTTTGGTTTATTATTTTCAATAGTAAATCTTTGTAATCGGCCAAGAAAACAATTTGTTTATCCGCTCCCTCAAAATTGTTGTTTACAATTCATGATTCGTAGAATAAAAAAAAATAATTGAAAAATATCCGTCCGTCCGCCGTCCAGAGCTTTTCTCTGAAACTACTGGACCAAAGTTCATGAAATTTGGCTCAAAAATCATACATTGGTCGAGAATGTGCCAGTAACATCGGCATCAATTTTTATCAACCCTAAATTGTAACAATCAAGGGATGATTGAAAAATCAAGATTTCAGAAAATTGCAAGGTAATAATTTTTTTTGAGGGGTCCCCCACCCCCTCACGGGGGGAGACCCCCCGTCTCATTTACAGAAATTGTTATGATATACTTGGAATTGCAGAAATAATAAAAATTGAAACGCAATTTAAAAAGATAAGTTGCCTGATCGGAATTTGAACCCAAGTGCAGCTCGGTGTCTTGAGCTCCGCTTTGCTGGGTTGTGCAAGGAGAGCAAGAAGAAGAGAAAATGTCCGGCAAAGAAGGGGTGGAGGGGAGTTGGGTTCTACCTATAACCAGCTGATTGGCTTCCCCACAAATCCACTCTTTAAAGGCAATCTGAAACAGTCGAACAAGGTTCCCCAATAGAGAGTAGGTTGAGGTTGAATACTCTCTTGTTCCCATACCAGAAAAGTGACACAGGTTGTTCAGGTGTCACACACTAGGGTGGGAGGACGGGGAACACACACAGCCAACTAATTCTACCCATAATTAGCTGACTGGCTTCCCCAAAAACCCACTCTTTCAGCTCGTTTAGTCACGATGTGTCTCCTTACAAAAAACGCTGCAAATTATTTCACAAAGGTTTATTATTTTTTCAATTGAGTATGATCGTAGTTTTAGTTGGCTTGCGTACGTCATAAGGCCCGTCCAGACTCCGCGGCGTGTCCTATTTCGAGTTGCCACAACCTATACTTCTATAATTATATACGCATGTTTATATTTCTCGATTTGAGCTCCTATCTATTCAAATAGTTATTGCCTTAATAATATCATTATCTAAGTACGTACGAAAAGTCGAGAGGATATGTTATTAAATATGCGTAGGAAAAGCATTGGTATTAACACACAAATATGACCTTGAAAAAAACATATTCATGCCTCGAACGAACGCCGGCGCCGTACCCACCACAAGCCGCGGCGCCGACGCCTCCTCTCACTCCACCCCCCCCCCCCTCCACCCACCGTGACCCCTGCCAAGCTGCCAGGCGTGCGCGCGTCGAAAAAGAAACTTTTTTGCCCGTTTTTCGCCCATAGCATCTATGCGAGTAAAGCGATCGGGATGGTTAAACGTTAGGACCAACTAGACCCCAAATGGAGTCTATGTGCGAAAGAACGGGTTTTTTAAGTCAATTCTTAGGCCTTTTATGGCCCGGACGGCGGACGGCGAACGGCGGACGGCGGACGGACATTTCAAATTTGGATTCTACGTACCTTGAAACGTAAAGTGACAAAGTTTGAGAGGGGGTTATAAAAATTTTTTGCTACACGATCACATAGGCTTATTATTGGAAATAATAAACCAAAACTGCGCGTATCTCCAAACCATGTTTTTCAGCCTATATATATTATATAGGTACATGGTTCTCGAGTTCAGAAGCACGTAGAAACAAAACAATTTTTTTGTTTTGTTGGTGACATGACATCCAAGGGTCAATTGTGATACTGGCAGCTAATCAAACCCGCAAAAAAATAATGATAACGTTCTGTTATCAGCCAAATGTTTGTCAGTCGGTATTTTGGAAAACTGTGTATGGTAAATTTGTACCAAGGTATATTGAGTATGTTGTGAAAATCGGAAGGCAATCTGATAAAAAATGAAGTCACAATGAGTACCTAAAGTCAAGAAAGTAACGAGTAGAGTATTTTTTATTTGGACGAGCTTTTTACGGGGTTCACGTGAATCCAGTGAAGAAACTCAAAATCCTCAAAATTTAGTAATTTATGTTCAGAATTACGGCCACTCACTATGACCAAATGAAGGCAAAGTGAACTCATCTGATGCGATAGCGGCTCATTCCCGCGCGGGTCCCCCTTCTGAGTCTATTTTGGTTAATTTATTTATTTTCTTTTGGTAGGTGACATCGCCCAGTTATATTTTGATAATGTACCATAGACTCAGTATGACAGGTTATTTTTTATGGGTGTTCTGCGTAGAAGGGCTATCTAATACAGAAATAATAAACCTTTGTGTAATAATTTGCCGCATTTTTTATCCATTGCAATAACCTCATTTTATAAATACATTCGCTAGAAACGTAGGTAGGTACATACGAGTATATATAGTGTATAATTTATCATTTAACTAGGGAAATACCTTTCATAAACAACATGACCGGGCTCTGAGTTGTAAGTCTCTTCAGCTTCTCCTCCAATGGCATTTCCTCTTTGGGAGGAGCAGGCATCTTGTCGGTTTTAATCAGGCTGATCTTTACATGAAAAACAATTTTAAAAAACATTAACAAGCGGAAATTCTGAAGTAAATGAACACGAAGGTTACATCAATTGCAATCTCTTAACCCTAAGAGTATATAATGTAAGTATAGGTATTTGACTGATTCACAAATCGGTTTATTGTAACGAATAATACTTCAGTTTGTAATTTCCGGGCCATTGCTCTAAGATTGAGGCACACGGCGAAGAATAAGGTGCCTAGGCTTAGAGGACGGAGCTGCCATGCTTCTATTTACTAGTACATATTAAGACAACATCAAGACTCTACAAGAACATTAAAAGGAAGAACACAATCCAAACACCTACACGATCCAAACTCATGTATCATTACAAAACATATTATGCTCCTCTCTTTCTGATAATGAATCTTGTGGTCCTACTTGGAACAAAACTCAAAGTTTGATGTTTTATATTTCTAAACACGCAGTTTTCAAATATCAAACTACTTAAACTAAACTTTGTCACTTTACGTTTCAAAGTGTGTAGAATCCAAATTTGAAATGTCAGTCCGCCGTTCGCCGTCCGGGCAATAAAAGGCCTAAGAATTGACTTAAAAAACCCGTTCTTTCGCACATAGACTCCATTTGGGGTCTAGTTGGTCCTAACGTTTAACCATCCCGATCGCTTTACTCGCATAGATGCTATGGGCCAAAAACGGGCGAAAAAGTGTCTTTTTCGAGGCTTTGAGTGTTAGACTTACGCACGCACGCACGCCTGGCACGCTTGGCAGGGGGTCACGGTTGGAGGTGAGGGGGGGGGGGGGGGGGGGAGCGGGGGGGGAGTGAGAGGAGACGCCATGGCACCTTGTGGTGTCTGGGTAACCAGGGGCGTAGCAGAGGGGTGTAGGAGAATGGATATTTATTACTTTTACGTGTTATACCCATATAATACACCGCGGCACCATGAGGTGGGTACAACGTTCCTTCGAGGCATGAATATATGTTTTTTCTAGGTTATATTTGTGTGTTAATAACAATGCTTTTCCTACACATATTTAATAACATATCCTCTCGACTTTTCGTACTTACTTGGATAATGCTATTATTAAGGCAATAACTATTTGAATAGATAGGAGCTCAAATCGAGGAATATAAACATGCGTATATAATTATAGAAGTATAGGTTGTGGCAACTCGAAATAGGACACGCCGAGGAGTCTGGAATATGCAAGCCAACTAAAACTACGATCATACTCAATTGAAAAAATAATAAACATTTGTGAAATAATTTGCGGCGTTTTTTAAATGTAAGTAGATTCCATTCAAAGAAATGTGACACCATCCGCACACTTCTACGTTGAGTAGTTTTCTTTCTATGATTTTTCAAAGTTCGCACTGGTGACGACACGCTGGAAGGCAGGGGAGTCCCGCCAAGGCGGGGGGAGTAGGACAACCCATACCCAGCAGGAAAATGGAGGCCCAACTCACACCCAACTTTCAAGCACCCCAATACCGTTTCATACCCGAAACTCTCAACCCCGTTTCCCATTTACCCATGCTTGTTGCTTTTAGCGAATTTTTGAAGAAAATTAAGCTATTGCTCTCGCCTCAAAATTTGTAGAATGTGAATTTTTGAAAAATATGTATGCAGAAATCCGTTTCAGGCTATTCTGAATCATATTCTGAAGTTTAACGCATTTTTTTATGTATGTATGTATGTATATATGTATGAGTCATTCCAGACGATAACTGTCCGTAGAATTGTGCTAGAAACTTCAAACAAATTTTAAAATGTTAAGGACACAAAACGAAAGTTCAAGTTCGTTGGCCAGCATGATCGGATTACATCTTCGGGTTGAAATTTTCAAAAATGTAGTCAAACATTTCAAAATAGCCTGTTTTTTGCGATTTGTTGTGCGAAATAATTTTTTCAGCATACTAACATGGGGTATATTCGGAATCAGCGTAAAATTTCCTGTAAGAATATGTAGGTATCAAGTTTTCAAAAATTTCAAAGTTGAAAAATCAGTCAAAAATCGAAATAATGCTAAAAATCGGAAATATTTGCATGAAACATTGTCCAAATTCAGATTGAACTACTCTTATGGAAGTATCCCTGTAAAACCAATCCTAGAACCATGCTGTTTAAAACGCAGATAGTAGGTGCTTGTTAAAAAAAAAAAAAAAAAAATTTTTTTAATGTAATCACAACTGATGAGTTTACTCTGTGGAATATTCCGTCCTCCGATTCTCTCGGTCGCTCTCTTTAATGTTTTACACTCAACTGTTTTAGGACTTGATGTGGCTTTAATACTGACTGTGGCTTAGAAAATATCAGCCATGAAATTATGAAGAAGTTCTATTTATGTACGTACTAGCACGCAGACCCAAGGCCTCGCTCCGCTCGGCAGTCAGTAACGTTAATCCACATGATCAATAGCGACTGAAATGTCGAAGATTTCTTCAAAAATCAGTCATGCTGCATGACTGGACTTTTTTCTAACTGCTCGAGGTGCGCTTTGCTCTTCAAGAGAGTTCAGATTCAGAAACGTCCTCACTGACATAAACAATCTTCCCCTGAGGCTCTCGCTGGCTATGAGTTGGCCTACCCTAAAGGCGGGGTGCTTTAACTTCACCAGTGCGCGAAACATTGAAAAGTCATAGGAAGAAAACTACTCATCGTAGGAGAGTGCGTTTGATGCCAAACTTCTTAGAATGGAATCTTCTTCCATTTAAAAATAGTTAAAATTTATTTTTCGCACCCATGGGTAACGTTCATTGATGTCCACAAAAAGGCAGAATTTTGAGACTTCCTAGTTGGCATCAGCATGTTATGGATATAGATTAATAATCTACACAAATAATTAAATATGAGCTACGATTAAATCACCAATTTTTTCACCAATATTTCCAGTGCTTTGAATACACTAACAATAAACTATATTCCCTACATGACTCCGTTGTTTGCAACACTGAAACTCAAACGAAAGTAAATATAATTCACATATGTTGTACTTGCAGCTTACATGTTGTTTGAGTTTGGATACAAGTTCAGCTGGATTAGAGCCATTGATTCTATCAACTTCTTTGTTCCTCCTAAGAATGAGAATCGTGGGCACGGCAGAGATGTTATAGCGATGGGAAATGTCTACCACTTCCTCCGCTGGAACTTTGGCAAATTTTACACCCTGCGAAAGGAGCAAAAGTAAATAATAATCATTCAAAGTGCTATTCACTAAACAAAAGGCAGATAAACCGAGAAATTCGAACCCATTTACAAAATTATGAAGACTGTTGAGAGAATCTACTAGATTGCAAAAATATTGTAATTTGGTAGGTACGCGAAAAAGAAAAGGCATGTTGCATGTTACTTATTATATAGATTTTTCTCGCAATATTGGAGACGTAACCAAATGCACAGTTGTGTGCAAACGAACAACATGAAAATACTATTATAGATTTTCCAATAAACTAGTGGTTTAGCCCGGTTCACCAGCAAACGGCCCTGGAGGAAGCCGTTACAGATCAGATACATCTGATTCCACTGAGTTTCTGTTACACCAGCATCTCCCACTACCACTCGGTGATCACGCCACGTCAGGGCTTATATATAATATATATATATCAAAGACGAATCGGGCTGGGTCCGACTTTAAGGTCATACTTCCTGGTGATTATATCTCATCCCCCCCTGAAAACCTACATTCTGAACCTAGATTACCACAATAGCCTCTTCCCTCCAACATATTACGCCTACAAAGCTCCAAGTTCCCAGCAATGGTATAACTATAAAGTGCGCGCATTTTTTGGGTGATCTTTCACCCTTTAGGTCAAACCACAACATGGTGACTACTACAAAATTGATTGAACTCTTTCAACCCTTTCGGTTCAATCCATAACATGCACCTAATCAATGTTCCATTACAAAAAAAAAAAAAAAAAAAATCAAAGGATTAAGAATTAAATTTAATATTGATTGTTTTTTATGGTACGGTTATATTTGAGAGAGGCATAAAACCACTTGAGACCCACCTCCAAACTTCTACCGAAATCAGAGGCATCAACTATCTACACTATAAATCAGTGTTACGCTCCAGGAAAATAACTCTCACAGTCGAAGAGGTTTGATCACCCTGGCCTCATAGCTCAGATTGTTGGAGTGTTGCAACTACGGGAAATTTCCCGTAGTTGTAACGACGCGAGTTCGAACTCCTGTCGAGGTATCAAATATTTTTGGGCCGTTACAGTGGCGCAGTCGAAATAGGACCCGAAATAATACGAAACAATAATTAATTAAATCCCTCTTGACCCAAAAGACTGGAAAAATCACATTTCCTGTTGTTGGCATCTTTCACTTCCTCACTCGCTTGAGTCAAAACACACCGTGACAATGACCTCGCTTGACTGCTGACTTGTTCCAGCGAGCATCTGCTGAGCCAGTGGCCTGCAGTTTCACTTCGTCATTCGTCCGACCCCAAGCCAGCCGAGACGGCTGGTATTTGACTCCGGGGAAATGTTACGCTCCAGGAAAATTACTCTCACAGTTGAAGAGGTTAGATCAACCCTGGCCTTATAGCTCATATTGTTGGAGTGTTGCAACTACGGTTCAAATTAACATAGTTGTAACGACGCAAGTTCGAACTCCTGTCGAGGTATCAAATATTTTTGGGCAGTTCCATCAGGCAGAACCAAGCAGTCGATCGTGGTGTCGACAACCCTTAACAGTTTACCGAATGTAGCGCCTTGTTACTGGGATATCAGTGTTCATGGAACACGAAAGTTGCCAATCGTTTTACAAGATGCTTGTTTGGCAAATTACTTACCGCATACTCGGGTTGATTGGCCAATTCTATCAAGATTTTGTCCATGTGCTGACACTGGTCGACCCAATCGGCGTAGAAATGGCATACCATCAGTCCCGAATTCCTGAAATCATGTCAAGGTAGCAATAAATTATTGGACTATATTAGGGCTTGATAACAATTCTCTTCCCCTGTCATGAAAAATCAAAAATATATTTGAATAGAGAAAAAGAGCTTCCCTTCCATTAAAGGGATGTCCTTATGGCTTTCACCTGAATCAAATGACAGGTAAAATGTGAAAAAAGTGCGTTCGTACAAAAACATTTCATTTTGGCTTGTATTTAACAAGCTTTCCTAAATGAAAATACCGATTTCTCGATCTTAGACTACCCTTATCGAACACGCATCCGTCGAAAAATGATACGAGCACCCCGTAAAGCACCCATTATTCTATATGCTTAGCTACTTTTCCCTGAAGGAATAGAGAAATTTAATCGGCCTAATAAAAAATGTTCTAGAACTCCCCAACTGACATTAGCAGTAGACATGGAAAAAGTAGGTATGAACCGAAATTATTATAATGATTCTAGTTACCACTTGACCACATGATTCGGTTGCTGTGTGTAACCATTCAAAGTTGATATTTTCACGAGACCTTCTCGAACGATCAAGTTTGACCCCCACCCCGGTAACTACTTGGAACCGTTCCCTACAAGAAGAACTGTGAGTTCTTCAATTCCGTTCAACGCGGAGTAGCTCATGAGTCACAAATGAAAAGTCACATTTACGATTCTAAACTGTTATGTGATCGTGTTATGACCACCAAACTATACACTTCATTCTGATCTACATATCCAACTAATCTGCATTTTTACTAAGGGATTGACTACTTGATGTTATGTATTTTTGAGATGCGAGCTTGCGAGCATCCAGACCACCAAACTATACACTTCATTCTGACCTACATGGAATTGAAGAACTCACAGTTCTTCTTGTAGGGAACAGTTCCAAGTAGTTGCCGGGGTGGGGGACAAACTTGATCGTTCGAGAAGGTCTCGTGTTATTTTCAAGTTCTGTAATGTTCTTTTAAAGTGTAATAAAACCTTCTAGAGGTTTGATAGAATATTCTGTTTGATTTCAATTTATTACACTTCAAAAATTAAAAATGGACAGGAACCTCTGAATCTTGACCTGGAATCACCTCTGCTGAAACAACATGGGATCATTGGTACCATAGATTTCAAAACTTCGTGAGGAGTGCTGAAGCTTCACAGGATGAAAAGCTCCGACTTCTGATATGTGTGCTCAGCTAAGCTGCGCCTCTCCACTCGCAAGTGGTCTGCATTACGACAGAGGATGCCACTTAACTCTTCTTTGGGCTTGTTCCGGATTTCTTGATTTTCTTCCTCTTGTTGTCTGTCTTGGCTGAGGGTTTTTGTCAGATTGGGTGTTGATAAATTTGGGGTGTCGTTGGTTCACTAGTTGGGTGCGTAGAGGTGGTTCTTCAACATCCTTATAGATAGTCAACGGGTTTGTTGGGCAATTTGGCGAGCTAAATCTAGAGGTAGGTTTAATTCCCCTAGAGTGTCAAGGAAAAGATCGGGTATGGTCCCTCTAGCCCCTATCATCAGCCCGATAACCCTAATCTCTGTCAGGTTGTACTTCTCCTTGAAGAATGGGATGGTTGGGACATATTTGGCTTTCTTCTCATCATTGATCTTCTGTGGCTGGTCAGCATGTTCCTCAAAAACCACTGTAGGGTCTAAAATCACCCCATTCCTGGTGATCCGGTCGAAAGATATGATGTCGACTCTCCGGTGGGATCCCCCTTCTTCCAAGCAGTGGACCTCCTCATAAACCTCTTGCCCCTTCTCCATCAGTGCGGAAGCCAAAAGTCTGGGGATGGCATGGTGTCGCTCGTTTCACAGTAGCCTAGGATGTGAGAGGCGGTCTCCGGTAATCGATTCGTCTCCATGGCGCACCTGCGACACTTGAAAGATCTGTCTCTGACCTTCCTGGTATGTTTGTAGGTTCCGACATTTACAAACATATTAGAAGTTGCTTGACTTACAATGATGCAATATCGGTTTTGAAATCGCTTTTCGTAAAACCTGTCAGCGAAGTTATTCACCTGTCAGCTTTTTATTCGATTTCTCTTTCGACGGCTCGTAATTCTTAATTTCAAGGACATTTCGAAGTTTTGCAAAATGAGATATGACAGATATTGGTCTATAATTATCCTTTTGATATTTTTTGCCCGATTTGAAGAGTTACAATGGCAGTTTTAGCTTTTCTGGGATGGTTCCTCTTTCCAAAATAAGGTTGAAGAGGTAGCTGAAAGGATCTACAAGTTGATTTACGCATGTCTTAATAATATTCATGGAGATATTATCGAATCCATTTGACACGCCACTCTTTAGGCAACCTATATTTCGTAATATTTCTTCTTTAGTGACTGGGTTGAATTGTTTCAGTGAACTTGTTGCTCGTGATTTCCTTAAGTATTTATTAGGTTTAGGTTGATTTGGCAGAATTTTATCTGAAATAAATGGTCATTAAAATTATTGTCTATTGCAGTTTTATCGATTTCATTTTTCCCGTCAATAAAATGTGGTTGATTGAGGATGAATTTAGAACTCCTTTGTAATTTGTTATTTGTTATTTGTTTATTAAGCCTCCAAACTTGTTTGAGATTATTAAATTTTTTTAATTTAGGTTTAAATTATTCGTCTTTTTGTTTCGTTTTAATTCTATTTAACCAATTTCGAGAACGTGTTGACTCAGTCATCTCATTATGTTTTATGTGTTCCTGTAAAATACTATAAAATTTATCGAGGGCATCTGTAGGTTCATTTTGATTGTATAAATTTGAACATTTTTCTCGAAGAAAAAAATCTGATACTAGACCTGGAAAAGGCCCAGCAGTACTTCTTTTGCTTAAAAATACACAAGAAAAAATAGTTTGAACAAACGAAGCTAAAATTTTTAATACCCCTCCTAGAGACTGCTGGTTTACCTACAATCACAACGACCTGATCCACTGAAGGAACTCATTTCTTTCCTAATAAACCTATTAAGCTGAAATTGGATATAGAATCTCATAGGGACTGATCGGTTACAATTACAAGCTGCTGATTAACATCCTGATAAACTGGTATGCTTGAAGCCTAATATCTAATTTCTATTGAGCCTAAATGTTAAAATTTTAATTGGAGCACCCTGGGTAGGAGTAGGTGCTATGACGCCCCGATTAGCTGAAAGGGCTCAGTGAACAGTTCCTTTCCCAATTTATTGACACATGTATGTCAATACTGCATTGCTGACACATGCATACAAGACAACATGCCCTAATGCCCCACCGTTGCATAGAATTACAAACATAATTAAATGTTAGAAGCACTCAACATACCCAATTGAATTCTTCAGTTTCACTAACTAACTTGTAACCGACGTGAAAAATAACCTTGTTCTAAAGGAATCCCGTGCAGCGGATCCGAACAGTTTACTACCCATGTTTAATTGGGAATTCAAGGGATAAGTAGAATCTGATGCAAAAAATAGAGTAAGCAACATTAAAATCTTACCGAAGAACGGTATCGAATTCTTCTGTGTTGACAATGGAAATTGGAAGGACTTTTTCCGAAGACATGGTGAGCCCCGTTGTGACCTATTTGAAATTTCCTTTAACTTTCCTCTTTAACACAAATAAGAAATAGATTAAGTAAGAATTAATCATACATTCATTGATTTTAAATGAAAACGACAAGTCACAAGGAGAATTTTAGTAAAAAGTAAAAAACACGAATTTTAGTAGTGACGTTAGAGTTCTAGTATCACAGGTAGGTTATAGGGTGTTCAGATGGACTGGATGGATTACACCAACATGGATCTAGAAGTGAAATGGATTGGGCATCCTCTGCGTAGTGAAATAGAGGACGAAGTGTGTGCTACTAGTGCCTTACTGGCGCAGACAAATTACTAGTCACGCCAGCGCCCTCAAATTTCGAATTTAACTTGCAGAATGATCATTCTGTATCTCTTTTCCCTACTGTCCATGATTGTTACAAATAACAAAATGAGCACATGTTAAGTAGGTACTTATTATGAAAAAACCTTTTTGTTTATTTTAAATATCCATTCAATAATAGAGAAACGTAAAATATTCCAAGAAACAAACAAAACAGTTTTACCTCTCCCTGCGCCTCGAAATTTATTGACTTACGTTTCAAGATACCTTCTAAATTTTACAGCTAAATATAGAAACTTGCACATTTTCACAAGCATTTGGTAATTGTCTTGAGTGCTTAATTAAGAGGTTTCAGGAGGTTTTGAATGTAATAAATAAAATGGTGAACTGGATGCCTGAATTTGTTTGGATCCGAAGATACGAGAAACCCACACTGGTTGAAGGGCCTAGATTGTCCCAAAGGATCTCAAACTTTTTTTGCCTGTTGTAAAATGTGCTTTCACCAAAAATATAGCCAGTGCTGGATAACCCAATAGGCCAGACTAGGCCATGGCCTAGGGCCCCCATGAAAATCTAAAATAATTTTTTTTTTTTTTTTTATTGCAATTTATTTTTCAATTTAAATCAAATTTTCTCATATTTTTTGAAACTTTATCGATTAAAATACGTTTTTATACAAATCAATTCATTGAATCTATTTTCATCGTTAATGCAGTCACCACAAACCGATTTGAAAACATGCGTGTTGATGCTCTCGTCGCTAGAAATTTTGTTAGATAAATCGAGAGAAAAATTCGAGGAATTTGAAAACAGAGCTAGATCGATTTTGCCAGAGACAGATTATGCGAATGTTTCGAGTTAGACGAAGAAAAAGACAACCAAACGATGGCGATGCTGCAGAAGTTGTTTTGAGTCCGTGAGATGATTTTCGCGTCAACGGGTTTCTTGTAATTATCGATACGCTCAAAAGTGAGATCAACCGTCGGACCGTTTTTATCCTGAACTTAGATCGAAATTTCCATCCAAGACTCAGTTTACTCACTCTGACCTCTACGAAAGTTTGATTGAAGACAATCTTGCATCAGTTTTTTAAAATGTAGAAATTGCTCTTCGTATTTTTTTAACTCATGATTACAAGTTGTTCAACAGAGCGCTCTTTTTCTAAATTTAAACGCATTAAAAACGTGCAAAGAAGTGTTATGGGTCAAGAAAGATTAGACATGCTAAGCCTGATGTCCATTGAGTCAGATATTCTTCCGCAAATTGATTTTGGAGACATCATCAACGAGTTTAGTGATCGAAAATGTAGAAAAAAGACTTTTTGAAGATAAACGTCGTGGTTATCTTCATAAAAGATCTCCAAAGATTACTTTATAAGTTACTATATTGTTAATTATTTATAAACAAACAAAAATTAAATCATATTTAACAAAAAAAAATGTTATTTTCTTTGTTATATAGTGTTTGGATCCTTTGTATAACATAAATGAGTTGCTGAAAGTCTATAAATGTTTAAATAATGATCAATTTTGTCAATTAACCCGTTCAACGCGCTGCCCGAGACTGTCTCGGACAAATTCGTTTTTTACCAGGCGCCCCCCCCGAGACAGTCTCGGGGGGCCCCTCTCCTAATATTCTCCTCCCTTTGCCTACCCCCCTTTGTCGACTGTGGTTGTGGGAAGTGTCTCAGGGAAGTACCTACCTGACTACTCAATTTTAGAAAAAAAAAAAAAAAGTTTTTTAATCGTCAATAATTCGTAAGTAAGTATTGTAAGTAATTCGTGTAAGCGAGGGAATGGCGAGAGCAAAGTTTAGGAGAGTTGAATGGGTTAATAAAAAAGGGGTCCCCAAAAATTTGAATGGCCTAGGGCCCTTGAAAGGCTTAATCCGGCACTGAATATAGCCAGCTTTTGAAGCTAACACACATACTCAGGTTGAGCACAAGGAGCAGGTACGCCATATTGAGACCTGCCGGCAAGGGTTAAAGATGGTATCTCCCAGGCTTGTTACATTTATCGCATTCCCATGATAAATATCAAAATGTAAACAAGGAGTTTAGGCCCTTTTCAGCTTGTGTACTTTATAACTACTGTAGCTGGTAAGCTGACACCTATAGTTTGAGAACTTGTTACCATTTTATATTCCGAGTTAAGTGCACACTTGGAGTTGACTGTAAAATTTTTTCGCTTTGTTCTTTGGGTGACTTCTGATAACTTTTTCTCAAAAACTGATGTTGTGTACCTAACTTCGGCCATGCTATGTAGTATTGAAAATGTCATCTAAATCGGATGAAAGCTGTGGAAATTAAGCTTGTTACAAGTAGGTATTTTACATTTGCACGTGCGCAAGAGCTGCTAATGGTACGATCATGCTGAAATTGGTATGGATTGCCTTCTCCCTACAATTCTCCAAATTTCGCGAGATCTAAGTAGAACGTGAGAAAATTATGCTTGATAGATGTAGTGGATTCATATAGGTTTGAATGGTTGTAGGACTGTAAGTATTCCGAGAGGAATACCTTTTGTCCAATTTTGGTCCTGAATAGAACCGTTGAAATATAGTGCATCTCTAGGCACTCTCGAGTCGGAGCTCGGAAAGATGGCTTTGAGGCAACACATCGTCTTAGAATAGTTTTCTAGGAGGTGAAATGCTTGTTTGGCTTGTGGTGGTCCCAAAAAGGACTGTCGAAGCTTGGAGTGTTTGTGAATTCACCACAATAGACTTTACGTTTGCACCTGCGCAGAGTGAAGTATTGATCTGGGAACAATGAAACTTACAGAGGACAATCCACGCCCTCATTCACACATTCCCTGAAAATTTCATCAAAATCGATTGGAAATTGTGGAAATGGGAACAAAAGTTATTCAGAATGGTCTAAAACACAAAATGCAAGTGGAAATTTTGATTTTGAAGACGAAACATTTTTAATCTCCTGAAAGTAAAACAAAGCATTAGCTACCTTTGACTCAGAAGCAATAGGCAGGCGGGACTACCATAACTACAGTCCTGTCTTCTTGGAAAATGCCTAGAAGGAGGTAAGATTGTAAACTATCTACCTACTAGCAAAGCATCCAAGAAATATGCCGTCCCAAGATCCACTTTACAAGACAAAAGTTAAATAATCATCCTCTCCCGTTGTGTCGCCCTAACGATCTTACAACGCCAACAAAAATGAAACCACTGACGACCTGCGATCGATAGTGCAGATGGGTTTCGTTCGAGCAGGGATTAGGTTAATTCAAAGATTTTAAGAATAATCGACCTGATCGAAGCTAGACAGAAAAACGTTTGCGCTGTCATGGATGTCAGTAGGCACCTTGGCTAAAACCTGTTTTTATTTGAATAAACGTTAGGTTTAATCAATCTTTTTCCAATGTATAATGCCTTTATTTTGATGTTTTCCGTGATATTTCTAAAATTTTACTTACTCTATTAAAGGTGTTTCAAAACAGTCGGTTAATAGTTTTTATAATTTTTAAATTCAAAGAAGCTTTTTAGAAAACATATTTGGCGGCCGAAGATGCATTATAATTACTATTTCTTCGTGTTGAATGCATTTTTTCGAAGTGGCCGAAGTTGGAGCACAATGGTACCTAACTTCGGCGAAACTTCAAGTTTTTAAAAAAGGCATGAATTTGTATGCTAGAAAAATTATTATAATAACATCCTGTAGATCAGTTCTGCTGTTATCTAAATTATCGTTTTCAGATCTTTACTAATACATTTGACCTTGAATAAAAAAAAAAAAAAAAAAAAAAAAAAAAAACCTCCAAAAGTGGCCGAAGTTGGGGATCTACGGTACTGGAGGGATCTGGGGATAAATAATAATAAATTTGGGGATAAAATAAAGTTGCCCCCTCTCCAGGAGTTTGTATACTATTGGGAGCAACTCTTGAGTGCTCTCAGCCACAACACAACCCTGGCGAGCCGTTGGTACCCCCAGCTTCCACCAGAGATTCCTTGCACATGTGCATAATAATAATAATAATGGTCTTTATTGGTGATTTAGGCTTGAGGCCCTTATACAAGTCACAATCAGAATCATCGAAGCTATGTACTAATAATAAGTATATGTTCTAACGTACTAATAATGAGCTATGTACTAATAATAAATAAGTGTTCTAACGTACTAGTAGGTACTAATAATAAATCATGTAATAATAATAAGTACCTATATGTATATTAAGTATTGTATGTATACCTGTTCTTCAAGTCGAATCACATAGTTGCCATGCCAAAAACTCCATTTCTGCTGGACCTGATGGAATTTCAGCTAGACACTGGAATAAAGCACCAGAGACCGTAGGACTGCTCATCCTCTACCTGTTGCTTCTGTCCATCAGACCGCAAAAAGCACTCGTTGGTAGAGGTACAACAGGCACAATTGTCAATCTCTGCGTGGAGCGCTGGCTCTGTTCAGTTACGAATTGTAATGTTTATATGTCTGTCGTTTTTCCCATGATACTAAGGTCTCTGTGTCAAGGTCTGTGTGTAAGGTGTCATGGAGCTGTCCCAAGCCGTAACACCATTCTGAAGTGGGTCAGCGACCTTCGAACAGCTGGAAATGTGATGAAAAAGAAGCCACCAGGACCTACTCGCATGGTACGGACCCCTGAAAGTGTGGAGAGGGTGAGGCAGGCGTTGCTAACAAGTCCAGGCCGCTCAGTGCGAAAACAAGCTCAAGCATTAAGAGTAAGTCGTTCCACAGTTCGCCATATTGTCAAACATGACCTCAGATTCCACCCATACAAATTGGCAATTGTCCAGCAGCTGAAACCAACTGACTTTCCACAAAGCAATGATTTTTGTTTGTCTATGCTCTCAATGCTTGAAGTTAACGAAGATGCTGTAATGTTTATGAGTGATGAAGCTCATTTCCATTTGAACGGATTTGTCAATTGACAAAATTGTTGTTATTATGCTAGTGAAAACCCTCAGCAACGTCATGAACGGCCCTTACACAGTCCGAAAGTGACGGTTTGGTGTGCAGTATCGTCCAAATGTGTGATTGGTCCATATTTTTTTGAGGAAAATGGCAACACAGTGACTGTGACTGCAGCCCGTAATGTTGAGATGATAAACATCTTCCTGAGACCTGAGTTACGCAGACTACGACTTCCTGCTGAAAGTATTTGGTTCCAGCAAGATGGGGCAACCCCTCACACAGCTAAAGTAACGATGGACAAATTGCTCCAAATGCTTCAAGAGCACTTGATCTCACGACTTGGGGACATGCCCTGGCCTCCAAGGTCACCTGATTTGACAACCTGCGACTTTTTTCTGTGGGATTTCCTCAAATCTCGTGTCTACAAAAACAAACCAAGAATGTTAGGCGAGCTGAAGGAAGCCATTCGAGCACAAGTCCACGCGATTGACACACCACATTGGAGCGCGTTCACCAAGAGTTTATGAACAGACTTGCAACATGTTATGAGCAAGACGGTCACCACATGACAGATGTTAATTTTAAGGTTTGATTTCTTAAATGGTACATATAGATAGTACCTGCTGTAATAATATGAAAAAATAATTTTTTTGTGTTGAAAAACAAGTGTGTACAACTCATTCAAAAACCATCAGGTTCCCGTGGACCACCCTGTATTACCATGTCGGAACTTGTGCCTCGCTGACTTTGGTGAGAATCAGCTGACCACGAGCCATAACATCAATCATAATGATGACCAAATCTTGCTCAAATCTCTCCTATTCACCGTAGGACTACAAAATTTGATAGGGAGCCTCTCTGGGACAACAAGAGACAAGCAAAGTGAGAAGCGCCATTCTAATCAGCTGAGTGAGCTAAAATCTCTCCTATTCATCGTAGGGCATTGAAAATTGATAGGGAGCCTCTCTGGGATAACAAGAGACTAATGACTTTACAGGCGCCATCCTGTTTAGCTGAGTGAGCTAAAATCTCTCTCATTCACCGTAGGACGACGAAATTTGATAGGGAGCCCCTCTGGGACAAGAGAGGAGCAAAGTGAGGAGCGCCGTTCTGATCAGCTGAGTGATCTAAAAGTCTCTCCTATTCATCGTAGGACGTTGAAAATTGATAGGGATCATCCAGGAGTATAAGGAATATTTTTGTGATGCGAGCAACCAGATTACCAAACTATTCACATCATTTTAAAAGGTGCGATCAACCGCACATTATAATTGACTGTAGGGTGTACCTGCACAGCTCAACCATAATCCTGGGGGCCCAGAAATAATCCCCTTACTAATTTCTTGACCGCAGTTCAACCCTGTCCACTACCTCTAGGCGTCCCTAATAATCTTTCGCAGATGGCTAAACAAATCCAAAAAGAGTTGACTAAACTAGGTAGTCATTACGAAAAAGTTATGAGAATACGCTAGTGGCAAGAGATAAGGGTGAGTTCCCTGCGGAGACTGACAGTTGCGCCTGCTGTACCCCTACCTTCGAGTCCCGAGAGCGTTAGCCCGTGCCCAGACAATTTTTATTTGAAAAAAAAAAAAAAAAATTATCTGAGCTTATATTGTCAGAATCTTCTGCCACTTCTAGAAGATTCTGGCATCTCGCATCCAAGCAGCTGGTGTCATATGGATGTCCTCCAAACTGTGTCATTTTGCTCGGCCACACCAACAAACAGCAATTTTCTGCTCTTGATGTCACTAAAACCTTTGGCACTGTAAGCCATTTTGCCTTGACCAGTTGCCGTTGTGGTGTAGGGGCTCTTTTAATTTATTACTTACCACAACGGCGTGAGGCAGGAGGTGAGATATCAGGTTGTGGATACAGCCGGCTGAAATAGGGTTTAATCTCGCCTCTGGGGTGCGAGCAAGATCCTGGTCCAAGAATAAGCGATCTGGATACTAGAATGAGCAGAACATACCAGAAAGAGAGGCAATTGATTTTGCAGCAAGAAAAGATGAAGCTACTGGCTTCCTCCTATTCCTAGGTGGGGTTCATCTATGAAGCAATTGAAGAGAGTGAGTACCAACGTAGACAGGAGTCATCTCAAAAACTTTGACGATGATGGCCCAGGAATGCTTGCAACACCCATGTGAGAGATTTTGGAATATTCCAAAATAGTTTTCCGCAAGATTCTTTCAATTACCTCGTTTCAACCTACAAAAGATTCGACTCTATCAGCTAAAAAATGAATTACCTATCTTTTACAAAGACAAGAATTTTGGCGGTAAAGAAATTCATGAACTGGTTTTGTATTACATACATGCCATGGGTTTTACCCGAAGTTTTCATATATTAGCAAAACTCATTTTGACTATTTCAAGCACCACTGCATCTGTAGAAAGTTTAATCGAAATCGCATAAAAGAAAACTGTTGAAATAATGCTTGTTACGAGGATTTGGCATTCACGCATGCTCAGCCTCGACTAATGGTATCTACGAAAGTAATGAAACTTATGAGTAGGTACCTATGTAATCAATTCTTCATTACCTCAATACCCCGATTATGAGCGAGGTCGGGTAGGCCATGAAAGAATGACGCTTGATGGATTTTACGTTTGCGCATGCGCAGGTTGTGGATACCTATTTTTGTAAGCAACGAAACTGATATGGGGATCATCGAAGGCCCAACCCGCACATTCTTTGAAAATTTCATCAAAATCTGATGAAAACTGTAGAATTTAAAGTTGTTATAAGGATTTGCGGACACTGACGGACAGACATGAAACGAAAGTTGTTCAGAATTGGTCGAAAACGTGAAATACGAAAAGAAATTTTGATTTGGAGAAACAAATCGTTCATCTCCGATAGGGAAACCTGCTTCTGCTACTTGATTTGGAAAGAGCCCATCATTTTCAATCTTCCCTTGATCTCCCGGACAGTCTCCCTATCAAATTTCAACTTCCTAAGGTAAACAGAAGAGAATTCTGCTCATTCAGCTGATCAAGAAAGATACCATCTTTTCAAACGTCTCTTAATCTCTCAAAGAGTCTCCCTATCACATTTCAACTTCCTTGGGCGAACAGGAGAGAATTTAGCTCACTCAGCTGATTTGGTGCTGGACCGATTTCGTACAAACTCCTTAGAAACCATCTATGTATAATGCATCCCTAACATTCTCACACAATTTGGCGCCACACTCCTCTGGTTTTTAGGTAGTGAGTCCTCAAACACATTTGGAAGACATTTTGGTTTATTATTTCCAATAATATTGGTTTATTATTTCCAATAATAAGCCTATGTGATCGTATAGCAAAAAATTTAAATAATCCCCCCTCAAACTTTGTCACTTTACGTTACAAGGTGCGTAGAATCCAAATTTGAAATGTCCGTCCGCCGTCCGGGCCTTAAAAGGCCTAAGAATTGACTTAAAAAACCCGTTCTTTCGCACATAGACTCAATTTGGGGTCTAGTTGGCCCGATCGCTTTACTCGCATAGATGCTATGGGCCAAAAACGGGCGAAAAAGTGTCTTTTTCGAGGCTTTGAGTGTTAGACGTGTTAGACGCACGCCTGGCACGCTTGGCAGGGGGTCACGGTGGGTGGTGAGGGGGGTGAGCGGGGGGTGGAGTGAGAGGAGGCGCCTCGGCACCTTGTGGTGGCTGGAGTGACCAGGGGCGTAGCAGAGGGGTGTAGGAGAATGGATATTTTACGTGTTATACCCATATAATACACCGCGGCACCTTGAGGTGGGTGCGGCGTTCCTTCGAGGCATTTATATATGTTTTTTTCTAGGTCTTATTTGTGTGTTTGACCACTGCTTTTCCTACGCATATTTAATAACATATCCTCTCGACTTTTCGTACGTACTTAGATAATAATATTATTAAGGCAATAACTTTTTGAATAGATAGGAGCTCAAATCGAGAAATATAAACATCTCTATTATTTATAAGAATGAAACTCCGTCTGTCTGTCTGTTTGTTTGTCTGTCGTGTCTATGCACGGCCAAACGGCTGAGTGGGGGGAGTCTACGAGTGGGGGGATCTTCTTGGGATTTTCCGATAGGGGGAGCGAGCGAATTTAAAATTTTCTAATCCCACTCGAACCATGGGCCGTAGGGCGGGAGGGGGTCGAAGTAAGAATTAATGTGCGCTTTTTGGACTTCCCCGCTTCCCCTACCCCTCTAAACGGCCGTCGAAAATTCCGGAAAAATACCGGTTTCGTAGGTTTTTGAACGAGAAAGACGACGGCGCGATCGGATCGCGAAAAAAGTATCGGGAAATGCGTCAAAAAAATGCGAGAGTACGGACCCGTTTTCTCGAAAAGTCCGACGAAAAACTACGTTTTTTCCTATTAAAATATACCCCATAAAGGTACGTTTTTCGGAACGGTTTTCGCGGGCGAAATACAGCTTTGGGTCCGCCGAATCTGAATCCGAAATCGGATTTCGAAAAAAGTGACGGGAAGTAGGTCAAATTGCGAGCGGAAGCGAGGGAAGCGTTTAATATGAGAAATTATATGTGCCCCGGACGCGAGAAGGCTCTACGAAGACGTCAAGGGGTTCGATGTCACAATGTTGCGAGGCGAGCAGGTATACATAGGTACCTACCTTGCGAGCGAAGCGAGAGCCATTTCAACAGAATAAATACGGACTTTGTCCTACACATATACAGGTATACCTTGCGAGCGAAGTGAGCAACATCCCCGAATAAACTTTTCGTGGTTCCACGTAGTTTTATAAGATTTAATTTGTTTGTAAGAATTCCCAACTGAAAAAAACGTCTGCCAAGTTGGGTGGGCAGTATAACTTCCTCAAGCGAGCGAAGCGAGCAGCATCCCCTACAGAAGTTAAACCTACCCTTAGAGATCTACCGTTTGCGAGCGAAGCGAGCAACATCCCCTACACACGTTAAACCTACCCTTAGGGATCTACCGTTTGCGAGCGAAGCGAGCAACATCCCCTACATGTTTCAATTGTAATACATCGCATGTATACAGCCACACCTTGCGAGCGAAGCGAGCAACTTAATGGGGGGGGGGGGGGGTCCAGGGTGTTTCCTGCACATATACAGCCGTACCACTTTTTTGTGGTTCCACGTAGTTTTATAAGATTTAATTTGTTTGTAAGAATTCCCAACTGAAAAAAACGTCTGCCAAGTTGGGTGGGCAGTATAACTTCCTCAAGCGAGCGAAGCGAGCAGCATCCTCTACAGAAGTTAAACCTACCCTTAGAGATCTACCGTTTGCGAGCGAAGCGAGCAACATTTCCTACATGCCACACTTTGCGAGCGAAGCGAGCAAAATTTCCTACATGCCACACTTTGCGAGCGAAGCGAGCAACATTCCCTACATGCCACACTTTGCGAGCGAAGCGAGCAATTTAATGGGGGGTCCCCGGCTGGACGTGGAGGCGAGCGTAGCGAGCCGGAGCGGCTAGTGCGTATATAATTATAGAAGTACAGGTTGTGGCAACTCGAAATAGGACACGCCGAGGAGTCTGGACGGGCCTTATGACGTACGCAAGCCAACTAAAACTACGATCAAACTCCATTGAAAAAATAATAAACCTTTGTGAAATAATTTGCAGCGTTTTTAAATATATTATAATGAATATTCTGCTCTAGGACGATGAAATAAAGAAGTAATTGCGTTTCTCAGTAAAAACGAAAGAAACATTTATAGCCTTTATCTCAGGGTTCTTCAAATCCTTTGAAAATTCCTAACAATTGAACACAATTAAATTTATCAAACTTTGATAACAGTGATTAAAGTTTCAGCTGTAATCCATGAATTAAATTACGTAGTAGGCTAATGGGGTAAGTACCTATTCCACGTCAAACGGGAAGCTCCAAAAATAAATCCTCTCCAAAATTGACTATTTGCTCACAACTTGTACCTATATGTGAGAAAATAATTCCCCCAAATTTCAGGTCAAATTATTTTTGACCCTTCCACAGGTAGCCGAACTTTACAGAAACTGATAGTAAGGTTCTACTTCAGTGGATTTTATCGCCCTAACTTTGCAACCAAAAATCTTGTTTCTAATGTTCTTGACAGGAAAAATCTTGCTCTTTCCAGCAATGCATTCAGTTTTTTGACAAAAAATATTTTTCACTCCAAAAAACGCGTTTAAAATGTGTAAAAAGTAATTTTTCAAATTTCGACATAGAAAAATATATAGGTATATATATATATATATATATATATATATATATATATATATATATATATATATATATATATATATATATATATATATATATATTTCCTCAAATTGTAGCTGTATTAGTGTAGAACATGTGCCCGAAAGAAAATTTTGGGATAGCTGGTAATTTGGGCAGAGCAGTCAAAAGAATGAACTATTATACTACGAAAAACTCGTTTTTAGCCATGTTTAGCGAATTTTTGTAAAAAATGAAGCTATTTTGATGGCTCAAAATATTTTTAAATCAGAATTTTCGAAAAATGTCTTAATTGAAATCTGTTTTGAGGCATTCTGAAAGGAATCCAAGGGTTAAACACTTTTTCATATGTATATATGTGCATTTATTTATATAAATTTGTGTCATTCCAGACGATAACTCTCCTTAGGATTGAGATAAAAGGGGGCTTCTCCGTTCTTTCGCCGAAAAATCAAGCTTTCTAAATAAAAGGGTGAGTTTGTTGGCCAGCACTTTATGAGCACTTTAAATTGGTCAAATTTCAAAACATTTGCTCAAAAAATCACTAAAAATGGCAAAAATGCTATAAATTGATAGATTTATATTTTTCAACAGAATTGTAGTCAAAAAAGTTAATCAACATTGAACTAGAGCATACAAAATTTTGTACACAAAATTATGCAGAAAAATTATATTGTCATATTTTGGGCTGGGTAACCAGTTGTGTTTGGATCCCTATCTGATGATCAATTTTATTGGTTTATTATTTCCAATAATAAGCCTATGTGATCGTAAAGTAAAAGATTTTGTATAACCCCCCCTCAAACTTTGTCATTTTACGTTTCAAGGTGCGTAGAATCCAAATTTGAAATGTCCGTCCGCCGTTCGCCATCCCGACCATAAAAGGCCTAAGAATTTACTTAAAAAACCCGTTCTTTCGCACATAGACTCCATTTGGGGTCTAGTTGGTCCCAACGTTTAACCATCCCGATCGCTTTACTCGCATAGATGCTATGGGCCAAAAACGGGCGAAAAAGTGTCTTTTTCGAGGCTTTGAGTGTTAGACGTGTTAGACGCACGCCTGGCACGCTTGGCAGGGGGTCACGGTGGGTGGTGAGGGGGGTGAGCGGAAGGTGGAGTGAGAGGAGGCGCCGCGGCACCTTGTGGTGGCTGGAGTGACCAGGGGCGTAGCAGAGGGGTGTAGGAGAATGGATATTTATTACTTTTACGTGTTATACCCATATAATACACCGCAGCACCATGAGGTGGGTACAGCGTTCCTTCGAGGCATGAATATATGTTTTTTTCTAGGTCATATATGTGTGTTAATACCAATGCTTTTCCTACGCATATTTAATAACATATCCTCTCGACTTTTCGTACGTACTTAGATAATGATATTATTAAGGCAATAACTATTTGAATAGATAGGAGCTCAAATCGAGAAATATAAACATGCGTACATAATTATAGAAGTATAGGTTGTGGCAACTCGAAATAGGACACGCCGAGGAGTCTAGACGGGCCTTATGACGTACGCAAGCCAACTAAAACTACGATCAAACTCAATTGAAAAAATAATAAACCTTTGTGAAATAATTTGCAGCGTTTTTTAAATTGAGGAGTATGCAAAAGTTGAAGCACAATGTCTTTTGGGGTCTCTGGGGGGACTGGAGGATCTACCATAATTAAGATAAATAGTAATGAATCAAGTATTGAAGACTAACCAGATTACTAAAACAAACTATATAGATACTCAAAGCTCTGATGAGGCCGAATCCGGCGAAAGTACTTAGCTGACACCAATAAATCCGTCAATCAACGAGATGCCTTAAATTATCTCACCCTCAAAACCCAACTACCTACATGGACTTGGCAAACCACCATAAAAAATTATGAAAACCTTTATTTGATGTGAAAATCCGTTAATTCAATTTGGAAAACCGTTAATTCAATTCGGAAATGCCGGGAATAGAAAGGAAAGAAAAAAGTTCCAGTCATGCAGCATGATCGTATGAGCGACTTTTCTTAAATTGCCTATCGTATCATACTATGTTGAATTGTATCGAAAGTTAAGTACATAGAAATTGTTAAAAACCAATTTGATGGCAATCAAATTCATACTAAATAAAATTCGGCAATTCAAAGAAGATTTTGGATTTTTAGATTTTTTTGTAGTTTTTATAGATTTTTCAGCAAACATTGTTGAAATTTAAGTAAATACTTTTTTTCAACCTAATTTTGTGCAAAACAGTTTTGATGTTCTACCTAATCGTTGATAATTTTGTTTCGACCTAAATTCTGCAAAAAATGATAAATTCATCAATTTTTGGCCGTTTTTATGCATTTTTAGTGATTTTGTAGGCACATTTTGCTACCTCACTACCGAAGGTTGGGAAGATTTGTGTTTGTGATTGAACTCGAAAAAATGTTTGTCCTCCAAAATCAAAATTTCCACTTGCTTTTTGCTTTTCAGAGCTTGCTGATCACTTTTGGTTCCTTGTCTGTCTGTCATTCTGTGGTAAATCCTTGTCACGCCCATAAATATACCAAGTTTCTGTCCGATTCTGATGAAATTTTCAGGGATTGTGCGGGTTAGCTCCTAGACGGTCCCTTATAATTTTCAATTTGCGCATGCGCAAACGTGACTTTTTCATAACGTCGTTTTCTCATCTTCTATTGGTCCGATTTCGTTCAAACTCGACAGGTAATTCGGTATACGTTCTAGAAAAATGCCCTGTAAATTATATCGCGATTGGTAGAACAATAACCATTGCGCATGCACGAAACTAATATCGATTGACACAGGCGAAACTCCGAGCCTAATGAACCGATTTTGATGGCATTTTCAGGGATTGTGCGGGGTTGCTTCTAGACGATCTCCTATTTTTTCATTACTGTCACATAAATAGTAGTATTTGCGCATTTATTATAACGTCGTTTTTTTTTATTATATATTGTTCAGATTTCGTTAAAACTCGGGGAGTAGATGCTTATATGTTCCAGAAAATTCCCCAATGCATTATATTGCAATTGCAAAACTAACATTGATCGACACAGCAAAACTCAGAGACCGATTTTTATGAAATTTTCAAGGATTGTGCGGTTTAGCCCTTAGACGCTCCCCTTTAAATTTCATTGACGTTAGATAAATAGTAGTTGTGCGCATGCGCACATTCCTTTCTTATAACTTAGACTTGTACTTTGTTATTCATTTAATTGTATACGTCCATGTGATAATATGAGGAAGCTATCCTGCCCACCCAACTTGGTAGACGTTTTTTGGTCCAACTGAAGTGGTGGAACCGTTTGACATCCCACCCATTTTCAAACGTCGTAAATGGGCAGCAATGAAGTTTTCCTCGATTACATGAAAAGTAGCAGGAATTATGCTTGCTCACTTCAGTTAATCCTCTTAGGGACATCTGGGGCCTGTTTCATAAAACAACAAGTTACTAGTGTACAAGTCAAACAAGTACAGGTACTTGCAATGCACGGTAAACTAGAACAAGTGTTTCACCAAAACAAAGAGAAGTGTAGTAAAGTTACACTTGTAAAAGCTAAATTTACAAGTGTAGCAAAAAATAAAAATGGCGTGTGGGGACTAACGAATTGAACAACGTCTATCGGGATGCCAAAATTGAAGTTTTGTCAGCGAATCATAATGTAAAAACGGTTTTAAGTACACGATAGGATGTTTATCGTACATGATAACGTGTAATGATTGGAAGATAGACAAATTATAAACTGAAATGTGGAGGAAGTGTGTATTTGATTTCAACTTATTCTGATGGCCGGCATAATCAGATTTTTTTCCTTCATTCAGCGGAAATAATTAATCAGTTCATAATGTCATGGCTGGGTTAGTAATGTCATCTGTAACTTCGAGATGATCTTCACACTTCACTTTGTTCTTCAATGATGGGGAAATACCTCAATACCCGATCAGGAAAAATTGCACAGGGTCACGCTCCGTTTGAATATTTCAAGGGTCTCGGAAGACATTCTAAATACCCACTAAATGTGCGTTCATTGGTGGCCGAAAAAATCTTTGGCGTCTGCTTCTTGTCTGTATTCTTCAACAGAAGATGATTCCCACATATTAAACACCGAAAAATTGTCAACTCACAATGCTGGAAAATAACAAGTTTACAGGTGAACGGACGTAGGTTAAAAATCGGCCATTTTTTACAACTGTAAAACAGTGACTTGTTCAAAATGATGGGGAAACACTTGTAACTTGTCCAAATTCGCCTGTACATCTGTTAATATTCACGATGCATTACAAATATACACTTGCACCTTTATGAAACGCTTGCACACTCATTTTTTACAACTTGTACATAAAATCGGCTTGCATCTTGTCACTTGTTGCTTTATGAAGTATGCCCCTGGTGTGGTTCGTTTAAACATTTCAGAATGCTGTCTTCGAAAATACACGTTATAATATGGCATCTTCAAGATTTCTCACTTCACTTCCACCCAACGTTTTCTCACAAGCGAAACAAATAACTACCTAACGGAGGCTGGAACGCACTCATTTTAAAAACAAAATAAAACACGCAAATGTTGACGGAATAACACCTACACCGCTACACACTGATATAAAATATGTAGGTACCTACCGATTTTTTTTATATTTTTTTCAACCAATTTATTTATTAGGGTGCATCACTAATGGGGAAATCGGGCTGATGAGGAGTTTCCATCTTCCTAGACCAACTAAAGGAAACATAATGTTTAGGAAGAAATCCATATCTTCAGTTGAGGGGCATCAAGGCCCCATCTTCAAGCCCCAGGCAGCGGACTTTTCTTCTTGAGCCTCGAATCCGCAGTTTACCGATTAAGTTTAAATAATCACCTTATTTAGTTTAATTTAACTAATAAGAAAATGCTGCTTGATAGGTAGATGTTTCATTTGCGCAAAAGCTACCTACCAATTGAACGGTTGGGATAAAGTTTAATTAGAGACCATCAACAGTCTGAACCGCACAATCCCTGAAATTTTCATCGGAATCGCATGGAAACTGTTGAAATCATGCTTGTTACGAGGATTTGGTGTTTGCTCGAGCTCAGCCTTGACTAATGGTACGAAAGTAGGTAATGAAACTCATGAATAATCAATGAAACTCTATTTAATCAATTCTTCATTTCCCAAATACCCTCCGATTTTGGACGAGATCGGGCGAATAGGCCATGAAAAAATGACGCTTGATGGATTTTACGTTTATGTATACACAGATTGTTGTAGGTATTGATTTGTGAACAATGAAATTGATAGGGGACCATCTACAGTCCAACCCACACATTCTCTGAAAATTTCATCAAAATCGGATGAAAACTGAAGAATTTAAACTTGTTAAGGATTTACGGACACTGACAGACAGACGTGAGACGAAAGCTGTTCAGAATTGGTTGAAAACGTAAAATGCGAGATGAAATTTTGATTTGGAGAAAAAAATTGTTCATCTCTCGTTAGGGAAATCTGCTTCAGCTGATAGAAAGGAATAGAAAGGAAAGAAAAAAGTTCCAGTCACAGCATGATCGCATGTATGGGCGAATTTTCTTAGATATCGTTGTATCATATATGTTAAATTCTATAGAAATTTGAGCAATTTAAGTACAAATACATTTTAAAAACCAATTTTATGGCAAACAACTCGCACTAAATAAAATTCGACGATCCAAAAAAAATAAATAAATAAATAAAAATAACGACGAAGCAGTGAAGTCAAGCGTTTGTCATAATAAGCAAAACTCAGGGATGTATCTTAGTTTTGAATATTTATATCTGTATTTTCAAAATAATATTGTTAGTTAAAAGTTTCAAAAAAAAAAAAAATTTTTTTTTGGATTTTTAGATTTTTTTGCAGTTTTTATAGATTTATCAGAAAATAAATATATATTAATTAGGTTCCACTTAGGACAATTTTTAATTGTCCTAATCGCTGATAATTTTGTTTCGACTGAAATTCTGCTAAAAATTATAAATTCAACAATTTTTGGCCACTTGTATGCATTTTTAGGGATTTTTTTAGGCACGTTTTTGAAATGTGACCAATTTAATGTACTCAAAAAGTGCTGGCCAACGAACTCATCTTTTTATTTGGAAGCTTGATTTTTTGGCGCAGGAATGAGATTTTTATCTCAATCCTAAGGAGAGTTATCGTCTGAAATGCGTACAGGATGTAAACCACCAGCCAGGGGTCGATTCTACAGCTCATTTCTGGTCGAAAGTTTCTCGTAGAGATTTCTTTTTGAACGCTTAGTTTCCGTGTACCTAATTCAATTTTTATGATTTTTCTCTTGTTTTCGACTTTTTGTTACTAAAACGATCATAACTCCCTTAATTTGAGGATACCGTTGGAATGAGCATTAAATTTTCTATCGGATAGATGCCATCAGACATTTTTTAAGAATTAAGGTTGGAGTCACGAAAAAGCCCTCTGAAAAGAAAATTTTACCTAATACATACGGGAAATCTCGGTTTTTTTCAATCGGGAATTGAACTATGAAGACCAATATTTATTCAAGGTGCAAGCACCTTAAAAAATGCGTCAAGATCTCACCTTTCCAACGGTATAATCAATTTTACTTTTACGTTGCTAATTAGGGGAGAAAACTAAGTTTTATTGTTGAAAAACATTGTTTTTCCAATGAAATCGAGGGTTCTCTTGAAAAATGACCTTCTATGAAAATACGATTTTAGGGTCGGTTTCTACGTATTTTTACGCTGAATCAAATAGTAACACTTGCAGACCTATCGAACCCCGTAATAACCAAATTTTACACTTTAACTCATAAATTTGAGTTCATTTGGTATGATGAATTTTATGTGTTTTTGGGGGTGAAACTAGTTAGCTTAAGTGTAAAATTTAGTTATAACGGGGTTCGAGAGATCTGAAAGTGTTACCATTTGATTCAGCGTAAAAAAATACGTAGAAACCGACCCTAAACTCGTATTTTCTTAGTAGGTATTTTTCAAGAAAACCATCGATTTCATTGAAAAAACAATGTTTTTCAACATTAAAACATAGTTTTCTCCCCTAATTAGCAACTTAAAAGTAAAATTGACTACACCCTTAGAAAGGCGAGATCTTGGCCCAGTGTTTAAGGTTTTTGCACTTTGAAAAAATATTGGTGTTTAGAGTTCAATTCCCGATTGAAAAAACTCGAGATTTCCCATATTAGGTAAAATTTTCTTTTCGGAGGGCTCTTTCATTTCTTCAACCTTAATTCTTAAAAAAGGTCAGGCATTTATCTGGTAGAAAATTTAATGTTCTTCCCAACAGTATCCTCAGGGATAAGGGGCTACGATATTGTGGACTCTGAAGCTAAACGGGCGGCTCTTCTCCCAAAACCATCACCATCACGAGTGCATCCCTTTACAGATCTCAGAACTTCTGCAAATCGGTCATTACTCCTCCAATGGAGGAAGGAATTCCTCTCTTATCCTTCCGGCTGCCAGAATAAGGGTCTTTTCCCATACCCTACTAAAAGGACATGGTTTGATGGAATAACAGGCACAAACCCCAAAGCCTTCTTCAAAACCATAAGGCGAGGTTACGCACGGGTCATTGCAAGACCAAATTATACTTTCATAAAATAAACCCCGCCAACTCACCAGTCTGCAGAAATTGTTCTCTCACTGAAGAATCCCCCGAACATCATCCTGGAATGTCCAATCCATCATGCCGCTCGGCTACTACTCTTGGAAGCATTGTGAAAAAAGTCCAGTCATGCAGCATGACCCCATGAGCGATTTTTGAAGATGTTTCATGCAAATGTTTCATGCAAATATTGCCGATTTTTACAACTAGCGAACGGCATTATTTCGATTGTTGACTGATTTTTCAACTTTGAAATTTTTGAAAACTTGATACATATTCTTATAGGAAATTTCACGCTGATTCCGAATATACCACATGTTAGTATGCTGAAAAAATTATTTCGCACAACAAATCGCAAAAAACAGGCAATTTTGAAATTTTTGACTAAATTTTTGAAAATTTCAACCCGAAGATGTAATCCGATCATGCTGGCCAACGAACTTGAACTTTCGTTTTGTGTCCTTAACATTTTAAAATTTGTTTGAAGTTTCTAGCACCATTCTACGGACAGTTATCGTCTGGAATGACACATACATACATACATACATACATACATACATACATACATACATACATACATATATACATACATACATACATACATACATACATACATAAAAGAATGCGTTAAACTTCAGAATATGATTCAGAATAGCCTGAAACAGATTTCTGCATAAATTTTTTTCAAAAATTCGCATTCTACAAATTTTGAGGCGAGAGCAATAGCTTAATTTTCTTCAAAAATTCGCTAACAGAGCGGCACGCCCCTACAACCTCAACTTGCTACTAGCCGAAGGTGATAATATGGTTATTTACTTAGAAATTTACAAGTTTTTGAGCCAAGTGAACATTTCAATTTAAAATACCTAGTTCCTACATATATTTTTCACGATTTATTGAAGAACCTACTTTTATTTTTGTATAATCTATTATTATGAACCATATTTTTGTTTCATCTAGTTCACATACATTTTTCATTTTTTTTCCCTCTAATTTTTTCTTGTCGCTATTTGATATTCGTAATAATTCTACATTTTGCCGTCATGTACAGTTTATTGTAATTTCACCATACGTGGTTCATGTGACCCGCTATGGACAAAATTTATGTCTTTGGATTTGTAGTGGATTTATATATGTTTTACTTGGTGTAGGTAGACCAAGTGGGACATTTATATTCTGGTTATGCGGGTTAGTCCCTGAGGTATTCCTGTAAGGAATGTGAGCGAAATCGCCAAGGTCAGCTTGCTTGGCGGGAGGAACTGAGGGGTAGTTCGTGTCGCAGCCGCGTGGAGCACTGGGCTCGCATAGTGGGTGCTGGGTTCGATCAGTTTGGTGCTGAGCCGTTGTGTAATATTCCGGCCTAAGATTTATATCTGTAGGAGGAATATGCTGGGCTTGGTTGAGGTACTGAAAAGTATCCTTTGGTTTTTGCACGTTTGGAGTGTATTTGACACTCGGATCGGCCGGGTAGCCTTGTGTAGAATATCGTGGATATTCGGAAATCTTTGTCGAATCATGATGATTGACTTCAGAGCGGGTCTGAAAGGTATCCTCGAACTTTTGTGTGTGTGAGGCTTGATCTAACGTTTCCTTCATGAATACGTTAGGTGAGAAGGCGATCTCTTCGCGGGGATCGAGCCTTTGGCCGTCGCTGGGAACAGCGGACGAGTCGAGCAGCGGGTAGGGAGCGCTGCGTGGGCTAAGAGGCCCGGCCGCGCCGTGTTCCGCTTCCCCTTGCATGAGGAAGTAGGACGGGCGGCGCTCCATCGATATATCCGAGTTTGTTAACTCGTTTTCGATGCCTCTATGTATAGGATAGAGGGTTTGGGAGGTGGACTCGCTTGACAGAGCTTCTTTCCTTTGCTCGGATGTCAGGGTCCTACCTCGTAGTCTTGAAAAAGACTTCCTTGGACGATAAATTAGAGCGGATGAGCTGAGTAATTTATCGGCGTGCCCCAGCGGTCGGTGACGAGCTTAGTGCTACGAAACCCGGGCGACACGTCTCGGAACGTCCCAGCGGGCGTACGATCTAATGAGAATATCAATAGATGTACCGGGTGGCGTCCTGACAGAAGAACTACGTTGGGCAATGAGCAGGATAAATAATCACTGGACTCGTAGATGCCAATGCGAGATCTGTGTGGAGAGAAGGTATGCCTTGTAGAAAGCAGTAGGAAGCCGTTCTGAGATGAACTCGTGAGCAGAAGGGTCGTCAGCGTAGAGCGTGTAGAATCTTCGTACTGCAGAGTGTAGTCGTCGAGAGCGGAGAGTGGAATGAATTTCGGAGGGCTCCGAGCGGGGTAATTATAGGGAGGTGGCCGCCTCCTGCCGCCTCCTGATTGGTCCGCTTAATTTCATTAATTCAACTGTGTTATCTCATTGGCTCGCACATTGTTTTCTCAGAATCTGCGAGTATGATAGCTGAGTTGGTCCTCCGGGGTGGCTTCCCCGCGTCCGTCGCTGCGACGGGGTTGCTGCGACCTTGAGGTGTCTTCCCTGCGTCCGTCGTTTAGACGGGGTCCTTGGGTGGTTTCCCTGCGTCCGTTGTTCAGACGGGATCCCCGGGGTGGCTGCTGGACCAGAGGTGGTTGCTTGCCGCCTCCTGGTTGGTTCGCCTATTGTCTCTCGTGTAATCATTGTTTCTGATTGGCGAGTAGGCTTGCTAGAACTGTCCTTGTTAGTTTTAGAGGACGTTTGATTGTCTGTTCGAGTTTTCTCATTCAAGGCGACTTGGTTCGAGATACTTGTCGCGTCTCTCTCGCCCAGTAAGTGTTTAGGGAGGTCGCCTTGTATGTTTTTTGTTAATATTTCACTTTTGAGAGAGAATTTCGTATTTTCTCTCTGGTGAAATATTTTGTTTGACGGAGTTATAACTCGACGTCTTATAAATATTTGTGTGTCGGGTCTACCTCTTTTTGGTAGCCCTGAAAAGGGCTGTTGAAAAGAGGGGGTGGTTTTCACCACAGGATTAATAAGTGTTTTATAATAACTATTATTATTATTACTGTTATGTTTGCGGCTGTATAAATTTATTTCGAAGCAAAAAAAAAAAAAAGAAAAAAAAAAAGTTTCCTCAAATTTGAATTTACACAGTAAATTAAGGAAGTTATGATCGTTTTAGTGACAAAAGGTCCAAAAAAATGGTATCAATTGAATTGCATGGAAACTCGGCGTTTGAAAATAAATCTCTACGAGAAACTTTCGATCAGGAAATGAGCTGTAGAATCGACTACTGGCTCGTGGTCCACCCTTAACGTTTAACCGTGTATACAGGGTGTTCACATTTAAGATTGCTGACCTCCTAAAGATCAATTCTACAACTAATTTCAAACAAAAAGTTCCTCTGTGCAATTTTTTTTAAACCCTTGATTTTTGGAGTTTTTTCACTTTCAAGTTTTTTTGTGTGTTTTCGACCTTACGTAGGTTTTTAACTAAAATGGCTATATCTCCCCTAATTTATCATGTACTTAATATTAAAAATAGATATATCGTTGGAAAGAGCGTTAAATTTCCCATCTCCCTAAGGTATTTGAATTTTTGTTACAGTTGTTACGTAGGCGAAAAAATGGACTAAACGAGAATTCCACACTTTTTAAAAATTACTGTTTTGTAAGGTGCATTACGCATAAAAACAAAATTGCAAGCAAACGTAAACTTGCGCAAAATCTCAAATTTCCAACGGTATAATAAATTTTTATTTCACTATGCTGATTCGGGGAGGAAATTATGTTTGTATGTTGAAAATCGTGGTTTTTGTGAAGAATGACACCCTAAAAAAATACTACCTACCTAGTTTGGGGTCGGTTTCTACTTATTTTTTTCACGCTGAATCGAATGGTAACACTAGTACCAAACACCGTTACAACCGAGTTTTACACTTTAACTACAAAGTTTTCAGTTGATTTGTTATGCTCAATTATTTGATGTGTTTTTAAGGGTAAAGCGTGTTAATTAAAGTGTAAAATTCGGTTATAACAGAGTTGTAGAGATCTGCCAGTGTTTCCATTCGATTCAACCGAAAAAAAACTTAGAAACCGGGCCCAAACTTGTATTTTCTTAAGGGATCATTTTTCACAAAAACCCTCGATTTCATAGAAAAAAAAATCACATTTTTCAAAATAAAAACATACTTTTCTACCCGAATTAACAAAGTAAAATAAAAATTGATTATACCGTTTGAAATCTGAGGTTTAGGGCAAGTTTTTCCTTCAACGCGTACAATTGTTAGTAAGTTTGCTATAACTTTTATTGGTGGTATAGGTGCTATAACTTTTTTTTTATAGGTGGTCAGAGGTTGGTACTTCCACTAGTGACTGAAGGCTTTTTAACCTGACGGGCGCAATTAATCTGTGAGATGAAGTAACATGTTTTTTTGAGCCATTGGTGGTGGATCGAGGGGTAGTTGGTTGGGGGGTTCCCTAGTAGCTTCCCCATTCCGCATCCCTCACCAAAGGGTGCCTCGCATTTTCTCCAGCACGTCCCCTGATCACCATCAGCAGCGCGGTAATCCCTCAGATGAATTTCGCCCGATCATGTAGGTATTTTTTACTTTAATAAGTTCAAAATGTTTTTGGATAGGTACCCATTTCCCTTCATCTGTTATACAATATTAATATAGGTAACTCTCTTTATCTTTCATAAATTATTAAAAACTTAGGTTCCAGCCCCAGTTCAATGGTATTGACCCTTATCGCAGTACATAATCTGTGAGACGAATAGCACCAATGAATTGCTTCATTGGATCATGTACCAGAGCGAATAACCGGTCAGACTTTTCTGAAAAATTTGATCTACTTAATTTCTAATTTTTATTGTTGAAATATACCATGGAAGAGTTATCTAAAACCACAAATACATACACACGCGTGTAAAAAGTTGGATTTTATGCATTTTTCGATATGCTCAAACAAGAATTAGAATATTAATCTGTCAGATGAACTGCACCTGATCGTGTTAGGATTTGTATTGCGGTATCACCCAAAGCTCGCGAGCCTATCGATTTCCAGAATTTTGACATAGTTTGATAGATATCACTACTACGACCTATTATAATTATATAATCCAACGAATGCTCAAGTCAACGGTGGACGGGTCCTAGCAAAGGGAACTTTTCGTTTTCGCGCCGAGCCGCTCGGAGGACAGGGACATTTTTTGGAGGTAGGTTGGCAGCTCTGCGCTCCTCCGCCCCCTCCCCTGCGGACTTAACTGTAAACGCAGATAAGTGGGCAAACTCGGGCTGAGCCGTGCTCCGTCTACTCACTCGCCGCGCTGCGACGGTTATTTCTCCCTCGTCTCATCGTTTTTTAATTTATCTTTTTTTACGTTCAGTAATTATTTACGTTCAAGTCCTTCCCGTATACCATTTCAGCTATCCACGTCAGAAAATTCAATTTATTTACATTAAAAAAATGCCGGGATTGGTATGTTTGGTCGGTCTAAGAGTGTTGTGAAGGTTCTGTGCGCGTTAGTGGAAGAGAATGCTGCAAGCTTGAGACAAGAATATCTGGTAAATGTTCTATCCATATACTTCCAACTCAAGTATTGTGTTCCTCTTTATATTTTAATTAATTAGTGAGGTTTATATGTCCATAATTTCAATCTATCACTATCAGTTGAAGACGCAATGTGTAATAACCTTTGGTTGGCATAACCTCCTCGATGCTTTTTGCACCTGTTGATACGGACGTCAGGTAAACTGCAGTTACAGAAAAATGATGATACCCGTTTATTTGTCCAAGAATTTCCTTCCTATTATTTATTTCATTTTTAATTTGGAAGGGAACAAAAGGGTTGGATTGATATTACTGCGGAAGTATCAATCTGCAACCGTGAATAAGGAGGCATTCATTTATAAAAGTAAGTCGTATTGTCTGAGTTGCTGACCGAAGAGACTACCATTTAATTCTATTCTCTTCTAATGAATTCCGTAGAGAACCTCCTGGGGGCCGCAATTCACCCAGGATTACTCAAATCTTAAAATTTGATTGGAGCCGGCGGAATCGTTGGTAACGCATTCGTGTCCCGTGCAATTTCATGTTTTAAATTCATGTAGGTACAACTTTGGGTACGTTTGCAAGTAATACTACGCAAATAAATTCGTAGTACATTGCTATAGTTTCAGAGAAGATCTGTATCTATCCGTTGTGATAGACGTACTTCATAGTAGGAATAATTCGAATCAACTTGGAAGTACTATCCAGTAAAATTTATGAAAATTTGCGTCAAATAAGACAAGCCATCTATGGGTGGGTATATTCCTATAAATATCATAATTATGCATGTTACACCTATGTGTCTGAATTACGAGATTACGTCGTTACAGAACTAACTTATCCAAAATTTGTATCATCTACGTCTCCTTTCGCCATGTAGGTTTGTTATAATAGTCTTATCCAATGATATTATTGTGTATCCTCACTCTTACTGTATTTACTTTTGAATTAAATATGTACCATATATAGTTTTTTTTTCTATCTTCTGCTAGATTTGTTTCTTTTCTCGGATTTAAAGGAACAATTAGTTGGGAATAAAGGCATCTCGTTACAATATTAAACGTATACACTAAGACTAAACCAACACTAATGGAGTAGAGCTAGCTAGTCTTAGCTTATTTCAGAGCTGGCGATTTTCTCATTAGATGTTTTGAAAGTTAGCTCTTCCTGGATAGGTATGTCGAACCGATCTGCTGGTTCATTGATATTTTGACGTGCTTTGAAAGATGCTTTCTGTGAGTTGACAAACTTGTTGACCTGTAAAATTCAACTGGGTAGTTAGTTCCAGGACGAAAATCAAGGACTTTTTCTTGGTCTTGGGATTCACATGCTTTTACAGGATATAAAGTAGGAACAAATGTTCTCATCGTTTTCAGACATACATCTAAGACACCTACGTGAGATCATTATCCAACAAACGTGTTATGTATCCCATGATACACGCAGATTCCCAGATTACTACATGATCACGCAGATTCCCAGATTATGAAGTTTCTCAGTGTGATCATATTGGGATATGAAGACGATTGCCAGGTGAGATGGGGGGAAACCCGGACAAAATTGGAAGGCATATTGAAAAAATCATTAAAAATGATGCAAAAATTAATTCCACGCATACTTATTGATATGTAATCATAACTATTGATATTACATCATAATCATGTAATATTTTCTTCACTTTAGGTATGCTTTGTTTAAATTATGATTAGGTAGGTATGTGGTTTTTTGATACATTTTTGTGCGCCGATAATTTCCACCAGTAGGTACCTTTATTCATTCTTAAAGATAATAGTGAACCTATCATATTATAGCCAGAAGATTGAATAATAATTACTGACTACATAGTAATTGATATCCGTCATCTGGATACCACTAAAGCCGCACACGTTTAATGGATTAGTGATTTTACCCTTATAGCTAAGTAAAGCTAGATAAACCTGAGGTCAATTTTGAGCTGGTGTTTTTCAAATGTCAATTCTTTAATTAATGATTTAGGTTGGTGCTTAATTAAACAATCAAAAGCCCAAAATACATAATCATTTTTTGGTTTTTCAAAAACACTAATTAGTGTAGGTATTTGAGATTTATGCACATAATTGATATACTAGGTAGTCAGGAAACATAAGAATCAGTAAAAAATACCTGGTAACTGGGAATTTCGCGACCGAATCTCGATATTATCTACTTCTAGAACTATTAACTTAAGATTAACTCCGATATTTCAAGATTATTTACCTTAATCTAAAACTGAAAGAGAGAATGCACAAGTGATGGCTAACAGAAGAGAGAGAATTCCTGCTCACATTAAAAGGGACAACACTCAAATGATTTTTGATTTATTGCGTCGATTGCCAAATAAAAGATGTAGGTAGGTCCTCCAGAAGTCACGGCTGATTTCGTCGGAAAGCAACCTATTATAAGGGAACAATGAAAGCTGGACATTTGCCACAATTTTTGAGAAAACCGGACATTTGACGTTCATAGCGACTTTGAATTTTCGTCCGGTCCAGCTTGGTGGAAAACCGGACACCTGGCAACCCTGAATATGATTCCGCCATATTTCAGGACAGGTTTTTTTAAATGATTTTCCATAGACGTCTGTTTGTAGGGTGTTGGTTTATGGATTTGATCTTGGTCGTATAATTTCGCTTAATTGGGTACTTTTCTGTTATTCGCCCGCCACCTCGTTCAACTAAGCTGTATATTACTAAAATAATTGTTTTAGGATTCATTTCGTTTATTTGAGTCACGAGCTTGCGCGCATCCAGACCACCAAAGATCGGCGGGTGTAAAACTGAATCTGCGTTGGCTGACGTGTAACAAGAGAAATTGAAAAGACGGTTCTAATCAGCAAATAACTTGAAGAAAAAAAGCCATGACTATAACGTATATTATACATGGTTAGGTAAGTAACTGTGGAAAAATACTGACCTTTATGCTGATTGTTTATCCACAAAGACTAGATACGGTCGTGCATTAACGATTCGCGTTGTTTCTGGGCGAAGTCAAGGAAATTTCTATTTTTAACGATGTTTTAGTAGATAACGAGTCGTATAATACAAGTTTATATAATGTGAGTATACTTTCGTATGGTTAGGGAGACAAATCGAAGAAACGACTATTATACAGGGTGTCTACAGAAATTATGGGACAAACTCAAGGAATCGATTTTAGAGCTCATTTCTGATCGAAAGTTGCTCATGAAGATTTCTTTTTAAACAATTTGTTTTCAAGTTATTCAATTTTTAAGCTTTTTTTTGTGTGTTTTGTAGGTACCTTATGACATTAAAACGGCCATAACTCCCCCTTGAATCACAGTAAAGTCAGAACTAAGAACACCATTGGAAAGACCGTAAACTTTCCTATAACCCTGATATAAAGTAAAGTTGTTTTAGGTCGTTTTAATTGGTTAAAAAAGGGCAAAGTACAAAATTAGAAACAATGATATTTAAAATCGACGTTTTTTCTCCCGTTTTTCTGCTACCGTTTTGGGTATTTTTCGGCGTGCAGCTTTCGAATGGTATAGTCAATTTTGCTTTTACTTTGCTGATTGGGGGAAGGGGGGGAGTATGTTAGTATGTTGAAAAACATGATTTTTTCTACAAAATCGAGGGTTTTATTAGTGAAAAATTACTCTCTATGAAAATGCAAGTTTGGGAACTGTTTCTAGATATTTTTTCTCGCTGAATCGAATGGTAACGCTTGCAGATATCCCCAACGCCGTTATAACCAAGTTTTACACTTTAACTAACTAGTTTTCCCCTTAAAAACACATGAAATTGAGCATAAAAAAATAAACAAAAAAATTGTGAGTTAAAGTGTAAAACTCGGTTATAACGGAGTTGGGGAGATCTGCAAGTTTTACCATTCGTACGTGTTACCATTATAACCGAGTTTTACACTTTAACTTAGGGTTTGTAGTTTATTTTTATGCTAAATTTCATGTTTTTTTTAGTGGAAACTAGTTATTTAAAGTGTAAAACTTGGTTACAACGGGGTTTGGGAGATTTGCGAGTGTTACTTGATTCAGCGCGAAGAAACCGGTCCCAAACTCGCATTTTCATAGAGGGTAATTTTTCAATAAAACCCTCGATTTAGTAGAAAATACCATGTTTTTGAACATATGTACATACTTTTCTCCCCCAATTAGCAATGTAAATGTAAAATTGACTATACCATTAAAAAGCTGACAGTTTGAGGAAGTTTTTTCCAAAGAGTGCACGCCAAATAATCCCCAAACCGGTAGCAGAAAAATGGGAGAAAAAACTTCGATTTTAAATATTTTTTCTAATTTTGTACTTTGGCCTTTTTTTAACCAATTAAAAACTAACTAAAATAACTTTACTTTATATCAGGGTTATAGGAAATTTAACGGTCTTTCCAAAGGTGTTCTTAGTTTGTGTTTACTGTGATTTCTAGGGGGAGTTATAGCCGTCTTAATGTCATAAGGTACAAAACACGAAAAAATCTTGAATATTGAATAACTTGAAAACAAAGCGTTCATAAAGAAATCTCTAGGAGCAACTTTCGATCGGAAATGAGCTCTAAGATCGATTCGTTCAGTTTGTCCCATAATTTCTATAGTTACCCTGTATTATATTATAATGCACCTTTGGAGTAGGTATGACTCGTTATTGTTTTGTGTCTTCTTTTTTCGAACCTGATTATTTCACCCAGTTCTGCGACAAACCTTGGGAGTTTCAAATTTCTGATCGGTGTCAGTGTTTGTAGGGGGGGGGGGGGGATTCCAATAAAATCAAGACATTTTCATTTTTCTCGTCCGTTTTAATGGCAGTCCTGATCAGTACCAATTTCACTCAACCTCATTGGCCGAGACTCTAGAGTTAAACTATTCAGAAATCACTATCTTGAAAGCAATCAATTATAGGGTAGTTTTTTCGTCAGATTTTTATAATATTCGATTTCAAATATGATCGATCAAATTTTAATGTGGCAGCCGATAGAAGATCGAGTGCTCGGTTAAAAAACACGCATTAAACGGGGGTTCCACCCCCTCCCACCCTCCAGCCCATGTTTTGGGTGGGTTAGAAAATTTTAAAATTGCTTATGCACCCTTTCGGACAAACCCAAGAAGATCCCAACACTTGTAGACGGAATCGGCTGAGCGATTTGGCCGTGCATAGCGTGACTACAGACAGACAGTTTGGAGACTAGCTGATGAGTCATGGTGGTACAGGACGACCACGCTCTTCCAAACCGAATCACGCCCCTAAAAACATGTTCCATGTTAAAATAGCATAATTGTGAATTGCGAAGAAAAATCAGAAAAGGGCCCCAATATTTGTGGTGACGGTGGGGCGGACTCTCACCTTTGTGTAATAATTTGGAGGGTTTTCACATCATCTCTGGAATTACCCAGTTTCAGACTGGCTGAGTGAGAAAATGAAATGACAAAATAGTTCGTTCACTTACATAAAATCCCTCGTCGTCACTTGAACGAAGTGAATTTACAAGGTAGACACAAATCATACAATACATGACTATGTTTTAATCCACTTTGGGGGCTAAACAGTGGTCATCACTGCACCCCTCATTTTTTCCCCTCGGATTTGACAGTGTAGTCCATGATGGCGCTCCTTTTTAGTCAAGGATGGCAACATGGCTCCCCTTAGAATCGTGTCACTTCCAGTATCTCTGTGGACACCTTGTTTAATTAAAAAAAAAAAAAGTTGTTATTTATTTATATTTTTTCTAGTTTTAGTCTCGGCCTATTTAGCATTCCGTATAGAGTGTAATAAGTATAATAGGAAAAATAGTTGCAGTCATGTAGCATGATCGTATGAGCGAATTCTCTTAAATTACCGTACTCTACTATGTATATTGTTTTGAAAATAGAGAACTTTGAGTGAAAAGAAATTGTTAACTACCAAATTTATGGCAAAAAAATCGCTCAAAATAATATGGAATTCCGAATTCAAAATATGCAATATCAAATTCAAAATAATTTCATTTCCACTCAACACAGAGCGTATTAAAATGTAGTTCTTTCGGTGTTTTCCCAAGTTGATGTTGCAAATATCAATAAATGAACAGCATTACGAAGTTCAGCACGAAAATATTCCCCAAAATCATGTAGTGGAATATCTTCAAAAACTCAGTATTTCACAATTTTTGCACTTTTAGATCGGAATTGCGTATTTTTACAAATCGAGTGATAGGTAATTTTTTCATGAAATTTTAAGTAGAATTCAAATCTTGAATGAAAAAGAAGTTTCCCACTTGAAAAAATTGATGTCAATTGCGCACATTTGTGAAAGTGCGTAATTTTGTAATTTTTTGAGATCTGTACAAAAAAAAAAAAAAAAAATTGTTAAAAAAAAAAAGAAAAGATATACCGATAAATAACGATTTTAGCAAGGGAGGGAGAACGTATTTGGGGATACTCCTTATACAGGGTGTCTACAGGTCACGGATTCCTGGAAAAGTCACGGATTTAATTGTATGGCACGGGTATTTCCAAAAGTCACGGATTTTAATATAGAAGTCACCGATTTTTATGGTGTCGGAAACCAAATAATCATAATACGATGATTATAATGTCAGTATAATGCCAGTACGGGGATTCACAATACATACGAAATAATCAATTGAGATTTTTGAATCTATAATATTGAATATTTTGAACATTGTGTTTTACTAATATTCTGTAAGTAGTTTTAGACTTTTGTACTTTATAAGTAGGCTAGAATCAATATAAAAGTTATGAAGATCTATTTTATATAGGCTACTATCACAGTTGGTCTACTGGGAAGTATTTCGGTACGCTATTCCTAAAGAAATTAAAGTCTGTAAAAGGTCACCGATTTTTAAAATTTAGAACCCCAAAAATTCTCAGATTTTTATTTTACAGGTCTAGTAGACACCCTGCTATAATATAGGTACCTATATAAATATGCAGAAGCGTTAAACTATAGGGTTCTATTCAGAATGCTTCAAAACAGATTTCAATGAAGAAAAGATTCCGAAAATATTGATTTTAAAATTTTTTGAGCTATCGCAATAGCGTCATTTTTGCGAAAATTCTCTAAAACATTTTTTCAAGGCGACTACGTGAATTTCTTTTAGTCTTTCTAGGCGTCAGGAAGTTGATATGCGTACGTACCTACTCTAAACAGCAATTCTAAACATCAACCGAAGTAAAATGTTTCAACTGCGTTCACATATTTCCCTCGTTCTATTATATCGAATTTGGTTATTGTTGGGTTTCGCCTCCACCATAAACGTTGAAGGCATTTGTAGTTATTCAGATTTCCGCCCTCCAAGCCTGTAACTTACGTCGGTTCGTAACGCGATTCCAACGATGTGCCAACCAGACGCAGCTCAATCTCCGCTGCTTGTCAGCGGCTTGAATTTCTCCTTCGACATCGTAGGCTGTTCTATTGTTCAGAGTTGAAAATCGACTGGTAGGAACGCTCGTCAGATCAACTTTCTAGAAAGTGCCGTACAAGGGTAGTTAAGATATCACGTAGAATTTGGTTCACACCTGCATTGTGGGTCATGAGTATTGTGATCCTTATTTCCTCGTGGAGGCAGAAATAGGTACCTACTTGTAGTTTTTGTGAATCTACATCGAACTAATTTCGGCTTATATTTGTTTGTGATTAGTGTCAAAATAGATACTTTATATTTTTCTAGAAAGGGAGAATGACTTCTATTCCACGATTAAATTACAACAATATATATTTCTCCTGTTTACAGGCATCATCAGGTAGATATCGTAATTATTATAACATTGCACAAGAAATTTCTATTTTAAAACACTAAACAAGGAACAATAAAATGAACCGAAAAACTAACTGACGAACAGAAAAACTTTACTGAACAAGCGGAGAGTCGAACTTGATGTGCGGTATTTATACTATATAATATAGAATATTCAACTCTGAACTGTATACAAAAAGTAGTACATTTTATTACTTTTTTTATGTATAAGTGTTATAAATTTATTTTTCCACTGACAGTATGTGAATTGCCTCTAAATCATCTAGAGTTGATTAATTTGAGCCTCTTTTATAATAATCAATTCTTTGGGAGAAGAACCTGATAGTTGAGGTGGGTACTTGTCCTTTCAGCCTGGTTTTCAATAGAGAAACCGTGTTTCTCGTCCAATCCAGATTCTTTTGACTCGGTGAATCTAACCAAACAACCAAAGAACCTCTTGATCTTACAGCATGGAGCAGTTATTCTCGCTTAATGGGACACCCCCCTTTTCAACCCTTACAATAGCCTCGGCCTCGCCACTGGGTATAGTTTATGGTAACGGGCCGGCTGTCGGGCTATTGTGTCCGCCTCAGTTACCTACCTCCTCTTCTGGCTGTAAGATGTGGCACTGTTTTCAACAGCTAGAACAAAACCTTGAAACCTTCTCTTTGATATTTGCTCTGGTGTCTGTATCTCGCTGAATTTGCTGACACTACAATGTGCTAAGGAAAAAAGCCGACTTTTCATCCCTCCGAAAACCTTAAATTGAAACACAATCAGAATTTTCACTCGCGCTTTTACTTTCATTTAACTGCTTCATGTCATGTTGAATTATGTACTCAAAACTGTCAAACACAAGGGGAAAAACGTGGGACTATGGTCCCTGGGTACGTAGTGTAGTTATTTTAACTCACTGATTCATTATATACAGGGTGGAACCAGATAAGTGACGAAATTTTTGGGTGTGTTGGTCTGCATCAAAAATGTAGTAAAATGCCGCCAACCGCATCTTTTTATCTCAATCCATACTAGAGATATGATTTTTTAAAGGTAAACTGTGCCTTTCTTTTAAACTCAAACTCAAACTGCCTCTATTAATTTCAAATTTGGACCTCATTTTCGGAATCATCGTTGAATTTCCTATAAGAATAGTGTACCTGGGTTCTTAAAAAGTTCCATCCGAAGACCTTCACATCAGCTCATAGACGATTTTGAAAAAATAAAATTTCTGAAAATCTTTAAAACTACTACTCTTCCAAAACCAAATCATGGAAACTGGAAAATCTCATGAAAACTGCTTTATCTAATACTCTTTCCAACCGTGTAGTCAATTTTACTTTTACTTTGTTATTTAGGGGTGAAAATTATGTTTAAATGTTGAAAAATGTGGATTTTTCAATGAAATCGTTGGTTTTCTCGAAAAATGACCCTACGAGTATGGGGACGGTTTATACGTATTTTTTCACGCTGGATCGAATTATGACACTTGCCGATCTCTACAACTACGTTATAATCGTGTTTTACACTTTAATTAACTAGCGTGTTACCCCATAACACACATACATTTAAGCGTAACAAACAAACTATAAATTTGTGATTTTAAGTGCAAAACTCGGTTATAACGGAGTTGGAGAGGTCTACAAATGTTACCATTCGACTTAGCGTGGAAATATAAGTGGAAACCGACCTCATACTCGTAGGTTCATACAGGGTGTCATTTTTCAAAAAAAAAAAAAAAAAAAAAAAAAAAAAAAAAAACATCGATTTGATGAAGAAGGAAAAAACACACAAAAAAAAAAATTTTTTTTTTCAACATTAAAACATAACTTTTACTACTAAATAGCAAAGTAAAAGTAAAATTGACTAACGGTTGGAAAGAGTATTAGATGGAGCAGTTTTCATGAGATTTGCCAGTTTCCATGATTTTGTTTTGGAAAAGTAGTAAAGTTTTAAAGATTTTCAGAAATTTTATTTTTTCAAAATCGTCTACGTTTGAGCTGATGTGAAGGTCTTCGGATGGAACCATTTAAGAATTCAAGTACACTATTCTTACAGGCAATTCAACGCTGATTCCGAAAATGAGGTCAAAAGTTAAAATTAAATGAGGCAATGTGGAGAAATTCGAGTTTGAAAGGAAAAAAAACACGGGTTCCCTTTAAAAAATCATATCTCGAGTAGGGATTGAGATAAAAATATGCGGTCGGCGGCATTTTACTACATTTTTGATGCAGACTAACAAAAAAAAAAAAGTTCTTCACTTATCCGGTTCCATCCTGTATATGCCTGAATTTCTTAATTTTGGATGGTTGAATTTCCGAACATATTTAAGGATGAGAAAATATGCATGTTATGTATAATCGGGATTCGGCCCTAGGAAGAAAAAAATAATTACAAAATCCTTGCAATAATTTTAATTACTCCTGACGTTTCGGTTACTCCGTGACCATATCATCAAAGGGCTACAACAACAATAACCTGGTAAAATACCACGAATGGCAAACATAAGGCGCTATGTAGTAACTAAGCTAAAGGTAAAAGTTGAAGTTGATAAAACAAACTAAGAACGTACTGAGAAGCTTTGCTCTCAAAGAGGGCATCGTGTGTTCTGACGCTACCCTCTTGACATCTAATTTGTATGGAAGGTTATAGAACTCCCCATTTTGGGACCTTTTCCGATAATTCACTACCATTCATTCATTCTGACCTGTATGTCCAACTAATCTGTATTTTTACTAAGGGATTGACTACTTGATGTTATGTAATTTTGAGATGCGAGCTTGCGAGCATCCAGACCACCAAACTATACACATCATTCTGACCTACACGTCCAACTAATCTGAATTTTGACATGGATATGTCTTTGCTCTGGGTGGTCAACCAAAAATTTCCGTGACGCAAAATTGATGTCGACTGTTAACAACAACTCTGTCTGTATTGGAGAAATAACTTTAATTTATAGTATGCTTTTTATGCCTCCGAATATGATAAAATAAATTCTTTATCCTACATTTCGTTGCCTATAGTATAAAGTTAAAGGATTTGTTTACAACTCTCGAGGACGACCGTTATGAAATCCCCAATCGAAGACATATCCATGTAACATGGTATCTGCTTGTAAAGCAGATAGTGGAACTCGTTTACGAGTTTCCTTTGCAGATGTTTTACTAAAGGATTGACTACTTGATGTAATGTATTTTTTAGATGCTAGCCCACTAAACTATACACAGCATTCTGATCTATTTTACCACAGTGGACGTGGACTTAATGATTGGGGAACAGTTCTTAGAACAATAGAATATATATCAAGCGGTAGTGAATTAACGGAAACGAATAAAAGGGGTGGTAGTGAATTAACGGAAAAGGTCCGCATTTCGTTTTGCATTCTATGTACCTGCCGTAAAAGCGGCTTACATTATCACGCATATATGTTCACTCACCTTGATCGTCTTGAGAATAAGGTTGTTGTTATACTCTCTCAGAGACCTCCACAGCATCATCCTAACAAGGGTCGATCTTGGACCAGCCTGGACTGCCTGGAAAAAGGAACCTTCGGACCGCTCCGACTGGCCCTCAAACTCTGGAAATTGGATCGGATGTGATGAAAACACGTAGAGGCCTTAGGGGCCGTTGCTCTCACAATCAATTACTCCTTCGAAAACCAGCTTCATGAGCAACAAACGAAAATTTCACCCGCCGGCCACGTTGGGGCGCGTGATTTATAAAAGAAGCGAGGTGTCCTCGCGAGCGCGAAAGACTTCCACTACTAAAACTGTTTCACCATCGGCTTCGGTTAAGATACTGAGTTTCGTTCGAAAGATCTGGGAGTGCTGCTGCTGCTTGCGTGCTGAAGACTGGGAAATTGTATTCTTGCTCGCTTCATTTGTTTCACAACTTTCAGAACGATATTGGTTCCGTGACTGTAGGTCGGTCTATATGAGGCAGATCCTTGTCCGAACAAAACTAAAATGCAGCAGGATTTTGATGAATCGTCGCGCATTGTGAATATCAACTCATAGAAGCTATCTAATCACTCAAATAAATGTCTCACGATCTAATGGCTCAAACTCATCAAAATTATTGTCTCTATTTAATTGTGTGCTTTCTCAATTGAGCTGTGCACTCGTCCCCTATGAATTTCATCGCTACTCGTACCAGTAGGACTATTTATTGAGTCGAGTGACTGAAATGTGATGTGGATTTTCAATAAATCCGTTTTATTTTGTCCCCAACTAATTCTATATGTCTATATGTTACAAATAAGTGAGCGCGTTATCCGGTCCACTCAATATGGAAGATTTCTTATCTAGAAAAATGTTTTACCTTCATGAAAACAACCTTTTTCTGAATAATACAGCTATATTAGGCGTGGCATAAAAATCTATTTCAAGACTTAATTTGACATATTCTCTTCTCTATTTGACTATTTGGCACATTTTATTGGAATTCGAGTTCAAATTTTCGGTCCATTGCAATTTATATTCGTTGTCCCATGAAAATAAAATGTTGCTAACCGTCAATTGGATCCTTGAATTGCTGACATTATTTAAATAAATAAATTTTATCATGTTCCACCTGATTTAAAACTGTATTTACCCACGCACAATTGCTTGTTTGAATGATCATTTACATGCAACATGTCTACAAAATCTTGATGTTCATCAAATGAATTTAGTAAAAAATGACAAAACTTGGTTTATTTAAGAAATGAAAATTAACAAGTGTACAGACGAATTTGGACAAGCTACAAGTGTTTTCCCATCATTTTGAACTCACTGTTTTTACAGTAGTTGTAAAAAATGGCCGATTTTTAACCTACGTCCGTTCACCTGTGAACTTGTTATTTTCCAGCATTGTGAGTTGACAATTTTTCGGTGTTTAATATATAGGAATCATCTTCTGCTAAAGAATACTGACGAGAAAGAAGCATACAGTGTATTAGACACCAAAGATTTTTTTGACCACGAATAAACGCTCATTTCGTGGGTACTTTTGAGTTAAACGAGGGATTTAGGAGAAACGGTACGTGACCCTGTGCAATTTTTCCTGATCGGGTATTGAGGATCTCCCCATCATTGAAGAACAAATTGAAGTGTGAATATCATCTCGAAGTTACAGATGACATTCCTAACCCAGCAGCATTAAGACTTGATGAACTGAATAATCATTTCCGCCGAATGATGGAGAAAAATCTGATTATATCAGCCATCAGAATAAGTTGAAATCAAATACACACTTTCTCCATTTTTCAGTTTATAATTTGTCTATCTTCCAATCATTATACCTTGTCATGTACGATAAACATCCTATCGCGTACTTAACACAGTTTTTATATTATGATTCGCTGACAAAACTTCAAGTTTGGCATCCCACTTAACGTTGTTCATTTCGTTTGTCCCCACATGCCATTTTTCTTTTCTGCTACACTTGTAAACTTAGCTTCTACAAGTGTAAATTTTCTACACTTGTACTCTTTGTTTTGGTGAAACACTTGTTCTAGTTTACCGTGCATTACAAGTACCTGTACTTGTTAACTTGTACACTTGTAACTTGTTGTTTGACGAAATAGACCCCTGCCAGCATCCTATTCGTTGCTAGGAGTTCTCGGTTCCGTAACTCACCGTTTGGGTGAACCTGTAGGTAGTTGATATTTGACGCGTTCTGCAATAGTTTCCCCATTGCCGACTCCCAAAGAGCGGATCTGGTGGTTCGGGTGAACAGCCCTGTAACCTCCCCGCAGCTCCCTCCGATCGGGGTTTCCCTATTGTGGCGAGCGTCGGCCGCGTCCAAACGATTCGGCTCGCCGTCTTGTGCAATACGATCGCAACCGTCGGTCGATTTGTTGGAACAAAACGGTAGAACAGTTCGCATTTTACGCCTCCGACAAGATATCCGTCGTTACGCCGACCTGTTGCACCTGATTATTAAATCCAGAACAACAAACTACATGTTTTTCTTTCCATTGCCAAAAAAAAAAGGTTCAGTCACACAGCATGATCGTATGAGCTAATTTTCGTAAATTACGTACTATATTATGTTATATTAAAGAGTTTTTGTTCTTCCCGTAATTTTCTACCCGTGTACGCAAAAAGACTAAAATACAAACTGCGCATGCGCGAATTTACGCGTCAACGGGTAGAACTACCTACGCGTTTACGGGAAAGAGGCCTACATACACGTAAAGGCCGTATCACACTAGCATTATTTCCGCATTTTTTCTGCGTTTTAAACGCTGAAACGTGAAGAAGGCAAACTGCGTTTTTTCAAGGTCAGTAGTGAATGTTGAAGAGGAATAACTGCAAAAACAGCGCATTCTTGCGGAATGCGTTTTTATTAAATCTGTCAGGTTAGGGCTCCTAGGGGTTTTTCATTGAATTGTAACCTCCCCAAGGGTTATGTTTAGCATTTTTCTTGCGTCAAGGTAAAAATTAGAACGTGTTCTAATTTTCCCAAGTGAGTTTAAAAACGCTCCGCCAGGATGCGCAATGGTCGAAAAAGCTGACCTTGGAAAAAATCACTTCTTCTTCTTCACGTTTTTGCATTAAAAACGCAGAAAAAATGCTAGTGTGACACGGCCTTAAGCGGGAAAAATGCTTTCGTTGGAATCCCGTCCTATACGTAGTCACCATAACCTGGCCACAGTTTTAGGAGTATAGGTGTACCAATTCGTTCTCCCTCTGACTGACGTCTAATAACATTTTCCTTCCACAATTATCTAACTAGTCGAAAAAAAGTAAAAACCTGTAATAAATATAATAATTGCATTATTCAATCAAATTTCGTTAATTATGTGAACAAAGTACCTAGGTACTTCGTCCGACAGCCAAATATCCTGTTCACCTACTTGGGGGTAAATGCAGACGTTGATACTTTTCCGATTTTAAAGTAGATACCTATTCTTTATAAGCATTCGCAATTACATTTCTTACTACAAAGTTGTATCTACCAACATTAAGATTCAGACAACGAGCAGGTTTGTGTTTAAATAATAAGTTTGTATTCAAAAGCTGTTGTCAGTTCAATAACAAATTTAATAGGTTGGTAGTAGAATTTGTGCTAGGTACCATCTTAGATCCTGGAAATACCATTTGATAAAGATGAACTATTCCTCGAGGCCTGATTAAGTAAATTTTATGTAACTAGATGAAAAATTGAATAATTTGACAAAAAATTAAAAAAAAAAAATGCCGTAAACGCGGCGCTCCCGGACGGTCACCCATCCAAGTACTAACCAAGCCCGATGTTGTTACTCGTAACTTCGGTGATATGACGAGAACCGATGTTTTCATCGACATATGCGTTTGCGAATACTATTTTTGCTTGGGTTGAACCTAGTTATTCGATACCTGTGAAGATAGCTGATAAAGAAGAGTGTAAAATGCTTTCAAACTTCTTCAACTCGATCACGAATTCCAGAGAATCGTTCTTGGAAATACTAAAGAGACTTTAGCGTGAGGATAGCGTTTGGTCTCTCGTGTACATACGTGTAGAAATACGCGAAGAAGATACGTGTAGATCTGCAGTTGCTTGCTCTAGACGCTGCTCTACGCGTTAACGTGGGAAAATCCTACGAGCAGAACAAAAACTCTCTATTGTTTTGAAAATTCAGCATTTTAAGTAAAAAGGAATTTTTAACTACCACTTTTATGGCAAAAAAAAAAACTCGTTCTAAATAAAATTCGGCAATTTAAAAAAAACTTTGGGTTCTCAGTTTTTTGTTTGCAGTTTTATATATTTATTGGCAAAATTGATTAAATTCAAGTACATTTTTCAGCATAAATTTCTGCATAGATTTTTTAAATGTTCTAGTTCATTGTTAATAAACTTCTTTTGCCTAACAGTCTGCTAAAAAATATAAATTTAACAATTTTTAGCGTTTTAGCTATTTTTATTGATTTTTTAAGCACATTTTTTGAAATTTGACCAATTTAATGTGCTCAAAAAATGCTGGCCAACGAACTCGTAGTTTCGTTTGGAAAGCTTGATTTATTGGCGCAAGAACGGAATTTTTACCTCAGTTCTAAGTAGAGTTATCAGTTATCGTCTGGAATGACACATACATGTATAAATAAATGAACAATTTATATATATATATATATATATATATATATATATATATATATATATATATATATATATATACATTTTTTGAAATTTGACCAATTTAATGTGCTCAAAAAATGCTGGCTAACGAACTCGTAGTTTCGTTTGGAAAGCTTGATTTATTGGCGCAAGAACGGAATTTTTACCTCAGTTCTAAGTAGAGTTATCAGTTATCGTCTGGGATGACACATACATATATATAAATAAATGAATAATTTATATATATATATATATATATATATATATATATATATATATATATATATATATATATATATATATATTCTCTCAATTTCGTAAGTTTATTTAAGTGTTTCCTATCTTTTCCAACCTTCTGTAATACCTCAAATTAATATATATATATATATATATATATATATATATATATATATATATATATATATATATATATATATATATATATATATATATATATGAAAATTGTTATAATCCAGGAATCTTTTTAGAATGCCTCAAACCGGATTTTGACGAAGAAAAGTTTGAAAAATTTTGGAGCCATTGCAGTAGCTTCACTGATGTATTTGTATTTTACACGTTCGAATGTTTTGTTTCTCATCAGTTAATGATATCAATATTAGTTATCGTCATTAGGTCAGAGGTATTTGGTTCATATTCACTGATGATATTGTTCCGTAAGGATTATGGCTTACTCAGGTAATAACCTCTCTGTTAACAAATAATTTAGAAAACATATCTCCAGGTCATAATTGATTCGAGCAAAAAACCCAGGTTCTTTCGTTTTCTGGCTCATCTCCTTAAATAAATTTATTCTTCTCGCTAAAATTCCTCGCAATTAGCCCAAGAGCTTATTCCGGTTCCCCTCTCACTAAGTTCAGTATATCCTCCCCTCTCACTCTCTCTCTCTTCCTGTACGTGCTGGAGTCCCCTTAGAAAAGGGTCCTAATACAACGGTTCATTATAGATGTTATTGCCCCCTAACGCCGGCTCCCTCAACTTCATTTGAATGCTCTCGGAAAGGTAATTGTGTTAGGCTTACTCCGTACAATACCTTTGTTGGCAGCTCTCCTTTTTACAGCCTTTTGTTCTCATCTTGCCTCTTCTTATTTTCCTCACTAGCTTCTCTCGTCTGTTCCCTCATTTAGCACTTGAATGCAATTTTCTCCATAGAAGGCGATCTGAGAGCAATTTTCGAAATGGGGATCGTAAGTGCTGTTATACCTATTCGGCAAAAGAAAAAAGTTGAATTCAATTATTGAAAGTGATGGGGTGCAGTAAATTGCCTGGGGAACGTACTCTGGGTGAAGAATTAATGATGAAGACTGATTTATGCTTTGGAAGATCAGGTTCATCTTTTATATCTAGCATAACTCTTGTCTAGGTATTGAAAAGCCATGATATATGTATTTTTATTGGCAGTTACACGTAGTATACGTATTGATGCAATCAATAAATCTGTTTATATTCAGTTCTCATCCACTTCCTCATGTTGACTTACTCAAAGAAGCAATATTGGGCCAGGTTTAAACCGGAACATAGCTGATCGTCGTTTGCTTTTTCATCTTGGTTTATACTACTGATTGCGTTTGGCGTGTGTACAATTCCTTTTCACTTTGATTTAGGAACTGGTGCTTAAAAGTCAAAGAGAATGGAGAAGAATAAGCCAAAAATGCAGCATAAACCCATGGAACTACAAGGATAGTTATAGTTCCGTATTGCGAACAGCAGATTTTGGACATCATGTGTTTATAAACTTATGAAAGGGGAAGTGAATGTGTTGGTTTTGATGTTATGATCAGTGTTATTCACCTATGTTCGGATTAATTCAGCAAATCAGCTTTTCTCGTTTTTTCAGTGTTCTTGCAACGGCAGTTTTTCTTGTTCAGCTGAATTATGTATTCATACGTTTCGTGTAATCGGTTTGTCTTATCGTTTTGTGGAAATTGCTGTAAAAGAAAGAGTCACATATTTCAGTCAATCTGATGAAAGTATTTTATTACACATCGTTGAAATTATCCTGGTATAATAAAAAAACGAAAATACGATGCTGTTAACAAGGCAGTAAAGTTAAAGAAATGGGAACTAATAGTTGTAGAATCCTACAGTTCCTCTTTAATATTTTTTCGAAATCCTCACTTCCTCTCAATCAATCCACAATCCATTCATCTGAACTACCTCTCTCAATAATATTATTTGCTAGACGAATTCTCCCATAGGACTGAGTTTAAACAGCCCATGACGATCTTTAACTTTATTTAGAGCTTAGCTCTTATCACAAACTATGAGCTCCGTTTAAGAACTTATACACATGACTTAAACTACATTTCCCGTTCAAGCAGCAGTTTGAAGCCCGGTTTCACCAAAGATTTTAATCAACGTTTACTCATTAAACCGCAGATCTCAGATGTTAAACAACGATATTCGGTTTCACCATCTCCGGTTGAGATAAATCAAATCAACGATTTACTAGGTAAGTAGTTCTTTTTGCCATCTTGTTTACATGACAAAAAATCCTTTTTTGCTACGTTTTCCCATCTAATTTGCTATATTTTCCTAGTTATTTCGTATGTTATCCCACATGCACGAAAATGAGCCACAGAGGATTGGTTGGAGTAATAGTTTTAGAGGACGAATTTGACGAAGATGATATGAAGACTAAACAATTCACCGACCTCGTTGGATTGGAGAGAGTACTGCGGATTTCAATCACAATGAAATTGATTTTCTAAAGAGGCCCAGACTTTCAAAAAATACTGTTTTGTCAGTCCTTCAACACATTGATGATAGCATCGAATACACGTGACAGGTATATTTTTGAATTGCACATATAATTGGTAGTTTAGTTAACAATTCCGTTGTACTCAAAGTTCTGAATTTTCAAAATAATTTCATAATATAGTATAATAACGAAAATTCGCTCATCCGATCATGCTGCATGACTGGAACTTTTATTGCAATTTAAATGCCGTTTCTGGGACTTGTAGGATCGACTCTATTTCTAGGTAATTAAATATTTGATTGTTGGTAATCACTTAAGCTGGCAGGTAAGCACTTAGTAATTATTAATCGAATTTATGCTACCTTGATTAGCCCTGAACATTCCTTGTTTGGAACCTGCCTACTCAAATCCCCACGGAACACTCACTCATGATGATAAATTGGATTCGAGGTAACCCTCTTTAGCGGATCGAACCTGTTTGGGCGATTCGCTCATTTGCATGATTGTTTTCGCGTGCCATCCTATTCTAGAGTAGAAAGCTACCTTGTTGATTACCTGCCTCAGAAACAGGAATAGGCCTTGCTCTTGAAAATTATAGAGCAAGATAAAAATAAGTCCACCTTCCTGGAGTAAAAATTTTACGCATTGTTCCAATCACTCCCATCACATGTGGTACTTCAGTTGGCTGTCCTTCCTTGGACTGTTGGGACAACGGTAGCAATTAGTTTCCGATATGCTGAGATGAAAATTGGATGTGGGATCGCTATATATTCGGGTTGTTACATTTTAGCGAATTTTCGTAGAAAATGAAGCTATTGCAATGGCTCGGAAAATTTCAAAACAAAGTTTTTTGACAGAATCCGTTTTTAGACATTTTGAAACGAATCCTAGAGTTTAACGCTTTTATATATATCTATATATTTATTCATTTATTTATTTATAAATGTGTCTTTCCAGACGATAACTATCCATAGGAAAATTGTATATAAATTTCATTAAAATTTGCTGTATAATCGACAAAAACTAAAAAAAAAGCGAATAATCCAAAAGCTCTTTTTGAATAGCAGATTACTATTTAGAATTAGTTTTTTGCCATTAAAATAATGGTTAACATTTTCTTTGCACACAAAAAGCTCGAATGTTCAAACAGTTTAACAGATAATTTGATAACTTACGAAAATTCGCTCATACGATCATGCTGCATGACTGACAATTTTTTTTTGGTATCTGCTGAAGTTGTGTTCTTATGGTCGAAACTGTCACAGAAAACGTAGAAAATATTCGACAATTAGGTGTTCCCATAGAACCAAGAATTATGCAATACGAGCACGAGGGATGCCCCATGTCGTGAAGAGTATGAACTGTTGAGAGGGGAAAGGGGATATGTTTTGAACTACTTGCTGAATATGATGATGTACTTTTTCATATTATAATTATGATTTATTATACAAGAGAAAAGAAAATCTATAATGTGTTTTCTAAGATAGATTTACTGGTGGTCTTAACCATTCGCGATTTACTGGGTATGGTTTTAATACCTCTGGATCAATGGATAAACATTACTCATAAAGTTCCCTAGATCCTTATCAGGAGGATGAGAAAAACCTACATTCCCAATCAGCAGGTTTCACTAGAGTATATACAATAAACTCTTTTCCTACTTAATTTTGTATTTCTCGATCAATTCATGGATACCGACTGCATGACATGAAATTTAATCGACCAGAAATTTACGAATGTAGGCAAATCTGGACCCAGCTGATTGTAGAGTATTCCTTGCCATCCATTTGTATGACCCCATGTTGGTATCGGAACATTTTATACAGTACACTATACGCATCTGCCAAAATTACATATGCCACTCGAATTGAAAGTGTTTTCGGGACGAGAGGCTCCTGTGTGCCAGTATTATTTTTAACGGGGCCTACCTGAGCTTTTAACACTGAATGAAAAGATTTACTCAAGGGGCCGTTTGGGAAAAGAGAATCTGCCAAACAAACAGTTAGAAGTGGCCACTCCAACTAGAGTTCCTTTTGATCGTGAGGAGTTGCAGCTTTTTTTCTTTCTCGAGAGGTGAATTTCGCAAACTCTCAACGAGATGAATTTAATCTGTGAGGATGGGAAGGCTGTAGTGATGGCCCCTTATGATTTCTAGATCCCGTTTTACTTTTAACTTGATTATCAACTCGGGTATGAAATAATACATTTTTTGATTGTAAGATTGTACCAAATGCCATCGGGGAAAAAAGAGCAATGAGTCTCAGCCTGGTTACAAAGCCTGTGGAAGCATATATTGAGGGTACTTATGTATCAGTTACGTGTATAAATGCTGACAGATCCTTGCCTCATGCACAGCTACGACTATAAACGAAAATCGAGGGTTATTCAGGTAAGATTTGTACCGTGAATAGATTTTAAATCTCCCGCCACGTTTGAATTTGCGCGGTAAGAGGTTGGCCTCTACAACTGCCTCCATAGTAGGACTCAGCAAACGACAGCTCCACCACAATTATTCTGAGGACTGTTGTAATGGAATTAGTTCTTCGCAACCTGGTACCGTTTTGTTTTTTTATTATTGTTTAAATGAATGAAGAATTTTATTTTCCCAACACGTGGCTTTTCCACCTCAGTGCTGCTGCCGCCTACAGGACTCGCGACACAACTGCTCGTTTTGTTTGTCTTCTCGTCTGCGCTCCGCACATGCCGTATCGTCTCCCGATTTTACCTTTTTTATATATAATCCTCCCGTAAATTTGAATGGTTTTAATAACCAGTTCAGTTGCCGTAAAAGCAAGTCTCTCTTACCGCTGTCTCCACGATCTTCTGACTTCAGAGAACCTCGAATTCTGGTGGAACAACTTCGCCTTTTGGCAGATCCGTCGAAGTCATCAAGGACCAAGACTTTTGCCTGGTGGAGAACATTCTTCGGGGAAAATTCACTGCATCACCGCCCTCGATAGTCTACTCTACATCGAAAATTCTACGAGTGGCAAATCAACTAATGTACCGTTTTAGGTACCTACCTACAGATTGGTTATCTGTCGGATTTGGAAGCCTGCCTTCGGTCCTTCCCTTCCTCACCAACAGTTCTTACCAACTGCCTAGTGTAACGTATAAAATAGAATATATTGTTGAGTATTGTTGAGGAATTTAAGTAAGTACAATACCTAGATAACTTCCCGAATCTAACTTCGTATCTTTACCGTATTACCGCATTTATTATACCTGTGACATTCCGAACCCTGAGTATTTCCGATTTTCCTGTATATATGTTTTTTTTTGTAAACAAGTAAATTTATTTTCTTTCATTTTAGCGAAATAAAATTCGCTAATAACAAGATATGAGAGTTCATGTTTGAATATTATATCCTTGGGTTCATCCCCACTCTTGAGGTTTAGTTTTATTTTGTCTTAGATTTACTGTACTGATTCGGAGTACTTCAGAGCTGACTCCCCCACCAATAACAGTTGCAGCTCCGTTATGAACTTGACTCCAAGGTATGTGGGAAAAAAGGACACGTGCGCATGCTGTGCGTCGAGGACGCTCCGAACCAATTGCGTGGGCGGTGGTGTGCGCACGAGCGGATAACGCGAGATTCAGTTAATTCTCTATAATTAACCTCCCAAGAGCTACGAGTACGGCAAATCCTGAAATACAGCCTACTGCGAGACCGACTTCGTGAACAATCTTCTGACCCAGTCCTCCATATCTACTATAATTTAGACCGAAATGAGGGACGTATTTTAATGAGCTCCGTGAGGAACTGCGAACCACTTCAAAATCACTAGCCATCTTGTTACATTCCTTCACTATACAGACACTTTCCAATGGTGATTGATAATTTTCGTGCCATAATAAAAACTCTAGGGATGAGTCGATTCCCGATACCGCTTCTCGATACCACCGATTCTTAGGCATTGGTATCGGTATCGAGAATCGCTCGCCTAAAGTCGATACCCATACCGCCCGGTGATGAGCGTTTTATTACACTACGGTACTATTGCAACCATCTAACAACGAAGATGGTTGTACCGTGCAACCGTTGTGTGAAGTTAGCAGTTGCGAAACATGAATTGTCCAAAACACAACTTACAATTATAACTTTGTTTACAAGTAGGCTTGTGTTATTTTGTTTGTGACAACAGAAGCATTAGACAAAGCTATGTTTTCCAAGTATAAAAGCCTAGAGCCAGTCTTATTTGGAAATACCTTACAGTTACCGACGAAAAACCAAAAAACCAAGTCAGTCTGCTTAACTTGTTTTATTCAGAAAGAAATCAATCCTAGGCAATAAAAGTTGCCTATTAATTGATACTTGATAGATAACAAAAAAATATCAAATTTTGTATTTGCACAAATCAAATTAACTAAAGCCTTGAATGAAAATATAAATCTGAAATTTAGAATTTTGAAATTTAGAATATTGGGATACATTTTTTGTAAGTATAAGTTATATGTTGTACAAAAAAATTTGAATATATTACTAGTTCAAGAGGAATTTTTGTTTTTCACCTACAGGTAAGTTAGGTATTATGCGCCGATGGTATCGGTATCGAGAATCGGTAATCGATTTTTTAGGTATCGGTATCGGGAATCGATAAATTTTGGTATCGACTCATCTCTAAAAAACTCCCAAGTTCGATGTATGGCGCAGCTTCCCCGTATCCTTTACATGATTCTATACAGGGTTTTCACACTTACGATTGTTAACCTCCTAGGAATCGATTCTACAACTAATTTCCAACAAAAAATTTTCCTTGCAATTTATTTTTAAACCCTTGAGTTTTGGGTTTTTTTCACTTCTAAGTTTTTTTTTCGTGTTTTCGAACTTACATAATTAAAATGGCCATATCTCCCCAAACTTAAAATATAAACTTAAAAATAGATAAATCTCTGGAGAGAGCTTAACATTTCCCATCTCCCTATTTTGACAATAGCTCACACAGGCAAACAAATGGACTAATAAATACGAGAATTTCTCACTTTTTACAAATTACTGTTTTTTTAAGGTGCGTTGAGAGTTTTGAATCAAGATGGTCAAAAACCGTACACTTCGAAGGAGAAACTTGCCCAAAATTTCAGCTTACCAACGGTATGATAAATTTTAATTTTAATTTGATAGTTGGGGGAGAAAAGTATGATTGTACCTTTGTTGAAAAAAAAAAAAAAAAAAAAATTATTTTCTCATTTGAAATCTAGGGTTTTTGTGAAAAATTACCGCCCAAGAAAATACGAGATTGGGGGGAAATCTCAGCGTATTTTTATACGCTGAATCGATTGGTAACACTTGAAGATCTCCCCAACTCTGTTATAACCGAGTTTTGCACTTTAACTAAAAGTTTTACCCTTAAAAACACAAAATTGTACAAAACAAACTAAAAACATAACAGAATAATAGTTCTATTTCTAGATTATGAAACTAGAAGCAGTGATTTGAGGATTTAAAGTTCGCACACGCTTTATTACATTTGTAGACAATAATTATTGTCTTAAGCTATAACTAATATTACGGTCTTACAACAAGAGATTTTTTATCAAATTCTCGTATAACAACTCACATGAAAATGGTTATTTTACAGAGGTTTCTTTGTGTATTAAAAGGTACTTTTAGGTAATCTATATCAAATGTAGGTAGAAGGTTTCATTTATGAGTGATACTACACATTTTCTTCTTTTTATTTCCCTGTTTTTGAGTTGGAAATCTTTTGGTTCAGTTGGCAATTTCATGATTCTTCCCCCTTCACTATTTTTCTCTTGTGACATCCCTGCTTGTAACACCTTTCGTGTCCTTATAAATGCATTTCCTGACCCCCAGCCGAAAAACATGTCCCTGTCAAAAAATCCTCGTTCAATTAAAATGTTTCCATTGCTACTTTTTTAATATTGATAATTGCTTAAAATATCGCACCCATCCTAGAATAAGGGTACAACTCAAAAATTGTCATTTTCGGCAAATCGCATTCAAAGTTTTCCTTCCACACCATTGGCTACCCGTTCTTTGGAACACGATGAACATAATTTATCTTTGCGAAACTTGTTTCCTACATTATTACTCTAACGCCCCATGGTGAATAAATAGTTTTTTTTTGTCAGTGGGAAGGGAGTGGGGGGAACGGTTTTGTTGATTTTTTAAGAATTTTTGAGTTGTTCCAACTCAAACACTGAAATCTCACCAGTCAGGATCCAAAATGTTCAGAAAAGAAAGAGAAAAGTTAAAATTGTCCGCACAAAAAGGAAACAACTCAAAACGAGACACAGACTGCGTGAACTCAACTGAGTTGTGTCTTTCTTCCTAGGACGTGAATTGGTTACTCCCTCCATAGAAGAAAGACACACGCACTCTCTAGCAGAATTAGCGTGCCCTACACATATCTCCACCTTCTACAGACAAACTAGACCGTTTCTACTTCTCAGAACCACAACTAACTCAAAAATCGCGATTTTTGAGTTGTACCCTTATTCTAGGACGGGTGCGATATATTTTGGGCTGTTTTTTCGCCTTGGAAAATTCGTTATCCCATTGAAGTGCTTTGTAAACACCTGCTGAACATATTTATTGATATTCTAAAATTACTCGCCTGTTTCCACCTCCCAAAAATGGTTTCGTAATTTAACTGCCTAGGTTTTTCTCGAATAGATCTGGTCGTTGGGGCTTTATTGATGTACGTAATGGTCTGGAATTATATTTACCTTCACGTATATCATGAATCATGATTAAAATAATCGGTGATCTACAAGTATAACTCATTATGCACCACCGGGCTCTGCCATAACTTACTTTCACCGGTTGAGTTAGTTAACATCATACCCTGCCTTTGATACTGTGGTCTAATGATATATTGACGAGATATGTCTTTCCCCAGCGCAGCCTATAAAAGGACTAAGCTGACCGCTCTTGTCAGCTCGTTCTGGAGGGCAAGTGCTGGCCAATAGATCGCTAGGGGGTCGTGAAGGTTAGTTGCATCTATTATACTTACTTCTCGTATACTTCGCCAAAGCTAGTCGCTGGTTTCGCTTGCTCGATCTCTAATCGATTTTCGCACGCCGACTCGCCTCGTAACATGGACGTACTAGTTTTCGAACTCTCCCCCATAAATCAGGTGACTCCAGTCTAGTCAGAGCATGATCCATTTATCCTGGAGCTCACTCTTGAATATCGAAATTGGTTTTTGAAACGAAACCAATGAGAAGCATTTTCATTTTCTCGGCCGAGGTGATTGGAATTTCGGTTCTCATGTTTTAAATTTTTAGGAAGCTTACGAGCTTTTTTCGGTTTTTAATTTTTGGGTAATCACGGCTTACTTGCTTTTATCTTTGAGTGAATGCAACAACTTCATAGTGTCAAGTTATTCAGACTGAGCTTCAAATCTGCCAAATGTCTCAGAAATTTTTGGGACCTGACCGATAGCTCAAATCTGCCAGATTTGATATCACTAACGAGCCGATGTGGGGTGGTGACAGATCTCAAACACGAGAGGTCTACCGATATCTTTTTTACGTTAAGGGTGACCAATAGTAATCGATGACTGTTCGTGATGTTTGACGTTATCTCTCAGAGGTGATAGGTCGATCGGATCGGCCAAAAATTCGTGAATAATTGGCCAGGTATTGAGGTATTCTACCTTAGAGCTAAATTCATCTGATTTTAACCTTAAATTCAGATTCGGCACCATTTAAAACACTCTAACACGAAAATGGAAGTTAGTGAAAAAACCTTGTCTATTTCCACGAAAAATAAAGAGTTACAATGTTGCAGCGATTTCGACGGTTAGGCCATCATCAGTAACAAACAATGACTGGTGATGGCCTATCCGTCGAAATCGATTTAACATTGTAACTGTTTACTTTTCGTGGAAATATTCATCGTTTTTTCACTAACTTCCGTTTTGAAATGGGTTTCTACAACTTCGTCGCGAGTGATTTAGTTCGGACTCTAACACGAATTTTCATCCTGAAATTCTGCCTATCTCATGTGACGTCTCCGTACATGGGAATTGCGTGTGAGCCAATAACGTATTTCATTTTACAAGATCTGCTAGCGACCTTAATTTTGTTTAGAAATATTTGTATCTTTTTTTTTTTTTTGGAAAATTTGAATTTTTAGAAAAACCTTTCGAAAAATAGACCTTTCTGTCCTTAAATTAGCTTAATAAGGACAGAAAGCCTATTTTTCATACAGTTTTTGAAAACATTGTAATGAATAAATGAACATGAAAATAACAAATAAAGGAGTCTACGTATTGTATTATCTATGCCATTATCGACTCTAATATTTCAAGAAAATCAAGTAAATAATTTGAATGTTGTAATAGTATTGATCTGTGGACGAATTTTTGAATGGAATATTTAAAGTGATGTAAAATAGAACAATTTAATGATATGTTACCCTTATGAAATTCGTTAATATTAAATAATTATAATAATTATTTTACTCGTATGTTGATAATGAAGAATGAAATATCACTTGAATTATTATAGAAATTTAACAATGCATTAAAAATACGCTCTCTAGGTATCTATTACGTCTTCTAATTGACATGTTTTTAATTTAGTAGAATGAGTTGAGCGGTCCATCATCATGATTGAGTCAGACGTGACAATTGGGGGGGTCAACGAGGTTCATTATTGAAACTATTATACCTACCTAAAATCTTACGATATTTCGTTGAAAACATTTCCCCATGTATATACATAATTACTAAATTTTCCAGTTGTAAAAAATCGCAATTTGTTCGAATTTTTGCACTTCGCACGGTTTATTATAACGTTTTTCTTCTGGAATTGGAATACAAATATTTCTTACAACTTATTGAACTAATCAAGGTTCCTATTTGTGGCAAACCGTTTCTTTTGAATAATATTCCGTTTCAAAAACCATTATTTTTGTTTTTGTTCATTTACTAGATTTTTAGCACAGAGTGGTGCTGGAATATTTCTCGCGTTCTAATTTTCGGTGCACTAACATTTTTCGGGACTTTTCTATAAAAGGGCCGCCGATTTTTTAACTTGCGGCTGCGGCGCAGCCCGCGATTTATGCATTGATTTTGTAATAGAACAGAACAATGCGTATAGATTGGTGACCTGGATGCTCACAAGCTCGCATCTCAAAAATGCATAACATCAAGTAGTCAATCCCTTTGTGAAAATTCAGATCACTTTGAAATTGTTGGACAAAATAGACATTCTCCTTGTGTCCTTTGCACAAAAAAATATATTTTAAATTAGTAATTGTTAGTGTTAATACACATAATAAACAGAAATAAAACACTATTTGCAGGTACACCACTTACAGTGTTTATTAGTCTCAACAGGATTCCAATCTATGTTTCAAACTAATCTGAATTTTTACTAAGGGATTTACTACTTGATTTTATGTATTTTTGAGATGCGAGCTTGCGAGCAACCAGATTACCAATCTATACAATTTTGATCTATATCGCGCCGCAGACGCCAGTTAATAGTGGCAGCCCTTTCCTAGAAAAGACCCATTTTTTCTGTTGTCTAAGATAAATTTTATTATTTTGCTTCCTGGTCTGCCAAGGGGACGGAAAGCATGGGTTTATCCATCCTTCCAAACATGGCAAATCATCGCCTTCAAACGAAAAACCGCTGAAACTGACTGATCGTAATATCGTAGGTTCGCACCTCTGCGTCATGAGTGGCCGATCTTGGAGGATTTGAAGGACTCACGAACAAAAAAAAGCTCCTCCACCTTGTGCGCCGGCACGCCGCGTTAGGCCAGGAGGAATGAGGGAGACCGTATAATTTCGAGTTGATTTAAAACGGAGCAAATTACAGAGTTGCACCCCGCAAGGGAAGTTATTTAAACGACTGTTTAGGGCGAACCGGCCGGGACAATTAGACTCGAAAAACTGGATGGATTTATTTAGCGAACCCCCTCCCCCTACCGCCCCTATTCCAATCTACCTTTCCTCTCCACCACCCCTCCTCTTCATCCCCTACTGTCCCCTTACTAAACACTGGAGTACAATTATTAGTCGGAAAATTGTCATCTTCCAACTTGACGGGCATCAGATGAGAACGTTTGTGGAATAATTATCGTTATTGTTGTAATTAATTTGGGCGGGAACCCCATTATTTTTAGTTTTTCTTTTCTCCACTGTCGTTCCGCCGCATTGACAGCCTCCATTATTACGTTTCACGAGCCATTAGGGCTACGATCGCACAAATTGAATTCTCTTCGAATTATTAAAATGGGTTCTGAAGTTCGATTTATGTGTACCGAATTTCCAAAGGTAAAAGGGAGTGCCACACACCAGGTGAGCTCATAACACAGAATCTTAACGTATTACACCGTCCTATCTATAGTATTGAACATACGAGTATTAAGATGAATCGCATATATTATTTTTGCATATTCGAGCTATAGATGCATATTTGGATAGAATTTCGTGATACTGCATAATTTAAAGATAAAAAAGTTACGAAATTATAAACGCACCTTGACCATTTTCAAAGAATGGGAGAAAGTAAAAAGTAATGTTGGTACGAATGAGTGAGGGAGAAAGAAAAATGTTGAGAAAGAAACATGTGGTCAAAGTGTTTCACGAATAAAGGACCGTCTTCCCATCAAAAGGAAACACCACCATTTTTATTTAACTCCAAAATCCATACTCGAACTATTGAACTATGAGTAGTACCACTTTTTGACATTTTAAACAAAATTTGATTGTTCCTCTGAGGACATGAGTATTGAATACGAGGGAGAGAGCGTGAGTGAATTGACTGAGTTTACGGACCCAGTAATTTGAAATTCGCTCCGATCGCTTCAGTTGATGTGGAGCTTTCATTTTTCATCTACATATAAGAATATCCTCTCTGATCGCAGACACAACTTTGTTCAAGACAACATGGAAATTTATAATTTTGTAAACGTACCTAAACTACGAAAACCTGGCGCATGTCCAGTAAGGGAAACAGCTGTTTGCATTAAGCTTTCATATTGAGCATTTTTTTAGAACCATATACCTAATATTATGCAACTTTCATTCCGAATTATATTCGTTCAGAATTTTTTATTTCAAGTGTTAGATTTTATCTCTCGTATTTTACTTGTATTTTACTTGTTTTTGTTACAAATCTGTTGCATAGTTCATTGGTTTTTACTGCATATTCTATGGCATATTGGGGGCATTTATGCTGCATAAAAATTCGGGTTAATTATGACACACGAAGAGAGCGCTCCATGTTTTTGTTAGAACCATTATATCAAGCAACTTTCAGTCCGAATTATATTCGTTCAGAATTTTTCTTTTCTAATGTTGAATTTCATCTCCCGTATTTTAATTATTTTTGTTTCATATCTGTTGCATATTTCATTGGTTTTTCACTGCTTATTCTATGGCATGTTGAGGACATTTATGCTGCATAAAAATCCGGTCTAATTATGACACACGTAGAGAGCGCTCCGTGGGTTTACGCATTTGAAGTTTCATTTCTCTAGCAGTTACTTGGTGCACGTTGTAATGTTACCTAACTGATTTTTAAAGAAGGTTAAACTATCGGTGCTTGGAGATCACTACTCAGGAGAATAGGACATTAAGATGGTGCACCGAGATATAAGAGAGTCCAACTCCGAGATAACGCTATTATGATCGCACCCTAGGATCGCGGTTCACTTTCCAGTCCCTCAGGGGCCCCCACGATCAATCACACATGATCTAATGATCGAGATATGATTTCTCTTCTTCCTTGTACGGTTCGTATGATCAAGCTTTTGCGAGCGCCTTCATTAGGAAGTACCTCAGTTCAACCGAGTTCGCCAATTGATTACGTACAGAGGTAGAAAAGGCGCCCGATTTATTATATTAGTCCGTGCGTACTACTTTCCTTCGCCCTCTCGCGTTATTCATGGGAGGTGAGGTCTTAGAATTGGCTCGGCACGACAAAAGTGATGTTGGGTTGCAATTTACGTAAGAAAATAATGGCGCGCAATTACGGATCACACCTTAGCCCAGATGTATCACTAACTGCGTATTAGTTTTAATAACTTTTTCGTTCACTTTTTAAGATAGCAGAAAGAAACCATTCACGAATGATTTCACCTAGTAGTAAGGATCGCTCGTCACCTACATATAACGGTGAAAATAGCTATTTTTCGTCGATTTGGTATCTTACCAGCTAAGTAGGTTTCGCCTCTTTATGACTGTCGATACATCAAACAGCGGAATTCGCCCAGACACTCTTCCTTGATGGGGAGAGCGGTTGATCTACCTGAAATGTAGCGAATGAATAGGAGAATGAGCTATTTCCAAACCCCGGAAAGGTGATTTTTTTCCCTAGAATTCTCCAGTTATACTTTGAAATAGTCACACAAAGATTGTATGAAAATATTAGAAGTACTGTATTTGGCCTCATTGCGTTCAACACTGTAGTATAAGCGGAGCTCAATTGATGAAATAGCCCAAGAAATAGTTTACAACTGCTCCGAACTCTGGAAAAGTTTTCTGGTCACTTTCATTCTTTCGCAACGGGGCTCTCCCCCTTCGCTCCATCACGGAATCGTTCTGTTGAGTCCAATTTCAAGCGTTTATCTCGAGTAAAGATTTCGTAACAGAGATCGATTATCCGGTCATCGATGATGGCATTCGATGAGATGTAATCGTTTGAATATCGACTAGCGGCCGCAGACAGCCAAGGGCGGGATCATAAAATGGGACGTTGAAGAATCAAATTTCATAAGGATTCCCCTTTCATTCTAGGAGGAATCCCATGTTCAAAAGAGCCGCTAGCCCGAAAAAATTCAACTATGCTGAGGATGAAGATGATATGTTGTCACTGAATCAATTGTGGGCTTCTTATTTTATGGTGGGTGTTCAAGGTAGTTTTTCTGTTAATTGTAGACAATTTATTTTTATTTATTTATTTATATACAATATGGGCAAGCCCAATACAAGTCGTTTGTAATACAAAAGCATACGAATAAAAAAGTTAGAGTTATGTAAGCATCCACACGAAGGTAAGAAAATAGACTAATATAGACAAAGGTAAAGATAAGGATATAAAGTCAAATTAATGTAGAGGCTGAGATATAAATTAAATTAAATTCTAAGAAGGCTACTGATCTTCTATGCTTAAAATAATTTTCCGCGTTCATGCAGTTGAGTGGTTAAAAATGTCAAGGTTCGGGCACAATTTGACGCATTCTGCACAAAGGTCTATGATGTATAGAATTTTCCAATCTAATTCAACCTCTCTTCAATTGAATTCACCTTTTTTCAATTGACTTAAACCTTTTTCCAATTAAATTTACCTTTTTCCAAATGAATTCAACTTTTTTCCAATTTAAACCTTTTCCCAATTGAATTCGAATTATTTCCAATTAAATTAAACCTTTTTTATTCAAGTCGAGAGAATTGAGTAATACCTGGGTAAGTAAGCTCCCAAACTTCGTAAAAAGAGTTTAAAAAAAAAAAAAAAAAAAAAAAAAGTTATCAGCCTTAGTAGAACATTTATACAATTTTTACTCAAGTTGCACATTTTGTGAAAAAACAAAACATTTTTGAGGAAAGTTCAATGCAGAGGTTGCCCATTGGCTGAAGTTGGTAGCTGTAGTAATAATTATTCCAATTCTGGACGAATTTTGTTTGTTTTTTACTACATAGTAGCTTTATTAAAATTGTTTTGTAAAGTCTTTCTACGAAGTTTGGGAGCTTACATTCCCAGGTACTACTCTATTTTTCAGACTTGAATAAAAAAGATTTAATTTAATTGGAAAAAAGTTGAATTCAATTTGAGAAAGGTTTTAATTGAAGTGGAAAAAGTTAAATTCATTTGGAAAAAGAGGTGAATTTAATTGGAAAAAAGGTTTAACTCAATTGAAAAAAAGGTGAATTCAATTGGGAAAAAAAAAAAAAAAAAAAATCCAGAAGAGGTGCCTAGAGCCCGTTCTAGGATGAGAGACTGCAATGTTGACCAATGCAAAGCAGCGGCGGTGAGTCAACCGCTCCCAAGACATGTCGCTACTGCAAGAACTCTACATCCGCCAAACGGCGACGAGTTATGGGGTCTTCGTGCCACATTCATTATTCAGAGTGTCGAAGCCCACCAAATCCTGCGGGATACCCAGTTTATGTGAGATAAAGTGCCGAAATCCACGATGTAGGGTTGATGAGGGCACTTGATGAGTCTCTCAGTAGGGTTGAAGAGGCACTTATAATATGGACTCCAAACAATCGAGGCACTCCAAGATTGAGAGCACAAGTGACCTATACAGAGTAGAATTCGCTGGCACATAGTTCAATTCCTTAGTATTTCTCTTGATAAAACCCACAAGAGAATGTCAGTTGTGGGTCAAGCAGCACTCCCAAATCCTGCAGGGTAGATACACGCCTAAGTCTATCTGCTCCGTTTGTATAATCATGGATATATGGGTGCTGAGTACGATGGAACGTCATCACAGATCATTTTAATCTTCTTGTTGATTTTAGTGTAGATGACCTTTGACTTACAATTACAAAATCAAGTAGTCGCTCTCGTCAAGTTTGATGTTGGCTTACATCAACACAATCAAGTCGTCAGTTGATCAGTTATCTGTTGACTGATTGCTGCTATTAGTTTAACGAGGCGTTTTATTCGACTTCGTTGACGATATCGATACCACATCTGATCGTCACCAAAAACAATGCAGCATATTCAGGGTGTCTAAGGAGTCTTAGGTTCATAAAATATCTACGTATTATTTTTGTAACTTCTTGTAATTATTTTTTCTGTTTATTTCTTCTTTTTTTTCTTTCTCTTCATCTGCTTTTCAACTTCACATTTTACTTTATTTTCGCTTAGCAATGGGGCTCAGCAACTCCACTGAAGAGCACAAGTTCTTTTGAACTTATTCTTCTTGTGGGCAAAGTTTCTACTTATTTGTTTTCAAATCATTATTCATTCATAGAAAGATGTGCATTAATTTTTGTAATGTGAATATTTTTGAATTTGTCAAATAAATGAAAATGAATGAGTCTAATTACCAAATTTCAAGTAGATAGATTCAAATTTGTGGCCTGTAGCGTGGAACAGAAAGACAATCACACATTCAGAGAAATGCTGGCTGAGGCCAGGGGGCCTTGACCAATTCAAGGTTTAAGCTGAAATATAGCTGAGCGTCGTTTACTTTTGAAACTTGATTTAATCTACTGACCGCGTTTGACGTGTGTACAAGCCCTTATCACTTTTTTTGTAAAGTGGAGTTTAAACGTCAAATAAAGAGAGGAAGAAAACAAAAAGGCAGCATAAGCTCATGGAACAACAAGGAAAGTTATAGTTCCATGTTGCAAACCGTTGATTCGGACATCGTTTGTTCATAACCTTGTAAAAGAGGAAGTGAATGTGCTGGTTTTGCTGTCATGATCAGTGTTATTCATAATCATATTCAGCTGAGTTCGGATTAGTTCAGCAGATCAGCTTTTTATGAATTCTTTGAGTGTTTCTTGCGACGATCGTTTATCTCGTTCAACTAAATTATTCATATATTTTATATTATCGGTTTGTCCTATCGTTTGATGAAATTCCAGGAAACGGAAGAGTCACAAATTTCAGTAAATTTGATGAAAGTATATTATTGCACTTCGTCAAAATTATTCCGGTATAATAATACACGTCAATATGAATGCTGAGAACAAGGCACCAAAGTCAAAGAAATGGGAACTAATAGTTGTAGAATCCTACAGCTCTTTTTCAATCCATTTTCGAAATGATGTGGGCCTTCCTGGAAGATACTTGGTGGTCTTGAGAACACCTGCATCAATTCCACAATACATTCATCATCAGAAATATCTTCTGGTCTGCACCACCTTTCCTCAATAATATAATTAAATTCAATTCAATTTTATTGTATAACCCGTAGGTATTACAAGGAGTTCCTTAAATACATATTAAAAAATAGCACATGATATCTTGCCTTCATTTCTGCCTCAACAAACAATGTTACACTTTTACGTGTAATGTATCAAATAATTACTTATATAGGTCTACATAATTTACGTATAATAAATGAGCACTGCATAGTTAACATAGCTCACAATCAATAATGCCTACACTCCACTGCCAAATTTCAATAATAATCGCGAGTCATTGCCAAAATTTCCAAAGCGGTGTTGATGTTCGTTCTATATTTTGTAGATTTTCATCTTCTTCTGGACCTGTTTTCTGGAAGTGTTGGGAGGGGACGGAGGAGGAGTATTCAGATTAATCTCCACTTTTGACCCAGTAGATGCAGAATCCTCCAACGTACTTCGTCCTTAGTGAATGACAAGTTTTTTCCATCAACCAGTAGTTTATCTCCAATCAAGACGGCCTGCTTCCCGTCTTTTCTCCTCAATAATATAACTCGCCAGACGATTTCTCCTCTGAAAATCCATAGAACTGAGTTTAAACGGTCCTTGACGACCGTTCAACTTGAAGCAGAGCTTAGCTCTTATCACATACTATGAGCGCTGTTCAAGAACTTGTACACCTGACAAAAACTGCATCCTCCGTTTAGACAGCAGTTTTAACATTGAGTGAGGTTTAAACTGGTTTCGTACTCCTGACCCGAGTCAACGTAAAGGACTCAATTCGTTCGTAAAATATATCACTCTCCCACCTATTCAAATGTGACTTCAACTAGTCCGCGTTCGTAGTACTTGGTTACTTGGTGTTTTCGAAGTGTTGTAAATTCAATGGTTCTTCCATGGGCCAACAAGAATTTGACGAACTTCAGCACTGAACCTTGGCTACGTGTGTTCCGACACATATTGTGGATTACGTGTAAGTAACTTCTGATGTAGTGAGCCCATAAAATTCACAATTCTTCAATTCTGAACCCAATATTCGCATCACATTCCCCATTTGTCTGTCTTTTGTGACGGCTGATTATACTTGTTCACTAGGAATGTCTTTAGAGGTCTAACTACCACGACAACAGCAGAGTTTGACTCCTCTTATAGAAGACTTTCTTCGAAGGGAATTAGCCAGTTGTAATCACCCTAATGGTCTTCCACTTTTGGGTCTAGGGGCTTGTTCGGTCGTGGAGTCTCGTCTTCGCTACGTGCCCGCCATACTGATGGACAATCTCGCTTCTACCTCTACCTACCCATCTTCTATTAAGTATGATAGTCCACTCGCTACCTTTCTAATGAATAACTCTTTCCCCCGTTAATTTGGGATCGCCACTACATTCTATTCTATCCTCAAGATATATTTATGTTGACTACTTGAATTTACCCGTTCTTTTCACAAGAATAATAGATACTGATAACTGATTTTTGCCTTGATGAATATGGCCTTTCCTGGAATTTCATTGGTACTGCTATAGATGAAAAACCTTTCTAGATCGTAGATCGATATATATATATATAAATTTGGATATGATAGATAAGTAGAAAGTCATAGTGACAAAAACTTCTGTTATAAGGGAAAAATACCTCAATATTTCGGCAACTTGCCGCGATCACGAGTATATATATATATATTTAAATTCTTTTAAACGGTAAAAAAACTGAGGTCAAAACACACACACACACCGTTTGAAGAATCTACTGATTCCAAGTAATTTTCATCATGTACGTAAAATGACATTTCAGGTTCACGACTATTAATATTTCCGTTGGCATGGTATTTCTCGCAAGATTTATATTTTGAAAATGTTAAATATTCTTCATAATAATGAGATGCATTATCTGTATGATAATGCATAGATAATCTGCATAATAAGTAGTAACTGTTTTTATTGATTTACTTATAAATTAAGCAGATTGCTACGTCTTACTGGGAGAGGTTCAAATGTTGTTTAAATTGTTTCAGCATCTTTGAAAATGAAAATAATATAATTATCAAGGTTTATCTCATTCAAGGAGCGATCAACTTCAATTAAGCTCCATGGAACGTCAGTTATGTATCTGTACATGCGCCGGTTGTTAACCGACGGAAACCTTGTCTTGGAACGAACCTAATGTACCTGGATACATATATAGGATTTAAATTCATATCATATTTATATCATATCATATTTAAATTCACTTTCTAACGTAATTGATTTTACCGCTTCAGGTGCGGCTGAGGTGCTATGATGGGAGATGATGGCAGGTCACCGGAGCAAGTCCGGCATCATCAATCTCCAAATGCGAACAAGGTAAGCAGTTGAATATGATGTCCCAAAACATTATATTACACAGATTTGTGATCTATCGTAATTTTAACATTATGAACTTGTATTTGTATGTTTATCATTTCTTCTCCTACAAAAATGTTCTTAAGCGGTTCAACTGCCAGTATTGCCGATTCTCGAAAACTACTGACGCTCAAATCGTTTCAAGGCCCTCCTTGATTACTTTTCGCGACTTTCGTTTTTTGCTGAATTTTCTGTTTTTGTAGTCTCCGGTTTCACAAATACTACATTTATCAATATGCACATTAACTGTAAGTCCTTGTATTAACTGATTCTCAAAAGAACATTTCATTTTCACGATCATCCAAGACTCCTTCAGTCTCATCAAAGTTTCATAACAATATTGCCACCATCCTGGGTTGTATAAGTTATCAATTAGCACCTTAGATTAGCTGGAATTAACCTCCTCTTCTCGTAGAATTTGATTCCAGCAGTCCCATAGAGGCTCTATTTCAAATTTCCCCATGATTAGGGGGTGGAAGTTTGGATCCCGCCACTTATTGGTTTGGTTTTCCAAGATGTCCTTTTTCTGCATCGATGGTTTCTCATCTCAGATTTCATCCTCGGTGTACCGTTTAGGGAAGATTTATTATTAGTTTAGCTTCATTGACACAGTGATCAATGGTTTTGGATGATATTAAAAAATAGAAATCGAAATCCGTAGCAGAAGTGGGCAAGAAATAGAAACAGTTTACGTGACATTAGTCGAAAAATGCCTTGGGGAAGGGATCATCTGACAGGGCTAGCACGCTACTGCCATTGACGTAACTGTTACGCGAGTCCAACAAGCCGGTGAACTGATTGGCTGTCATGATAGCTACTGTTGGACCAAGAGGCCTCTCACGGGGGAACCAAGATTCTGGGGGGTTTTGTCATGCAACCGGACACGAAACTGCTTCAGGGGTCAGAAAAGAATGTATGGGAGAGACGATGGGTTACTGCGCAGCGGCAAGATGGACTTCTCGATTATGGAAATGCCTAAGAAATATATTGATTTAAAAAATACAAATAAACCAAAATTTAGTGTAACAAGGGTTTGGCACGTACCCACCTCGTTTCAGTACCTATTTGTTTATATATTTACTCATAACGTAATAGAAGTTCCATTCCTAGTAAATCCTTGTTGCTTACTTATACGTTTTCTTCTTTGTCAATAAAATTTAATTGAATTGAATTGAGATCATTGAAACGTTAAAAATAATTTTAAAAGATCCTATAGCGGGTTCTTATGGTTGGAGGAAATAGGTATTTATAGTGAAACAAGATGTATCATAAATCGTCAAACTCGGCCAATGAGAAAATGATGTCTGATAGATGTTACACTTGCGCATGCGCATAAGCTACCAATGGCTCGCGAGTGATGAATCTCACTCATGACCATCTACAGCCCAACCCGTGTAGAAATATGGCTTGTAACAAGGATTTCACATTTGTGCATGCTCAGCAACTACTAACGATAGTCGTGTTGAAATTTATATGGAATGATTAAATCGTCTTTTTCCAATTATCTTCTGAATTTGAGCAAGATCAAACGAATAGGAAGTAAAAAATTATACTTGTTGGAATTTACGTTCACGCATGCACAGAGTGAAGTGTTGATCTGGGCAGATGAAATTGATAGGGGACCATCTACATCCTAACGTACACATATTTTGAAAATTTCATCAAAATCTAATGAAAACTGTAGAAATTATACTTGTTACAAGGATTTCAAATTCACGAATTCTGTAGCAGCTACTAATGCTAAAATCGTGTTGGAATTTATAAATATGGGATTATAAAAAATTCTTCTACCAACTATCCTCCGTATTTGAGCGAGAGCAAACGACTGGAGCGTGAGAAAATTATACTTATGGAATTAGCATTTGCGCATGCTCAGAGTGAAGTTATTGATTTGGCCACAATGAAACTGATAGGGGACAATCGACAACCTAACCTACACATCCCCTATAAAGTTTATTAAAATAGAATAAAAACTGTGAAAATTAAGCTTGTTCAAGGATTTAAGGACACACGTCACACGCAGACAGGCAATGAAAGTCGTTCAAAATGGTCTATAACGTTAAATGTGAGTGGAAATTTTCATTTTAGATTATTTCATTTCCTGGAAGTGAAAACAATGTTCTCGCTACCTGTAGGTAGACTCGGAAGCACAACGAATGAAACTCCTTACATTTGTTATCATTCCGATGGTCCCGAAATGCAAACATCTTTCATTTTGTTTGTTTCTTCTTTTGTTTTGTCTAGACTGAAATTTTTGTGTGCCAACGTTTCTGTTTAAATTATGCTAAATGTAATTGTAGTTGCCGTGCTTGTCAAAATTATTCTGTGTAAAAGAGTGGAATTTTAAAGTTTAAGAACTTTAGTGTTGTAATTTTATGAGTATATAACGTGACTAAATATTTGTAGTCTTACTTTAAAATTCCCACGTTGTTACCCTCATTTGAAAGCTTAATTGTTTTTCTCTCTATTCACGAATACAAATTTATCAGTTATCATTACTCGAGAATGTTTGTGTGTAGTTCCGTGTGTTGGAAAATTCAATCACCGTAGCCTTTCCTAATAATCCGTCTTGAATTTTTGCTTTCTCACTGTCAAAGGTAGGAAAGCTTTGTGTTCCTTGATAGAAGTCGAAAAAATTGTTGGCCTCCAAAATCAAAACTTCCAATTGCTTTCTGCGTTTCAGAGCTTGCTGATCAATTTTGGTTCCGTGTCTGTCTGTCTGTTTACATCTGATGACTGTCTGTACGTGGTAAATCCTTGTCACGCCCAAGACTATCCTTTTTCAGCCGATTTCGATTAAATTTTCAGGAATTTTGCACGTTAGCTCCTAGGCGGTCCCCTATAACTTCGATTCCCGTAACATCAATAGTCTGTGCGCATGAGCAAACGTGAATTTCTCATAACGTCGATTTTGGTTTATTATTTCCAATAATAAGCCTATGTGATCGTATAGCAAAAAATTTTTATAACCCCCCCTCAAACTTTGTCACTTTACGTTTCAAGGTGCGTAGAATCCAAATTTGAAATGTCCGTCCGCCGTCCGGGCCATAAAAGGCCTTAGAATTGTCTTAAAAAATCTGTTCTTTCGCACATAGACTCCACTTGGGGTCTAGTTGGTCCTAACTTCTCGCCAGCTCGATCGCTCCACACCCATGGGTGCTATGAGCCAAAAATAGGTGAAAAAGTGTCTTTTTTTTTTTTTTGTATATTTCAAGTTGTATAGAAATTGGAGATTTATGAGTGAAAAGAAAATGTTAGCTATTAATTTTATGAAAAAAAAAGTATTCTAAATGATACTCTTCTATTCAAAAAGAGATTTTGGATTTTAGGCTATTTTTTGCAATTTTATAGATTTTTTAAAACAAAATTTATTGAAGTTCAAGTTTTTAGCATAATTTCGTACATAAATTGTTGAATGTTCTATTTCATAGTTGATAAACTTTATTTGACCAATCTTATGCTAAAAAATATCAATTTAACGATTCTTAGCCATTTTCAGTGATTTTGTCAGCACATTTTTTGAAATTTGACCAATTAGATGATATCAATATACAGTATAGGTAACACTTTTCTGTGTTGGAAAGATGACTTGGTAATACATTGTTATGTTTATCAACTATATTAAAAAGCGTAAAATTGTGAGATAATTGAACCCATTTGTGAGGTCCGAAGCTCCGAGTTCCGATACTAAATATACTATAAGCGGCGTTTAATAATTATGGACCAGAGATCTACGTAGAAGGGCTGTCTAATACATAAATAATAAACCTTTGTGTAATAATTTGCAGCGTTTTCATCATCTGTTGGTCCGATTTCATGCCAGTTCGGCAGCCAGTTGGGTATTTGCTTTAGAAAAATGACCTACAAATTATATCGCGATTGGTGGAATAATAACCATGCGCAAAACTAATATCGATTTACACTGGTAAAACTCGAGTCTAATGGAACGATTTTGATGAAATTTTCAGGCGTTGTGTGGGTTGGCCCCTCGACGGTCCCCTATAAATTTCATTACAGATGGATAAATAGTAGTCCTTGCGCGCGCGGAAATGTTAATTTCTTATAACGTCAATTTCTTATCATCTATCGGTCCAATTTTATTCAAACTCGAGAGGTTGTTGGGTCCAGGATGATGCCCTTTGAATTTTATCGCGTTTGCATGAATAATAGGAAACAATTGCGCATACGCTAAAACAATATTGGATGACACTCCGAAAATAATGAAACGAGTTCGATGAAATTTTCAATTATTGTGTGGGTCAACCTTTAGACAATTTCTGCACATGTAAACATGAATTATAGCCCTAATTTGTGGTATTAGATACTGTTATACTTTGCATTCAATAATTTCGAATCATATTTCAACTAAATCTATACGTCCATGTTACAATCTGAGGAAGTTATACTGCCCACCCAACTTGGCAGACGTTTTCTTCAAACTTTCATGTACCGTTGTTCTCTCCGCAAGTCAGTTGAAGGGCGTTCTGAGCGTGCGAAAAAAATTCCGAGACGGTCCAATTAATTTGTTTCACGATTTTGTAAGAATCTCCCCTTGAGACCTGAGTGATTACGACACAAGCTACAGTTAAAAATCCATTATCCTCAGTGATTTCGGCAAATGGAACTAAACGAGTATCTCGGAGGGGATTTCTTAAAGAGCTAGTTCAAGCGCGGAACGAAGGAGTTGCGATATTTCCACTTTTACTATACGCGGCGACCATGGATGGACCGATGTTGCGGTTTTTGTCTCAAGAGTATAAAGCCTAGATTTTCCTTACTCATTGTCACGTTGTCATTTTCCCCATGGAGTCATTGTCACAAAATCAGTGAAGTATTGAGAATTATTTGATGTTTTTAAATTTAAATAATCTTACTTCATCATGCCTTCTTGTTTCATCATTCGTCCAAGTAGCGCGTATTTCAGGGCGCCCGGTCAGCTACCAAAGAGACTATATTTGCAGTTCCTTTACTTTAGTTTTCTTGGACAGTTTAAGTTTTAAATACGCAACGAAAAATAGGCCTTTCAGTTCTCAATTTTGAGTTTATATATTTCAATGTATGTTAAATATTGTTGAAAAACTATATTTTTACGTTATTTTTTAAATTTATTGTTCTTCCTGAAGAAGCCCCATTTCCAGGGAAGAAAGGTTGGAGAAGAAATATATAATGTTCAAAATTGAGAATAGAAAGGCCTATTTTCCGTTATGTTCATTTAGGACGTCCACAATTTATCACCTACATTTTTGAGTGATGGTGTGAAAACGTTTGTGGTTGACTATTTTCAAGAATGAACCTTTGTAATCGACCAAGAAAAAAAATGGACCCCAACCCAAAATTGGTTGACTTCAAGATACAGAGTTTTTGTACGCCATCCATTAGTCGGTGGTTTACTTGTAATCTCGGCATCATCTTCAATCAATCCCAACCCCAAGCAGGGGTCTGATTTTATTAGATTGAATGATACCACACGGGTTGCTGTACGTTCATCTGTTTGCTCGCGGCGCATATTTCCGGACGTCCGGTTGGCTACCATCGAGTCTGTCTGCAGTTCATTCATGACATTAGCAAGTACAAAAATGTTTGAGTGATGCTGTGCTCAGATTTTTGGCCGATTATTTCCAGTAATAAACCATTATAATCGGCCACGAAGAAAACGTTTTGATTCCCTGCTCAAAATTAAATTTGTTGGTTCAAGTTCCAAGATGAATTGAGTCCAAAAAACGAGAAAAATCCATCCGTCCATCGATCGATTCACGGCATTTATTTCAATCAACCCCAAAGGTCAAATTGAAGGATGCAATTTTTAAAAATCAATATCCAAAAATCAGAAGAACTATACAAGTTGTAGGACAGTGCAGTTTTTGTAAAAATGCAGAGGTTGGAAACTAATTTCAAAATGTACTTCAAATACAAACTGAACTGGTGGTAATACCTATACTCAATTAGAAATTCTTCACTTAGGTTCCTAGTCCAAATTTTCAGAATAAGAAGAGGTTTCTGGTGGCCAATGAGTAGTAATTTTCGGCATATTCTCGGTTTTGGGATAAAAATTGAAATAATAAAATGTAACTTTTCAATCAAATTCGTTTCGTGCAGATTTGAGTATTTAGAATGTTTGAATAATTTGATGTAGACAGCCACGTTGACTAATTCCATTTAGTAACATTGGAAATAACATTTTTAGGTGATTGTACAGGTGGCAATGAGTGTGCAGATGCCCTTGCAAGGAGAGTCATTGGCGATAACTCCATTGATATGTTGCCTATTCGCATTGAGGTTCAAATCTCCTACGTGCAACATAATGCCAATTCCATCTGGCATGATCAATGGCAGGGTGAGGTCACTGGTCTGCGTGGTCTCCTTCAGGACTGGAGCCCGGTGGACCCTTTCGAAACCCTACTTCCAAGGAGAGATCGAATAGTGGTCAACCGGGTTGCCACTGGCCATACCCGTCTTACTCACAGACATCTGCTTAGTGCGGAAGCTCTACTATCCATCCGTCACTTTCTGGAGGACTGCCCAGCCCTTGTGGACCTCCGAGTCCAGCATCAGCCCCCTCAGTGGGTTGACATTTTATCCGGACCAGACAAGGTCCAGTCCCTTTTTTACCTGAGAGCCGCTGAGCTCTACTACGAACTGTGATATTTGATCTGTGATATATTTGTATACATGTAGTCGTATTTTATTTCGCTTTGCTGATTGTATATAATAGTATGTATGTAGTTATTTCCCTATATTACATACCCCTCATCCCCCCCCCCCCTCCGAGTTGCTAGTGGAGTCCATGATGACGCTCCTTTCTAGTCAAGGATGTCAACATGGCTCCCCTTAGAATTATGTCACTTCCAGTGTCCCTTTGGACACCTTGTTCAATGCCGCTAATGAACCTTCTGGTTGAGATGCGACTTTATTATTAGGTGAGTTTTTCTCGGTCTGTAAAAGTTTTTTTCCTCAGAATGGTGCATTTTGTCTGTTAGACTAGTGATCCGATTTTTTTAAATAAACTAGCTACAAAACCCCTCGGCCCAACCCAAATTATCATCACAGCATCCCCTTTTCCAGAAAAACTTACGAAATGCTGAGCTCGGCGCTGACAGGAGACTCGAAAATCTATAATGTAAATTGCGTGAAAATTCTCTCACAGGCCGTTTATCATCCGTCTCTCGTTTACTGGTCCGACCGTCAGAAAGATAAACGCACAAGAGCGGCCAGCACGGTCCGTTTTTGGCCCGAAATGCACGAAGCTACAAGCGGTCGAGGTTCGGTGCTCGGGAAGGTGAAAACGGGAATTTACGGCCGTTGGAATTATTTATAAACGTCCGTAGGATCTCATATTCAAGCAGGGAAAAGCAGCGAGGTGTGTAAGGGAGGAGGGAGTGATGAAAAATACGTCGTTCATCTTCCTCACTTTTCTCTTTTCCAAATATCAATTTTTCTAACGGAAGTCTCTAACAGGCGATTTAGATAACTAGAGTTGAAACCTTGTGGTGGCAATTAAGTTGGCACCATTATTTATCTTGGCAAAATATTATCAACATCACGTATTTGAATTCGACATCATCTGCACAAAAATGTTGTGGCGGTAGCTTGTACTTAGTAAGTTTAAAGTTACACTGTCCTGCAGAATTCGCATAAATGCAGAGACGAATCAAGACTTCAAGAGACAAATAAAACGATGGTATCTTTCCTGGTCAGCCGAGCGAGCTAAATTCTCTCCTGTTTAACCCTGGAAGTTGAAGTTTTTGTCATTTTACTCAATCAGCTGAAATTTTACAATGTATACCTTTAAAAACGGAAGGTTTTGGTTGTTTAATTAAAATTAGGAGTTTGAAAATTGTTGAACAAATTAATATTTGGCCACATTCAAAGACTTGTGTGATAACTTCTCAAGTAGGATGCGGGAGAGAAGATAGAAGGCAGAAGTCGGATAGATGAATGTGTATTTTAGTGACCACTCCTGGCTATTATATATAGGTCGGGGATCGAGGGGGTACCCCCACCAGGCAGAGATAACAAGAATACAGTCCACGAGTCAGGCGCTCATCACGTGAATTATAAAAATTGTATTACACTTTTAATTTGTACTCTTCTCTTCAAATTTCCCAGTCTGGTATCGAATTTCCCTCTCATAAAATAATTACCTGCAACGTAATATCAACATATTTTGACGAATAAATCTAAAAAATGGTTGTAGTAGGCACAAAGTTCGCAATTGTAGGGAATTAGCAGTTATCGTTTGAAGCAATCCACAGTCGAGTTTCTACCTACTCTTCTAATGTAAATCCCCACGTTTCTGGATTAAATTATACTTGATTGTGGAAAGAATTAATTTTAATAAAAAAGATTGATAATTTGGTTGGAAATTTTGTATAGCACAAAAAGATTTTAGTAAAAGGGGTCGCAAAATGTGTAATACTGTACAATATCGAGTGGTAGGGCATTATTTTTTCTGTAAACAAGTTGTTGATGGTAATAATTAGAGTTTACTATACTTTTGTTCGTTTTTCCTGTGGCGCACTTGATTCTGGTTAAGCACACAACCTCTAGCTTTGCTTAATCTGTGCTTGTATGGGCTATTCCTATGGTAGGAAAATATAAGATCAATATTTCCATTTAAAAGCGCGCTCTTCAACTTGACTGAGCAGATTGGAGACGAATTAGACTGAAAAATGGATTTCAGAGGGATCAATTTCATCATTGAAGCACCACAGAGGAACGTGGTTACGAAGCTAGGGGTCCTTGGCCAGCGGATGCTGCCTGAATAGAAGGGTGTCTTTCTGATGGTTAAATAACTCAATCAGTCACACCCCTACGAACACCCTGTTCTAACCCTTTCAGCGGACGTCGCAATTTCATCGTCACGAGCGTGATAGAGAGAGATGGGGTCTATATGTTGTTTTTTCGAACGCATGCGGCAGGGAAGATCGATACCACTCGGATTACAACAAACGGAAGGGGTGATTCACCGATGACGTCACCGGGTCGACGACCTTGACGCTCGAAAGTGCGAGGGGGATGTTGGAAATGGACCGACCGATCAGGTGGGCATGTGAGGGTTAGTTCCAGAAGGGTGGTGGAGGAAGGTGTGTTTCCTGAAGAACAAGTGAAAGGGTGGGTGAAGCATCCCTCTGCCCTGGTCTCCTCCCGTCCTGTTATGCAGCCACAGGCACCTGTCATTGTGGTCCAACGCCGTCCTTTCTTCATCCCCATTTATGTGGTTGGACACAATAGTGTTTTGACAGCAATCAGGCTTTACTTGGTAAAACATTGAGTAGATACCAATAAAGAACGACCACTAGTTTCGAAATGATAGGGCAGTAAAGGACTACCTTTACGAGTTTGTAAAACATTATGCTATCAAAATGGATTAAAAGAGATGGAAGCATTGCAGCTTTCAGGTTAGTAACAGCTGTTCCCTCACAACTACAGTTAACAGCAAAAAAAACGGCGAACCCTATATTTTGTTATTTTTTTACCTAAGCTTCAATTGGTTAATTTTTTTTTTTTTTTTTTTTTTTTTTTTTTTTTTTTTTTTTTTTTTTTTTTTTTTTTTTTTTTTTTTTTTGCATGTGCCAAGTAAAGTCGGTATCTTATGAGAGAACAGCAAGAAACAGAGTGGCAAATAAAAAATACCCGTTCGAAAAAATAAGCTTTATTTACAAAACTTCGATGTTTGGACAAAAGTAACAAAACATTCTTCTGCAGTTCTCGTGTGAAAAAAATTGAATTTTTTTAAATATCGGGTGGTACCGTCCCTTGCTTGTACCACCGCCTGCATTCTTCTCGGCATGCTGTTGATCAAATTTGAAACCCTTTCTTGTCTGATGAGGTCCCATTCTGCGACCACCACTGTCCTGAGGTCTTGGAGGTTTACAGGAGGGTTCGGTCGCATTCGGATGCACCTCTCTAGTTCGTCCCATAGATGTTCTATGGGATTGAGGTAGGGGCTGCGAGCTGGCCATTGTAGAGTGCGCATTCCTACCTCTTCGAGGTAGTCAGTAACCACGTTTGCTACGTGTGACCGCGCGTTATCGTCCATAAAGATAAAATTATCGCCGGTGTAAGGGGCGAATGGCACTACATAATCTTCCAGGATGTCAGAAATGTACCTCAGTGTGGTTAGACTCCCTCGGGGGTACACATGGAGTTCCGTATTCGCCTCTGAAGTGATTCCACCCCAAAAAATTTCAGACCCTCCCGCGTAAGGTACCCTTTCAGAAATATTGCACTGAGCGAAACGCTGCCCTCGTCTCCTCCACCCTCTAACACGACGATCTGAAGCGAATAGTGAGAACCTGGACTCATCGGAAAACATTAAGAGTGCTGAAAGGGTGCCTTACGGGAGTGGGTCTGAAATGGTTTGACGTGGAATCACTTCAGAGGCGAAAACGGAACTCCATGTGTATCCCCGAGGGAGTCTAACCACACTGAGGTACATTTCTGACATCCTGGAAGATTATGTAGTGCCATTCGTCCCTTACACCGGCGATAACTTTATTTTTATGGACGATAACGCGCGGTCACACGTAGCAAACGTGGTTACTGACTACCTCGAAGATGTAGGAATGCGCACCCTACAATGGCCAACTCGCAGCCCCGACCTCAATCCCATAGAACATCTATGGGACGAGCTAGAGAGGTGCATCCGAAAGCGACCGAACCCTCCTGTAAACCTCCAAGACTTCAGGACAGCGGTCCTCGCAGACTGGTCATCAGACAAGAAACTGTTTCAAATTTGATCAGCAGCATGCCGAGAAGAATGAAGGCGGTGGTACAAGCAAGGGAAGGTACCAACCCATAATAAAAAAATGTATTTTCCAAAAAAAAAAATTTATTTTTAAATTTTTTTTTCGCACGATAACTACAGGAGAATGTTTTGTTACTTTTGTCCAAACATCAAAGTTTTGTGAATAAAGCTAATTTTTTCAAACGGCTTTTTTTTTTATTTGCCACTCTGTTCCTTGCTGTTCTCTCATAAGATACCGACTTTACTTGGCACATGCAAAAAAAAAAAAAAAAAAAAAAAAAAAAAAAAAAAAAAAAAAAAAAAAAAAAAAAAAAACCAATTGAATTGAATATAGTGTGCGCCGGTTTTTTTGCTGTTATGTTTATCTCGGTATCACCCTCATTTTGCAGCCAAATGCCTCCTTGATATCGTCTAAAATCAACGTTTAAACTTTAAATCGACGTTTCAAGGAAACGCTGTAAATCGATGTTAACTGAAAAAAGTGATAACAGTGTAACCATTGATTATGTTGGTGAAACCCGTTTGTCTTAAATCAACGTTCAAAACTCTGGTTTCGTAAAACAGTGATCTACTTTAACCATGGTTATGGATTGTTGGAAAAACCGGCCCTCAGCTTTGTACTGTGTAAGTATGCAAACATTAGAAACTTTTTGTCATAGTGTGAAACTGAAGAAATGTAGGAGTCAAAATGTTTGGGGCAAAGTTGAGCCTTTTATTTATTGTTTTATTGGACTTCGCTGTTCGAGTAGTTGATGTTGGTGCCACAGGACGGGGAAAGAGAAGAAGTGTGGTCCTGAGTTCATTCATTGAACTAGAGATCACGAACCAAACCTCAACAGTATTCTCACTACGCTGTAATTTATTTCGGTGTTAGTTTCGTTAAGAGTGACTCAAATGTAAGTAGAGGAAATATGAGAGTTTGGCGACTTTCGACCCTTCAAAAGCCCTTTCCCTCCTTACCTATCCCTCCTTCCTCCCCCAAATTTCGAGGCGACCTGTAAATTTGTCCTCCTCTAACATTTCCCCCACTCGTCCGCTCTCAACTATAAACTATAACTAATTTTACCCCCTCCCCCTCAACGTTGTCTATTCGGCCCAGCGCCTCCAAATTTTGGGCGAACCCTTTTCGGATCGTCCCCTACCCAACTTCCCACTCACCCGGTCCCTCTCTACCCCCCATCCATATCTTAATCTGCCGTTGTGTAATAACTACACTTTTCAAAGCCCTCTCACGCCTACCCTAATTGTCGGGCAGGGCAAATGTTTTGTCTACCCAGATAAAGAAGGGCATCCTCCAATCAAATCCCGAATTTTAGCCCTTTTGAAGGGCTTGAAGGGTTGAAAGTCGCCAAACTCTCATATTTCCTGTACTAACGTAGAAATAGGATGTTCAAGTAGAAGTTGATGGATATATATGAGAACGTATTTTTCTCCGCATTACATAGTGTAATAGTGAACACACATAGTAGTGTTTGTACTTATATGTGGTGGAAATGTGATCTTGTAAACTTGCCTGACTGTGCAATCAGTGTTGCGTACTTACCCCAGCTATAATGATTTCGATTTGAGGAAGATCTGATGGATTTGAACTAATGCTGGGGGATTAAGTTATCATCCTACTCTCTGGCACACCCCATCTCAGTCAGCTGCCATTAGTAGCGGCTGGTCTTCCGGATCGGATGTCCCTTGTGGAATCTTCCCCCTCAATATTGGGCCCCCTCAAAGGTCAACCCTCCCTCGGGCGCTTTTTAATGTCGGATCATCCCCTTTGAACTGTCCGTAGCTAATAAAGTTTGCGACAGACTGTTAGGATCCTCATAATTTACGCAAACTATAATCCACGCGCACCAGGTGTGAGTTGTGGCAAGAATGGGTCCTCTTTTCATCAACTGAAATGGTTATTTAAAAAATAAATTTGTGATTCAGATTAAAAAACAAATTTGTGATTCAGATTTAAAAAAAAAATCGTGTTTCTTGCCTACAAAATCCAACTACTCGTATTTGACAGTTTCTCCTCCACATGTTATTAATTACCCATATGTTACTCCCGGGACTACGTTTGCTCTTCCCGCGGTCGTGCAAAAATGCAAATCACGGGTCATCTTGAAGGCATGAAACATGTCAAAATGAAATTTCCTTCTACTCCATGAGTGTAAGCTTTGGTAACAGTAGAATGTTAATACGAATTTGCATTATAATGCAAATGGAATATTCACTGATTGTCTTTGCGGACCTGAGCCCCAAACCTCATCATTATAGCGATCAAGGTGATTTGAAGTCGAACTTGAATGTATTTATCGATTCGATTGTGCTTCTGCCGTGCAACTTAGGTGAACTCTCATAAATAGGTAGTTAACAATATCTCGACTACTCCCCTATTCGTTCTTGGGAATAGAGAAACACTAATATTCATCTGACAGCGATTGAATTGATAGAGGGTTGTACTGGGGTTAACCCACATAGTTATTACAATTTTGAAAATATTTTTCTAATATTATGTTAAATTGATTGTATCCGTTTTTCGTTTTCTTTCGTAATATTTGATGTGTTGCACTCCTTGGTGATTTGTTAATATTCCATTTTGTGTTGATGGATTGATAATTTATTTTTGATATAATATTGTTGTGGTTTCAAGGATTTCCTATGTAAATTGGGCAATTACCCGTGTATAAATAAATAAATTGATCGAACAATCTGAATAAAGTGAAGTTTGTGCCCAAGCATCCTCCGAGTTTGAACGAAATCGGATTGATAAATCATTAAAAATCGACGTTATAGAAAATTCACGTTTGCTCATAAACACTATTAATGCTCATATTATTGATGCTTTTGCAAGGAATTGTAAGGGAACCGTTTAGGAGATAAACCGCACAACTCCTGAAACTGTAACCAAAATCGAACTAAAACTTAGTCAAGTTTTGAATGTGACAAGGAATTGGGTCAAAGCATCACGGGTCCGAAATAGATCAGCAAGCTCTGAGAAGCAAAAAGCTAGTGAAATTTTGATTTTGATGGGCAAACATTTTTTTCAACTTCTGGCACGAACTTTCCTTTTGTTGTGGGGAAGCAAAAATAAAATCTAATAATGATGAAATTCCAGAGTTTTCGACATGCTGCTGATCACTTTTTCCAACTCCATCCAACCCAATTCACCAACCATTTCAGTTTAAGGTTTTGTAGGCTAGTTTTCTGTCAATACACTTTGGAGTGGTTCCATCTATACTTCTTGTTGTCTCTCCAGGTATTATCAATGTATGTTCTCATGTACGCCATGACGTGTGTGCTATGGTATACCAGCAGCGTTTTGAATAATTAAGTGTTTAGAGATTGGTTTAATCAATTTTACAAACTCGATACAGCTCCATGGAGCATAACGGGTTAGGCGTTGCAATGAACCGTTTCTCATGCGATTAGCGAAGTTAGGCTACGTCGAACGTAATGGATGGGTCTCCCATCCAAGTAGTTTTTACGCTTCTGTACGGCGAACCCCTATCCATTCAAGGGGGTTTGAGTAGCTTTAAGTGAAATCATCAGAACGAATTCTTATCCTCCATTTGGAGGATAGCTGATGACGTCCGCGACGTCTGAGGCAGTCGGACGAAAAGCCCCAACCTGGAATGGTTGTTTACTTTACTTACTTATACTTTTACTGCTGCTCCATGGAGCTTTGGATTGATCCCCTTGATAAATAGTTGGCAAACGGGACCACCACGCTAGTTAGCATACCCACACCGACTCTGGTCACCTTTATTGGGAGAAAAAAAGAAGAAAAATGTCTTCGTGCTAGAGAGAAAATTATATTGTATTCGTAATACCGACAAAAAAAAGAAGAAAACACCCCACAACTCGTGTTCGTCTTTAACACGGTCGTGTTAAGATCCTTTGTTGGATAGTGCACGTTCTCAGGGGAACGTGATAGGTCCACCTGTTTGTCACATTAACACATTCAAGTTTCCCTCACCTCTACCTCTAGTCCTCCTCCAGCCTCGTGAATTATTTGTTCTTCCTGTCCTGGACTCGAGTGCCTACCAGTTCTCAGGCCGAAACCGGGACCTGATACTTACAAATAGTTTCACGGAATAACAACATCAACAACATTCAAATGATGAAGAATCGTATGAAACACCACAGTCGGATTTATTGTGCGAACTCTGCAACTACAATGAAAGCTTGCAACGAACGTTGCTTCCATATGCAATATATTCCCCTTCACTCAATCATAATTGATTAGAATTGTGGTCTGCCGAATGTTTTGAACAAATTAAAATATAAGTAAACGCAACATAGTGAGAATGTAGACAAATCGAAACTCGTGTTTTAGTAGTTAACATCTAAATTTAAACCAAATACCAAAAAGTCGCACTTGAATTAGGAAGCTTTTAATTTCTACGGGCTTTGAGCTGAATTTCAACTGTTGTTATTGCGGGCTTGACTGATAGATGGGGTCCGTCGTGGATTATCACCTGAAAAATTAGTCCATCATCTAAAAAGTTTGGGAAGATCTGTACATGGCATCACTAAACAGTGTAGGAAATAAAACTTTATAGTTACCTGTATAACGTTTAGGCTCTATCACCCTTCCTTATAATACTCGCAAATGTCTCCGCAAGGAAAAACCGGGAGGAAGATCTTATTTTTGGGCATCTGACTTTATTTATTTAGTTTATATATAACATACATTTATATACAAAACTAATACCATTTCATGTCAGTAGAGCCATTTTCGAAATGGCTATTTCGAACGAATAGTTTCATTTTCGAAAATTTGCTAAAATGCACTTGAAATCACCGCAACTTGTTCGTAAAAGGAATCTTAGGAAGCAGGCAAGTGTATTGTCTCTACAAGACAACCTACCTACTACGATATTTTTGTGGGACTCATTGGTAATGGTAGTAGGAATCCTGTCACTCCCCTATAAATTCAAATCCTCTCTTAGTTGGGTAAGAAATTTAGACCTTTTCCCGAATATTCACGAAGAGGCATGCGGAGTTTATTCCTTTATATCCTACTTTGTGTGATATTGTGCAGTTTTCGCAGGAAGGCGCACTATAAGTTCAAGCGAGGAATAGGCTTTTAGCCAAAACGTTTAAAAACCTTGTATTCTTAAAAACTATTCTCCAGTAAGAATTTGTTTTTCTTTTTTAAATAATTTTTTTCTGCTAAAATTTTTGCTATCAAACTGTAATTACTAAGAAATACTTATAATTTTTTCTTCATACGTTGTACTTTTGTTTTCATTTACCCCCCCCCCCCCCCCCTTCAATATTGGTAGTAATGGTATAATGTAATATCGGTGGTATCGATATTTTGAGCCGATATATAGGTATCCTAGAATCGATACTTTTTAAATACCGGAAAATATCGAGTATTGATACTTTTTTAAAATATTGCATCAATACTTTGAAGTATCGTGCCGTCCCTAACTATACTATACTTATAGGCATACTATAAAGCACTAGAATTCTACAAAATGCTGGACTAGGTACTGAAATAGGAAGTGTCAATCAAAAGCAAATTCACAAAAACAACGTAATGAATGATATGAAATAGCGCCTTGCTGCCTCAGTTGATTAGAACACGAAAGGTGATGTGTGACTAGAAAATGAGCGGAGTCAGCTACCGCGGCCGTTTTGGCGGGCTCTCTGAAAACTCAAACTTTAATAATTTTTATAAAATCATAGAAACTTCTAGCAAATTGTTTTCTTTTCGCCATTCACATTAAATCCCATCTTTTCTACAATTTCTGCAAGTTCCCCGTTATTCCATGCCAGTGGGGTGTGGTCTCAATCGATTTTGCTGAATTCAGCATCGAGCTTCCAAGTTTGGATCCCCATTAGATTTCATTAGCGTCTAACTTCTTTAGGGTGTTTGACGATTCCGCGTGTTGTCACGAGACATCTGATTGCGCTCATCTTCCTTTCAAATGGAAGGAGGAAGCCGTGGTGAAGGTAATTGTTGTTGCGTTGGTTCTACCCCCAGTCCTTCCCGTATTCCTCAGTCTCAACATCCCGATCGCTCAATCGTAAATCATGACCTCTTTCCTAAAGTAGATGAGTGTTATACTTGGTTAGGCATTCCGTAAAACGGGCTATGTACTAAAAGAGAGAGAGCAAAAAGAAAAAAACCACCCTCTTGAGACCGGTTGGAAAGTGTATCGGGCTGCCAAAGGCGGTTGATTGATGCCGTTGCTTCTCCTTCGACAGAAGTACCACGGATGTGACACAGTTCGACAGAGGCGAGCCATATAATAATATATACGTATATAAATAAGTTTGGGTTGGGTCTAGCCTCTACAGCTAGAGATAGAAAGTATTTGTAGTGTTGGGGGCGGCGCTGTGCTTGCACCTGTCTCGCGATCGGAACTTGGTTTAGTTTGTGAGTTTTGGCAGGTTGCCATTTTTTCGTCTCTTTTTGCATTATTCTGCCATTGTGTTGCACATATGTAAAATAAAGTTCTTCGATTGCATTTTTATTGTTCGCCATTTAATATAGGGTTTTATTTCATGTTCTTTTACCCCATATTGAAAAAAAACAGCTGAAGCCTGACACGATTCAAATTCCAGGTAGGTATCTGACTAGGAAAAAATTGTTATTGGTATACCTATAAGCGAAACTTTTACCATTTAAACTTCATATGTTTAGATGTGAATCCTAATAAATTATAAAATTAATTACACCCCGAGAAAACTGAAATCAAGTTGAAAATCACAAAACCGAAGAAGATTATTTTCTAGTCGTGCACCATGTAAAACCATATAAGTAAATTTTAGTTTGTAACTATCCATTTTTAACGATAACTATTGGAGCTACTTAACTATTTTTGTGTGAGAAGTGCTGATGAGTCTTTTCTCCTCTCGGACAGTGTGAGCACTCCCTCACGAATTCGATATATTAAATATATCAAAAACAAAAATGGGGAATTCGCATTTATTTGGTCAACAGTATCATGATGAGAGCTTTCCAAAAAGGTGCTATATAATTGGTGTCCGACCACTTATACGGCTCTTGAAATGCCCGCCTGGGGGAACCCTCAGCTCTCTTGAACTACTACGTCACCCGTGATCTTTCTACCCGTTTATTAGCCAAACTAAACAGTCTTTCAAGCTGAAAATTGGTACCAAGGGGTTTTCAAGTGTGCTGCATCCGAATCTGTGGTCAAAAGTGTGAAATTTCAACACATAAAAGTTCCCCATTGTGGCACTCAAAAGTTACCCATTTTAGAGCTGCTCAAGTATTGTTGTATGAAAAGTGCTGAGGAGCCTTTTTCCCTCTCGGACAGTCTAAACACTCCCTCACGCATTCGTTATCGTGTTAAACTTTGGCTTTAAAACATTTCACCTATTTTATTTTGATCTCGACGTTCTGTTTCTAGTAAGGTGAAATATCAATGGTACCGTATGATGGGAACTGGCCAAACCCGGAGTGTTAAAAAACTAAATGATGTCATAGCTTTTATGTAAGGAGTTCTCTGGGGCGCAGATTCCTATCCTCAGATCAAAAATGTGAAATCATGACTCACAAAAAATGAAATCATGACTCCCATTTTAGAGCTACTTGAATATTTTTGTATGAGAAGTGCCGAGGAGCCTTTTCCTCTCTCGGACTCTCTGAGCACTCCCTCACGCATTAGTTATCGAATTAAACATTGACAAGTAGACTAAAGGTCAAGGTCAGTCCTTAGTTGAGCTCCTCGGCTGTGGTTCGGGTCTAACAAGTTCAGGGCCGTGACATTCCGGATATGGAGCGAACCAGACGCAACGCGGGTCCTTCCTGAGGAGCACCCGGCATTTTCGTTCCTCTGCGCTTTTCGAGCGATCTCCAAGGACACGTCGATATCTCCCACTCCCCTCCTGTTATTCCTGACAATGCGAAAAGCCTCAAGGCCGTAATCACCTTCGTAGCCATATAATTTTGTGTCGCCGTTTCGGTGCGATTATACTGCAAGGGTAAGAATCCCCTCAAACCGAAGGTTTCTTAGTGTTCGATGTCAATATTGAACCCGCAATTTCTCGATGGGGACTTTTTTTTAAATTTATTTATTTGGCATTACAACATATTGTATACAGCGATACAGTAATTATGATATGAAACATTATTTAATGAATTTTCCTTTATATTTTCATGTTACATGTTGATATAAACTTATATAGTTCACTATAAATTAAAATGTTTGTAGATGATAAAATATCACTTCATATTCTAAAATTATGTTTGTTTTTCGTTCCAATCCACTAAAGAAGGTACCTCTTTGGTTTTCAAATTCCGGCATTCCATTCTCGCATTCCATGATTGCGTGTTTGAGTGTTCCATTTTCATGTCCACCTTTTTGGCATTGCGGGTCTTCATGTGAACCAAGGTACACGGGGGAGTTGCGGTTGAATTCTTTTTTAGCTTTGTCCATTTGGTGATTGTTCGAATTCCTGCTTCCATTTATCATAATAATTTTTCTTTAGAATGGGAATCAAATCTTCGACCATTACAGGAATGTCCAATACCGTCCCCGCTAAACATCCTTCCTTTGCGAGCTGATCAGCTAGTTCATTCATAGTCCAGCATGAGCTTTCACCCAGATGAATTCTACTTCTTCATTGCTCTCGCTATATGATAGTAATAGAGTAAACGAAAAATCAAGTTTTTTTTGCTCTACGAACGCCGCTGGTTTTGAGGATTTGCAACGTGCTTAGAGAGTCGGTGCATATCAGATAAGATCCCCTGTTAACGCCCTCTGTGCTGATGAATTCTAAGGCTTTCACTATAGCAATCACCTCGGCGTTGAAAGATGTTGAGGTGTGGGGCAACTTGAATTTCCTATTATATCCCGTTATTGCAATGTAAAATGCGCATCCTACTGTGCTTCCGGATTTCGATCCATCTGTGAAGATGAGCTCGGCATTCTGCCATCTTGTGTTGACATAATTGGCGAATTTTTCATTAATATTCAACAGGGGACTTACTATAGAAGATCGTATGAATGAAGTTGCATGACTGCGCTCAAAGATGTTAGTAACAGCATTCATTCAATTCATTCAAATACTAGTTTATTAATTTAAAAAGAGGTGGTGTATAAATGAACAAAAGCAAAAAGTGTACAGAATAAATATTGCCTGTCTAAAGGCCGAAGTCCGAAGCGACAGGACAAGAGCAACTAATCAGACTACCATGAGAAAGACAAGGGGAAACTAGGGGAAAAAATAGAAATAGACAAGTTTGACAAAAGGACATATCAATGTAATAGAATGTATAATGTATAAACTAATGTATACACTAATAAATGTATAAACTAATGTATAAACTAATTTATAAACACCATGAGAAAGAAATACAAAAGAGAGAGACAAGGGGAAAAAATAGAAATAGACAAGTTTGACAAAAGGACATATCAATGTAATAGAATTTAAATGTACTTTGAATCGATCGCAACCTGTAAGTTGAATGAAAAATATAAAGTTAAATAATAAAAAATAATAACGTTTATTTTTAACTTCCAGTATTACATACTATATGTTATGAAACGTTCTACGAAATATGTATGTAGAATAGGCATTATGACACAAGTGTGTTAGGGTTACTGTCCAGTCACAGTCCCTGCAAATAGTTTTTGATTATTCGAGAAAAACAGTTAATACAATAATTCAATAAATAAGTGTTAGAATTCAACAATTTAGCAAATAACAATAATTTTTTTCGTAATACAAGTATTTTTTTCGTATAAGATGTCTGGTGCTCTTTTTCTCTTGAGACGTCGGGGTTGATTGCTCCCCCAGTGAGCCAATAGATTTTCAAATAATACAGATCTTGGGCGATTTATGAGAGACGAGCTTAAGCGTTTGGTGGAGTCCTTGATCACCTCTTCGAATTTCGGGACGTCAAGATCTCTGTTTAGTAGAGTTTCCGACATGCCAAGGTGCGTCGGTTATCAGTCTTGGTGCTCTGTTTTGCTGCACTTGAACCTTTTTGATTTTGGGTCTTGCAAGCAAGGCCACACTGAACTACCATACTGCCAAATCGGTCTCATTAAAGAGAGGTAAAGCAGACGTTTTGTGTCTAATGTTAGTGGTGAAATGCGGCCGAGCATAGGTTTGAGATGATTGATTCGAGAGCGTAGTCTCTTGACCAAGTCGCCCATATGTTGGTTGTATGTGAGCCGTTGTTCCAGATGAATGCCAAGATATCGAACAGAATCTACGTATGGAATTTGTCTATTGTTTAGGCTAAGCAAGTTTGCGAGAAAGTTGTTTTTTAAAGTGAAGGTGATGGTGGACGATTTGGTTTCATTCATGGATATTCTCCACTTTTTTGTCCAATGTTCGATTTCCTTCAAGTGATGTTGAATGTTGTTCGAAGCTACGGCTCCCGAAGTGCTGCGAGACAATATCACATGGTCATTAGCAAACATGGCGGAGGTGGTGTTCTTTGAAGCACACACATGAGTTGATGTTGTACTAATCAAAATAGGAACTTTATGGTTGAAAAACAAAAGGTTTTTCAGAAATAAATGATGAACAGAAAAAACTTAGAACTGATAAAAAAGCTTCACTATCCAATCGTCTTGGCCTCCTATATATGACTTTAATAATTGCTTTTTGCAAAATCAAAAGTTTTTCTAAATGCGACGGGTAGGTTCCCCTCCAAACGATCATTACTCCATGCTGAAGAACTGACTGAACTGTGGTACATGAATTGACTATGGTATAGTAATCTTAATTGAGAAAGTCCCAATACCGAAGAATGTGCAGCATTGATAAACTATGTAGAAAGTAGCAGCTTTTGAATGGAAAATAATAGGAAAAGAGTAGTAAATTTTCGGACTGAGATGGGCCATAATGCCTACAACACGGGGTTGTAAACATTGTTGTCAGGATACGACAATTCATAAATTTTCAAGTAAACTATGTGAACAAGGTTCCAGTCGTACGGACTGGACCTTGATGAGCAATTTTTCCACCAAGCAATAAATAGCAATAAATATAATTTATATCCTCTTTTGTCAAATTGTGCCTTTCAGATGCAAATAAACGCCAACTGTCATCATGAAGTCAGAATTAATAATAAACTTTTCGGGGTGATGTGCAGGTTAGGATATAAATTTAGCTGGGGGCGCCTGTCACCGGTGTTGTCCAGTCAAAACCGGATGGCCAAGATTATGAAACGTAGACAATTCTTCAGCTTGGTGGCTTACTTAGCTGATGAGGGAGACGAGGCACCTTGTCATTGTCGCTGAATAGTCTCCAATAGACTCCCTTTCGAATCTATGGCGTAGACTATAGACGTAATCAAGATGTAAGCGGTACTTCTTAAGGTAAAAAATCGGCGTATAATTAGGATGTTGGATAAATCATGAGCTTTCCAACTAGCGAAATACGATTGTTGTGGTGTGGAAAACGATGAATTCACCTCGTGAGTCCCTAGTAACGACACATTATGCTTAGCAAATTTGTGCACAAAAATCGTCCGATTTTTTGTATGGCGAATCTCTAATTCGTAACATTTTCTGACAGTTAGTTAATGGCTAAAACATGTTCCATGTGGAAATCATTAAAAGGCGGAAAATCAAAATACTTTTTCAAATTTTCTATTATAGTAGAACAGTAAGTATATGAAATTGAAGAATATACTGTGCGACTAGTTCTGTCTATTCAATATTAGAGCGAGTGGATGGAGGTTCGAGCAAAGTTATCTGTACTACTCATTTTTGATTTGTCCCACGATAAAACGTCCCTGTGTGACCAACAGTCCAATTTTGTTATAAAAACTATTGTATATCCTGCAAAATTACTATTGAAGTAGTCGTATTTATGATCCAGAGTTATTTCGTCTCCCTCCCAGTAGCTTTAGACGGGACGCGTTATTATGCCGTTTCTCTCGCTCGTCCTTCCGCGGTGGTTTTTTCGGTCCTTCGTATAATAACGAGGATCCCTGCGGCCTTCAAGCGCCTCGCTCAAGTTCACTAGCGTGAAAACCAGCAGGATGTCGTCGAACGGCATCCCTTCTCGTGATATTCACCACGAAACATAGAATACGAAACAATGTTTATATTATGACCTTATTTGTATTCGAACAGCGAAACCTCCAATCAAACAACCCGTATGTGACAACGAGTTCGTTCCTTATTGGAAAGGGTTACCTACATTTTTCGATAAGGCAAAATAGAACAGTAGTCATTTATCGCGTTATTCAGAACTAACTACGTGAAGAAGGAAGGTGACAGAGGTAAATTGGGTGCGGGTGAACGAGCTTTCAGGACGTAGTTTTCGTGTTGTATAAACGGCTAGATAATCCAAGATAACGGTGATATTAGTGAAGCTGATTGATATCTCGGAATACTAACTTTGTGTCAATATCGCGGACGGCCCCAGTTGTTACCTACGCTCCGGCCATTTCGGTTGTTGTTGTGATTGCATTCATGAGGCGACAAGACTTTTTCATGATATATGAAATTTGTCTTTAGGATTGCCCGTTTTATTTAGAATTTTCGCAGGATCGCAGGACGAACCACTTATCCATGTCCATGTCCTCCTATCGAGGTCGAACCACATATCCAGGTCGAATCACTTCCCCAGGTTGAACCACTGATCCAAGTTGAACCACTCATCCAGGTTATTTGGGCATTATTGAGTATCAACGAAACCTGCTTGGACAATAGTGTTCATGTATGATATAAGGCCGAAAAAAGCCCTTACGGTTCAGTAATTTTACTGTAGGGACAACCCATTTTGACACATACCGTTCTCCGGGCCCAGGTTTTTAATTACCTTAGAAACTATGTTTTAGCTGTTGAATGTAATTTTCCAACGTTCAATGTTTTGTTTACCGTGCAATGTGTTTTCTAACGGTGAATGTTTTATCCGACCGTGCTTTTAAAAAATGTACCGTGCGCTCAATCTACATTATATATTCCCCTATTGAAATGTGATTCTAATACAAAAACAAACATATGGGAACAAAATGATTCATTCAGTGCGGGGCCTCTCAGACGGTGTTTTACCCCATGCGTCCCGGTATCGAAAATAGTAAATACCCCATGATACCCTATAAACAAATCCAACCCTTCCTCCCAAAAGTACCATAAAAGTACCATGGTTCTTAAGGAAAAATGTCAATAAAAGTTGGGGAAGAAACATATTTCGATTAAGAGTTGATTGTGGAGTTTGTGAAGAAAACCTTCACAGGATTCAACAACAAACTGGACAATCCTGAATGTCGAACATGTGGACATGCAAATGGAACTTGGGAGCACTTAGTGATGATATGTGAGGAACTAATCAGTAACTGATCATAATTTTTTAGTGCAGTGCAAAGAAGTACGACAATTATGTTGAATTACAATGATATTTTAGTATCAAAGAATATATTTGTTTATATAGAATTGCACAAGCCTTTGAATAATTGTAATATAAAAATATAATGTAATTGGTGAATGAGAACCACGTGGCTGTCTACAAAATTGCAATGCAAAAGAAGAAGGGGAAAAAAAGCGTCCCGTCAAAGAAAATAATAAAGAGAGAGTTTTGTTCTTCCCGTACGATTTTCCCCCCTTTAACGCGTAGAGCAGCGACTAGAGCAAGCAACTGCTGATGCTAGCTCTTCGCGTACACGTATGTACATGAATAACCAAACGCTATCGTAACGCTAAATTCTCTTTAGTATTTCAATGTCAACGATTCTCTTGAATTCGAAATCGAGTAGAAGAAGATTGAATTCATTTACACGCTGCTTTATCAGGTATCTTCACAGGTATCGAATAGCTAGGTTCGAATACAGACCTACGACATAAGAAAAACATTTTATTCACCAACCTGTTGACATGACATCGACACCTGCCGGTAAAGTTGTTAAAACTGAAATGACAAGGGATGTGAACCATGCCGATTTGTTAGGAAAAATTGAAGCGTCGACCTTACAAGTTGAGGCATTAGGTACAACATTCACACAGATAAGGCATTCACGATCCAGATTTCGAGAAGGTTCTCGATCCCGATCTCATTCTCCTTTTGTCGTTGAATACATCGGTTATCGTCTGATTCACCGAACTTAACGTCGGGCCTGGTTAGTACTTGGATGGGTGACCGTCCGGGAGTGCCGCAATTTTGGCATCTTTTTTATTTTTTGTCTCATCATTCAATTTTTCATCTATCTACATCAAGTTTACTTAATCAAGGCCTCGTGGAATAGTTCGTTTTGAGTGCTTTCCCTGCTTTATCAAATCGTCGGTTCCATGTTCTGAGTGGGTACCTAGCACACAAAATCTACTACCAACCTACTCAATTTGTTATTGAACTGACAACAGCTTTTATATAAAATCGTATTATTTAAACAAAAACCTGCTCGTTGTCTGAATATTTATGTTGGCAGATTTAACTTTGTTGTACGAAATGTACACGCAGATGCCAACAAAGAAAGACCCTAGCTATCTACTTTAAAATCGGAGAAGTATCGACAACTGCATTCACTCTCAAGTAGGTGAACAGGACATCTGGCTGTTGGGCTATGTAGGTAGGTACTTCGTTCACGTGATCTACGGAACTTGATTTAATAGTAAAATTATATGCATAATAGGTCTTACTTTAAATGAGAAAAGTTAGGTTAGACGGCAGTCAGAGGGAGAACCAATGCATATTCTTAAAATTGTGGTCATCTTTGTGTCAGGTTATGATGACTACGCGTAGGACGGTATTCCAACGAAAGCATTTTTCCCGTACACGCGTAGAATTCTACGCGTTGTCGAAAGATTCGCGCATGCGCAGTTGGTGTTTCAGTCTTTTCGCGTACACGGGTAGAAAATTACGGGAAGAACAAAAACTCAATACCCCATGCGTCCCGGTAAGGGAAAGAATAAATACCCCATGCGTCTCGATCAAGGAAAATTAAATTCCTATGCGTCCCAGTTCATTTTGCGTTTCCTGGGGTGCACCGCGTTACTGCAAATGAGCGAAATGGATAAAACTTACTGTAGAACCTTTTCATGAATCGAAGTGGGTTTTATTTTGGAACACTCTATGTAAGACGTAAGTAGTTTCCAAATTGATTAATCTTACAAAATCCTAACTGCAAATATCTCGTGTAGGTGTGAACGTGAAGGAACTGATGAACAACTGTTTAAGGTTTTTAACACAGAATGTGTTTTAGCCATGGACTAACTAGCCGAAAATGGAACGCGGGATGGGAACGAAATGTGTGACGGATGATTTTCACGTACAACCGAGCCGTTGGTAGGGAAATGGAATTTCCGCCATTTTAATCGCACAGAAATCGTTCACCATTCGTTGGAAAGCTCTTGATTTATCACGAATTTATTTCGTATTTTTTTTTTCGTAGTTTCATACTATAACTATATAAATTGATGTTATAAATGAATAGTAAACAATGACGCTTGTTTGGTTGTCACTTGGTTGCGCGACAACGCAATTTTCGTAGTTTCATACTATAACTATATAAATTGATGTTATAAATGAATAGTAAACAATGACGCTTGTTTGGTTGTCACTTGGTTGCGCGACAACGCAAACACATTCTGTGTTTCAATAATTTCGTCCGAAGTATGTAAATAGAGGTAACCGGGGGTCCAGGGGGCTTGCCCCCTGGCGAGGCGCGGAGTTTTCCGCTTATTATTTGGTCGAAGCTGTCGAAATGCATGATTCTAACAATTAATAAATATACAATCAAAAAGGAATGTTGAGCTGAATTGACGTTTTTCAAGGTTTAAACCACAGATAGACGTTAATCCCATCCCTCACGACCGTTTAACATTAAACTGGGCTTAGCTCTTATCTCTAAAAACAATTCAAGAACTTTTAAACCAGGCCTGAACTAGAATTTCAGCTTAAACTGCAGCTTAATCGTTGAGTGAGTTTGAAACTAGTTTTTTACCCCTGGCCCAAAGCCGATAGAGGAAGGTGATGTTACATGAATTTCCTCTCGTCAGTTAGCCAACGAATGACAGCAAGTCTGGGGTGCAGGATTGCATATTTTTCAACCTGGGAGAAATAATTATATAGTGATTTGAAGTTCAAGAAGTTAGAACGAATTTTAGTCATAAATCTGAAAACTACTAGTACTTACTAATAATTGTAAAACCTTAGAATAATTTCTGTTGACAACAGTTGTTATAACTCTGTCAATAATATTGATGCGTAGAGTACGTACGTAATTGACTACCCACCAACAGTTCGCAGCACAAATTATTAAATGGATTTTGAGGGATCTCAGTCAGGATGGAGGATCCAATTAATTACGTCCCCGGTAGGGCTGAATCGCTCGTAGTGAATACGTAGATCAAGTTTCCAAACACAATTTTGGCGTGATTGGAATTAGTAGGCTCTTGGAAGTCTTGATGCAAGTTGATGGGAGTTGTACAATGTCGAAATTAGATTCAAGAAGTCTCACGAAATGAATGAGTTTTTCTTTTCTCCTGTTATGCGCCAAGCCGCACAGTTGTAACTCTCTCTGACGTATGCGGCCAGGTGGGAACTTTCTACCGGCTTATTTCGAAATGTAGGAAAATTTTTTCGTGTGAATGCGGCTCATCAGCTTCCTTAATTTTTGATCTTGAACCAAGACCATAAAAATTGACCCAAGTTTCATAAAATTTGCTGGTCGGAGTAGGAACCTACGGATTCTTTTTCCCTCCCGTCGATTTTAGGGTTGAAAATTAAACCAACTAATTTGTGGGGGGGGGGTTACATTTTTTTCTTCTTGATTGACAGCAATGGTTCATTATTGAAAATGATAAACAAATGAAGAAACGGAAAATTGTAAATTTTTACCGGTTGCACGGAAAAAACTCGTGCATAGATATGTCTTTTGGCAATCATTTATCAAGTTTTAATTTTTTGTTCTCCTTACAGCAATTATTTTTCGTAGGACCCATTATGCTACTTAACTTGTAGTTAAGATAAGGAACAGAAGGTGAAATCACTTAAATTAAAAGTTCGAATTGTTTTGTTGTTGTTTCATTAATTGCTATGAAATAGTGACTTCCTCATTTTCTGGATAGAGTAGCGTGATTAGTAACGTAGGTAATGGAAGTAGGTAACAACCTAGTTACACATTACATTTTGAGATCACGATCACGCTTATTTTGTCATAACCCCCATCCAAAAGACATATTTATGTCAAAATGGAATTCAGTAATGAATATTTCGTATAGGTACATGTACGTAAGCGAATAGTTATTCTCACTCAGTATGAGGGCAGAGTTAAAGAAATTGAGCCAACAACATTCATTCGAATTCCTTCGATTTTTCTTCCTAGTCATCCTATAGGTAGCAAAAGCATTGTTTTCACTTTCGGGAGAAAAAAATGTTTGGTCTACAAAATCAAAATTTCCACTCGCATTTCACGTTTTAGACCATTCTGAACAACTTTGGTTCCGTGTCCGTCCGTCTGGTGTGCTTGTCGTGTGTCCGCGAATCCTTGTAACAAAATTGTTCTCCACAGATTTCATCCGATTTGGATGCAATTTTCAGGAAATGTGCGGGCTAGGGTGTAGAGACGATCTGATGTCCTCTTGCTCAGTTACAGTTTCTATAAAACTGGGTTTATTCCATTCACGCAACAAGTGCCATAAAATTTGCGTCCCTCTGTTTTACTCAATGCTTCCGGAAAAATAATATTTCGATGAATATTTATGTCCAGTGCTTAATGATGGTTTTTTATTGCTAATGATTCGCTTCCAATGAAGTAATTTTATGTTTTTCCCATTTGTTTCAGGTAATTAAAAGAAGGCTCTCGTAAGATAGATGTATTGTTCTTGCGCTGTTAACTGAAAACAAGTACGTTTTCTCGATTTTTTTCCCTCATTTGGCATTAGCGTTAGCTAATATTATGCATTAGCTAATGTTTATTTGCATAATATTGCAAAGTTTCAAAATAGAATAAGAAATACAAACGCGAATATATAATTTCTAGATATCAAACATCAAATGTAAATGGTCATTTTAGATAAAAATTGCTACAACATGGGGATTTTAAAGTTAGCTGTGCAATTTTAAAAGTGTGCAATTCCAACACATGAATGGTCAGCCCATTCTGTATATATATACATACCTACTCTGAATGAGGAATTTATATGGTTTTGTTTCCGAGTCTACCTAAAGGTAGCGGAAGCATTGTTTTCACTTTCGGGAGAAAAAAATGATTGGTCTCCAAAATCAAAATTTTCACACGCATTTCACGTTTTAAACCATTTTGAACAGTTTTGGTTCCGTGTCCGTCTGACTGGTGTGCCTGTCGTGTGTCCGCAAATCCTTGTAATAAGATTATTCTCCACGCTTTTCATCCGATTTGGATGCAATTTTCAGGAAATGTGCGGGCTAGGGTGTAGAGACGGTCCCCTATCAATTTCATCGTTTCTGAGTCAATACTTCACTCTGCGCCTGCGCAAACGTAAATTCCACCAAGCATCATTTTCTAGTCATCCGATCTCGCTCAAAGTTGGATGATAGTTGAGGGATGACGATTTGATAATCACATATCAATTTCAACCAGATTATATCATTAATACCTTGCTACTGTGCATGCTCCAATGTAAAATCCTTTTTACGACCTTAATTATTCTTCAGTTTTCATCCGATTTTGATGAAATCGTCAGGGAATGCGCGACATAACATCAAGTAGTCAATCCATTAGTAAAAATTCATAATTAGTTGTACATGCAGGTCAGAATGACGTTTTAAAAGTACATTTCGGGAGTTTTACTAGCAAAAATAATAAACCAGCCAACAGGATTTGAACTCCCACGACATTTGTCACACGAGACCGTAATCATATCCATTGAGCTACACCTCAACTATCGTGTCTGGAGACAATCACTATTTAGTAGGAGGGAGATAAAAGTGGGAGACTAGCGCCGCTGCGCGGCAGAGGAAGGAACCACGGGCCGGTGTAGGGCTACCGTCGAGTAAATGCGCGGGTTAGGTTGTAGACGGTCCCACATCAGTGTCATTGTAGCCAAATCAGTACTTCACTCTGGGCATGCGCAAACATAAATTCAATTATGCTCCATTTTTTCACACCCTATTCGTTCGATTTCGCTTAAATTTGGATGATAGTTGGGAGAAGACGATTTGATTAAGTACCCCATAACAATTTCAACATGATTGTATCATTAATAATTTCCACACTTTTCGTCCGATTTCAATGAAATTCTCAGTGAATGCGAGGGTTAGGTAGTAAATAGTTCTGTACCTATTTCATTGTTCTCATCTCATCAGTTCATTCTACGCATGCGCGAACGCAAACTACATTGAGTCATTTTTCCGTTTCTTACTTGACCAATTATTACGTTTCATGCTGTTTCTTAATATATTCTTTTCTGCTATGGATTTTTTCAAGATCATTTAAAACTTTTCAATGATCTATTCATTCATGATACGTAAACGAATGAGCTTTGTGCAAGACCCAACTTCGCAGACGTTTTAGCGAATTTCCGTAGAAAATGGAGCTATTGCAATGGCTCGGAAAATTTTAAAATAAAAATTTTTGAAAAATTTTCTTCATTGAAATCCGTTTTGAGGCATTCTGAAACGATGCCTAAAGTTTGCGTTTTTCCATATATGTCATTCCAGACGATAACTCTCTTTAGGATTGAGCTAAAAACCCGTTCTTGCGCCAAAAAAATCAAGCTTTCCAAACGAAAGGATGAGTCCGTTGGCCAACAATTTTTGAGCTTATTAAATTGGTCCAATTTCGAAAAATGTACTAAAAAAATCACAAAAAATGGCTAAAACGGCAAAAAGTCGTTAATTTTATAATTTTTACCCAATTTTTTTTTAAACAAAATTATTAACGATTATTTAGGACATTATAAAAATTTGCACAAATTTATGCAGAACAATGTACCTAAATTTCATTAATATTCAATATCTTCTTTTAATTGTCAAATATTATTTAAAACAAGTTTTCGGCCATGAAATAGTTAGGTAACAATTTCTTTTTACTTAAAGTCCTGAATTTTCGAAACAATTCAACCTAATATAAGTAGTACGATAATTTTCGAAAATTAATACGATTAATTAAAAATTAATTAATATAAAATTAATACGATTAAATTAAAATTAATACGACTGGAAGTTTTTGAGTTCTGATCACTGAACGGCGCGACGTACAGTCGTTGGTAGAAAACACACTTGGAATCATTCGATGCCGGATGCCAACTTGTGAGGTGGACAGCAGAAATGACTTGGCGTTGCGCTGAGTTGTTGAGAATTGGGGGGGGGGGGCTACTGGACAAGGTCGACTGCTCTGCGGTCTCATCATCTTCGAGAGCCCGCGGAGCAACGAGAACAACAGGCCACTCGATCTCGTTCCGAGCGAACAGCCCAGTAATGACCCCGACGTGGAACTTCCCTACATCACCCTGATGTGCCACTTAATTCCAGCAGAACCGACTGGGCGCGGGTATTTCGTTTCACATTTCCATCGTAGGAAGCTATTAGTTCATTTTCCCACCCGCCTCATCTATCAATTCCGACAACTGAACTGACAATTCCGACAGCGACACCTAACATGCATGGAGCGTGCCTTTCCCGTCATATGGCGCTATATCTAATATGGTACTATACCTGCACGCATTGTCTACCTCAGGCAAATTACATCATAATTTAAGGTTGTCAAATATGGTGGATAAGGAGAAAGTGGGGGGATCACGGGATCCGATCTAAAGATGAAATATTTAACTCCGTAAATGACTTGCCTAGTTGGGAGGGATCACATGCTTATATGGTGTGACATTACAGGTCTGTATGATTCAACGTATAATTTTTTAATTGTAAACCAACATTGGTGTAAAAATCGTCAACGATAGGTTGTTATCTTAATTGAAATCAACTAAAACCGATTAAATTAAAAATAAAGACGAAAATGAGATGTCATGAAAATTTAGGCTGCACCCGCCCAACATACCAGGCAAGCCGCCACCCCGGGTCGTCCGTGGCTAAACCCTAACCAAGCACCAAGCGATGGACACTCATCGCTAATTTATTAAATAATATAATTATTAACTATATTATTTTATTATAATAATTAATATAATAATAAATAGATATAATTAATAATTTATTAATATCATACCATCACAAAAACTACTATGTACAATCAAATTAAATACAGCAACACAAAACACACAAAATCAACAAAACACAAAATACAGCATATCAATATCACAATATAACTAACATGAAAACATGTGTAGGCAGGAGTAGTCTAGATTCTTCTTATATGGAATTGGGTTCCTAAACTATACTATAACAATAACTATGCTCGAGTACTTGTATGAATATCCTCGGCATGTCAGTCACTAAAAATTTAAGTAGGCTACATCGAAGTCGCAAATTGTCGCAAAAAATCAGAAATATCTTAAAGTTCGGCATCAATGAGAATACTTTTAAATTTTCTTACAAAAGCCTTGTCCGGTGATTCTGTTATTGAAATAGCAATCTGTTGAAGAAACGGATCTTTACGTAGCTAGACGCAGAATGGCGTACTGTAATTAATTATCCCGGTTACTATTTGTCAATCAAGTTTAATGAATATCAGAGCCATAAATCCTTGAAGACTTAGGAATAAGAATAATTGGGCGATCGCATCGTTGGTGAGGAATGGGTCAGAAATGTTGATTTTAGAAATCCGTACGAAATGGGCCATAGGAAAATGTCGTGATGGAAAAGAAGTGGAGGAAACAATAACAATTTATAGAAGTTTATTTTCAACTGTACTTTCCAGTTTTACTTGAAAATTAAATTACTCATTAGAAAATGGACAAGAAGTTTATTGTTTGTTGAGTGCATTTAAAGACTATTATTCATTTGTGCGTGTTGAAACTAATGAAGTTAGAAGTTAGTTAGTATGAAGAAATTCGAACTACGCAGTTACCACCCCCTCTTACAATCATATGTTTACAAATGCGTAGGAGTTAAACCTTAGAAGCATGAAAATCAAATGGAATAAGCCTAGAGCTTGTTCATGTATAATCAATCGAAACTGTTCTATCTACGTAACTGTAGAGTTTTTGTTATGGCATGGCAAACGTGCTTTATCTTATACCTATTTAAGATATATTATATCTTATATAAGATATACTTACAAGCCTTAAAATACATAAATTATTGTGATAACTAATCTCTCTTCAACTGAAACTTACTTCAGGAGCATCCCCTCAAATTTTAGCATCTGCAGTTTATTGATTTATAATATTCAATGATTAACAAGTAATCGAATAAAACGGCGTTCATGTCGTAATAGAAAAACACGACGTCAACATTATCCGATCGATAAAACCAGGAAGTAATTTTGAAAGTGAAAGCGAAAGTTACATGTAAGACCATTCTGGTTTATTGAAGTTGGGATCGGTAATGCGATTTTGGCTCGGATGTTCGGGGTAAGGTGCACACAAGAATATGAAGATCTATGTTTCAATAGACTGCGCATGCGGGTGTGATTTCTTGCTATAGTTGCTGACCCTTGATGACTTCTCCATCACGGCCTCAACCTCTGGCATATCAGGAGCCGCCGGGGCGGATGAAGCGAAAATGAGTTTGACGCCGTCGGAGCCGCCAGTTTTGCTACACTTTCTCCACGTTCGCTTCGTTTCAGTTTTGAACGGAATTTCCCCTGAGCTTCTGTAGAAAATGTGATAGAGGTAAGGCGGCCGTGATGTTGTTCATACTCGTAGTTGTATATAGTCGGGATTCGGCCCAAGGAGAAAGCAATAATTACAAAATATTTGTAATCATTGTAATGACGTTTCGGTCACCATTCTGTGACCATCATCAGTCTATAAACAACACAAAATCTGGTAAACTACCGTGGTTTGCAAACATATTGCGCTATATTACAAAGCTAAAGCTAATGTTAAGGTTGTTTTGAAATGCACAGAGGTGGGGTTTTCGCAATTGAAAAACCAGATACCCAAGACACCAAACTTTTAATTTGTGGACAGGCACATAGATTTGTACACAATAGATACTCGTGGTTTCTAGTTTTGAATATTATGTATGAATTAAATGAAGGAGCTCCTTGAAATAGATTTCATATACTTAGGTGTGTAAACTAATATTATGTACGATCATTAAAAATAAAGACTGTCTTCTTTGCCTACTTTATATCGCCGATTTAAATATAGAGTTAATATATCTCTGACCGTAACGACTGCTGGATGTGGGTAGCACACGCACGTTTGCTGCTGAAGGACCGCCGTAGAAGTACCACCAGGATATGGTAACAATCCCTGACGATGGTAGACGATGCTGCAAAGAAGCGAATAGCTGCAAGCGAACTGAAAACGGTGCTGCTTGGTACACCCGTAGAATCTGCAAGGAAGTGCGAAAATGTGTGATGAGAATGGTTCACAAAAGGCATACCAAGTCGGGTTGACGGAGTCTCAACTAGTTCTTACGTCGAAATGGACAGTAGGTTTGATTAAATGCCGTCCAGTGGTAGATGACGTCGAGATGTGGGATTCTGTAAGACCTGGAGGAATTTTGCGGGATGCTGACGACCCGATTTAAATTTCGAAAGAAAACACGTGTTGTGAACAAAGAGAAAGGTAGTAATGAGCTGGCACGGCTGATGACGACGTATTGTACTGATAGCGAGGCATTCAATGCGGCGATCGAACTAGACGCACATGAAATTGCAGGAAGATGTTGGTTCCGTGGGTCCATTCGCACAAACACTGATGCGGCTGCTGTCACTTCACTTTGCTTAATAATATTACAAAAGAAAAATACGCTTGGGCGTTAACAAAGGTTGGTAAAGTAGAAAACCAGAACTTACTTGAAAGCTTTGCCCGCAAACAGGACAGTGTCAAAAACAGGAGGTATTATAAACCTCATAAAATGGCTAGAGCCAACAAGCCAATGAAGTAAGTCTTTTCTAAGTAGTAAGTTTCTACGTTTCTGAAGTAAGTTTTTTCTACTTTACCAACCTTAACATTAGGTTTAGCTTAGTGATCTTGAAAATAGACTTATATTGAAAAGCGCGTTAAATTTTCCACCTCCCCTAAGGTATTTGGATTTTTTTTACTGTTGGTCGCTTATATTAGGTGAAAAAATGGTCTAAACACGAGAATTACTCACTTTTTGAAAATGCCTATTTTTTAAGGTGCGTTGAGTATTGAAACCAGATTGTAAAAAGCGGTACGCGTTGCAAAAAAAACTTGCCAAAAATCTCAGCTTTCCAACTGTATAATCAGTTTTTATTTTACTTTGTTAATTGGAGGAAAAATGTATGTTCGTATGTTGAGAAACGTGGTTTTTTCTATGAAATCGATGGTTTTCGTGGAAAATGACCTCCTAAAAATTACCCTCTTTGGGGTCGGTTTCCACATATTTTTTCACGCTGAATCGAATGGTAACACTCGCAGATCTCTCCAACTCCGTTACAACCGAGTTTTACAATCAACTAACTAGTTTTTTGTTTGTAATGCTTAATTTTATGTGTTTTTAAGGGTGAAACTTGTTAGTTTTTATACTTAGTAGTTTTTAGGGAGAAACGTTGGAGAATAATTAAAAACCCAATTCAAGGACAGAAAGGCCTTCTTTTTAAAGTCTTGTTATAATTTGGACTGTCGTAATAAAGAAAAAAATATTGAATCCCCTCCTCCCTTCAAAATAAAAATTGGTCTAGGGTTCAAATTACCCACCCTAACGACGAAAGAAGAATTGGAATTGGAGAGATGAAATTTGAATATGTTCTTGTTCGATGAATCGAATGATAGTAATTACCTTCCTAAAGTTCCCCATAACGGAGGTCGACAGGGGGGGAAATTATGCCAACACGCGTTCTTAGAATGATATAATTATAAATGTAGACTGAATCATGACTATATGATGACTGAATAATAATCGTGAATGGTTACAGCTTTGATTAATTTTTTCCATTCCACCTATGGTTCCAAAATTTTAATAGGGCTTCTTAGGCCGTGCTTGGTTATTGGTTAGTGAGACAAACATAAACTATCTATTATAACTAACTGATGTACTAACTGATGTATTCAGTAGATAGATAGGAAAATACGTTGGTGAGCTTGGCTTTTGATCTCGTGTTTGAAGACATCTCGTTTAAATATAATATGAAAGGGAGATAGCGGAAGTAAGCCGCGGTTCTGCGAATTCAGCCCATTCCCGTCATAAATGTCATAATTACGGAAATGAACCTTGCGGTAACGCAAGTAACAATAACCTTGTAGAAACCTTCCCCTCCCCTTAATCAGCTAATTTCGTTTTCATTCAACCTGTGAGGCTGGAATTCCAAATGTGGCTTCATTGTAAACAGGTACCGACATACCCTGTACCTGGAACCCCGTTATAACCAAGTTTAACCTTAAAAACTAGTTTCACTCTTGAAAACACGCAGAATTCAGAATAACGAACTAAAACTAGTTAGTTTAAGTGTACAATTCAGTTATAACGGAGTTGGGGAGATCTGCGAGGGTTACCATTTGATTTAGCGTAAAAAATACGTATAAACCGTATTTTCACAGTAGGTCATTTTTCAAGAAAACCCTCGATTTCATTGAAAAAACACTGTTTTTCAATATTAAAACATAGTTTTTCCCCCAATTAGCAACGTAAAAGTAAAATTTCCCAAATTAGGTAAAATTTTATTTTCAGAGTGCTCTTTCATGTCTCCAACTTTAATTCCTAAAAAAGGTCAGCCATCTATCTGATGGGAAAATGCTCTTTCCAACGGTATCCTCAAATTTGAGTTTACACAGCAAAGTAAAGGCGTTATGATCGTTTGTGAAAAAAGGTCGAAAACACGGAGAAAAATTTTAGAATCACTGAATTACTCAGAACTAAGCGTTTAAAAAGAAATCTCTTGGAGAAACTTTCGATCAGAAATGAGCTCTAGAATCCATTCCAGGTCGGTGGGTCATTCCTTAACGTTTACACCCTGCACCCTGTATATAGCTAAATCATCGTTCCGGCCTACCACCACGGATTGCGTTTCGCGAATCGGTTTACGAAAAGTCTAATTTATTTCATTATCAACCCACGGTGATGAAACGTGAAATTGAGCTCCTTTGTGACATCTAGAACACAATTACAATGTATGGATCGGTTCTGATCAGCTGAGGGACCTCTTGGGCTAATTTTGTTCTAATCGTCCTACGGTGCTCAAATTTAAGAGGGAGTTCCTTTGTGACACAGTTACGATTACCGGAGGGAAGGCTGATCAACTCCGGGGCCAATGAGGATAATTTCGTTCCTAATCGACCCTCGATGATGAAATTTGATATTGAGCGCTTTCGGGATCTGTAGAATAAAATTAGGAATCAGCTGAAACCACCTGATCACCTGAATGTCTTCTGAGGCTGATTTCTTTTCTAATGGATCTTTTGAACTACATTAATCTATTGTAATAGAGAGTTTTATGTGCAAGAAACAAATATGGTTTCAAATCAATACACCGTCCATCAAGCCTTCTATGGTGGAAAGATAACTTTCTCAAAAGGGTTTTGTTTATTGACGTTTACCACGTGACTCTCGAACAATCTAGTCGAGTCACGAGACTTGCTCTTTAGTTCGACTACCCACTGCGTGGCCTTCCCAGCGCTCCAGTCGCCTTGAGATTTTACACAGATCAGTTTTTTCCTTAAATCAGTGGTCTGGATGCTTGCCACGCTCGCATCTCAAAAATACATAACATCAAGTAGTCAAACCCTTAGTAAAAATTCAGGTTACTTGGTCAGGGTCTTAGTCTCGTGACTCGACTTGATTGTTCGCGAACGTCTCGTACGTTTACTAATTAAAAGGAATAAAATTGCGGAGGTAGCAATGTGTTGAGTTCAGATAATTTACGTAGTATAATCTGGGTTTAATTATGACAGACCATTGATCTGCGTAGAACTTTGCAGCGTTTTGATAAGAAACCGGTAAAAAAAGAAATTTCGCCCTTGAGGTCATGTTGCACGACTGGGACTTTTTATGATGAGTTAAGCCCTGCTGAGATTTGCTGTTCTTTCCTCTCTTATAAATTACTTGTAAATGACAGGTTCTCAAACTAGGGTTTGCAAATTTTCGAATACATTCCTAGCTTTTTTGTTATTTTTAAAAACGTGTTCTATTGGTAGCATCTAGTTAGGTGAGTAGGTCATTGAAATTTGAGTTACGAATTAAAAAGTTCACTTCGTGACTTCGTTCTGTCACTGCTGTTTACTTGGGCGTTGTATTGCTATGATATTGTGATTGTGATTCTTTGAATTAGAACACACCTGTATGACGTCGTCTTCAAAAATATTCTCTCGTTCCTTCGAAGGCGCTTCCAGTTTGAACCTTTGAGTTGAGGACCTTGAGAATGTGGTACTTGTGGTTGATAACTTCAACCTGCCGCATCCCGAAATGGCGGTGACCGAATCTGAAGCCTTGGAAGATGACAGAAGACGTGGGTCGCCTGAGAGGCAGATCCTACGCGCAGATTTCAATGGCCGATCCCGTCTTTAGCTTGTAAACAATAATTTGTTGACGCCTGCTCGCGAGTGATCACACTATCTGTAAAAAAGACGCAGTTTGCGTAAGCAGAATCAACTTTTCGAATAGAGATAGGTAAAATATAAGTAGGTGAAAATTTCAACGTCCTACGGTGAATAAGAGCGATTTGAGCACAATTTTGCCATCATTATGATTGATATTACGGCTCGTGGTCAGATGATCCTCACCAAAGTCAGCGAGGCCCAAGTTCCGACATGGTAATACAACATGTAACATTTCCAGACTAAATACAACCTTTTCCATACCGAATTAAACTTTATCCAAACCAAATTAAACTTTTCCCAAACCAAATTAGACTTTATCCAAACCAAACCTTTTCCAAACTTGATGACTTCGTTATAAAACGATTAGTTCAGTGAGATTTACTAAAAGTTGTAAAATTACGGATTCCAAGCGGAGCTCCGAGTTATCTACATATAGTATTTTCCAATATAATTCAACCTTTTAGCGAATTTTTGAAGAAAATTGAGCTATTGCTCGCCCCTCAAAATTTGTAGAATGTGAATTTTTGAAATCCGTGATGCAGAAATGTGAATTTTATGCAGAAATCCGTTTCAGGCTATTCTGAATCATATTCTGAAGTTTAACGCATTTTTTAATGTATGTATGTATATATGTATGTGTCATTCCAGACGATAACTGTCCGTAGAATTGTGCTAGAAACTTCAAACAAATTTTAAAATGTTAAGGACACAAAACGAAAGTTCAAGTTCGTTGGCCAGCATAATCGGATTACATCTTCGGGTTGACATTTTCAAAAATGTAGTAAAAAATTTCAAAATAGCCTGTTTTTTGCGATTTGTTGTGCGAAATAATTTTTTCAGCATACTAACATGTGGTATATTCGGAATCAGCGTAAAATTTCCTATAAGAATATGTATCAAGTTTTCAAAAATTTCAAAGCTGAAAAATCAGTCAAAAATCGAAATAATGCCGTTCGCCAGTTGTAAAAATCGGTAATATTTGCATGAAACATTGTCCAATTCAGATCTTCAAAAATTCGCTCATGGGGTCATGCTGCATGACTGGACTTTTTTTAATTGAATTAAACCGTTTTCCAATTAAATAAACCTTTCTTCCAAATGAATTCATTTTTTCCAATTTAATTAAACCTTTTTCCAATTGAAAATGAACATAAACTAACAACGACAAACTTGGAAAACAACAAACAACAACAAACTTGAAAATTGTTTGCGAAATTTTTGAAAAGTTCTGCTCAGTTTGTTATCATTATTAAAATTGTTTTGTAAACTTTTTCTACGAAGTTTGGGAGCTTACATACCCAGGTACCTACTATTTTTTAGACTCGAATAAAATACGTTTAATTTAATTTGCAAACAGTTGAATTCAATTGGAGAAAGGTTTAATTAAATTGGAAAAAAGTTGAATTCATTTGGAAAAGAGTGAATTTAATTGGAAACTCGGCCCTTCGGGCCTCGCAAGGGGCTCCGCCCCTTGACCCCGCCAGGGGGGCTTCGCCCCCCTGGACCCCCCCGGATGTTATTACTTTGAGCCTGACTGCTAAAATGTAAAAAACATGGAATCATGTTTTAGCTCCTCACTCTCACTTTATTATAGAAATGATCACGACGATTGAGCTCTTGTGAGATGATGATCTCCTAATAGAAACTCGCGAGTAAACATTCACTTTATTATAGAAAGAGGCTAAAGAGGCTACATACGAAATTACAGCTTCCTATAGTGTAAAGTATAGAAATTACCTATTAACATGATTTAACCACCGCTTCACAAATCAAACCGTTCTCGCAATATTCGGATCACCTGCTATGAATCACATAATCGAAACACCAGCTCAATGAAATCATCAGAAATTAATAAGCGGTTGCAATCATGTTCACAATATCAATAATTGAGAATGATCACCTGTGTGTAAACAATTATTCATATAACCATGCTCATAACTCAGCTTGTTGGCCACGCACTTCGCAGTAGTTAATATAGTATGGTTGGATAAATCGAGAGCTTTCGAACGAATGGTCAACGAATTTTGTGGGATTAAAAACGACGAAGTATCATATCCCTAGCAACGACTCGGTTGTAAGCGGAAATCATCACAATTATTGGCGCTACTTTCATCTCATTTTATAGTCTCACTTTTCGGCGGGGGATCCATCGCTAAAACATGATTCCATGTTAAAAGGTTTCCAATTAAATCCAAAAACGCTGCAAATTATTTCACAAAGGTTTATTATTTTTTCAATTGAGTTTGATCGTAGTTTTAGTTGGCTTGCGTCCGTGATATTTCGAGTTGCCACAACGTATACTTCTATAATTACATACACATGTTTTATATTTCTCGATTTGAGCTCCTATCTATTCAAATAGTTATTGCCTTAATAATATCATTATCTAAGTACGTACGAAAAGTCGAGAGGATATGTTATTAAATATGCGTAGGAAAACCATTGGTATTAACACATAAATATGACCTAGAAAAAAACATATATTCATGCTTCGAAGGAACGCTGTATCCACCTCAAGGTGCCGCGGTGTATTATATGGGTATAACACGTAAAAGTAATACATTTAATATCCATTCTCCTACACCCCTTTGCTACGCCTCTGATCACTCCAGCCCCCACAAGGTCCTCCACAAGGAGGACGCCGCGGCGCCTCCTCTCACTCCACCCCCCGCTCACCCCCCTCACCACCCACCGTGACCCCCTGCCAGGCGTGCTTCTAACACGTCTAACAAACGTCGAAAAATACACTTTTTCGCCCGTTTTTGGCCCATAGCAACTAGACCCCAAATGGAGTCTATGTGCGAAAGAACGGGTTTTTTAAGTAAATTCTTAGGCCTTTTATGGCCCGGACGGCGAACGGCGGACGGACATTTCAAATTTGGATTCTACGCACCTTGAAACGTAAAGTGACAAAGTTTGAGGGGGGGTTATAAAAATTTTTTGCTACACGATCACATAGGCTTATTATTGGAAATAATAAACCAAAAGGTACACACACAAAACAGCTGATCTGCCTTCTCAAAACATCCACTAGGGTGTACTGGCGTCATTTCATCACTCATTCCCACGCCAAAAACTAGGCTTATAGGCTATTGGTATCACTACTTTACTTGATATGTTATCAACTAGATTTATGATTAAATTACTTAAATACTAAATATTCTTTCAATTAAAAAAAAAAAAAAAAAAAAAAAAACGGACGGTAGACCTACGGTTCTACAGTCAGATCATTTAATAATGATTAATTTTACACATTATTAGTTCATTATGGTTACTTAGCAATATTAGTTTATAACTGAGCGTAATAAATCAGCTTCCCTTGACACTACAGAGGCTTAGAGATTATGAGGTGCTGGGATAAAATGAGAGCATTCCAAAAAGCGGCTAACGATTTTCCTGCAATGAAAACTAAGGGAGTTACACTTCCCTAGTAACGCATTGGTTGTACGTGAAAATCAATAGAAAACCCCACCGTGACGTGATGCTCGTGACGTGACGAAAACAAATGGAAACGTCCTGTTAATCATTATTAAATGATAAAAAAGAAGTGAATTCAATTGAATAAAGGTTGAATTAGATTGTAAAATACTATATCTTTTATTTCGAAATTGCGTTTTGACCAATGAAGTTTTTGATGTACTTCTATGAGGAGCCTTGCTCTTTCTCTGCCAACCCCTGTTTGTGCTTGATAATGTCAACTGCTTGTCATATGGAGTACGGGGGTGAACCATCTCAGTGACGCGAGGCATTACGATCTTTCCCCCGGGGTGTTATGAGTTATTAACCTTTCCAGTTCGCCCTTTTCCCCCTCCATTCCGTTTGTAACGAAGTTAAAAGGAGAAAAAAAGAAGAAAAAGTGGAGATTAAAATAGTAAAATCCGTCGTTCCTCTTCGGCCGTGAGAAGATTGACGACGAGGCGTTCGGGCGGGAGGGACTCTCGTTTATCTGATAGTGAAACATGGAAGTGTGATAGAGGGGGGGGGGGGGGGGGGGGGGGGGCTCGGAGCTATTGTGCCACGCATTATAGGACCTAAAGGGAGGAAGGGTTCTGGTATTTTAAGGGCTCGACCTTTCAAGGGTGAAGGGAACGAGTGACGTTGGTCGAGTGACGTCACAGCCTTCGGCGCCCTTATCAGTGACGTCCCTCCGCCCTTCGGTCCTTTACGACTTTGTCTTTCTCTTTCTCTTCATAGTTCACGTTGGCCTTTTGTTCTAAAGAGTATTTTGTCGTCTACGGTGGGCGGGGCGGTGTCGGTGAGCCGGTGAAGTCCTGACAGTCCCCAGTCCGTCTCCAGCCAGCCAACTTGGTTTGGGTGATTCTCTCTCTATTTTGTGTCTTTGTACATTGAACTGTGAGTCCATTTCCTTCAGTGTCAAAGGGAACCTCAGAATATTTTCAAAGTCCAGGTACGTACCTTCTGGTATTAGCAAATTTTTGTTTGATATATCGATGTTTTACAATTGATTTTGCTTCCTAATCCTTCAGTACCGAAAATAGTTAGTAATTTTAGGAGAAAGTTCGGGATTAGATTTCGAAAATTTAGTCCGTTCTGAATGAGAAAATCTTTGTCTTCGTTTCAAAATTGGTGGAATATTAAATGGCGGCTTCATGAAGGTGGCATAATTTGCCCGTTTTAAAGTTTTTCTCTAATAATTCCTATTCCGTACATCCTACAGAAATTTTTATACGTAGTGAAAATCGGACTAATTTTGGGCTAGTGCTCTCCTCCCCCCGTCAAGACTTTTGCCCTTCAAAATCACCTAGTGGCCTTAATATTGGTCTGATTTCAGTCTGCCAAAGCTCATTCTGCTCAAAATTAAATACTTTCCAAGTTCGTATCGTGCATATTTTAGCTGAGACCTTTTCCCATTGACTTACATCCGAACTTATGAATTTGCATGTCATTTTACGCATAAAGTTCGCAAAAACGGTCTTTCACTTTGTACTTTAATGGGAAACGGTCTGAGCAAAAACTTGGTCGAAAGAAACTTTAGAAAGTATTTAACCCTGAATCGAATGAGGTTTGGCAGACCTGAAGTAGACCAATATTGAGGTCGCTAGATAAAATCTGTTAAAGATGCCTAGACTTTTGTCTTGGTCTAAACCTCACTCGACGCTTAAGCCGCAGTTTAAGCGGTGCATGTAATAGTTTTAACTTTGTCCTTGTCCATACACACCTGAAGAAGTATCATCAGTACACGCGCGCGGTAACCAAAATTTTGTATTCCTCATATTTCATTGCTTATTCCCTTTTGAAGCCATTTGAATAAAAGATGATTAGCAGAGATACCCACATTACCACCAAAGAAACGTAAAGAGAGGAACATAACACAGTTAACTGTAATGAATCGGGTATACAATCACAGATCATGTACAAAATTGTAAGCAATTACTAAGTCAAAAAACTCGAACAAAGAGGAAACTGTTAACACTTGGAAAAAGTTTAATTGCAGATGTGCAAAAGTAAATGTAGAACCCCTCCCCTCCTCAGATCCATCGTAGTTCTAGCACCTTTCTATATAAATTCTGGCAAGCATCGAACAAAACTTAGAAAACACTAATTGAAACTTCAACATTGTGTTGAAAACTTGCTTTTTGGTGGTATCCAACTAATCCACAAAAGCTACAGAAAGAGTATATCACCTCATGTTCCAAAACTTGAACAAGAAACTGCGAATTCAAAATATGTGGTTGCGTTTCCACATTGTGTTCAATGTAAGTACCTACCTATGCAATCATAAATTGTGCCCAGTTTTCTTTCGTACTTATTCATATAATGTATGTAGAATACTACCAGTATATGTCCTGTATACTATATTGGTACTCTGTTTATAATCGTGAGTGCGAAATTGAAACCGAGAAATATAAAACAAAGAAATTAGCTCCAAAGCTCACCCAGCTGATCTATGGAGCTTCAGCCTTTTCGATTCGTTTCAAGTTGTCCCAAGAGGCCTCCATTTCAAATTTCAGCTTAAAAGATTGAATAGCAAAGAAATTAGCTCGGGAGGGAACTATTTTTTAGTTTTTGGCGTATTTTAATCCTTTAGTTCACCGATCCATCTTAATGGGGGGTTTGAATGTTGAATTGTTTTAGGAATCATGAAAATAAATGTACAAATCGTGGCTAACGGTTTATTTCTCCTAATGCCAAGTAAAAAACAACGCACAGTACACAGTGGGGTTCCTCAGGGCAGCAGTAAACAAGGTTAAAAGGATATTGTTAAAAGATATGTATTTAAAGGTTATAGTTTTAGGATAAATGCCGCAAAACCTCATGAAAACTCTTGATTCGTTTCAACATCGTATGTTATGTTACGTCTGGGGTCGATGGGATAAACAACGTTCAGCTGTGTGTTAGTTAAGTAGGCTTTAAACCTTGATTTGTACGGCTGGCCTAGAACTTTTTGTTTGAAATTATTTGTATATACACCACTGACCTGCGCTGGAGGTCTATGTAATACAGAAGTATGCAATAAACTGTTGTTTAATCATTGTTAGCGTTTTAGTTCTGATTTGACTTATTTTTCAGCTGATATTCATTCCGTTGAATGGAAGACTGACACAACTAAATACTTAATTTTATTAGTTCCTTAGAAAGTGATACGAGCGCCCCTGGTGAGTGCTGTTGAAATCACACGAAGCGGGTAGGTACCACTTAGTTAATTGTGTAACGGGACCGGCTCAGCTAATTAGTTTGTAGGTTGTTGGTATATTTAGATGCTTTACGTCAGCGATACGTCTTACTTTTTCCGTAGGAACTTGAAAGATATTTCCAACTTGTCAGGTACCCGTTCCGGTTTGACAGGCTCATTTATAAATCTGGATTCGTTTATGAGCGCAACACGTCATTTCAGGCTCATTAATCGCCTCGGGTCCCGAATTCAGGTAGCTGCACTTGACGAGGAGTGGAACCCAATCAGAGCTTAATTGCGGATAATGGAAGAGGTCTAACTTTCCCAACACCCGAAATGTTGATAGTGTACAGCTATAATCGGTCTGTAAGGAAAAACAAAATGTGGAACTTCCTCATTTTGTGCCTGTCTGGACATGAAAAATTCTTTGCGAATGAGAGCAAATTAGGTATGAGTGTATAAAAGGTTGTCCATCTGTTTCTTCTTATTTGGCCACCATTTTGACTTTTAATATGAAGACAAGTAAGGTTTATGTAATCGTGTATAGGTAGGTATCATCTGTGTCAACGACTTTTGGTTATGGTAATGACGTGATTACGGTTTTGGAAATGACAGTGTAAGTTTCAAGTTGATGTGAAACGAAGTTGGACAAAATAATCGGTTAAAGTGAATAGTCGTTTCGTTGCTCTTTACAACAGTAATCATAAAATACATTCAGTTGATCTCTATCTAAATCAGATGCCAAGCCACAAAATGCCATGGTATCATCCAATTTTTGACTGAGTTTGCGAGTGAGACGCTTCTTCAACGGCTTCACCGATTACTGCCTATCGCACAACCGTACTGGTATGTGTCGTGGTAGATTCTCTCGTCTCACCGAGACTGAAAATATATTCCTAATGTTGAATAATATAATTCATTTATAATTTATATGGGGATGTGAACCCTTTAATGTTACTGTGAAATCGTACAGCGATCTTTACAGCTATTCGCTCTGCATTTATAAGAAGTATAAGTAACGCAATTGTCATTGCATGATATAATTTCAAGAGAACGACATCCAAAATGGAATGGGAGCAGTCTATAATCTATACAAACTTTTTAAAAAACCCAACACTTTTTTTTGAAATGCAGGATCGTACTTGGTATGATTTTTTTAAATTTTACTATAATTTTTTTCGCCACAAAATTGTTTTCAACAATTTCTTTGCACTAAAATTGCTGAAATTTCAATGCAATTCAACATATTATGCTGCTTGACGAACTTTTTATAGTGGGCGGCCGCAAAGGTAAAATATATAATGCGACATTTTCTCATGGCCGATCTTGCTGAAATTCGGGCACTCCTTGCGTATGCTACTCGTACCTACCACCCTTCCGAGATCTACCCAATGAGATCCGTTACCTACCTGAGCTCAACGGGCTGCGTATCCGGGGGAAAACGTGGAAAAATCGGTGGCATGGGGAAAGAAGTGCAGATAGATGAATCGCTTTTCCTAGGAAAAAGAAAATGTCACCGAGGTCGACTTCTAGCCAGTGACAGACGACCTGCTGCTTCTCCTCAGATACAGGATGATGATGATGAAGAAGAAGAAGATGATGAAGACCAACACGACGAACCGCATCGAAGCCAATCGAACCGTAACTATGGGAACGCATCCAGGGGCCATGGGTTTTCGACATGTGCTGCCATACCAGTGGCATTTAGGGAAGACGTTTTTTTTATTGTGGAAAAAAGTAATAGGGCCACTCTTCTCCCAATAATTAAGCGCGAAATAGAAAAAGGCAGCATAATTTGCTCAGACCAGTGGAGAGCTTACAGCAATTTAACCGCTGAAGGATACACCACGGCGCTTGCCCTCTTCTAGAAACAAAATTAATTAAAGAATGGTGGCGCTCAATTCGTCCTGCCGACCCTTTTGACGCCTTCTACGACGATTCAAAAACCACCTCTCTCGAACGACGAGCTCCAAGTTGATGTGAAACTGATGACAGGTAAGCCTTACTGCCATAATCAGCCATCGTTCTGACATTGGCAGGTAGTCTTCATTAAGGTAGGTAGCATACGCTGGGTTCGGAAGGGTGGTAGGTGGCATACGCAAGGAGTGCCGAAATTTGGAGCGTTGTTGGGGAACGAAGATTTTATTTCCCACATGAGTTTAATCACGAACATTAGTGTTGTTTGGGTCTACTTTTAAGGTCTTTTTTTTATCCCCAAGAAATACTGGTTTTGGATAGGTGTTTTGTTATAAGATTGTAAGTGCGGATAGGCCTGACATTGTGGGCATCTAATCGATTACAGAACAACAATTTAACCGGCGTAGGTGATAACTGGCGGAGTTGATTACACGGTTAGGTAAAGGCGAAAATCCGCAATTTTACTGCATCTGTCTTCAGCAGCAATTTGAGCTTACGGGTTTGGTCCTCTGTGGCGTCATTTGAGACTGCCCTAGGAGCGATTTCTTCTGGATATGTGTTTACGGCAAAACTGTTTGTAGCTTCTACATTTTCTCATATCTTTGGCGTGTGGGTAATACACGTTATATTTACATATGTGGTAAGAGGGAACACAGGACGAAAGCACCCATTTCAAAAGATTTTCATCTTAAAACCTAATTAAGGTTGGGTTTAATTCAGAATTTCCACCCACGTTGATTGTGTCACTCTCTTATTTCAACTTCACCTACATAAAGGCAATAAAAACCATCACAAGTCTGTTTGAATTTCCAGTTCAGGCAACATATCCCAGACGGTCCTAACGAGGATTAAAAACAGGAGATATCTCGTTAGGGTTGATCCATCAGTTCACTTCGCGTTACACAAAGTTAATGGAGCTCCAGCAGGAAAGCTCGTTTGCCTTTTCACCGGCTCATCCCTCTAAACTTGATCTCTCACGGCTCAACTCTGACGTGATGCGAACTTTTTTTTCTTCTTTTAACAACTACTCAAGTTCATTTGTTCGCCCGTTTCCGTCTTTTTATGGGAAGTGCTTTCTAAAATCCGCGAAGGTTTTAAAACTAACGAAGGATCCGAGTGAAAGCACCCGTGTCATCGTGAAGGAAAAATTGACGCTGGCATTTGCAAGTTTTACTTGAAGAGACATTCCAAGAATTTCTAAAAAGGGACAGTGCGGGTTTGGTAACGAGATGCGAAAATATAGCATTTTCAAATTGAATTCGTCCTTTTACAAAATGAATTCGTCCTTCAAAAAGAGGGACCAAATCTTGAAGGCAACCAGAAAGTGATATGCAGATACCTTTTCTCGAAGAATAATAATTTAGTACATTGGTTTACATAGTTAATAAAGATGTAATATAATAAATTTATAATGTTTACAAGGAATTGATACAAGAAATTTGCAAAAAGATTGCAAGAAATTCTTGCGAAGCCATGAACTTTAGAGTTTTGGATCAGCTGTTAGTATTGCAAGAGTTCACGCAGACGAAAGGAAAGCAGGAAAGGAACCGGGTTTTTGGGGAAGCAGAATTAGTAAAGGGTGTGAATTACATCTGGTTGCTTATCATGTAACTAAGGTCCTCAATACGATCCATCAAAATTATATGATCCCAAACAACATAACCTTTGCCGAAAGAAGAGATAATCATGCATTTGTCTTCCGTTGCAAAGCGATGACTAAATTCCAGTCTTTCACCAATTTCACAAAGGAGTCCGTATCCAATATCAAGAACTATTAAACAAATCAACAGTCAGCGTGTGCTTTACGATTCATCGACAGCCTTCTTGTCAAATGGCAATGTTTTATGGCAGTGGCATGGCATCAACCAAAGACTCAGCTGAATCAATATTGGACAAACCAAAACAAGTAGGTAACTAAGAAATATCAATTGGTGTCAACATTGATAAAATCGTATGTTCTTTTCTGCAATTATACACATTTTACGAATGATTCATTATAACGATGTATAACGAAAAGATTTAAATAATTGCATCGTGATAAATATTGTTATATACCTCTAACTATTCTAATTTGAAGAACTGGAATAATAAACATTTCTCAATGGTTGTGATGAGGACTAAACGTTGAATGACAAATTCATTTCGTTTAGGAAAGTAGGGGTCGAGAAATTCTAGTCAGTCCAAATGAAGATGGAACAAAAAATCTGATCATAAAATAATACAAAACGCTCAAACGTCTATTAGAGTTGTGTGTTGTGCCCGAGCTATCATTTTCCCCACAAACCCACCCGCTACCTCATTTATTCTGACGCTAGAAGAAATTGATTTGGAAATGATGATCCGCGCCCTCCCGAGGGTTAATCCCACCAAGTCAATTATTTTCTCTCAATTTAGTGGTTACATTGGCTTGTTCTTAACCACAAAAGTCATAATGTTGTACATTTACATAAACAAATTGGAACAAAATTGAAGTAGCACTTAATTGAATTTCATTCGGTAGTCAATCATCTTTTCTTATTGCAAAAATATTAATTTTTTGTGGTTCTTAAAATGAAAATCTGGTCCGTTGTGCCTTTGTTTCGGCTAAATCTACACTGGTACTCATCTAATGCTACATCAGCTTGTCCTTTGGTCCTTTCAGTTAGCAACAGAGATAGAATCTTCTAAGACACGGCCAGTAGAGTAATGCGGTTTATAGCATTTGCAGATTTAATTAAACTTTTTACCAAATGAACCAAACCTTATGCCAAATGAGTTGAACCTTTTTCCAAGATAATTCACCCTTTTCCCTAAATAATTAAACGTTTTCCCAATACAATTAAACTTTTCCCCAAAATAATTGAACCTTTTCCCGAAACAATTAAGCCTCTTGCGAGAAAGTATAATATGACGTATATATAGATACGAATTTCGAAAAAGTTTAATCAATTAGGAACTACAGAAAAACTTGTACAATGTAAGGGTCAATGAACATTGCACCAAATTAACCCCCCCCCTCCCCCCACAATTATTTGTTTTACATTTCAAGGTAAGTAGATTCCAAAAATCGAATCAAAGCAAAAATTAAACAAAAAAAATTTAATAAATAAATAATAAAATGAATAAATAAAAAAAAATATAAGTATATAAGGTATATATGTTTATATTTTCTTAATTCGATTTTTGGAATCTTCGTACCTTGAAATTTAAACCAAATAATTGTGGGGGGGGGGGGGGTTAATTTTGTGCAATGTTCATTGACCCATACATTGTACAAGTTTTTCTGTAGTTCCTAATTGATTAAACTTTTTCGAAATTCGTATCTATATATACGTCATATTATACTTTCTCGCAAGAGGTTCAATTGTTTCGGGAAAAGGTTCAATTATTTTGGGGAATAGTTTAATTGTATTGGGAAAAGGTTTGATTCATTCTGTAAAAGGTATAATTAAATCGGCAAATGCTATAATTGCGGCAGTCCATTTTATCGCCCTTTTTATGGGTTGGGAAAACCGAACTGGCGCACCGATCTCCTGGAATATGTTACTGATCCCAGATCATCAGGTTGAGTTCATGCTAAGATATCATCAACCTCTCCTCTTCATTCTTCAGAAACTCAGCCACAATTCCATCGTTTTCATGTCTTTACTTTGACACATAAACTGAAATCGTCATAGAAAAGCATTATAAAAAAAGCGTAATAGTGTTGTTGATGAATCTTGCGTACAACCTAATCGCTGCTGCGGAACTGTACCTTTGCCATTTTTCATCCTACTAAAATTGTTCGCCAGTCGTTGCAAAGATCCCCATTTATGCTAAAATCTTACTCTGTTCAAACCGCATGAACTATAAACAATCCTCGAGGTATATAACGTGATTTGGTAGTAACGAAGGCCAATGTGGTAACCGTAACATGAAAATCACATGTTGCATTATGAAATGAGTTTTTATTTACTTACCACGATATTTTACGGACAATGTCCCGCGAATTCTTCTGTCGGACGAAAATGTGGAATGTCCTCCAGAGCTTGGACTTGAATTATCCATGTCAAATAAGGAGTGTAAAATTACGTTTCAAAAATTCATTCCTGTAATCTTTTTCGCTGGTTCTCGAAGAAGTTGCACATTTCTATAGAAACGAAATGTGGTATACAATTTTTATTTAGAGGAAATTGGGCGGACCTGAAGCTGGATGCAGGTTGGCTGGGTTTTCCACTTTGTACACCTACATAATTCAGTGATAGGGTCATTTATTGTTTTATCTGAACACACGCTCCTTGTGTAGTCTAGTATCCATCAAGCAATAACCCAGAATCTCCAAAAATTAAGAAGTACGATATCTTTGATGTATGCGGTATCTTTTTACGTTACAATTGTACGGATCGTTTTCCGGAATTAGGTTCTTTTGTCCCTTGATTTTGTTTGGACCGTGGAGGAGTGGACATAATTAACCTTAGACCTTACTATGATTCTCAAATGAGATGCCAGAATCATAAGCTCGGCATCAAACTTTCACGTTTTCCCCGTGTGATCTCTCGGTTGGTGGTCTAAGGAAAGTACACTATCAGAGCCTTCAAGAATCGAGAAAGTCTGTTTCTCGGTGTATATCGACTGATTCTGCCCATAATAGCCCATTAATCGAATGGCGTTTGGAAAATATGCAGAGCTGTTGTTCGCAAAAAGTTGAACGGTAGTGGGTCCCACATTAAGGTAATTTATTGCCAATTTTCACGTCTTGCGAAACTTTTTTCTTCTCTTCTTTGGATCTTCTCAGTTTCGGCCGTGAAAAAGAGAGATTTGAAATTATAGGGCCGCGTCGGAGGTGCAAAAATTGCTGGTCGGAAGCGGCTTGTCGGCAGAATTGTAGTAATTTTCAAATGCGAGATTTGAGATATCTGAGATGTAGCGAAAAGTTTGTAATTTACGACTTGTCGTTTGGCTGTTTTTATGAAGGTCAGGAGACCTCACATGTCCGTCCCTAGGCACGTATAGGCCTAACATTTGAAAGCAGTATTTACTAATCAAGCCACTCAAGATGTGTTTTCATTACTTGAACTAATGATTCGATAATCGAAGGGAACTTTGTTAAAAATGTTTTCTCAACATGACAATTCGGTGATGTAATCCATTAACTTCACCCAGTTTAAAAATGTAGTAGTTTCACAGAAATAAAAAACACACACGTGAGAAACATTTAGTTATAATTCCATTAACGGTGTAGGTCCCTATTTGTTATAGTTTGTTTTGGGTTGGGTTGGTGTTGTTAATCGAAATGAGTTATTGGTTGATGTGTGGTTTCGTAAGGTTCATAATTTCTATCAGTGACGTCATAGCTCGATTCTTAACCTAGTATTAGTCAATTTTCGTCACAACTCCCATAAAACACACCGAAGTATCCAATATGTGATCTGCTTACCTCCTAATTCTTCGTTTATTCAGTGTAATGTTTTTTATAACAATTTATTTATTGATATTTATTGGTTTTGCTCCAATTTCGTCAGCTTTGAACCAGTTATTTTTTGCAATAGAATAATTCCTGATCTATTTTGCAGTAGAGTAACACACAGCAACACATAATTTACAGTGTGATCATGTGATTTCTGCGTTTTGCGTGTAGGCAATTGGTCGTTTATGTTTATTGTACTTGGCAGCGATTGCGATTTCGATTGTGCCTTCGCAGCATTCTAAGAGTCGACAAAGTCGATCATGTTGACGCCAGCTTCTGATGATCCGTTCATCCATTGAAAGGGCAAAATTGCACGTGCAACGTTGACATATTACAAGGAAAGCAAGTTATGCATAATAGATTAAATCAAAACTAAGTTAGGTTAGGAGTCTAATAAGGTTTTCCATTATGAAAGAACTAGGTAACTATTGAAGATTAATTCCAATGCTGAAAGTGATTGAGTTGTCGAGTGTGGAATCTGACCTGATGACCCAATCGTACTTGAAGTGTTTGGTTTCTCTCTAACAAATATTTGGGTATTTAATGGTCCTTTTTGAAAAATGTTAGCCACAGGTAACTTGCGAATTCCTTGTCTTTGTAAGTGTTAAAAATGACATTCATTTCTAGATTCGAAAGACACGTAAAGACAGAGTATAAAAAGTTCCAGTCATGATTTAGCATGATCGTATGAGCGAAGATCGTCTTTTATTTTCTCCATAAGGGTCACTTCAAGTAAATGATCTTATGTGAAAACGGGAAATAATCAAAAGCTAGGGATGTTGAGAAAGGCGGCAGAGAAAAAGGGAGCTTCCGAGAAATTTCCTCAACTAATAAGGCTCAGTTTAGTTCAATCGGGAATTCGTGGAACCAACCAACGATTTACAAAGGTACCTCCTTCACGGAAATACTGTGAGCCCAAGCCTATTCTATTCTTCAATTAATTAATTATCTTTATTTTCCTTCTAAAATGTTGTGGAAGCAATGCGTTCAGTTGTCGGATACGAGGAGGCTATTTGATGCACGGACCCGGATATGTGGGTTAGTCGAGTAGGAGAACAGGAGAGAATTTAGCTCACTCAGCTGATCAGGAAAGAGACCATAATTTCAGTCGACCCTTAAAGACCCAGAGAGTCTCCCTGTCAAATTTCGAGATGATATCAGGGACTTAGATAGCCCCCCAGAGGTGCAATGGGGCCCTAAATCCTCGAAAAAGAGGTAGAGGAGGATGACAGTATCCCGTCAGAGAGATACCACTCCTACTAATAGCATTAATGAGCTATGTTCGGAGTAGATTGGATTTCCAGGACCTGGATCACCCATCCAACGCCAAACTCAGCTTCTCAAGAACACGAGAAGAGGCGTGTGACGCCCGTTGTTTTCCAACGGAGCGACGGCAGCGCTTTCTCTGGGATTCTGACGGGAACTCTGTCACACTCCCCCACTTAAAGACATACTTGATTGAAGAGCAACCAGGCAATATTAACCAGGTGGAATAGTTTACTGGCTGAGAACTGATGGTCATTAATAAATAGCTGCATTAGCGATTGAGGATGGGAAAAGAGAAATTAAAACAGGATTGATTGTAAATGAATCTTCATATGAAATATTCATTAGGTAATTAACCCCCAATCAAAGATTGGGACAATCGGGATTAAACGGTGGCTCAACTATGGAGACTTATACCTTAAGGAAAATAAAATAGATATAAATTAATTTGCCCAACATTGCGGAACTAAGCCCTGGAAATTGGGAACAATGCCCTTGAATAATTGGGAACCATGCCCGGGTATAAAGAATAATAATAAAAATGGCAAAGGCCAGGTATACCATAGGTATGAAATTGAAAATATAAAAAGGGGAATAAAAGAGAAATTATAAGTCAAAGACCAATGAAATTATTTATATACCAAAGGGTGATAATGGGAATTCCTTCTGGAAAACCCGGGCCATGTTTCTTCTGAAACATTAACGCCCCAAAAATAGTGGATTGGATTACTAGGCGTTAGCCGTCCATAATCCTAACCACACTCGCTCTACCGAGGAGAGTGTGACAGTACCGTAAGAGGTACATTCCCGGAACGTAATGTGCAATGTTCCAGGAGTAGATTGGATTTCCAGGCCCTGGGTCACCCATCCAACGCCAAACTCAGCATCTCAAGAACACGAGAGGCGACGCCCGTTGTTTTCCAACGGAGCGACGGCAGCGCTTTCTCTGGGATTCTGACGGGAACTCTGTCACAACTTCTAGAGTGAACAGGAGACCCAGAGAGTCTCCCTGTCAAACTTCAACTTCTTCATGTGAAAAGGAGAGAATTTAGCTCACTCAGCTGATCATGAAAAAGCCCATCATTTCAATCATCTCTTAAAGACCCAGAGAGTCTCCCTATTAAATATCAACTTTCAAGGGTGAACAGAAGAGAATTTAGCTCACTTAGCTATCATTTCAATCGTCTCTTAAAGACCCAGAGAGTCTCCCTATAAAATTTCAACATCCTAGAGAGAATTGGAGAGAATTTAGCTTACTCAACTGATCATGAAAGAGCCCATCATTTCAATTGTATCTTAAAGTCGCAGAGAGTCTCCCAATTTCAACATCGTAGGGAGAACAGTAGAGAATTTAGCTCACTCAGCTGATCGAAATCGTTAAAACCAAACACGCGTGATTAAAGGCCCCGAACTGCGTGTCATGACAACCATAATAAAATTTCGAGAGCCAAAAAAATCGGTTTTCCGTTCTGTGCTTTGCACGAAATACCAAATTCCCGTCCATCCTCCATCAAAAATGGAACCCATGCTCCACGCGGAACACCCGTAGCAACCTTTGAAGGCTTCTTCACTCGTCACAAATTTCTGCAGCTAACAATCTGCCTGTTAGCATCCACAATAAGAAAAGTTCGGGAACCAAACAAATCGGTTGCGAAGGGTAGTAGCGCCTATGTTGACAAGAGTGTGTGTTTTGTGTGTGTGTGTGTGTGTGTGTGTGCAAATCGCAGTAGTTCTTATTTTTTGTAAGCTTTTGATTTAAAATACGTCTTCAATTGGCTGATCTGATTCAATGGTGATTTAAATCAAACAGCCCTGGCTGGAGGTACAGCTACGTAATATTATTTCCTTTTCTGTAATAGTAGTTCAAGCCATTATTCACGACCCATTCCGGCTCGGGGATATCCCATACGTATAATCTGAAATCTTAAGGTGGGATTTACAGTTAGATTTCATTGTTCTCCCATAAAACGACCATTGATGGACGAATACCGTTGGGTCCCCCACAATAGTTCGTAAGTCAGCGAGGGAGAGGAGATAAGAGAAGCTGAGAATGGGGGTTGCGTGCGCCTAATGCTCGCGTCCCTATGCAACCAACTCGGCTCGTGTGCTACTAAACTCAACTCAGCCCTCAAATCTCTAAAGGCTTTAAAAAGATATTGAGCGTCTGCCGCTCTCCTGCGGAAATAACGTAGTTCAGTCCCGTGCCAGTGTGTACATAAATATTTTATGTAGCCTAGGATGATGATGCACAGATGGTCACACCGAAAGTCGAATGATCACTTGTCGATTGATGTACATCTGTTTTTATTGAACTTCCATTCTCCTACCACATTATTAAAACACGGTTGGGGTACTTATACGGAAATGACTGCTGGTATTACCATCTGTGTATCATCACCCTATGTTCTAACAGTTTACAGGGTGGTGCGTTATTTTGATGCAAAGTATCGGGAATGATTTTAAAGTTTCCCGTCCCCCCTTCGTTCAGATGATTTGTTTAAACTGGTGTTGACTCGTTACTTTCACAAGATGGAGTAAATTGACTTCGTTATTTTTGGTTTATTACTTTCAATAATGAACCTTTGAAATTGACCTACTCTCTCCTTCTCGATTCACCTCTTCGTTGTACAATTCTTAGATATCAAATTAAAAGTGATTTGAATCGAAGAGCTATGTAATACAGGAATAATAAGCTATAATATATGCTGTCCATTGCAAGGCTTTACTGTCTTGCATCGATTCATGCTATTTATACATACCATCAGAAGTGCTACTTTAAGAAATTGACACATTATTCATTTCTACACTCTAGCAATACAGACGGTTTCCTCTTTCCACACCGTAGTTATTTTAGGTGAGGTTGTGAGAACACTCGGCGCCCCAGAGATGACATCAAAATGGAAGCGCTGCAAGTTATTACACAATGGTTTATTATTTATGTGTTGGATAGCCCTTCTACGCAGATCATTGGTCTATAATATATTATTAAACCCCGTCTGTAATATGTGATCCGAACATGGAGCGTCGTGACTCCGAGAAGAGTTCACTTTTCTACAATTCCAAGACCCCGCAATTTTTCGCTTCACAGTAAAAATGTTTTAAATGAGGTCGATAGGTGAAGTAACAATATAGGTTTAGAGGCCCCTCTGCTGATCAGTGCTCCTCCGTACCTCGTAATTACCGAGGCGTTATACAGGAGCTCCATCTAAATAGCAACATTGTGGGTCGAATGGGAAATTTAGCCTCGGAGGTTCCGAAGCTGATCTGAATCCCTCCATACGCTAAAATTGTGTTTCAGATCTCCGAAAGGAGCTACATTTCAGGTTTCAGCAACATAAATCAATTAAAAAACAAAGTAGGCTCAGAGGCCCCACTGCTGAATCACATTGCACTGAATAGATTGCAGCTGTGTACCGTGAATACACAGCCACCTTTAACCGCCTAGTTTTACACATATGTACCATACAAGTGTATCGATCTCCCTCGAAACCGTTGTGTTATAAGTAGCAGCTCGTACGAAATAAGGGATTTAGCCTTACCTCATAGCTCTCATTCGTCCGGCAACTAGGGTTGATGCAAATGATCTGACTGATGATGCACATTGCTGCACAATATATTCTACCTGTTTACGGTGGATGTACGCATCCTTAGCCGCCTAGTTCTACAAATGTGTACCATCAGGTCAAAAGTAGCAGCTGGGACAAAAGAAAGGTTTTAAATTCATAGATAACATCACCTCATAGATCTTATTCGTCGAGCAACTGGGTTTGATGCAAATGATCTGACTGAAGATGCACATTGCTGCATAATAGATTGCAGCTGTGTACGGTGAATATACCCACCCTTAACCGCCTAGTTCTACATCTGTGCACCATACTAGTGTCTCCATCTCCCTCGTAACCCTCGTGTTATAAGTAGCAGCTCGGACAAAATGAAGGTTTTTTAACCTCACCCCATAGATCTTATTCGTCCGGCAACTAGGGTTGAAGCAAATGATCTGACTGATGATGCACATTGCTGCACAATATATTGTACCTGTTTACGGTGGATGTACGCATCCTTAGCCGCCTAGTTCTACATATGTGTACCATACCACAAAATCCTCGTAGCAGCTGGGACAAAAGAAAGGTTTTAAATTCATAGATAACATCACCTCATAGATCTTATTCGTCGAGCAACTGGGTTTGATGCAAATGATCTGACTGAAGATGCACATTGCTGCACGACTGATTGCACTCGTGTACGGTGAAACTACCCACCCTCAGCGCCTAATTTTACATTTCTGTACCAAACAAGTGTCTCGATCTTTCACAAAAACCCTCAGGTTATAAATAACAGCTCGGACCAAAGATAGGTTATAACTTCATAGATATCCTCACCTCATTGAAGATCTTATTCGTCGAGCTACTGGGTTTGATGCAAATGGTACACAGGTACACTTGTTTGCACAATATATTGTACTTGTTTACGGTGAATATACCCACCCTTAGCCGCCTAGTTCTACATATGTGTACCATACCACAAAATCCTCGTAGCAGCTGGGACAAAAGAAAGGTTTTAAATTCATAGATAACATCACCTCATAGATCTTATTCGTCAGGCAACTGGGATTGATGCAAACGATCCGACTATTGATGCATATCGCTGCACGTTGGATTGCACTTGTGTAAGGTGAATATACCCACTCTCAACGCCTAATTTTACAACTCTGTACCAAGTTTCTCGATCTTTCACAAAACCCTCTGTTCACAAGTAACAGCTCGGACCAAAGATAGGTTTTAACCTGATTGATAACCTGACTTCATAGATCTTATCCTTTGACAACTGGGTTTGATGCAAATGATCTGACTGAAGATGCACATTGCTGCATAATAGATTGTACGTGTACGGTGAGTGTACCCACCCTTAATCGCCTAGTTCTACATCTGTGCACCATACAAGTGTCTCGATCTCTCTCGAAACCCTCGTGTTGTAAGCAGCAGCTTGGACGAAATAAAGGTTTTAACCTCGTACATAATCTCGCCTCATAGATCTTATTCGTCGGGCAACTAGGGTTGATGGAAATGATCTGACTGATGGTTCTCATTGCTGCACGACTGATTGCACTCGTGTACGGTGAAACTACCCACCCTCAGCGCCTAATTTTACATTTCTGTACCAAACAAGTGTCTCGATCTTTCACAAAACCCTCTGTTAACAAGTAGCAGCTCGGACCAAAGATAGGTTATAACTTCATAGATATCCTCACCTCATTGAAGATCTTATTCGTCGAGCTACTGGGTTTGATGCAAATGATCTGACTGATGATGCATATTGCTGCACGATTGATGAAATCCGTGTGCGGTGAATGTACCTGCCCTCATAGATAACCTCACCTCATAGATCTTATTCGTCGAGCAACTGGGTTTGATGCAAATGATCTGACTGAGATGCACATTGCTGCACGATTGATGAAATCCGTGTGCGGTGAATGTACCTGCCCTCAGTCGCCCAGTTTTATATCTCTGTACCAAAAACACGTGTCTCGATCTCCCACAAATCCGCCGGGTTAAAAGTAACAGCTCGGGTAAAAGAAAGGTTTCAGTCTCATAGACAACATCACCTCACAGATCTTATTCGTCCGGCAATGGGATTACTGCGAATGATCTGAATGATGGTGCATACTGCTGCTCAGTAGATTGCACTGTGATTTTACTCTCCTTCAGTCGCCCACTTTTACATCTCTGTACCAAAAAAGTGTCTGGAAACCTCATGAAACCGCCGGGTTAAAAGTAACGGACAAAGAAAGGGTTTAACCTCATACGTATAACCTCACCTCATGGATTTTCGGGCAACCAGGTTTGATGCAAATGCTCTGACTGATGATGCACATTGCTGCAATAGATTGCACCTTGTACGGTGAATGTCCCCTCCCTCAGTCGCCCAGTTTTACATCTCTGTACCAAACAAGTGTCTCGATCTTCCACAAAACCCTCGGGTTAAAAGTAACAGCTCGGGCGAAAGAAAGAAGATCCAGTTATCCGATGCCATCCGCTTCGCCTGTCCTTCCGTACAAATCCGCCCCAGTCGGGTTCGAAGCCTAATTGGGACGTCGGATTATTTTACAATCTTCCCAAGATCCCGCGGGATCGGAACTAATCCCCCTACGACTCTTCTCGAGGGAAAGCCCCTTTTTCCGCGTCAGATGCTCCAAAGACCCTTTTGAATGTTATTAAAACCGTTTACCTACTCTCTCCATCTCCATCTCGATTCTCTTTTTCATTGTACAGTTCTTATATAAGAAGGTCCATGCTTTTCGTATTTTACCGTGTCCTCTTTTTTATTATTATAAGATAAGTTCGCAGTGGTGATGGTTAAATGTACGGTAGCTAATATGAAAAAAGGCGAAGATAACGAAGGGAGTTGTTTTCATTTTCTTGTTTTACTTTTTAAATTATTTGGGTTCCAAGAAGCGAATGGGGTTGCCTACGCTTTTTCTCAAAGGTGCTTTAAACTTAAATTATAAAGTTAACATGAAAACAAAAAACCCCTTTAGCCGGTAGGTACTAACTCCTCTAGGGGTTTCTTCCAATTTAACCAACGTTGCGAGGTCCTGTATATGACTTCGAAGAAAAATTAACAAATTATCGTAAAGAAATTTAATTCAATGTAAATCGACGTAACCACATACTAGTGTGTTATCATTGCCTTATGCAACCCTCAATTTTCGTCCCATTTTAAATATATTGTTATAGAAGAAAATGTGTGAAATAAATGGAAAATGTGATGGAACATTCGCAGTGTTCGGGAAATGTTTCAAACCGTGGCTGGTTCTCCAAATGTTACGATGAACTTGGCTCGATTTAGGACGCTTTAAACAAATCATATGAGATGGTTTTTTGAACTGTAATCTCTTGTGTTTTTTTAAATTCCTAATTAATGAAGAAATTCGTGTATCTTACTGGTACTTATAAAATGGCTGATTTTGTGTATGTATGCATTTTGAAAAAATCGATGAAATTCAATCTGAAGTTAAGTAAAACCAGACGCTGTTTCTTAAAATCTCGATCCGTCGTAAAATATTTCCCTAAGTTCCACTTGCCACACTTTCGAAATAATGGAAAAATTTCCCGTAAAACTAGTGCATTTTTATTTTCAAAAACCTTTACATTAAACAGTGATTTTAGCCTTTGCAGTTCAATCAATCAAAATTCGGAGGGAAAAAGAAAATGCACGAAACTGAATGGAAATAGTATGCACGGAACTGCAATTTGCATGATACATTGGGTGAAACACAAACATCATTTGCTCCAAACGCTTTTGAATCTTGAAACCTTTATTTACATTGGTTAAAGCAGCTGATGTACTGTTACATTCTTTTGAAATTTGAGTAGTTTCAGTGCGAAGAAATTGCTATCCGAAAAATTTTTTTTAGCGAAAAATTTTAAATAATAATATTAGTTCTAAAATAATATTTAGTTTCTAAAAAGATTTTGAACTTTTAGTTTTTTTTTTTTTTATACATTTTTTAATGTTCTAGTTCATCGTTGCTAAATTTCTCTAGACTAAAATTCTGCTAAAAAAATATAAATTTAACAAATTCAGCCATTTTGAGTGATTTTCTAGCACTTTTTTGGAATTTGGCCAATTTAATGTGCTCAAAAGTGGTGGCTAACGAACTCATTCTTCATTTGGAAGCTTTTTTCTTTTTCTCAAGAACAGAATTTAAATTTCAATCCTAACTAGACTTATCGTCTGGAATGACAAACACGTACGTACGCACTTATGAAAAAGTGGTAAACTCTAGGATTCGTTTCAAAATGCCTCAAAACGGATTTCTATGAAGGAAGTTTTCGAAAATCTTTGGAACTATTGTAATACCTCCATTTTTCACGTAAATTCGCTAAAAAAATATACGTAAAAACAAAAAATTACGTATTTACGTGCCTTCGCTATTTCCAGGTAGGCAATGTTGCAATCTATAGCTGCTGGGCCTTGGTTAATAACTGCTCACTTGATAGTAGTTGTTGGTTTTATATATTGTGATTCCGTGCGACTGAAGCGGAATTGAATCTGCTGTGTCGCTGCGATGGAAGCTTCGATTACGGCATCACTGGGAAGTGTTGGCCTCCACTGGCTCCCGACTGTCAAACCGCAAAGGTAAAACCCAGAGGTTGAAGTTGTAAAAGAAGGAGACGATAAGAAAACTCTCCTGTTGGAACAAACCCAAGTCAGGACATTTTTCTCCCGGGGCGATCAGCCTTCCAAGATGTGGACTGATGTTTAGGGAGCCCTCCGACTTCCAGGAAAGTGGCCTTCGATTTTTTTATTAGAGTTTCATGATCTTCGGATAGGTGAGACGTGGGGTTATAAGAAGGTATCTGACCGTAATGGGAAGGATCGAGTCATCGGCTGGTGTATTGAACTCCACGACACATCAGGCGAGTGCTCCGCCTTTGAGGGAGAAACCAGAAAATAAAGATGAAGAATTTCCAGACGGGCTGATTACTGGGAATGCATGATCTGTTTTATGTTTGGCCAACTGCAAAAAGGCCGACCTAAGTACAATTTGGATATATTCTTAATAGTTATAACATATTGCTTTGTAAACATTTTGGTAAGTAATGCATGCATTACAGGAACGTCCCTATGAATGGATTTTATGAGAATTAAGTTTTAAAATAAATTTAAAAAAAGTATAAAAAGAAGAAAATATTATTTCTGGGAATTACCCCTCCCGCCTAGTTATCCTCTCCGCCGACAGGAAATTTGATACATCCAAGGTTCCATAGCTGGGCTAATATCTGGATCAAATTAATGATTAAAACTGTCACGGAAATCAGATGAGAATAATAAAAATATTAACGATTGATCGCTACTGCCCTCTCCATGAAATTTGTAAATCCTGACATGTATAAGGAATTTAGGTGCCCCCCCCTCAGAGGTGCAATGGGGGCCTAAATCCTCATAAAAAGGTAGAGGAGAGTAACAGGCATCCCGTCAGAGAGATACCACCCCTACTAATAGCTTTTAATGAGCCATGTTCGGGGAAGGTTAGTTTTCCAGTCGCCTGGAATTCCATCCAACGCCAAACCCAGCTTCGAAAATGATCGAGAACAGCCCGCAGCGCCCATTGATTCATCAACGGGACGCCGACAGCGCTATCTCTGGTGCTATGACGGGAGCTTGATGGATCTCTGAGGAGGTAACTCTGTTATCTGGGTGGAATAGTTGATAGCTGAGAACTAATGCTCATTCAATCATAAATAGCTGCATTGGCGTTTTGGATGGGGAAATAGAAATTAAAACTGGATTGTCAATGAAGCTTCATAAGAAGTATCTTCATTGAACAATCGGGACAAAACGGATGCTCAACGGTGGAGACTTATACCTTAGGAAATTAAAATATATATATAAATTGATTTGCCCAACATTGGGGACTTTAAATTAATTTGCCCAACTATGGGGACTTAAATTGTGCACTAACCTGGTAATTGACATATAGCAATACTCAGGTGGCATAAAATTTAAAAAATATAAAATATAAATGGGGAATAAAAAAGAGAAATTATAAGTCAAAGACCAATGAAATTATTTATATACCAAAGGGTGATAATGGGAATTCCTTCTGGAACCCCGGGCCATGTTTCTTCTGAAACATTAACGCCCCAAAAATAGTGGATTGGACTACTAGGCGTCAGCCATGCATAATCCAAACCACGCTCTGCTACCATATAAGGAATTTAGGTGCCCCCCCCCCCCCCCCCCCAGAGGTGCAATGGGGGCCTAAATCCTCATAAATCAGGTAGAGGAGGGTAACAGCATCCCGTCAGAGAGATACCACCTCTACTAATAGCTTTTAATGAGCCATGTTCGGGGAAGGTTAGTTTTCCAGTCGCCTGGAATTCCATCCAACGCCAAACCCAGCTTCGAAAATGATCGAGAACAGCCCGCAGCGCCCATTGATTCATCAACGGGACGCCGACAGCGCTATCTCTGGTGCTCTGACGGGAGCTTGATGGACCTCTCAGGAGGTAACTCTGTTACACATGTGTTACAAAACTTGACCAAATTCGTAAAGGGGGGGGGGGGGGGCTTCCTCGCTTTGACACTCGTACACTGCATATAGAGGCTCCGAATAGGATACCGAATTTCAGTCTCTTAAGGTCAATAGTGTGAGGAGTGATCTCCCGAGCTCAGTCAGCTGATCTGGGTGGTCCCTTAATTTATCAATCGTACAATGCAGGCCTATAGAGGCTCCTATCCGATCCGATCTGTGTCGTCCGCACTTTGTCAATCGTACACAGTAGGCCTGTAGATGATCAATTCCAAATTTCAGCCTCCTAGTACAACTCTAAGGGCGGAATTCATAGACGGGAATTGAGTCTGAGTGGGCCCCTAAGTGTATCGATAAGGGAATTCATGCACTCAGCGCGATTCATAGACGTGATTAGAGAGCGACCCTGAAGGCGCACTGTGTGCCACCCAAATGCATACTCAACGGGATTCATAAACAAAAAATGGCGTTGAGGTGAGTTTCACCCTCAGCTCAACGGTGTAAAATCATGAGTGACAGCAGGAGGTCACTTGAATGCGTCAACTGATGAATTTTATTATTATTTTCACGTAGGCATAGGAACTGGTAATATAGTAGAACATACATCGTTTATTTAGTTCGGAGTTTATTCAAAAACTCCATAAGAGTACGCACACATAGAGTAGGTAGGCTGTTCCTAAAAGGTAGTTAAGTACATGTTTGATGTGACCAACAAATCCCATTTGAATGTTATACAATCAACTACGAAATATTTCGCAAACTATTCCTATTCAGGAAAGAGACAGTCATGGACAACTACGAACCTGAAGGAACCTAAAATAAATGGAAAGGATTTATAACAACCACAGCTGAAAGTGCTGGTCACTCTTTGATTTTATGCGATACCTACATACCAAGTTTGAAGAGCATGGTTTTCCGATTCATCTTGGTTTGGGTAATGAGTTGGTGGAAGGTACCTTCTATTCATCAGGATGTACAATCAATGAGAATTCCAAGAAGATGTGATTGCTTGAAGCTCTCCCAAAACTCACGTCTTCTTTTTTTTCAACAGTCTCATTATACCTATAACTCTTCTCATTTTCAACTACATATCTGTTCTTCAAAACTAACTGGCGAATCATTGTTTTCTCATTTCCTCACTTCTTTCCCGTCACAACTCTATACATAATCATACAATTCAATACTACAAATCAATAGATAATAAACAAATTATCAGCACTTCAACAAACAAGCAACACGGATTCAATTCAACTTATGGCTGCCCCGATCCAGGCGGGAGGACCAATAACTTTGGTTTTTGTCTGATAAGGCCTATGTCCTGTCCCCCCAAGGAACAAGGATAATAGCATAAAAAGCAAAAACACAAAGAAAAGAGTTACCTTTGAGAACTGTTATTGATCAGTGCGGAATGTGAGAGGGAATTTTTCCGTCCTTTTTCCCTCAAACCAGGGAAACTTCCCCTACATCATACTGCCAGGGCTGCCAACTTATGTTGAAAAAGCGTTGAGTGTCCCCTGAGTGCACTGTTGAGCTCCTGTAATCTGAGTGTGCCCCTAACTGTTGAGTAAACCACCCCACTCAACTATGAATTCGAACTGGAGAGTTGAGGGTGACCCTCCATTTAGGTGAGTGCGAGTGAACACACACACTCAGGCTTTGTCTATGAATTCCACCCTAAATCCTCCTATTACAAGTCCATTACAACTTCAAAAACTGCTGCTTTTGGACTGTATGCCATCAAGTTCAATGCAAAGAAGTGTCTTATGTCACGAGTGGATGTAGCTGGTGTGATATAGAAAAGTACATGCAGAGTCTGTTTATCATCAATGGTGGTTTCAATTGCACAAATATCTATTGCACCATCATGTGCTGTAGACATACGCTTCACAGTAATTTCTTCTTTATTAAACTTCAATGGTCACACAAAAGTGTAAGTCGAACAGGAATAGCAAGGAGGCAACCAGAGATTAAAATCGGGTTTTTTAAAGACTGTTGAAGAACATTCAGAAGTTTCCATTGATAGTTCCATTGCAATAGACGTATACAGAGTGTAAAAGTTCTGGTGGTTGAGTTGGGGTATTGTGGAAGTATTGTAAGACGTTGTAACCTGTGTAATGGAATTAGGGGTTTTTCAAAACTACTCTGGTTTAAATTTGATCGAGAATCTTGATCTTACTGGTTGAACGTTATACTTGTTCGCCCTGAGTAAATATGCATTGTGTTTCAGTAGTTGCCGCTGACTTGAGTCGAACGAGCTGTCATAACAATTTAGACAATCGCTTTGCGGCCGCCCGTTGATTGAACGTGTTGTGATCGGACAATGTCCGCCTACGTAATGCTCTGATATGGCACAGCTGTCGAACCCATTGTAGCCCACATCTCGGATTGATTCCTTCACCACTAAGTATTATTCAGATGGATTCAGAGTCTGCGTCTCAATAGATTCTTGATTCTAGTTTCAAATTTATTCAAACTTATGCAGGTGCTTCTATTGTCGAATTTCAAGTCCAGGAATGTGTTCAGAATTTTATAGCAAAAAACTCGTTCTAAATAATATTTGGCGATCCAAAAAGAATTTGGATTTTTAGCTTTTTTGCAGTTTTATCTATTTTTTGGCAAATATTATTATCTGGATAAATTTATAAATGTTTTAGTTCATTGTTGATAAACTTCTTTTGACTAAAATTCTGTCAAAAAATATAAATTTAAAGATTTTTTAGCCTTTTTTAGTTATCTTTTAAGCACATTTTTTGAAATGTGACCAATTTAATGGGCTCAAAAAATGCTGGCCAGCGAACTTATCCTTTCGTTTGGAAAGCTTGATTTTGATTTTTTGGCGCAAGTTTGGAATTTTTATGTCAATCCTAAGGAGAGTTACCGTCCGGAAGGACACACACATACATCGTATTAAACATTATAATTATAAATATATATATATTTTTTTTGAAAAAGCGTTAAACTCTAGGATTTGTCTCAGAATGTCTCAAAACGGATTTCAATGAAGAATTTTTTCGAAAATTTTGATTTTAAAATTTTTGGAGCCATTGCAATGTATATTCTATGAAAATTTGCCAACCAAAGAGAATGTGGTACCAACTCGAACCTTCTAGATTCGAGTGAGTTTGTGTGGCGTTACAGGAACATGTGTGACAATCTGTTTGACGCGATATGGAGGGACATAAACTTATAATGGCCACCACAAGAATAAAATGTAACAAATGTTCAAGTATACTTTTCTGTGAAATCACGTAAAACGTTTCATTTCCGTTTATTATTTGTATTTACACTTATAATTACTTTTTTACATTACCTTTGTTTGTATAGGAAAAGTTGTAATAGTAGTGGCCCTTTTCTTAAAAAGACCCAAACATTTGTTAGAAGTTACTATATCATTTCATATGCGACTTTAATTAAAGGTGAAACCTGGGATAGATTTTGTGAGAGTCTTATTATGTATGTATTACGATACCCACTCTGCAAACAACAACTCTTTGCTGTGACTAACTTGCCAATCTACAATCTCTCACATCATCATGCAATTCGGACCAATTTCCTCATGAGATGTTTTTGTTCTTTTAGTTTCTAAGGAAGCTTGATGTTTGTGTAGGAAGTTGTCAATTTATTTGTTCCTCAAAAACAAAATATTTTCCCATTACTGTACATTTCAAAGGTTTTTGAATATGTACTTTTGAATTTTATGTTCAGTGTCTGTGTAAATGTCAGTAGTGTGTGGTTTCTTATCTCTGGCGATACTATTTCTATTAATTGAAATCCTTGTCACAAGTATGAGGTGTTCTTACCATGTCTATACGCCATCTATGAAATGTTGTAGCAGCATTGTGCGGATAAGTCCCTATATGATCCCCCTATGAATTTGTATAATGGGCGGAACAGTAACAGCTACCGCCTGTAGAAAAAATTGAAATTGATTAAAACGCCATAACTTCTACAATTTTTTGCTACATTCAATTAGTGTTGGGCATAATCTTATCGTCCAATACGAATATGATTGTAATCGCGATAATTATTCGTTGATTCTGAGTCAACTGCGGTTATATTCGTATTCGTGTAATCGTATTCGTCTTTTGGCGATTACACGAATACAACTCATAAAAATGCGCCACAGTCATCAATTTCAATAGGGCGTCCCTTCTATAATATGCGAAGCCTTGCTAATATTACCTAGCTTCAGAGGGACGTCCAATTGAAATAGATTTGAGACAAATAGGCTGGGCTCCAATCGTTGAATTCGCTTTAAGGACGTCCCTCTGAAGCTAGGTAATATTAGCAAGGCTTCGCATATTATAGGAGGGACGTCCTAGTGAAATTGATGACCGCGACGCATTTTTATGGGTTGTATTCGTGTAATCGCCGACAGACGAATACGGTTACACGAATGCGAATATAATTCGTATTCTTCGATAAGATTGTGCCCAACACTGCATTCAATCTTTACGAAATGGTCAATGATTGCGCGAGTCAGGTTTAAGAATGCGTTATCTCAAATTTATCCCAAGTCAAGAGTAGCTCCTACGCTTGTGTAATACTAATATTTTCAAATCGTAAACTTATTGCTACCTATTCGATAGTCCAATTTAGCTTAAATTTGAAGATGGTTGAACTTAATTATTTACATACTAGAGGCCTGTTAAGGCTTAGAAAGCCCTAATCTAGTCCGTATAACAGTAGTACCTAACAGGAACTCAGCACATTATAGTAACGATATAAGTCCTACCTATCAAATTTCAACTTCCTACAGTGAACAGGAAAGAATTTAGCTAACTCAGCTGATCAGAAAATGCCCCATCACTACGTTTCTTACTTACCGACACTTTAGCAACAAACTTGGGGCCGTGCTGATTCGGAATTTTATATAAAGACCGTTCATTTATGAAGTCCGCTAAGTTCTTCAGTTTCAATTTCTTCGTTCAGAAATAACTTTCCTAGATGTTAGTAACTACACTACGTTTCTTACTTACCGTGAATTGATGGCAACTGTTGTTACCGCCACAGCCTAATAAACAACTCTCGTTGATAAGGACCGCCTTGAACACGGTCAAGGCGGGTATAGAGACGAACGGCGACACTTTTGCAACAAACTTGGGGCCGTGCTGATTCGAATGAGCAGTCTTACATTAAAATCGGACGGAAGTTCTTCACAATTTCAAAGACCGTTCGGAATTATATATAAAGATATAAGTTTCTTCATGCTAGGATCGATACTGAAGAGTGAGACCGCACAGACACATCCTATAGATATCCATTACTTGTTACATACTTCAAAATGTTCTTATAAATTTGAGGCAGTTTTTAGGAAATTTTAGGCAATCTGACGCATGCTACGATTAACTTCTTTCCTCAATGTTTCTCCTTTTTTTATATTCATATATTAACATGTATCATGATTTAGCCCTGGGGTCCTAGCGAATATTGCGAGTCAATTTTTTTCCGCGCACGAAATTAATTACAGTGATTTCCGCCTACAACCGAGTCGTTGCTAGGGAAATGATACTTCGTCGTTTTTCATCCCACAAAATTCGTTGACCATTCGTTCGAAAGCTCTCGATTTATCCAACAATATTATGTTAACTACGGCGAAGTGCGTGTCCAACAAACTGAGTTATGAGCATGGTTATATAAATAATTGTTTACACACAGGTGATCATTCTCAATAATTGATATTGTGAACATGATTGCAACCGCTTGTTAATTTCTGATGTTTTCATAGAATCTCGAATCAATATCGAGGAGAAAACATGATACATGGTTGAAATTTTTGGTTCTAGAACAGAAATTTTGGTTATATATTTTACTAGTCAATCGAAGGATTTGACGACCTCTTAGCATTGGTTTACAATTAGAATTAGGTTATTGAGTGTAATCCAGAAAGCTTTGGGAAGTATATTGGTATATTCCTCTAACCTAGGGTACATAATTTCAATAACGAGGAAGACTTACTCAGACGTATGAAACCCTCGTGGTTGGGGTGGGCGGTGCGAGTGGCCTATATTTCCTGTTCACAGGCTCCCCAGGCTTTAGATTATTTTAAGATGCTCTAGAAGTAAATCGTCGCGTCTACGCACGAAACATTTAACGCAGCAACGCGGAGGGTGATTGTACTTTGATCTTACAAGAAATTGTCTACCATGCTGAGTTCAAAATTCACAGACTCACCAAATGATGTGTTTTACGACGTTCGAAATACGACAAAATTAGTTAAGACAGCCAACATAAAATTGGGGTTGGAAATTATTAGAGGTTGCGATTAGAACCGGATTTGGAAGATTCAAGGGCAACTAGCTTATTTTCTAATTACGAATGATTGGATGTGAATATCGGTGCAATCAATTACAGAATAGTTTATTACTTCGTTAAAAATTGTCGAATATATATATCTTCTCTGTAGATGCAGATTTACTACCCTGCATCCTTAACTTACCCTCAATCCTACTGAAAAATCCCAAGATAAATTTCGGATTCAACTACTATCGTGCGTGCGCATGGGATATCATTTATTAAAATTCAATTAAATCCATCTACTATGGACCATGTGAAGCTACCGTATCAAGCTCAAATGATTATTAATTTCGGAAAACATCAATGAGGCAAGAGCTTCGGTTTGCGCATGCGCAATTCTACGATTGATTAAGGTACAATGAAATCCATTGGGAGCTATTTAGTACCCAACATGTTTCAAAATTATATCTTAACTAATGAAAATTACATCTCAACACATGATCTTGGACGATAATAAGGGTTTAATATTAGAAATAATAATCCTAAACTATGGATGTAGGTATAGTAATTCGATTTTGGTCTATTTAGTCCATTATTAATTGAATCAGGCAAATTATGACGATTTCCAGTATGAAATATCCATAAGCCCTCAGTGATTAGTTTGGTCAGTGGTCTTGCAATCGTTTCGTAGGATATTGAAATGGTTACAATTGATGCAGACTTAACGTTTCGAGGTATCTACCCCTTTAACGCCTCCCATAACCATTACTTGCAAAATCATAAGTTTCGTCAGTTTTTCTAAACGATCGTTGGAATGAGATCGTCAAACACTACTAAATGGTTTATGGTGCCAATAAAACCGACAAAAATTAACGAAATAATTGCTCGTTCCGTCTGGTTTACGGCTCTCTGTAAAATGAAGTGAGGTATTCACCATAATAATTATATGTTGGAGTTTTACGTGCGAGAATGGCAAATGCCATCAATGAGGAAATCTGAAAACTACTGAAATTCGTTGTTACACGTTAGCAGCCGCTGGGGACACGAGTTAGGCAGGAGAACCCCGTTGAACTAATATAACCTTACACGTGGTGCCTATCCCTTCTCATCTTCGCTCTAATTTGTTGAAAAACGATGGTTTTAAAGAAATATTTTCCGACGATAACTAGCCAGAAACAGTTTGCTACTTTATAAATTGTTAACAAAGACTTTAAACATTTTCAAAGTAGAAGAAATTATCCTGATAGTGAGAGTACCAAACCAAAGTAGAAGAAATTATCCGGAAAGGAGAAGTAGAGCGTATAGAGAAGTTTAGGATTACGCATGCGCAGATGTTACTTTTAATCTTAGATTAATGACCCATCATGTCGACCCAAATTCGCACGGTCATAATTAATGTATTTACAAATCGGGCAATACCCAATTACAAGGATACTACAAATTTTAAAAAGTCTATTATTTATGTTTATTGAAATTTATGGGATTTTTGAGGATGAATGTTGCATGAATATTGAACACAGATTGGTTGATTGAACATAGAATGATTTCATGTGTGAGGCAGATGAGAGCGGAGAATTTCAATACGGACGATTCGATTGGGCTGAATATGAAAGAAAATGTCTTCAAAATCGGATGAAAGATCTTATGATTTTTTCCGGTAATTTTCATTTGTGCCCTCTTGAATTCACTTGCTATGGAAATCATAGGGCATCATCAAGTTCCCATCCCTTAAAATCCCTGAAAATGTAATCGAAATCGGATGAAGACTGGATGTTATGATCGTTACTAGGATTTAACGTTAACTATCATAAACTCGGAAGGCTAGTATTGCTTCCGAGTCTACTCCTTTCTAGTCTATTTTCCACATCTTTCAACCGATTCGGATGCAATTTTCAACTTATCAGTTCATTCTGCGCTAGCACTATCGTAAATTACACTGAGTATCATGTTTTCGTTTCTTAATTGACCAATTATGATATTTCACGCTACTTCTTGATTTACTCTTTTCCGCTATGGAATTTTTCAAGATCATTTAAAACTATTCAATGATCTTTACATTCATGATAGGTAACGAGGAAGCTATGTGCGACACCCAACTTGGCAGACGTTTTTCAAGTATGGTCAATAACGTAGTATGCTGATGAATATTTTGATTTCGGAGTAAATTTCGTATCTCTTCCAGAAAGCGATCATTCCACTACCTAGTAGACCTAGGTCGCAAAACCGGTGGTCGGTAGCGGAGAACTCTCCGCGAGAGACTGGCTGTGATGTGGATCTCTGGAGGTGTTGTTTAAGCTTCCTCGATTGGTCTTAATCCAAGTAGTCAACACCGCTTGTTGATTCCGCAGGTAGAGCTAAGGCCATCGTTATTTCCTCCGGGGACTAAGGTATTTAAAGTTGCGAAGTTCCTTCAACTTTATTCTGGTTCTGTAGTGAAACGGTGTCCGATTCCGTAAAAAGGAAGGCATGTGACGATTTGTGCAATCAATTTGACGATCTATGAACATCAATTTAGGTCTTTTCTAGAAAATATTACCGCCAATATTACTTGCGTCTTACGGTTCACCCCGCGATGTTGGGATTGATTTTGTTATAAATCAGAATTGTATAGATTAGTGGTTTGGATGATCGCGAGCTAGCATCTCAAAAATACATAACATCAAGTAGTCAACCCTAGTAAAAATTCAGACTAGTTGAAATATAGATTAGTATTCTGTTGAGACTAATAAAAACGGCTGGTATTTCCTATCTCTGGCAATATTATTTCTATTAACTGAAATCCTTGTCACAAGTATGAGGTGTTCTTACCATGTCTATACGCCATCTATGAGATGTTATAGCAGCATTGTGCGGATTAGTGCCTAGATGATCCCCAATGAATTTGCATAATGGGCAGAACAGTAACAGCTACCGCCTATAGAAAAACTTGAAATTGATTGATGGCATAACTTCTACAATTTTTTGCTACATTTCAATCTTCACGATCGCTCAAGGGTAGCCAGGTCAAGAGTAGCTACCTTCTACGCTTGTGTAATACTAATATTCTCAAATCGTAAACTTATTCAATAGTCGTTAGCTTAAATTCGAAGATGGTTGAACTTAATTATTCACATATAGGTTTCTTCACGGTATAACCGATAATGATGTGTTTGTGCGGTCTCAAGCACAAACACATCCTATAGATATCCATTACTTGTTACATCAAAATCTTCTTATAAATTTGGGGCGGTTTTTAGGAAATTTTAGGCAATGTGACGCATACTACAATTAACTTATCAATTTAGGTCTTTACTAGAAAAGGGCCGCCAATATTACTTGCGTCTGCCGTTCACCCCGCGATGTTGTGATTGATTTTGTTATAGATAAGAATTGTATAGATTGGTGGTCTGGATGCTCGCGAGCTCGCATCTCAAAAATAGCGTTTTATTACTGTTTATTATGTATATTCACATTAACAAGTACCCATTTGTTACCTTTGTTTGTACTTTGTACAAAGGACACAAGGAGAACATATATTATATTTTGTCCAACTAATCAGTAATTTACATTTCAAAATAATCTGAATTTTTACTAAGGGATTGACTACTTGATGTTATGTCTTTTTGAGATGCGAGCTTCAACTCCAGAACATTAATCTATATATACGCGTCATTAGTTCTCTTACGAAATCAATCCCTACATCGCGGGGTGCGCCACAGACGCAAGTTAATAGTGTCGGCCCTTTTCTAGAAAAAAAAAAAAAAAAAAAACGCATCAATTTTGCTGAATGTGCTGATAAAAAAATTAGTAGGGCCACATTTTTAAATTCTGTGTCTAATCATCACGTCAAGAAATGAGGCAAAATTTGTTTCTGACGACGCCAAAGACCTGTTTACTGTGGAGAATATAAAGAGTGTCCCGACTTGAGTTCATCAAACTCTGAGGGTCGATTCTAGAGCTCATTTCTGATCAAAAGTTCTCTTTAGAGGTTGTTTCAATTTTTTTTTTTTTAAATTTATTTTTTTTAATATTTTTTTTTAACGCTTGGTTTTCGAGTAATTTCACATTCAATTTTTTTTGTGTTTTATACCTTATGACATTAAAACGGCCGTAACTCCCCTTAGAGTCAATTTAAACGAAAAAATAAGGACATCGTTGGAAAGAGCGTTAAATTTCCTATATACTTGATACCAAACGAATATTTTTTGAGCCGTCTTTATTTGTAAAAAAGAGGCTGAAAAGCAAATTTTGAAAACTGCTCAGTATTTTACTGTTTTCCATTTGTTATTTTCCTCTAATACAGACTATTTTGGAAAAGCACTGCATGGGGAAAACTTCCTCAGAATCTCAGCTTTTCAATTTTACTTTTACTTTACGACCAACAAACCGAAACCATCCCATCCGACCATCTCCTTATAGGAACGTGCTATTTCAAGGAATCGGTAACTTTGGGGACGCCCATAGAGAGAATATGTAATGCGATATTGGTAGTATTGGTCTTACTCAACCCTTCAATAAACTGCTAGTTCAGACTACTTCTATGGAATGGCGTACCACTTACCGTCTGGCAGTAGGATATTTATGGAACCCTAGAAGAACCATTTGTTATTTTGGCAGCTCGTTCGAGCAGTCAGCTTCAACAGCTGGGGGTCATCTCATTCTAATTACGATCACAAACGTAAATTAGGTACATTGAGTATCTTTTTGTTGACCAATTTTACGTCCGCATTTTACGTTTTAGATCATCCTGAACAAGTTTGGTTCCGCGCGCGCGCGCGCGTGTGTGTGTGTTTGTCATCATTAAACTTTCCAGTGATCTTTACATTCATGATAGGTAAACGAGGAAGGTATGTGCGACACCCAACTTGGCAGACGTTTTTTCAGTATGGTCAATAACGTAATATGCTGATGAATATTTTGATTTCGGAGTAAATTTCGCATCTCTTCCAGAAAGCGATCACTATGCTTCCACTACCTAGTAGACTTTGAAGCGAAGTCGCAAAACCGGTGGTCGGTTGTGGAGAACTGTCCGCGAGAGACTGGCTGTGATGTGGATCTCTGGAGGTGTTGGTTAAGCTTCCTCGATTGGTCTTAATCCAAGTAGTCAACACCGTTTGTTGATTCCGCAGGTAGAGCTAAGGCCATCGTTATTTCCTCCGGGGACTAAGGGATTTAAAGTTGCGAAGTTCCTTCAACTTTATTCTGGTTCTGTAGTGAAACGGTGTCCAATTACGTAAAGAGGAGGGCATGTGACGATTTGTGCAATCAATTTGACGATCTATGAACATCAATTTAGGTCTTTACTAGAAAAGGGCCGCCAATATTACTTGCGTCTGCCGTTCACCCCGCGATGTTGTGATTGATTTTGTTATAAATCAGAATTGTATAGATTAGTGGTTTGGATGATCGCGAGCTAGCATCTCAAAAATACATAACATCAAGTAGTCAACCCTAGTAAAAATTCAGATTAGTTGAAATATATATTGGTATTCTGTTGAGACTAATGAAAACGGATGGTATTGTAGCAGCAAATAGCGTTTTATTACTGTTTATTATGTTTATTCACATTAACAAGTACCCATTTGTTACCTTTGTTTGTACTTTGTACAAAGGACACAAGGAGAACATATATTATATTTTGTCCAACTAATCAGTAATTTACATTTCAAAATAATCTGAATTTTTACTAAGGGATGACTACTTGATGTTATCTAGTTTTGAGATGCGAGCTTGCGGGCTTACAAAATCAATCCCTTCATTGCGGGGTGCGCCACAGACGCAAGTTAACAGTGTCGGCCCTTTTCTTGGGAAAAAAAAGAAAGAAAGAAAAAAAAAAAAAAAAAAAACGCATCAATTTTGCTGAATGTGCTGATAAAAAAATTAGTAGGGCCACATTTTTAAATTCTGTGTCTAATCATCACGTCAAGAAATGAGGCAAAATTTGTTTCTGATGACGCCAAAGACCTGTTTACTGTGGAGAATGTAAAGAGTGTCCCGACTTGAGTTCATCAAACTCTGAGGGTCGATTCTAGAGCTAATTTCTGATCAAAAGTTCCCTTTAGAGATTTTTTTAAATTTATTTTTTTTAATATTTTTTTTTAACGCTTGGTTTTCGAGTAATTTCACATTCAATTTTTTTTGTGTTTTATACCTTATGACATTAAAACGGCCGTAACTCCCCTTAGAGTCAATTTAAACTAAAAAATAAGGACATCGTTGGAAAGAGCGTTAAATTTCCTATCTACTTGATACCAAACCAATATTTTTTTAGCCTTCTTTATTTGTAAAAAAGAGGCTGAAAAGCAAATTTTGAAAACTACTCAGTATTTCACTTTTTTCAATTTGTCGTTTTCGTCTTACAGACTATTTTGGGAAAGCACTACATGGGGAAAACTTCCTCAGAATCTCAGCTTTTCAATTTTACTTTTACTTTACGACCAACAAACCGAAACCATCCCATCCTACCATCCCGTCCGACCATCTCCTTATAGGAACGTGCTATTTCAAGGAATCGGTAACTTTGGGGACCCCCATAGAGAGAATATGTAATGCGATATTGGTAGTATTGGTCTTACTCAACCCTTCAATAAACTGCTAGTTCAGACTACTTCTATGGAATGGCATACCACTTACCGTCTGGCAGTAGGATATTTATGGAACCCTAGAAGAACCATTTGTTATTTTGGCAGCTCGTTCGAGCAGTCAGCTTCAACAGCTGGGGGTCATCTCATTCTAATTACGATCCTCCCACATCACAGGTGCACTCGAATTTTCGAGTTACCAGCCGAGTACTAATTCGAAAAAGATGAGTCGCATTTCTCGCCCACGACCCAACAGTAAATTTATCTCAAGAACGTTGTGGGGGTGCCATGTTTCTTGAAGGTCCTTGGATAAAGTTGAACTGGAATTGGGTTGCTCAAATGAGAATGACGAACGGTCCAATAATATAGCGATGTACGATCGTTTTTCCAATTCTGAAACACAAATTGTAACTACAGCATATTTTCATGTGTAACATGTAAAAACTCTTGTTCAGTGTGTGTGTCGCGTGTCCGCAAATCCTTGTTAAATCTAAGGTTAATTTCTACACTTTTAATTCGAGTTTGATGACATTTTGAGGTAACGGATCGTTTAGGGTCTATCATTTTTATTGTTCAAACATCACTCTGCGCGTACAAAATCCATCAATCATAATTTTCTCACGGCTAGTTTGTGGATCTCGCTCAAATTTGGAGGGTAGGTAGCAGGGGAGGGACGGTTTTTTCTTTTAGCGAATTTTTGAAGAAAATTAAGCTATTGCTCTCGCCTCAAAATTTGTAGAATGTGAATTTTTGAAAATTTTTTATGCAGAAATCCGTTTCAGGCTATTCTGAATCATATTCTGAAGTTTAACGCATTTATTTATGTATGTATGTATGTATGTATGGAGTTACTCGAGTTGGGCATCTCGGCAGGAGTACTCTGTGGTATCACCACCCGCGTCCTGAGGGGTTCTTACTTGAACTGGTGATCATTTTATAGGGGCACTTCCTTTCATCCCATTCTTCCTCCTCGTCCTGCAACTTCCCTTATCCCTAGAGCCGGCGTCGGGTAAACCTGGGCGTCCTCCCCACTTTTTTATTTTATTTGTTTATTTTTCAATTTAATGACGTGCCCCCTCCGTCTTTGAGGGGAGGTTTCTAAATAAATATATATATATATATATATATATATATATATATATATATATGTATATATGTATATGTCATTCCAGACGATAACTGTCCGTAGAATTGTGCTAGAAACTTCAAACAAATTTCAAAATGTTAAGGACACAAACGAAAGTTTGAGTTCGTTGGCCAGCATGATCGGATTACATCTTCGGGTTGAAATTTTCAAAAATGTAGTCAAAAATTTCAAAATAGCCTGTTTTTTGCGATTTGTTGTGCGAAATAATTTTTTCAGCATACTAACATATAGTATATTCGGAATCAGCGTAAAATTTCCTATAAGAATATGTATCAAGTTTTCAAAAACTTCAAAGTTGAAAAATCAGTCAAAAATCGAAATAATGCCGTTCGCTAGTTGTAAAAATCGGTAATATTTGCATGAAACATCGTCAAAAATTCGCTCATGGGGTCATGCTGCATGACTGAACTTTTTCTATTGGTTTTCAAGTATCACCAATGCGTTTCTAGCGAAGTTTAACTCCCTTAGTTTTCATAGCTGGAAAATCGTTCGCCACTTTTTGGAATGCTCTCATTCTATCACAACATCTCATGATCCCTAAGCCATGATTTCTGTATTTATTGTCGACCTTTTAAGTTGGACACAACAAAAAAACAATGGAAACGGGCTTGGTTGTACGTAAAACTCTTAAGAAAATTTTTGACAGTTTTTTGTTACATAAAACGTGACCCTTTTGGCCAGTTAGGTGTTGGCTAAAGCTGAGCATTGAGCAATAATTTCACCTTTCTCTGACTAATTTGAACTGCAACTCAAATGTTAATGAAAGCTGTGATTGATGCGATTCAAGCGCCCCAGTTTCGAAATTGATCGACTTTCAATACCAATATGTTTTGAAGAATCGGAGATGGAGCTTTCGAATATTGGGAACCGTTAGAACCTTGAAGATCGAACCGCGTTATTTCAACTCGCTGGTCCCCGTCAACGAATCTCTAATGAATATGGATGACATTCTTCCGAACAATGCTGCCATTGGACTGGTACAAGAGAATTCCGTCATCCCGAATCTGTTATCAAACTTCCAGAATCCTCGTATGACTTTATTTAATTATTATGTCTTAATTGTCATTCCTTGTACAGATGAAATTTAATATCTGTTATAAATAATTTATCCGATGTCCTCTAGCTCAGTTACAGTTTCTATAAAACTGGGTTTATTCCATTCACGCAACAAGTGCCATAAAATTTGCGCCCATCTGTTTTACTCGATGCTTCCGAAAAAATAATATTTCGATGAATGTTTATGTCCGTTGCTTAATGATGGTTTCTTATTGCTAATTATTCGCTTCCAATGAAGTAATTTTATATTTTTCTTATTTGTTTCAGGTAATTAAAAGAAGGCTCTCGTAAGATGTGTAGCTCTTGCACTGGTAACTGAAAACAAGTACGTCATCTCAATTTTTTTCCCCCATTTGGCATTAGCGTTAACTAATGTTTATTTTCATAATATTACAAAGTTTCAAAATAGAATAGGAAATACAAACGCGAAAATATAATTTCTAGATATCAAACATTAAATGTAAACGTTCTTTTTAGCTGAAAATTGCTACATGGGGATTTTAAAGTTCGCTGAATCTGACGTCAAAAGTGTGCAATTCCAACACATGAATGGTCGGTCCATTCTAATATACCTACTCTGAATGAGGAATTTATATTGTTTTTGACATTTTACGTCTTTGCTTTGGCACATAAACGAAAAATCGTTACGTAAACTGTTGACGAAAATTGTCCCAGTTGTTTTCTGATGATTTCCGCTTACAACCGAGTCGTTGCTAGGGAAATGGTACTTCGTCGTTTCTCATCCCACAAAATTCGTTGACCATTCGTTCGAAAGCTCTCGATTTATCCAAACATATTATGTTAACTACTGCGAAGTGCGTGGCCATCAAGCTGAGTTATGAGCATGGTTATATGAATAATTGTTTACACACAGGTGATCATTCTCAATAATTGATATTGTGAACATGATTGCAACCGCTTGTTAATTTCTGATGATTTCATTGAGTTGGTGTTTCGATGATTTGATTCATAGCAGGTGATCCGAATATTGCGAGAACGGTTTGATTTGTGAAGCGGTGGTTAAATCATTTCAACAGGTAATTTCTATACTTTACACTCTAGGAAGCTGTAATTTCGTATGTAGCCTCTTTAGGACATTTACTTGACGATGCCCAGGGTCCGGATCAGCTGAGTGGCTCTTAGAGCTTGCATACGAGTCTGCAACTAAAGACATAAAATATCCCAATGTGTTGCAGACTCGTATGCAAGCGTTTCTGATGATTATCGAATACAACCTTATCGTTTAGCATGGAACCTGCTTCAGCCTTGGTTTCGGTAAATGACTACATTTTGTTCATTATGATGATTATGGGTTGGTTACCAATTATGTTCATCATGAGTTCGTTGTGATTCTAAATTTTCTTCCGAATCTACCTAAAGGTTGCGGAAGCATTGTTTTCAATTTCGGGAGAAAAAAAAATTTTTTGTCTCCAAAATCAAAATTTCCACTCGCATTTTTCGTTTTAGACCATTCTGAACAATTTTGGTTCCGTGTCTGTCTGTCTGTGTGTGTGTCTGTCGTGTGTCCGCAAATCTCTTTAGCCACCTTATTTTCCACAGTTTTCATCCGATTTGGATGACATTTTCAAGGATTTGCTGGCTAAGGGATAATCCCCTATCAGTTTCATCGTTCTTGATTCAAAACCTCACTCTGCGCTTGCGCAAACGTAAATTCTACCGCTTTCTCACGCCCTAGTCGTTTGATCTCGCTCAAATTTGGATGATAGTTGTGGGATGACAATTTGATCATCTTATATCAATAACAACATGATTGTATCATTAATACCTACTGCGCGTGCGCCACTATGAATTCCTTGTAATAAGCTCATTTTCCACATCGCGATTGTTCGCAGACAGTGTTTATGATCAATGCTCGTTTGGTGTAAGCCCCGCTTTAGATAGCACCTAAGCTCGACTTCTATACCGATTTGTTTTCTGTCCATTCTATTCTGCACGTTTCTCATTACGCTAAAGTCGCGCCAACACAAACACAATTCTTTAAACTACTTTTGTTCAAAAACCCCAAGTACTGATAGAAGTACCACGACCTACTTGTGCAGTTACCTCTCAATTTATATGGTGTGAAACGGTAAAATGTGTCCCACCTTCTCCGTGCGGGAATGGTAACACTGCCGACTGTAGGAAATGGCAACAGCTGGGACTCCTAGTTGCATATTCGTACAGTCGGAGTACAGAAGGGAGCAAAGCAGCTGAGTCACGAGCTCAACTTCCTAAGGGCTGATTAGGCGGGAAGAGATTTACATTGCAAATCAAATCGGGCGGGATCAGACCGTTCCGGTGACAACAGTAGGCGATCCATGTCCCCCCTGTAGCGCAGGTTATTTATTTTTATTGTTTCCTCGCTACCGGAGATTTAAAAAAAAAAGTCAAGCAGCATGATCGCATGGGCATGATCGTAATTTTCGTAAATTATCGTATTGTTTAATGTCAATTTGTTTCGAAATTTGAGCTTTTTGAGTGCAAGTCAATTGTTAATTTTAATAAAATATTAATTTTATGGCAAAAAACGTATGCTAAATTCTAAATAATAATCTCCAGTTCAAATAGAGGTTTTGGAATTTCAGCTTTGTTTGCAGTTTTTATCAATATAAAAAAAAAGCAAATTTTGATAAATTTTAAGTACTTACATTTTACTGTATAATTTTTAACATAAATTTTTGAATGGTCTATTTCATAGTTAATAAACTTCATAGAAGCAATTGTCAGCTAAAAAATATAGATTTAACAATTTTTAGCCGTTTTTAACCATCTTGAGTGATTTTTCGATTATATTTTTTGAAACTTTTGAAATTTGAATGACTCATGGTTCATCTGACCCAACTTCAAAATTTCAAAGATAAGTTCGAAAAGTAGTTAACCAATAAGAAGATTGTTTATTAAAAAAATAGGTCCCTACATTCCAAGTTTTGTAGAAATGAACCCTCGTGCGCCTAGGTTATTTTGTCTCCCTAAAATTCATAAGGAGGGAGTGCCAATGAGACCGGTAGTGTCTTATATTGGTGCTCCTGCTTACAAATTGGCTAAAAAACTCCATATTTTATTCAGAAACAAAATCAACTTTTGGCCTCAACATACTGTACTAAATTCCAATGATTTGGTCTCCAAAATTAAGGACATTCGGATGCTTCCAAATGCTAAACTTGCATCTTTTGACGTGGTTAGTCTGTTCACCAATATCGATGTAGCTAGATGCAAAGATGTGGTGTGCAGGCTGATTCACGCCTCTAAACTTAATATTTTCGAAAAGGATGAATTGTTTAATTTGATGTCTATTTGTATGGATCAAAATTACTTTTTATTTGAGGGGAAATGTTATACACAGCCAGGGGTTGCTATGGGTTCTCCGTTATCTCCTCTGCTTGCAGATATTTACATGGATTATCTTGAGCAACAAATATTTACAACTTGTAACACAAATGATCTTCTCTATTGGTATAGGTATGTCGATGATATTGTCATTCTATGGAAGGGCACAGAAAGACAACTAATTATTTTACTTTGTTGACGAAAAAATCAATAAATTAGATCCCTTTATAAAATTTACCCTTGAATTCGGCGGAAATATACTCAATTTTTTAGATCTGTCCATCTCTTTGGTAAACGAAAAGCATGATTTTTCAATTTATAGAAGATACATATAGCGATTTAACTATCCATAGTACTTCAAATCACTCTTTAGTCCATAAGCATGCAGTCTTCCATAGTATGATTAACCGATCACTATCTATTCCAATGAGTGAACAAAATTTATCAAAAGTAAAATCCATTATCAAAAGCATAGCGGCTAGTAACGGATGCGGAGGAGATCTCGTTGATACCATATGGGATAAGGTTCTTAGGAAAAAGTTTCCAATCTGACCAGGGAAGATGTAAATTTAGAAGAAAAGCAATGGATAAGTATACCTTATTATGGGAAAATTTCGGATAAAATCGGCAAAATTCTATCATCGAGAGGTTACAAAGTAGGTTTTAGAACTAAAAGTAGTCTTAAAGCATTACTAGGATCCGTTAAGGACAAAATCAATGTTCAGGATAAAAGTGGGGTTTATAAACTAAAATGTTCTTGTGGCTACGAATATTGCGGTCAAACTGGTAGGAAATTCAGGGAAAGAATAGACGAGCATCAGGAGGATTTCAGGGAAAATGAGGGTAAGTCTACATTTGCGAAACATCTTAAGGAATCCAATCATAGTTACAATTTTGATTTGACAGATAGACAGTTTGTAGAATTTCTTCATTTTTGTCCGAAGGGAGGTATGTTGAATGTACTTGAAAAATTCGAAATTATCAAAAGTGACAGATCTGGTAAATGTTTAAATGAGGATATACCTCAATATATTTCACCACTAATAGGTCTATTTTTATTAAGCTTGGAATTATCCCTTCACAATGTTGAAACCATATTTAGTTATTTTCCCCTTTTACTTCATCTAATTGCTATAATCTCCCTTGACCTGTTACTATAAAAGCTGTTTCCTTTCTAATGTGTCTTCAGTTATTGTTTGTTACTGATTATGGCCTAACCGACGAAATCAATTTAACAGTGTAACTCTTTATTTTTCGTGGAAATAGACAACGTTTTTCACTAACTTCCGTTTTTAAATGGGTTTCCACAACTTCGTCGCGAGTGATTTAGTTCGTTTCCATGTATATAATATTTTATGCTTACGAAAATGGCCGAGGTCGAAAATTTTTCGCTTCGACCTTCGTCCACTAGGCCGATGGGGCGGTGCTAAATGTTTTGGAAGTTTGGAGAGCGGTCGAGAGCGAAAAATGTTCGACTCACCCGAGTTGCGCCGAGCTGTCGACCTAGTGGACGGCCACCTTAAGATATACAAAATAAGAAACACCTAGTCGTTTGCACAACCACACTTCCATTCATTTTTTGGGTTGAGGAATTTTTGGCTGACCGATTACCTATATTTACGTAATTGTGTAATGATTATTGTCATATAATGTAAGAGAGGACCCTACGGTCTTAATTGTATGACATCCATAAATGAGGAGCTTACTTTCAAAAGGGGTCATATCCATTTTTCGAAACAAATCTGTAAGAAACGAGTTTCAATCTTTAGGATAACCAAAATCGATTTGTATGAGCAGTTATCGTCAAAAAGGAACTTATCCTTGTGTATTTGAAGGCCAAAGTTTGATGTTTGGATCACATCCATTCCTATATGATGGGTAATTTTCGTTTCAATCAAAAGGGAATATATCCTCATCTTCCTTCAAGTTGATGCTCCTTGATGTTTTTCAAAAAGGAACATATCCAAAATGCCATCTACCGGATTTTTTTCCAACTCTAGTTTTGAACATACCTGTTAGCATGCCTGTCCTGTTTGGTGATAAGATTTGAAGGGTTTGGTATGAATAACCAACAGAGTGCAGGAGCAATACTCTTTGGCACCCCTGTTATCAACTGTGCTTCTGTACTTCCCAATATTCAATTATGTCAAGACATGCTTCGATAACATGATTGTTTCACTCCTGTTTCGCTGATTTCTCTAGTGTTTCTTTCTGTTTTTAGTTCGTGTCTCTTTAGATTTTTAGGCTTACCGTCGTTTTTGCGTTGCTAAGGTGTCGTGTTGGTGTTACAATGGAGGGTATTGTTGGCATTCTTTTGGGTACCCATGAAGTAGCACCCTCACAAGACGATGGCGAAGTAAAAGAATGTGATTGTCTTGACGAAGAGGAAACTGATTTTCATGTTTGAAATGTTGACAGATTTTAAAGATTTTTTGAGGTTTTTTCTATATTGGCTTTTTTATTCGTTCCAAACTGAAAATTGGTTGATAATACCTTATCTTATTATTACCTTCATTTTATAATTTGGAAACATAATTTACCTGCACTTGATTTTTGAGATTTCTTTATTGATAACTGGATGTGTTTTTATCAAAATGGAACATATCCGAAATTTTGATCAAAAGGGGTCATATCCTAATGATAATTAGCTGTAACTCCTTTGGTTTTCGAGATTGGCTGCTCATGTTTTGGGATATAATTTCTAGTGCCTCACAAAGATACACTAGATTAAAAACTAAATTTAAATTCCAATCAACTCCTTGGGCGTTTTTTTCACTTCCTGAAATTTTTTCGGAAGTGGATATATGACCCCTTTTGAAAGTAAGCTCCTCAAATAAAAAAAGTTAAACATTCTCTCTCTCTCTCCCTCTCTCACTCTCTCTACTCTCTCTCTCTCTCTCTCTCTCTCTCTCTCTCTCTCTCTCTCTCTCTCTCTCTCTCTCTCTCTCTCTCTCTCTCTCTCTCTCTCTCTCTCTCTCTCTCTCTCTCTCTCTCTCTCTCTCTCTCTCTCTCTCTCTCTCTCTCTCTCTCTCTCTCTCTCTCTCTCTCTCTCTCTCTCTCTCTCTCTCTCTCTCTCTCTCTCTCTCTCTCTCTCTCTCTCTCTCTCTCTCTCTCTCTCTCTCTCTCTCTCTCTCTCTCTCTCTCTCTCTCTCTCTCTCTCTCTCTCTCTCTCTCTCTCTCTCTCTCTCTCTCTCTCTCTCTCTCTCTCTCTCTCTCTCTCTCTCTCTCTCTCTCTCTCTCTCTCTCTCTCTCTCTCTCTCTCTCTCTCTCTCTCTCTCTCTCTCTCTCTCTCTCTCTCTCTCTCTCTCTCTCTCTCTCTCTCTCTCTCTCTCTCTCTCTCTCTCTCTCTCTCTCTCTCTCTCTCTCTCTCTCTCTCTCTCTCTCTCTCTCTCTCTCTCTCTCTCTCTCTCTCTCTCTCTCTCTCTCTCTCTCTCTCTCTCTCTCTCTCTCTCTCTCTCTCTCTCTCTCTCTCTCTCTCTCTCTCTCTCTCTCTCTCTCTCTCTCTCTCTCTCTCTCTCTCTCTCTCTCTCTCTCTCTCTCTCTCTCTCTCTCTCTCTCTCTCTCTCTCTCTCTCTCTCTCTCTCTCTCTCTCTCTCTCTCTCTCTCTCTCTCTCTCTCTCTCTCTCTCTCTCTCTCTCTCTCTCTCTCTCTCTCTCTCCCCTCTCACTCTCTCTCTCCCTCTCTTTTCTCTCTCACTCATGTAGTTTTCATTTCCGTTCTTCAAGACTATTCCTTTACTTCCACCCTTCTCAGGACAATTTCTCTACCTTCTACCCCCTTACAAGACAATTCCTCGATTCCCTCAAAACACAATTCCTCCACCCCCTCCCAGGACAATTCCTCCGTCACACCTCAACTCCCCGCAGTGGGGGATGCACGTGTGCAAATCTCCCCCTTCCCCCACCCTTTTCAGCACATTGAATTTCTTCCCCCTCTCGCCGCATTTCATCATCCCCCAGACAGAGTGACGGCGAATGGCTCGATGCTGGGGTAGGGGTGGGTGTACTTTACTCGTAAAGTGGAGGGGATGAAACGCAATTTAAAGGACCTTCTGACGACGAGAAGGTGGGGGTAAAGAACCCCCCCCCCGTCCCCTCGTGGCTAAAGGCCTTCCGTAGAGGGGGATTCGCGAAGCCGGACCGCTGTCGTCATGGTTACCGCGTTGTTATGGCGGCCTTTTACCCCGGGATCAATATCGTAGTATGACTCAGATGTCCTTGAGGGGCGGCCGGGCAGACGGTTTCTTCCCCCTCCACCTCCCCCGCCTCATTCATACCTTTCGAGGGGTTTCTGCTGTCCCGCCCGTGGAATTTTCTCCCGGTTTTCTCCCACGTGAGAAAATTTCTCTACTAGCTTTCTATGTGTGAGGGGTCTCGCGCGTCGGCTGGCGATCGTGTTTGGGGTTACGAATCAGCTGGCACGTCAGGTGAATGAACGGATTTTACCGATGTTATCTACGCGATCTTACCGCTTCACTGAATCGAGATTTTGGGCGTTTGCTTTGTTGATAAAAAACAAATAGGTACATACATAAAAACAACAATATGTAACGGCAAATATATTATTTACTTTTATTTCCTGATGTGGAGAAGAAGACCTCTCCGCACCTTCACTTCACGTCTATCTACCTGTCTACTCACAGGGTGGCCCCCAACTGGAAAAGTCAGGGAAAACCTGGAATTGTCAGGGAATTATTAGCGTTGGGAAAAGTCAGGGAATTCGCAACAACCACCAAATGTCAGGGAATTTTTTTAATGAAAACTTTGTGTAATAATTTAAAGCGTTTTTAAGTAGGTATATTAAACTCCTAATCAATCAAACTTCAATAGCGTACTTTATCATTCTAGGTGCATATTATTTTACAGGTGAGTTATACGAATGACAAAAATAATTATCAAGAGTTGTGGTTAAATTGTTCAAAAGTAACAACACTACAAGCACATAAAAATGAATGGATATGCCATTGGCTTCCCTGGTAACTACATCACCTAGAGCAGGGGTTCCCAAACTTTTTTGTACCGTGCCCCCTTGTGGTAAAATTAAAGCCTCCCACGCCCCCCCCCCACCCCCCCTTACATAACTAATAAATAGATGTGAAAAAAAATGCAAGTTTTACACTGAAAAAAATTTTTTACTTGCAATTTATACACAACACGATTTGATAACACGTAGCTTTTATGACGTAGCCTTTAAGATAAAAATAAGTTAATCTTAATGAGATGGATGGGCTTGTATTTTCTTAACTAGTGCTGGTATTCTTGGTGTCGATTTGGCAAGGGCACAATGTAAGTCACTAGCAACATCAAGTTTGTTCCGATTCTTTGTAGTTATTGATACTAGTGTTGAGAATGCTTTTTCACACAAGTAGGAGGTTGAAAAAGGCAAAAATAACCGAAGAGCTTCCTGTGACTCTCTGGGATACACTTGGAAGTATTTGAATCTGTTAATGAATTTTTACCTTTATTAAAAAAAAAATAATAATAATAATAATAATAATAATAATAATCAAAAAATTAAAAAAAAAAAAAAAAATTTGATCCAAAATGTTGACTTTTCCATTTTTTTGAAGTCATATTTGGCAGAAGAATCATTTTTCATTTCCAAACATTTTTCTTGCAGGGCTGCTGGAACATGTCAACGTTCACATGCAAAGGATCTGTTGAAAGTCTGTAAATATGTTCGTCAGCAGTGTTAGGGAAGTATTTCCCGAATTCATCAGTGAGGGTCCCCAAATGGTTTGACACTTGTTTTGACAAGTGTGATCCTTCAAAAACCTCCTTGAAGTGTGTTTCTTCTGAGATTGCTAATAGCTTTGGGAAATCTGAAAAGTTGCAGGGGTTTGCTGATACTTTTCGTCTCCAAAGTTGTAGTTTCTCAACATACGTCTTGATGGCATCACGATGAGTTATGATATTTGAGTCTCCACCCTGCAGTTTTAAGGTAAGGCTGTTTAACGAATCAAGGAAGTCTGACAAATATGCAAACATTACTTGAGAACTAGGTTTGCTGAAGTTCATGCTTAGCTCATTTTGCTTCTGGTTTTCCAAGAACGAAGTTAGTTCATCACCCACAAAGAATTTTAAACAGTCGGGTATTTAGTGCACTGTTTTTTATGTAGTTCACGAGCAAAAACGAGCTCGCTCCTGGAGTTGGCTCGATGTTGCCCCAAAGAATGGTCGAATGGTCTCACGCCCCCCCTGACCCGTCTTCACGCCCCCCAGGGGGGGGGGGGGCGCCCCCCAGTTTGGGAATCCATGACCTAGAGTAAACCAGTTGTGAGAGAATCAACAGAGTATTGAATAAGGGAGAAAAAAAACCCAGCAAAGTAGTCGATTGATCCAGTAAAGGTCCCATAACTAGTTTGTATACATAAGCTAGGACTTCTCAGGAGGGTTAGGGGGAAATTAGCCCATTGGAATGTGGAGTCATGTGTTTATAAATTCACAAAGCGACTTTCCAACGAACGATTTTTGAGGGATGGGAAATCAGGAAGTTATACTCTCTCTCGCAACAATTGGTAGTTAGTGAAAAAAAGTGTGACATTTTTTGTTGTCGGACGAAAATTTTGAATTATCCACAGAGCTAAGAAATCCGTGTAAGGAAAAATGTACTTCAACATCACAAATCATAAATTGATCACAAATTGATGAAATAGTAAATAAAAAGTCATGCAGGAAATATCGTATGGTTGAATTTTCGGAAGGTTAAATTGTTATGATATTTGAGCACTTCGAGGGCACTGAAAGTGTTAAATATAAGTAGACTACATATAACTAGTCTGTTTTTTCTTTCTTCTTTAAATTATACGATTTCCGTTTTAGAAGCATTAAAGGTACAATAAAATGATAAGAAAACAAAAAAATTGAATTTGATATTTGAGGATTCAAATTTTAATCTAGTTGTGCAGCAAACCTTGGAAATTCCGGATTTACTGTCAAGGTGGGGGGGGGGGGGGGGTTGAGAGGTTAATTACCGATTCTTGCGCTGCCGAAGCTACTAATCTTGACCGATTTTCGTGATTCTTTTTTTGTTCAACTATGAATTCAGTCTAAATTTTAATAGCATATCAGGAATTTCAAGTTTCATTATGAAGGGGGGTGAATGGAGGGGTTAATAGTAATGAATCATGATGTTTTAACTAATATCGTCAGATTTTCATGATTCTTTTTTTTTTCAACTAGGAATTCGATTTAGTTTTGGAAGGTATATCATGAGTTTCAATTTGCATTATGGAAGAGGGTGAATGGAGAGGGTAATAGAATAAATCATGATGTTTTAACTAATCTCGTTAAATTTACGTGAACATTTTAAAATTCAATTATAAATTTGGTTTAGTTCTGGAAATTATGTCAGGAGTTTCAAATTTCATACTTATGATAGGAATTCCCTGTCAGTGGAGGGAGTTAATGGGGAGGGGGGGGGGGGGGGATCCGAGAAGTCATGATATTTTTGTTTTATCTCTTATTTTAACTCTCACCGAAATTATATAAAATCCATTCATAGGGACGTCCCTGTAAGGCATGCATTACTTACCAATATGTTTTGTTTATGAATTCTGTTGAGTGTGCATTTAGGTTGCACACTCAATGCGCCGTCAGGGTTGATCTCTAATCACGTCTTTGAATCGCGCTGAGTGCATGAACTCCCTTATTGATACACTTAGGGGCCCACTCGGACTCAATTCCCGTCTATAAATTCCGCCCTTAAACTCGCGGGATGGTCGTTAGGTTCACCTATGCAGGGATGAAGGTTGGTTTACGTGAACAACGTACAAAATTACGTGCAGGTTGGTAGACGTGTATTGTATTGAGAAGTACCTCGATGGGTCGGCGTTGATCAGGTTTGCACTACTCTCTCTCCGCAATGCACCAAAATCATCACATCTCCCGCTTTTGTTTCTCCCTCCTTTTATTTTAGCTGGAAGGCATCGGAAGTGGAGAACGCTCGTCACTTATTCCCCACGTACGCAGGTATATATACTCTTATATATATCAGACAGGTATATACACCCCCATATATTTAATCTGTATCTGTATCCCCCTCTCTTTACTGATATATTCCCACCGTTCTTTCCTACCGTTTCGCGTTTATTCCTAGCGTCTCACCTCCCGTTTCTCAATGTCTTCTCACTTCTCGGCTCGCTCCTTTCATCTCCCCGAACTCCAAATATGGCCGCAATAAAATAAAGGTTCAATTATGCAGTATTGCCAAATGAGCTCATTTTCTTATTTTTCCTCATCAAATTTATATAAAATTGTTTTGAAACTTGAATTTGAACTCTGATTGCCCTGAAATTGTTTAGGTACTATTACATTACGAAGAAACAACTGTTACTAAATAATATTTGGCTGTACGTACATATTTTAGAATTTTTAATCTAACACCCTTTATTTCGAACGTTTTCGAGAAATCAAATTTTACATTTTTCAACCCTTGAATACTACCCTTCGGGGTTGATCGAGAGTGATGCGGTTGTTGCTGACATATCCCCGGCTAGCGTAATTACGATTTTGGAGTCAAATTTCATGAAGTTCGGTCCAGTGATTTCGGAGAAAATGTTCGGACGTCAGACGGACGGATTTATTCTTTCCCCATTCGATTTTTAGAATCTTCGTATCTTGAAAAGTAAACCATCAAATTTAGGGGGGGATTAATTTCTTTCTTGGTCGATTACAAAGGGTAATTATTGAAAATAATATTCATAGCTGGGTTGCTTGTGTCATTGACTGAATTCATTTTGTCTCATGTCATTTCTGACGACGTGACACATGGATCGCATCACCTCCCCACATTTTGATTTGAAATTTCTACCAACGCTGTAATACTGAATAGATTATCATTAATTGTGAGTAAATCATGTAACTGGACACCACGATCAATATCTAAATTTTGTACTCTTATAGTTGACTCAACTGGGTATTGAAAACACTACGTTAATGATGTTTACACTACAATTTTTTCAATTATGTATTTTTTGTAGAGCATACTCGAATGTAAGGAACATACATGTTCAGTAGGGTACCCGCTATTTTGAGACAGGTGGAATTTTCATGACCTCCACCAGTAATTTTGTTTAAAATATCACAAAAATTACCCCTGAATTTTTTCAGATTTTTTGTATAACAAAAACCTACGCCGGTAGCTCGATTTTGATTTCTGAAATACGTTTTTTTGCCAATATCAGACTTTTTTGAAATAACTTTTACAAACTTCTTTGTAAAATTGTGAAACTCCGTATACATACGTTTTTGGGGTCGATGAACTCGAATATGCAGTCAAAACAAGTCGACAGCAACAACTTTTGATAGTTTGGAATCTCAGAATCGTCAAAATCATGTCAAAAAATAACATTTTTTCAAAAGTCATTCAATTTTTTCAATTCGTATTCTTATGTTTTTTGAGTCGCTGAAAACGAATTCGCTGTCAAAAATTAACATTCTAACAGAGATGCGTAAAAATACAAATTTTCATAATTTTACAATGAATTTTGAAAAATTGCCATTTTTTGACATGATTTTGAGATTCCAAACTATCAAAAGTTGTTGCTGTCGATTTGTTTTGACTGCATATTCGAGTTCAGCGACCCCAAAAACGTAAGTATACGAAGTTTCGCAATTTTACAAAGAAGTTTGTAAAAGTTACATTCAGATCTGATATTGGCAAATGAAGCGCATTTCAAAACCAGAATCGAGCTACCGGCGTAGGTTTTCGTTATTCTAAAAATCTGAAAAAATTTAGGGGTAATTTTTCTGACATTTTAAACCGAATTTCGGGTGGAGGTAATCAAAATTCCAACTTTCACGAAATAGCGGGGCACCCCTTATGTTCAGATACATAAATGAATAAAAAATATTGAAAATAATAAAAAAATACAACATTTTGTCTTTCATCTGAGCTGTATGTGCCTCTAACAGTAAGCGAATGTTGTTGAATCACTTGATTAGGAAGCTAAGGTAGTAGGTAGGTAGATATGGGGTTTTCTCCTGGGCCTCGCAGGCCCACGCAACCCACCCTATTCCTTTGGCTTCGAAACCTCAAAAGTACATTTTTCTAACCGCGACGTCACGACTTTTTCAAAAACCAAAGTTTTGTCGGGCTTCGTCGCCCTTTTGTGATGCGTTTCCGCACGCGCGCGCCGCTTCCGGTTTCCGCTATTCTTCCCGAAACACTCTCACTCTCTCAGGCTCATTCGGAAGTTTTCTCGCAAGGGGATAACACGGCGGTCCTCTCATTGTGAGAATTGTGTTTTTTCAATGATCATGAACATTATTACAAAATTCACCCATTAAGGCTGTTCAATTGTTCACACGCTCCATGAGATTATCTCCTCGCCCACGTAAGTCCTGATTATAATTATGATCCCGCTTTGTTCTCTCATCGTGCACCTAATAATTATTTTTTAATTGTGACTTGTATAATTATTAAGGTTTCATAATTGATCCCCCGCGTTTGGTAATACTGCCATTTTCAGAAGGGACTTCCTGCTATTTTAGTTTCCACATAGTTTTCAAGCTCAAAATAACTCGTGGAATGATTGATTGACACTAATCGTTTGTTGTGAGCGTTTGAGTTGAAAATATCGATTAACATTCCACGAGAAATGGACCTCTTCTGAAGGATCAAAACATTTAAAAGAAATTCAAAATCTCAAAACATCTGCAATGTTGGCTGGACGATATAGCTTCCTTAATTGTGTAATATTCCTATTTCGGGACAAAATCATAAGACGAAATTATTGAAAGTAAAAGCTTTACATAATTATTTCTTGAAAGTGATGATTGTAATCAATTGAATACATGTACTTTTGAATACAAAAAAGTACTCAATCATGCAGCATGACTAATAGAGCGAATTCCCAAAGAAAAGTTGTAGATAACATTAACTTAGGCACTTAAATTCTGATCATTTAGGCCAGCCATGAACGAAACTGATGGGTACAGCCGTGTGACGAAATCGCAAAGAAAATTAAAAAAGTTCCAGTCATGCAGCATGATCGTATGAGCGAATTTTCGTAAATTTTCTTATGTTAGTTACCTACATTGTTTTGAAATTCGAGCACTTTGAAATGAACGTTGATTTAAAACAAAGGGGTTTCACCAACGTAATCAATGATTACAGTGTTATCAGCTTATCAATAAACATCTATTTACGTTTCCGTGAAACGTCGATTTAAAGTTTAAGCGTTGATTTAGACGATACCTAGTAGGCATTTGCCCGCAAAATAAGGGTAATAACAAGATAATTGTGAGGGAACAGCTGTTACTAACCTGAAATCTGCAATGCTTCTATCTTTTTTAATCCATTTTGATAGCATAATGTTTTAAAAACTCGTAGGGTTAGTCCTTTACTGCCCTATCATTTCGAAACTAGTGCAGCGATGATAATATATGGGTTTCTTTACGAGTTCTGGATGAGAGTTTGAAGTAAAACTGCGAAATTTCGAACCACTGAAATACTCCATCCAAACGCGATTTTGATTCATCTCCATTGGAATTTTCGGGAATTCGGTAGTCGGTCTCCTAAAAAGCAGTGGTTGGCAGATATTCGATGGATTTTATAACTGTAGCCACTGCAGAAACTGAGATTCCAGAGTTATTTCGACCCAAAAAGCGCAGGAAACAGGTTATAATTGTCTCGTAATACATTACCTATGCTGAAGTTGAAGACAACAGCCTACAACACCATTTAGGCACATTGTGTCATTGCAAATTGTGATGAGCCGTTGGCTATTTTATGACACTATTTTACAACTGTATTTATACATTCCATGTATGCCCCTGTCACTTGTTTATTCGATGCTATCATCAATTGTTCAAGGACTGACAAAATAGTAGTTTTTGAGAGTCGGTACCTCCTCAGAAAATCGATTTCATTGAGATTGATTGAAAACCGCCGTACTCTCTCCAATCCAACGAGGACGGTGCGTTGTAAAGTCTTCATATCATCCTCGCTAAATTCGTCCACAAAAACCAATGTTCTAATCAACCTTCTGTGGCTCCTTTTCGTGGTTGTAGATAAACGTAGGAAATAGCTAAGAAAATGTAGCAAATTAGATGGAAAAACTATGCAAAAAAGGATTTTGGTCATGTAAACAAAGATGGCGAAAGTATCACCTACCTAGTAAATCGTTGATTTGAACGCTAACCAGTCAAATTCGGCTGTTTAGTTCAGCACATTTGATCATTGATTTATCTCAACTGGAGTTGGTGAAACCTAATATCGTTGTTTAATAGCTGAGATCTTCAGTTTAATGAGTAAACGTTGATTAAAAACTTTGGTGAAACCGGCCCTTAGGGTCAGACAGAATCGATGAACAGATTCCATTTTATACAACCGGCCCTTAAGGTGTTGAATAGGGAGTAGCTAGCACCCTATCTTCGTCGCATCCAATGACTGCCGCTGCGGTGTCGGAGGTGTTTGAATAGTGAAAAGCCCAACACTTCAAGTGACGACCCCTTGCGGCACTGAGCGAACGAATTCCTGAAAAGTTTCTTTTCACTTCGCACTTATCCGAAAGGGGAAAAACCGTCTATTTTCCTCCCTCTTTTCGCTCGGAGGAGTTTCTGCCTCGTCGACAAAAAACTCTTTTCAAGGAGAAGCGATGAGGAGATATAGGTTGGTATTTACTTCTTTCTGTTCCATCGTCATTCAATCTCTCGGCACCATTTGAAATCCCAAAGATGTGAATCCTCTACGACAGTGAATTGTGAAAAGTCTAATTATGACGGTGAAAAGCCCGTTTTCCGCTCTAATTCGAAAAAAGTATTTGGAAAATTGCTTAATGTATTGCAAGTTGTGTCATCCATTCAGTCTCTCGGCACCAGTTGAAATTCCAAAGATGTGAATCCGCTACTATGGTGAATTGCGAAAAGTCTAATTATGACGCTGAAAAGCCTGATTTCCGCTCTAATTCGAAAACAGTATTTAGAAAATTGCTTAATCTGTTGCAAGTTTTGTGGAACTTGAAAAACGGAATAAGTATAGCTTTTAAGGTGAGTTCATGCGACTAATTGCATCATATTGGGCCAAATTAATCACGGTCAAAACATACTGCTGCTAATACTGCTACATATCTTCATCAACGTACCAGAAATACTTTAAAGTATTTATTCGTTTGAAAATCTTCATATTGAAGGTGCTTTAAGGGGTAGTAGTCCGATTTTAGAGCCCCACGGGCGGCTTATTTCGCCGTACCTTCAGCTCTAATTCGAAAACAATATTTGGAAAATTGCTTAATCTATTGCAAGTTATGTCTTCCATTCAGTCTCTCGGCACCAGTTGAAATCCCAAAGATGTGAATCCTCTACTATGGTGAATTGCGAAAAGTCTAATTATGACGCTGAAAAGCCTGATTTCCGCTCTAATTCGAAAACAGTATTTAGAAAATTGTTTAATCTGTTGCAAGTTGTGTGTAAAATTCAAAAACGGAATAAGTATAGCTTTGAAGGTGAGTTCATGCGGCTACCTGCATCATATTGGACCAAATTATTTATCATGGTCAAAACATACTGTTGCTAATACTGCTCCAAGTCCACATCAACATACCAGAAATAATTCAAAGTATTTTTTCTTTTGTAAATCTTCATATTGAAGGTGCTTTAAGGGGTAGAAGTCCGATTTTAGAGCCCCATGGGCGGCTATTTCGTCGTAAATTCAGCTCTAATTCGAAAACAATATTTGGAAAATTGCTTAATTTGTTTAAGTTGTGTGGCGAATTCAAAAACGGAATAAGTATAGCTTTGAAGGTCAGTTCATGCGACTAACTGCATCACATTGTAATGAGCCGGTGGCTATTTTACAACACTATTTTACAACTGTATTTGTACATTCTATGTGTGTACTATATCCTTAACCGTGACTTGAGTATTCAATGCTATCATCAATTCTTTCTAGTTCTGACAAAACAGTAGTTTTTAAAAGTCGGTTCCTTCTCAGAAAATCTATTTCATTGAGATTGAAATCCGCCGTACTCTCTCTAGTCCAACGAGAACGGAGAATAGTGAACTAAAGTCATCATCATCCTCATCAAATTTGTCCTGAAAAACCATTGCTCTAATCAATCATCTTTGGCTCATTTTCGTGCTCCTAGTAAAGCGATGGAAATAGCTGGGAAAATGTATCAAAATAGACTGGAAATTGTAGCAAAAAAGGATTCTGGTCATGTTAACAAAAATGGCGAAAAGACCTACCTAGTAAATCGTTGATTTGAACGCTGACCACCAGAATTTGGCCGGTTGGTTTTGATCGTTGATTTAGCGCATTTGATCATTGATTTATCTGAACCGGAGTTGGTGAATCCTAATATCGTTGTTTAACAGCTGAGATCTTCAGTTTCATGAGTAAACGTTGATTAAAAACTTTGGTGAAACCGGCCCTTAGTTTTCCTTTTCCGAGCACTGTTAGTTGCATTGTTGTTCTGTCCCCAGATATTATACGTAGCCCAAAGGGAGTGAAGCTGGGAAGCAATCACGCTCTGAGGAATAGTTGTAATGGCTGGTCGTTAGTGACGGTGTTTGCCGAACTTCCAGAGAAGTGGAAGCTGAACTGTTTTCTAGGGGCGGCGCTGAAGTAAATCTTGGAGTGGACTTGGGGAAGACATTTGCGAAGATGAGGCTGGTGAGTCGGACGGCTTCCCATTCCGGCGACAGGGGGATTTATGGGGTGGAATTTATCGCTTTGAGTGGTTGAGGGAAGACTATCGTTTGTTATTATTCTCATTGCCTCGCATAATACTCGTGGTAATACTCATGGAGACCAAGTGTTGGAATGAACTCTGTGGACGCCTTTAATACGATCGTACGAAACTTTAGCACAGAAGAGTACCTAGGTATATATATGTTTATGTTTCAGCTGAAGCGATGATAATCGAGGTGTACTATCTCTTGGATATTTCATGCTGTTGAAGGGAGAATTTTCTAAAACAATAAAGCTACGGCTTCAAATTTTTTTTAAATTTCCCAAAATTTTCTTCATGGAACATTATTTTTCTGTATTTTGGAACAATTCCGGAGTTTTGATGCTTTTCCATATATATATATATCATCCATCATTACAGGGGATAACTTTTCTGAAGATTGCAATTTTCAAATCTTTTCTTTCGCCAATAAATCGATAATTCTAAAAGAAAAGTCCGTTGGACAACACTTTTTCAGCATACTAATTTGACCAAATATTTAAAAAAGTTTTGAAAAAATTTCATCAATATTTGCTAAAACAATATAAAATTTACAAACAGTTCTTTGCCAGAAAAGAAAATTGATAGTTTATGGACATAAAAAGTGCTTACATTTCTCAATAATTTAACATTTTATATAATACTGTATAACTGAAATTAAAACTTGCTGTATGACTGAAACTTTTTCCTCGTTCGAATTGGATTATCACCTTCTCAATGCCTCGAAAGGCTTAAAGGAAGTTATGTTAACTAATTTATTTGTTCCAGAACTCCCCCGAAACGCGGTTCTGAACTCCAATCGTAATGACTTTACGAATCATGGAAATGTTGGTACGGTATGAGTATTTGTCACTCCCCATATTGTTTTGTTGATATTCTGGTTGGAGTTCCAACGACCTTGAACTGCGTGGGTAAACGGTTGAGTTTCAGTGTTGGTTTAGCGAAGGTCTGGAAAAAAATTGCTTTCAATGTTCTTAATGTAGAGGTGAAAGCATCAGTGAAAGTTAAAAGAAGTTCGTATTATTATTTTTTTCTCGACTTTCTTCCTAAGGACACCACCAACGATTTTGATGAAACTGCGGAATCGTTATGACAGACCGAAAAGAGCGCGTGCGCAAACGTGAGTTTCATGAGACTCTATTTCTCGGCATTATGCGCCACTGCGCTGGCGCGATCAACACTAGTTAAACTAAATGGCTAAACGCCGAAACTAGTAGGTAATTTTTAATGAAATCTTCAAGGATTCTCTGAAAGGATTGTTTAAGGTTGACTTCCCTGTCCCCTGGTTGACCCCCTACAATTGTTATTTTTGTTTACCGATTAGTAGCTGATGCGCAATTGTGAATTGAATTCACGATCTAATGGCTCCAATTTGCTCAATTTTAGAGTGTACATACTCAAATTGATTGCTTAAAGTGAACTTAAACTAGATTTCCTTCTCCGAAATTATTTTATACTCATTATTTTTCCCCCTTGTAAAATTGTTTGAGCTAACTATTTAGCCCATTACTTACTGTAGCTATATATGAAGATACCAGTTGAATGAAATTCATACATTTGACGTGTATCTTGTCGCGTTTTATCATAATCGTATTTTGCTTTTGTTACAGGTAATTGTTGACTCAGTGGTAGAACTCTTTGAAGTTGAGGTAAGCTATAGATGATATTCTCGACACTTTGACGCTTACATCAAGGCAAGTCGAAGTTATTTCACCTTGTTGTCATGGTGACCAGTAAACTATGGGAAAACGCGCCATTTGTAGACACGACTGGACAACTGCATAACATAGTTTTACCTAGTTCCTAGTCAATGTTTTCATTATTTGTAATATGCAAGGTAATATATTTTATGCAAATTACATCAAGTTATTATCAGGTGATGGCCTCAAACGCTACGAACGCAAGATTTAATCTGTGCGGTCGAGATCCATATGAAACGTGTGTTGGGGAGTTGACATACAAGTGTTAGATGTTCCAGACATCAGCCGCGAAGATGTTGTGGATTACCTATCTAGTTTTCAGAACTCTTCTTTGAATCAGTTAAGAAACTAAAAATCTTTAGAGTACTGTGAAAGTTGTCATGTGAAAGGGCGCGCCATGAGAGCTCTGCTAGACGGGAATAGTTAAGTATCGCATGTGGAAAGGTAAGTACCTAGAGGGAAGGTATACCTACGTACTTTCCGTATATTATTACTTGTTCATATAATTCATAGACGAAAACGAAAGTAGGTACCTAATTAACTTTTTTGTCCCTAAAATTTGCGTAACTGCAAAACTTGCGTAATAACTGCACTGCCAATGCCGTCTTTATGAAATCTTACCTTCAGAAGAATGAATTTCAAGGTTTTTAATTCACGTTGCATATTTCCTGATTCGATATTTGACAAACTTGCTAATCAGCAGTTGCATCCGTCGGCAAAGTAACAACCTACCTACTTTGTTTAGGCACAGCGAATCTGGTAGGATGTAAATACCAAGCTACCTACAAGTAAGTTTCATTTTTTGGTGTAGCACCAACCTGCCTTGTTTATTTCGACAAACTATCAAATCTCTCCTTTTTATTCATTCAATATAACAAGTAAAGCTTTCTCAGTTAAGCATGGTACTACGAACTTATAAAAAAAAAAACGCTGACGAAGCTACCTTAGTAATGGCCATGTAACTACACTGCAGTACAGACACCTGAGGAATTTTCAATAATTTTTTCAGGTTAATTTTTCTCAAAGTCTAAACGAATGAAGTTCTTTAGTTTTCGGACACTGATTAACTACAGTACGTAGTAGGTTCCAAGTCCAAATAAAAACTAGTCCACCGTTCGATTGGTACCATTGGCTACAACCTACAACCAATAATCGAGCTGGCAGGCACGAATATTATAAGCCTGACTATCATTTCCAGTATCATTATAGCTTTGGAGGACCGAACGAGATTTTTATGCGATCACAAGGTTTCCTCAATTGTAATTGACAAAGTTATTCAATAAAAAACTTTATGCACGTCCTCAAATATAAATCAGACGAGAATTACTATTGAAGTACTTAAATTATTCTCTAGTATAGGGGGCACGGTTACAAAAAAATTCTTGGTTTTGGACGATTTTTATGATGTACATAACGGAGTTTGTTCAATACATTTAAAACATTTATTCAACACTTATTCTTCTACGGATTTCATCTTCTTCGATAATATAATACGGTCAATAAAAAAATACGGATGGTGATGGAAAGAGGATACATAAATTCACTACCCACCTAAGAAAATCTTAATTTTTAAGAAACCTTGCAAGCAAAATTCATAAAAACGTCTCGGAACGACTTATTCTTCCGCTCGGGCGATTGGTTAAGAATTCATGGCCCAAGTTCACTTTTCCTCGTGAAATCCTTGTTTGCCTCCAAGTTTTCTTGTAGGGTTACCTGCGTGGGTCTCAGTGGAGCAGGAAAACCTTCCTCATCGATGGAATATTCATAGATCCTTACCTGATTTCTCATCTGGTATTCACTAATGAATAATTTTTTTCGAATCAATATCCTAACCCAATCTCCTTCGAGAGCTGTTTGTTCTTTAAGGGGAATTCCTTTCTCAAGGATGTTAGTGAACATTAATAAGAACAACCAAAAGTCTTCGTAAAGCTACTCTTGTTTTTAAATTGACCCTTGTAATCAGTTATGAAGAGTTTGATGGAAAATTGTCCTTTTCCCGAATAGTGTGGTTATGGTCTGCCTACGTGGACACTGTACAAGAGAGAGTGGTAAGTATTAGTGGTTTTAGCGAATTTTCGTAAAAAATGAAGCTATTGTAATGAGTCGAAAAATTTAAAATCAGAATTTTTGAAAAAGTGTTCTGAAACGAATGTGTGTGTGTGTGTGTGTGTGCGCGCGCGTTCGTGCGTGTCATTCAAGACGATAAATCTCTTTAGGATTGAGATTAAAATCCCGTTGTTGCGCCAAATAATCAACCTTTCAAAATGAAAGGATGAGTTCGTTGGCCAGCGCTTTTTGAGCACATTAAATTGGTCAAATTTCAATAATTGTGCTAAGAAAATCGCTAAAAATGGCTAAAAACTGCCAAAAATAGTTGAATTTATAATTTTTTTTCAGAATTTCAGTCAAAACCAAATGATCAACTATTAAATAGTAAGTACATCCCAAATCTGTGAAAACTGGAAAAAAAAAAAAAACTTAATTTTTCTTTGAATTGCCGACTTTTATTCAGTACGAATTTCTTTGTATCCAAGTTGCTCAAATTTCAACAAAATTTCAATTCAAATTTCAATAAAATTCAACATTATATAGAAATCGGATTTCTATTTAATATATATTATAGAATATCGATTTCTACGTTTTAGGAAAGTTGTTAATTTAACAAAATTCGATCATGACTGGAACTTTTTTAAATATGTAAGAAGAAAAAGTAACGAAAAATAGATGGATGGTTTGCCTTTCAGCAGGTTCACACCACTCACATTTTTTTGAAATGATGAAATAAATCAGAAGATCAGAAATCAGAAATAATGCTGATGTTTAATATTATACACTTTGTGCGACAGGGTGCTCGCTATTTTGAGAAAGATGGAATTTTGATTACCTCCACCCGAAATTTGGTTTAAAATGTGATAAAAATGACCCCTGAATTTTTTAAGATTTTTCGTCTAACAAAATCCTACGCCGATAGCTCGATTTTTGTTTTTAAAATACGTTTTTTTTTTACAATATCAGACTTTTGAATATAACTTTTACAAACTTCTATGTAAAATTGTGAAACTTCGTATACTTTCGTTTTTGGGGTCGCTGAACTCGAATATGCAGTCAAAACAAGTCGACAGCAACAACTTTTGACGGTTTGGAATCTCAAAATCATGTCAAAAATTGACAATTTTTCAAAATTCATTGTAAATTTATGAAAATTCAAAATGTATACCCATTACTTGTCAAAAAATTGATTTCGAGAAATTTCGAGTTCAGCGACTCAAAAAACATAAGAATACGGATTTTCATAATTTTACAATGAATTTTGAAAAATTGTCATTTTTTGACATAGTTTTGACGATTTTGAGACTCCAAACTGTCAAAAGTTGTTGCTGTCGGCTTGTTTTGACTGCATATTCCAGTTCAGCGACCCCCAAAACGTGAGTATACGAAGTTTCACAATTTTACAAAGAAACTTTTAAAAGTCTGATATTGGCAAAAAAAGCATATTTCAAAAAACAAAATCGAGCTACCGGGGTAGGTTTTGTTTTGCAAAAAATCTGAAAAAAATTCAGGGGTCATTTTTTTGTAATTTTAAACCAAATTTCGGGTGGAGGTCATCAAAATTCCACCTTTCTCAAAATAGCGGGCACCCTATTGTGCGCAGTATTTACATTGCCTAAGTAAACTCTGGAGATATTCGTGGTATTCTCGACCTGGTATGTTTTATTTATAAATGTATAAATATGTTAAATAGCGAGCGCCGTGAACAGTTGAAATGACGAGACCCCTTCGCTGACTCTGCTATGCTAAAACTAAAATCTAACTAACACTTTTTAGTTCGTATAATTTAGTTTTAGTTCGCTTTAGTTTATTTTGTATCTACTATGCTAAACATCATGATGTTATCAGCTTGATCCGTTAAAATGGGAGTTAGCTGACGATGAGATCGAAGGTTGAATCGTACGAAAGTGTTTGAGACTCCCGCGCTAGATTGAAAGTGTAACATACATATTCTGAACTCGTTGAGAACAGTATATTTTATATATTGTGCATTAATTTATTAACTATTGCAATTGGTGCGGTAAAAAATGAATGTTTACATTCATCTCAATTTTTTGGTTGACTTTCCACGGTAGGTTTCCACGTACCGACCTTCAATTCATATCCATACCTAAAGTTTTTGCTTCCTCACAACGGAAGGTAAGGAGGTAAATATTCTTGTAGATAATTTAAAATTTTTGGACCGCCCAAAATAAAAGTTGTCAATTTGTGAGCTTTCTTAAGAGCCCCCGCACAATGGCAACTTTTTCTAGGCAACTATTTAGTCGCCTTGAGAAAGTTTAAATGAATCACACAGCCTTGAATGCAGCCCCGCGCACGAACAACTTTTTAATCACGGCAACTAAAAAATTGCGTCGAGACCTATTCGACGGGTGAGTCTGTGTCCGTCAGACAATTATGGGTCTGTGTCCGTCTGTCGGTATATGTCCGTGCTCAACGCTTCTCACTGGCAAAATTACTGGACTAACGTCCAATTTTGTCTAAAGTTTTCTAAGATTGTGCAGATTAGCCCCCACGTGATTCCCGATGAGTTTCGTCGTTCCGCACCTATAGAAGCTTGTGCGCATGCGCTAATTTCTGTAACACATCTCTCACGGAGTGTTAGTGAGATTTTCCCCCCATCCGATCTGTCAGTGTAGTCCATGGTGGCACTCCATTTAGTGACTGAGGGTAACATGGCTCCCCCTTAGAATCGTGCCACTCGCAGTATCCCCTTGAACACCTTGTTCAATGCAGCTAATGAACCTTCTGGTTGAGATGCGGCTTAAATCATCAGATGAAAACAATTAAAAAACTTATCTCTCACGATCTCATGTATCCTGAATACGCCCGGAAGGATGATCTCAAAAAGATTTCCCATTAATTTCATAGCGATTGTATCAAACACTTATTACTGCGAGTGCTTTCAAGTAAAATTAATGCTGTAAACAAAACTGAAAAAATACTACTGTAAAAATGAGAAAAATGCTGTTTACTGTTGGGTGAAATCTTATCCAATTTTCAGGGACAGATCACCCCTTACAAGGTCCCCAACAGTTTTAACCTCCCATACCAATTTCCCTCGTCGCAAGCAATCAAAATCTAGCTCAGCAGTGCCATTTTGTGCTGGAATTTCCTAAAAAGTACCCAGGAACCTTTTGTTATTGCTTTTGTTAATCTTCATATTAGTAGTAAGTGCCACTTTCCCATTTATCAGCTTCCCTCGTGTTTTTTTTTTTCTAATATTTTCTCAATTTTCAGTTTTCATTATTACATTCCTTCTTATTAAAAAATTGAAAGCTTAGTATGGTAGGTATTTGCTTAGTCAAGTTGAAATTACTAATGCCACATATTTATACTGTTCTTATCGCGTCCGCTCCTTCGCCAGAGGTCTCCCGAGGCTAAACGAAAGTGGCGGTGAAGTCGGTTAAAAAAACAAATTGATGCGCGAATGATTCGAGCGGAATAAGGAGGCGCATCAGCTTAACCGATTTGCAAGAGTTTCACTTTCGAAAATCCCAGTTTATTTATACTGATGACGCCTCGACCTATGCAAGTATCGTAATCCCCGTCGGAACCGCTTTTTAATTCGAAAGAGAAAAAATCTTAAATAAGGTGCGGGGAAGCGGTAAAAGTGTATCACGATGTGAAAACGGTTAGGCGAATGAAAATGATAATTTAAATGGAGCTTTGGCTAATAGGACCTGACTTGGAAAAATAGCAGCTTGCGCAGCTTCGGGCCTGCCCGCTGGCAGTCTGCGGAGTATTAATTTAAGATATAAGGTCATTTTACCTGTTTTCATTTATTAGGTGCTGCTTCGCAATTTCTCTACATGCATTATGTACAAATCCAGTGTGCTTGTTGCAAATTTCTTTTAAAAATTGAGCAATTGATCAAAAATATTCAAGTAAGTATACGTAGTTTTTTGAATTTTATTTTATCATTATTATAATTATTTTTCATTTTTTATTTAATGGTTCAAGCCACACCTCAACCATAAGGGCCATTAGCGGCATTGAACAAGGTGTCCAAAGGGACACTGCAAGTGGCACGATTCCAAGGGGGGCCATGCTGCCCTCCACCACCAAGCGGAGTGCCATCACGGACTCCACTGGCAAATCGGAGGAGGACAAAATAACGTGTACAGTGATGACCACTTTTTAGCCCCTAAAGTGGATAAAAAAACCCTCAAAAATAAAATAATACAACTAATACTAGATCTAGAATAGGCTAATAACTAAATATATGTTACTATATATAATCGCCAAAGTGAAATAAAACTATGACTAGATTGTACAAAAATATATCACAGATCAGTTATCACCCTTCGTAGTAGAGCTCAGCGGCTCTTAGGTACGACAACTGCGACTGGACCTTGTCTGGTCTAGATAAAACGTCAACCCACTGAGGGGGCCGATTCTGTACTCGGAGGTCCATGAGGTGTGGGCAGCCCTCCAGGAAGTGGCGGATGGACAGATCACCCCCACACCTTCCGCACACAACATCTCGAGCTCCTGAGCTAAGCAGGTGTTTGTGAGTAAGACGGGTATGGCCAGTGGCAACCCGGTTGACCACTATTCGGTCCCTCCTTGGATGTTGGGTTACGAATAGGCCCACCGGGCACATGTCCTGAAGGACACCACGAATACCAGTGACCTCACCCTGCCGTTGCTCATGCCAGATGGAATTGGCGTTCTCATTATTAATTTTTTTTAGTTGTATTATTATTTTTTTTTTGTGGATGAAAAGACGTTTTGAGGTAATCAGAATTGAACAGTATATACAGTGTATTAACCCTTTTGATTGAAAATCATCTAGGGATCGATTCTACCAATAATTTCCAACAAAAAGTTCCTTTTAGAGATTTTTTAACGCTTTGTTTTCGAGTATTCTGGTTTCGTAGTGATCATGGAAACTTGTGTCGTCCCTCCATTTTACTCGCGAAACGTTTAAGCCGCGTTTACACTAGCGAGTTTGTTTCGCGCGAAACACTTTGATGCGCGGACGAAAACCGACTGACCTCCGGCTCACAGCGAGCTTCCTCACCCCGAAATGTTGAAAACCCTCGATTTCTTTGGGGGGGGGGGGGGGGGGGGGGGGGGGGGGGGTTCTTACATTAAAAAGTAATTTTCTTCCCTAATTGGCAAAGTAAAAGTATTAGTGCCTATACCTACCGTTGGAAAGCTGAAATTTTGAGAGTTTTTGGAACTACTAACGTGTCCTTAACGTCACCCTATCGTTCCCAAGAGTACATGACCTTGAGGGGACGTTAGAAACGTGCGTTAGAATGGCTCATTCAACGTCACCCGTTTGGGGACCTTACACGACACCAGCTTAATATTCTGTAACTGTAACACTATTGGTTACCTCAAAATTACTCGAATACTGGTGAAGTAAATTATAACTTTTTCTTTTCTCAAATGCCCTTTTACCTACTAATTATGTTGATGTAGCGGCTAGGTTTTTCGGACATCCCTCAAACTTGGTTATTTGACGTTTCAAGACGCGTAGAAACCGAATGTGCAATTTGAAGTCCGCCTCCGCCGTCTAGCTTTACTAGCCTTCAACTCGATCGAAAAAATCCGTTCTTTTGCGCGCTGGTTCTATTTGGTCGATTAGAGCCTTGCAGTGTTTATAGTAAGAGAGAGCACTTGGACTGGTATGTTGTGCATTTTATGTTGCGAATGTTTTCATGAGTCAAGTTGATCTAAATTATAATATACGAGTATATAATGTTACTACACATATATATTTCTGTATATTAATAGTATATTATTGTTACTTTCTGGATTGCTAATGGTAAGTACTTAACATTGAAATCTAATAAAAATACTTACTCATTAATCTTTAATTAAGATGTTTAATTTTAATACCCTATTCACCAAATAACAATTTTCTTGGTTATGATATTTATTACCCAATGATCTGTTCGTCGATGTTAAGTTTAGTCGCAACTTTTCAATAATTCCAAGCATTCGCCAGTTGCTTTCTATGAATTCCAGCAATGGGTAGCTTCACTGCGGAGCAGCGCACCTCCATTTTTATCGCTTGTCAAATACGTGAATAAAATATTTCATCGATGAGCTCTCCATCATCGATCTCGCGATCCCCTTTTCGATAAAATGGCCTCGACCTATCTTTTCAGTAGATTTATTTGCGGTCCTGATTTATGCTTCTGTCTCGTGGTCATTCCCCGTGAATAATTTAAAAACCCTTGCGGGGTTTTTTTTTCTCCTCCCAAATGCCTTAGCCTTAGTTAGCGTGGCTCAGCGGCCAATGAAGACCCGAGTTATCAGGGCTTCATTCAACATCCGATTCGGGCGGTTGCTTTTTTATTCATATTTATTGGTTCGCTCAGAATCGCTGGCTTTTGAATTCTTCATTAGTGAAAGAACTGGAACGAATTGGCCGGTTCCGTCTCGATCTTGAGTGGCTATACAGGATGCTCCCACCTCCCCCGCGCTAAAATTGTTATTAATGGGTCCAAAAAATATCCCCCCCCCCCAATCTTAATGATTTTTGGTAAAGATTTCAAAAATTATAAAATTGCGCATCAACTTCCTTATTTTAAATGGGAACCCCAGTATTTTGTTGCTGATTTGATTTCTCCATGAAATTTCATGAAGAACCCATCACTTTTTCACGCAATAGGGCACAATTCCTCTCCTGATATATCATAATTTAGTGTTCTTAATGACAATATTATGAGCGTTTGTGACTTCTAAGAAACATCGGGCGACCTTTTCAACGGTATTCCAGATGTACCTACCTCTGTGTAGTATAATACCTGGTGCGGTAGTCACACTATTTTCCTAACATGGGTGCCGTTGGTGTTATTCAATGTAAATCCGACAGAAGCAATTGACAATACTGATTTAAGTTAATGTTTATTATTCTTCAATACATGCTTTATTAATATATGCTTTCAACTCAGCTGATCTGCACCTCATTCATCTTCTCTGTACCTTCATCATCAGCACTCTCCCTTGACCCTCCCTATCAAATTTCAGCTTCTTGCGTTGAATAGGAGAGAAAATGGCTTTGGGGCTCACTCAGCTGATCTGTGGTCACTAAGTTGCATTCAGCATTCTCCATTGACCCTCCCTCTCAAATTACAGCTTCCACCGTTGAATAGGAGAGTAAATGGCTTTGGAGCTCACTCAGATGATCAATGATCACTCAGGCGTCTTCAACATTCTCCCTTAGCCTCCCTCTTAAAATTCAGCTTCCTACGGTTAATAGGAGAGAAAATGGCTTTCGGCCTCACACAGCTGATCTGTGGTCACTAAGTTGCCTTCAGCATTCTCCCTTGACCCTCCCTCTCAAATTTCAGCTTCCTGTGTTTAAGAGGAGAGTAAATGGCTTTGGAGCTCACTCAGATGGTCAATCATCACTCAGGCGTCTTCAACATTCTCCCTTGAGCCTCCCTCTCAAATTTTGCTTCCTGTGGTTAATAGGAGAGAACATGGCGTTTGAGCTCACTCAGCTGATCAGGAGTGCCTTCAGCATTCTCCATTGACCCTCCCTATCAAATTTCAGCTTCCTACGTTGAATAGGAGAGAAAATGGCTTTGGGGCTCACTCAGCTGATCTGTGGTCACTCAGGTGCCTTCAGTATTCTCCATTGATCCTCCCTCTCAAATTTCAGCTTCCTGTGTTTAATAGGAGAGTAAATGGCTTTGGAGCTCACTCAGATGGTCAATTTTGGAGCTCAGCTAATCATTAATCACTCAGGTGCCTTCATCATCCTCCCTTGACCCTCCCTCTCAAATTTTAGTTTCCTGCGTTGAATACGAGAGTTGCTCTGGAGCTCACTCAGATGATCTGTGATCACTCAGGAGTCTTCAAAATTCTCCATTGACCCTCCCTCTCAAATTACAGCTTCCACCGTTGAATAGGAGAGAAAATGGCGTTGGGGCTCACTCAGATGATCTGTGGTCACTAAGTTGCATTCAGCATTCTCCATTGACCCTCCCCCTCAAATTTCAGCTTCCTGCATTGAACCATATGTGGTAGAGATTCTAATTCCGTAAAGATAATATCGTCTCGTAACGATAATTTCGTCACGTAATTATAATTTCGTCTCGTAACGGTAATTTTGTCTCATTTTTGGCCAGTTTATGATGGCAAAAACATGTTCCAAAGTACAATTAATTGGATGGTAACACGAGGACTGCTACAATTAATGATCCCATAATAAATGCCCGATCTCCGCTCAACGAATTATTTTATTGACGAGAATTCATTGAGCATGACCGGTGTCAAGGGCTCAGTCGATCACGCTGATTATTACTCAACAATATGACGTTATCCTAATTATAATTAAATTTGATTTCGATCGCTTAATCTCAGCGTAATCATCCAGTCATATATGATGACAGATTATTTTTTATGAGTAGCTGGTTTGTATTCACATTGCAATGAACATGGAATGGAAATTGAATGAATCGTCAGAGAAATATGAAGGGAGAAAATGCGAGTTATTGCTCAAAGGTCAGTTATTGCTCAGGATCTCTGTTTAGATCAGGCATCTTAGTATTATTATTGAATTCGTGATTGTTTTGTCCAGATGTATAATAAGTTATATACATATAAGTTCATGGGCTGTAGCAATCCCTATTGTACGAATTCGCTTAATCGAAGGTTAATAATTGGGATATGCTTAGTGACATGAAATATTGAGGATTTATGTGAAAACTCATGGCATTGATAAACTTCACGAGATCGTGTTGTGCACTTCGATGTAGAATGCAAATCGGACGACCTATCATTATGTCCTTCGTAAATTATATCGTAATCACCAACCGGCAATAAACCATCAACATTAATTATTACGAAGGTTGATATTGGGAATAGAAATTGCATTAATAACAATATTCCACATATCAGCGATATTTGAAAGGTTACTTGAGATATTATTTTCCAGAACTAAATGTGTTTTCCATTACACTATCGCGTTAACGCCTATTTTCCTCGGTGAAAGGGTCCCTTTCAAGGAATGATCGGTAGGTTGTACATCGATACTAGAGTTCTTGTTCGATTCGCTTTACTAGAATGTAATAAATAAATTTATGCAATTTACAAAGTTGAGAAATAACCTCCTCCCTCTCACTCTTTCCCCCTCTCACCCCCCCCCCCCCCCCCTCTCACCTAAACTTCAGCAGTCAACTTGTAACGGCTACATGGAAGTACTTCAGTACTTTGTAATTTTTATCATCCGACCAAAGGGATGCAGGCTACATTTCCAACTTCAATATCGTGGGCAACTAGCTAGATTACTAATGATTTGGTGTAAACAGATCCTATTGTAGGAATTATGGTTTTAGGGAATTTTCGTAGAAACTAAAGCTATTGCAATGGGTTAAGAATTTAAACGCTGCAAATTATTACCCAAAGGTTTATTGTTTCTATATTAGATAGCCCTTATACGCAGATCATTGGTCGATAATTATTATTAAGCCCCATATATATCTAGTAAAAGATCAAAACTTGGCGCATCGTGCCTCCCAAAGGGTTCACACCTTCACAGCTCATGACCCCACAATTTTACAAAATGTACTAAAAAAAATCACTAAAAAGGCAGAATATTGCTCAAATAAAGTTCATTAACTATAAAATAGAGCAATAAAAAATCTATTTAGAAAATTATGCTGAAATATGTGCTTAAAATTCATTAAAATTTGCTCAAAAATCTGTGAAATCGCAAGCAAAGCGAAAAATTCAAAACCTTCATTTGAATAGGAAATTATTATTTAGAATACGTTTTTTGCCATAAAATTAATAGTTAACAAATTCCTTGCACTCAAAAAGCAGAAATTTCAAAACAAGTTTACATAATACAATACGATAATTTACGGAAATTCGCTCATACGATCATGCTGCATGACTGGAACTTTTTGAATTTGGTATGTCTGGATATTGAATGACGTAACGAACTGGAGTACGTGGAATAAGAAGAAATAAGTGTTGGGAAATAGCTCACCATAATTCCTCTAATTTATTGACAAAGCACTTGATAGGGAGCCGCTTTCATATTAAATTTCACGGCTCTCCTCGCTCTCAGTTTACTGCCCATCCGATGAAAAGTAAAAGTGAAAACCAATTGGACGGCGGAGTGTCGTCGGCGTTGTGACTCACCGCCTGGAAGCTCGCGGCGTAAATTATATGAAAAGGGGTCACCTTGAGAGAAGAACACAAGTTTCAACTTCTCCCCTGGGTAGCTCCTTATTCTACACGGCAGCTTTTAGAGGAGCTCCAACAACAACCTCCTCAAAAGTCGGAGAAAGTTCAAACTTGGGGTCTTTTCACGCGTCCACAACAAACACCTTGTCGCCCTCAGCTCTCCGTAGGATAATGAGCTTGGTGATAATGCAAATAGCGATAGACCTGACACACATTCGTTTTCAGTACACTGAACCTAGACATTTAATTGAGAAACATTGCCTTTTTCATTGGAAAATAATATATCCATCTTATCTTACAAGGTGCTGTTAAAATAGACTATTATTAGCGATTTTTTTAATAGAAGGGGGGGGGGGGGGGGGGTGTGCGGCTCATAGCGCTTCGTATCCATAACCTGACTAAAGATGAAAGATATAATTAAGAAAACTGTGGGGAGGCTAGAGAGCTATGTATAATTGGAATATTTAGAAATTATCGATGTAAAAATTGTATGCAGTTGTACAACTAGAAGCAACTGAGAAAAGATTATTGAATAACAACCATCTTGCATGTAGAAGCGAGCGACTTTCAAGTTTGTGCGTGCGTGGATGCTACCATCCGGTACTATGGGTTTCACAAGAGACCATCTGGACCTCAATCCGCACAATCCCTGGATTAATCGGACTTTCGTTAAGTATAGTTTTAACACTTATAGACGCGCTGATTGAAAGTTTGACACCAAGTCTCAAACGTGAATTGTGACTGTAAATTTTTGTACAAAGATTGCCCCAGAAGTTAACCCCCCCCCCCCCCCCTTACTTTAACCCAAAATTTTTGATATATCAAAGTGGAACTTGGAGAGTTTTCGGTGTGCCTGGTACTAAGCTTACTAAGCTTTAAGCAAATAAAAATCAGGAAAAAAATTCAAAAGTTTGTGGACTACCTAAAGGGTACTTTGAATTTCTTTTTCCATTTTTGCTGACTGGCACCTCATTTTTGAGATGTGGTGTGAACACTTTGGTGAAACCTGAATTTCGGTATCATATTCCTTTCTCGGATTGGGGCTAATGAACCATGATGGAGTGCGATTTTTTTCTGATACTAGGTACTTAAAAAAAAACTTGCGTTTCTTGTTGGTTCGTTTGGTATTATCCAAGAATGGAATAGGATATCGCAATTCTGGTTTCTCCATTGTGCTCTGCACCAAAAACTATTTAAAATGAGGAGTCACTTGGCAAAATATGGATTTTTTCCGAAGTACCCAATACTTCCCTCCTTTGGGTAGCCAAAAAAATTTGGATTTTATTCCTGATTTTTATTCGCTTTTAAACGTAGTATCAGGTATCCCGAAAACGCTCTCAAAGTTTCACTTTTATATCTCGAAAATTCAAAAATTGTGGAAAAAAATTAAGGGGGTGGTTAGTTTTGGGACGGACACCCCGTACAGTCAATTATGTAACAGTACTTACGAATAGAATCAGTAATAGAATGTATGTAAAGAAAGGAGGTTCTTAAACGATTTTCTTTCATAATTGTTTTCTTTTTAACAAACAACTTTTAAAAAAAAAAAAAAAATGGTGAGAGGCTTCTCACTGCTCTCTCCTCTTATATTCAATTTGCTAATGACTATTTTACCCAACTCTTCGTAGAAAACGGGGTATAACAGCCGTTTGCACGGTGGCACTGGGGTGGGGATGCATTTTCATTGCGTTTCAAAGGTTTAGAACACGTTTACAATAGTTATTCATTTTTAGGTTTCTTAAATATACCTATATATATTCATTATATTTATACATGTATTTATGGACAAAATCTTTTGCTCACTACTCTTCCGAAACCACTAGTCCGATTTGGGCCAAATTTTGATATGTTGTACCTATTGCCTTGTCAGAACTTGTGCCTCGCTGAGGATTGGTCTTGGTGAGGATCAGCTGACCACGAGCCGTAATATCAATCACAATGATGTCAAAATCGTTCTGAAATCTCTCTTATTCACCGTAGGACGTCGAAATTTGACACGGTGCCTCTCGGGGACAACAAGAGACGAGCAAAGTGAGTAGCACCATCCTGATCAGCTGAGTGAGCTAAAATCTCTTCTGTTCACCGTAGGACGTTGAAAATTGATGGGGAGCCCATCTGGCACAACAAGAGACAAATGACCTTACAAGCTCCATCTTGATCAGCTGAGTGTGCTAAAAGTTATGTCGTCTGTCTGATGAAATGACGGGTTTCCATTCACTTCAAGTGAACGTAATCAGGGTCGTTTTTGCATACCCATTTTTTTTTTCATCTTTTAAATATAAATAAATCTTAAGTGTGGTTTTTATTGCATGTTTTTCTCTGGGATAACAACCCAACCCGCTATAAGTTTTATTTAACGATTATTATGTCGTTCCACTTGATTAAACCCCCTTCACCAGTGACACAGACTGAGAGACGTACAGACATAAATACTTTTCTTTCAACATCTATAATGTTTATATTGCTAACTGAACAGATTTGGTCAAACCGTACTATCATTTATGGGAGTTCAAAGATGAAGCAAACAAGTCTCAATACTTTCCTTCGACCCTGCGTATTGTAGGAAATGTAAAAAGTACTCAGTCATGCAGCATGACTAGCGAATTTTTAGAGAAAAGTTGTGGATAACATTAAATTAGGCACTAAATTCTGATCATTGAGGCCAGCCATGTCCTGAATAAAATAAATCCGCAGCCGAACTAAAAAATTTGGCTGTTTGTGTGCGTGTGTGTGTGTCAGTCATTCTAGACGACAACTCTCCTTAGGATTGAGATAAAAATTCCGTTCTTGCACCAAAAAATCAAGCAACGAAAGGATGAGTTCGTTGGCCAGCACTTTTTGAGCACATTAAATTAGTCAAATTTCAAAAAATGTAGGTACTAGAAAAATCACTAAAAATGGCTAAAAATCATTAAATTAATATTTTTTGGTAGAATATTGCTCAAATAAAGTTTATTAACTATAAAATGGAGCATTCAAAAATGTATGTACAAAGTTATGCTGAAAAATTTAATTAATAAAAATTCATTAAAATTTGCTACAAAATCTACAAAAACTGCAAAAAAGCTAAAAATTCAAAACCTCTATTGGAATAGGAGATTATTATTTAGAATACGTTTTTTGCTATAAAATTAATGGTTAACAATATCGTTGCACACAAAAAGCTCAAATTTCAAAACAATTTAACATAATACAATAATTTACGAAAATTCGCTCTTACGATGCATGACTGGAACTTTTTTTTAAATGAATTGAGACGATGCATTTGAAAGATTGGTCGTTATTGTCTCATCTGCTGATTGTATTTCTACATTATGACGCTCGATCATCTCACTGTTTTTCTTATGGCGGTGACTCATTGATATTCGCGTCATTATCGTTAAAATGTGGTATATCCTCATCTCCGTGCGAGTCCGGACCACAACTATCGACCCTCCGTATCTCAACACCCGTCACAGAACCTTTCAAGGAAATTAATTTATTCTCGCTCAACAAAGTATATGCTCGGACTTTTTTTTTCGAGTGTGTTATATTCACCACGTGTAATGGCTCGTAATCATTAATTTATCGTATCAATTCATTCCAATGCCTTTCTTTGTGCTCTTCAGATTAGCTTGTTTATGTGTCATATCGTTTTCGTGTTTATTTTGCTGAGTGATGTAACTTGCTTCGCTGTTTATCTCACGACACGTGTCTGTTGGAGTTGTTTTCACCCCACACAGCATATGACGCTAACCGGACCTATCGTCTATAAATGTGATTATTGTCTAGCATTCGCATGTGTGTGTTATGTACGATCGGCTTCTAGGTGTTAATAAATTGGTTCAATTTTCTCGTGATTGGAATAAATTCCTCGCATTGCATGTGAATTGGTACATTAAATACTGGTAGGTATCTACACATACTACTTATGTTACCTTTTGCCATGTAAGAGAGTGGAGCAATGATACAGCGTTTATCATATTGTGGTTCCAGATATTGCCTAATATTGCTTAAAGTTGTCTAAAGACTAATGGAACACAAGACCATCGTGTCTAATGTGTTTTCATTTGTAATCGCAAAGGGAAGCTATAATATATACAACCATTGAATTTCAACTGTTATCCAAACAATCAAATCGTATAATATCGTCTCAAACTGAACTTACGGTTAATCTTGAAGGTTTATCTTCTGAATAACCTTCGATTATTATAAGTAACTAACATAAGTACGATCAGGCTTGGTTTTTTCGACCACTGACTTAAATTTTAACTGTTCTGGTTTCCTTGAGGGTTGGTCAAGTAGAAAGACAATCTTTTAGGCCGACGTTTTGGAATATTTTATTATGTATTTGGTATTTATTTCATATTAATTTTTGACATTGGTCCTTCTAGAACTATGTCCTTGACTTTAGGGTACACTTACAAAACTAAACTATTGAAGTTAAAAGAGGTGTTTGACTATAGTTTCCTCAAACATTGTGATACAGACACATAGACGTATAGAATTAGTTGAACAACAAAGTTCGATGGAAATAATTGAATGCTAATTAGAACCGTAATATATGTATACACGTGGTAATATACCTACGAAATAAGGCTATAATTCACTTTCACGCATGCGCATACCTTAGCATCAATCGAACGGCATTCGCGATCTGAAGTACCCACCTATATATAAACCTATCGAATTAGTAGGAGATTGTTTGGAGGTTAACTCACACAACCCTTGTAAATTTCATCAAAATCGGTTTAGTCTTGGAGTGTCAACCAATATTAGTTTTACCAACAATAGGTAATTAATCAACCAAACTCGATGAAATACAAAATCATCGACGTATCCCCAAAGACCCCACGAATTTGAACGAAATATGACTGAGATCATGAGAAATCGACGTTTTATAAAATTTATGTTGCGCTTGCGCGTGGACTACACTGTTAATACAATGGCAAATAAATCTATAGGATATTCAGGAGCTATCCCGCACAACCTGGAAATTTCATAACAATAACAATGAACTGTGATCGAATTTTCGTCCACATTGCTGTTCGTCAAACACCTCTTCTAATTCCAATTTTGCCCTCATTCAGTATAGCTTATATAATGTTGTATAGTTTTGTAAGTGTACGCCAGAGTCGAGGATGTTGTTTAAGTATGTGGCTACCAATGTCGAGGATCAATCTATATTATGTTATAAGAATGAAACTCTGTTTGTTTGTTTGTCTGTCTGTCGGCCCTACCGACCGGCTGAGTGAGGAGAGTCTACGTGTAGGTAGGTCCCTACTGGCTCTCCTCAATTAATCAAACACACAACTGTATATTCACGTACAATAGTGTTGGCAACTATTCAGTACATCGTAACATCAAAACTCCCGATTATCAATATTTTTGGGGGGAAAGCAAGAACTCCAAATGGAGCTTATAACATAAAGAATATAGTAGGAAAATAACACAGTAGGTAATAGTTTATAACGCGTGTAAGATGTTACGCTTTGTTTGCCACGGAACCGTTGTAAATTATAAACATTAGACATGTTGCTTTACTATACGTGTTGCCATTCAGTAACGTCATCTGGTACTGTGACGTAGTTGGACGAATCAATGGAAGAAGAAAAAAAGCTAACAGAAAGAACGCTGAGAAATGACGTCCTTTCTTTTGTCGCCATTTGGAAAATGGACCTTCTCTGCTTTTTCTAAAAAATCGATGGGGAAGGGGGGATAAGTCCTTCTCAATAAGGTAATGCAGGCTAGGCCCACTTCACAATAAACCTCCTAAGTCTTAGTGGTGGTAGTGGGGGAGTTCTGTAAATCGTTGCATACAAAATCCCCCCATAATTACGTGGGTAAAAACATCATGTTCCACGATGAGCCATAGGATCAACTGTGTCGAAAATGGTGCTTATGGATCAGCTGGTTTGAACTTAAGATTTTGGATAATTAATGCTGACTCGAATATCAAACACTTTTCCGGGGAGGAAAAACGTAAAAAAAAAATTTATAAATAATTTGAAATTACTGTACTACCATGATACCGGTAATCTCCCTAAAAGTTACTTCAATGAGAATGAAAATACGATTTTTTTCATTTGTCTGCCAATCAAAATAATAGCAGGTAGAAAATTAAGCATATGGCATTTGGTAGAATGGGTAAAAAAAAAAGTTTGGGTCTGTGCGTGGGGGCCTGTGAAAATGTACATGGAAAAACACACTTTTTAGGACGAGAAGGGGGTGGGTCACTGGTCCCCTTAATGTCCTAGGGAGGCTCTCTGTCAAATTTCACATTCTTGGAGTGAAAATGAGAGAATTTGGCTAACTCAGTTGATTAGGAAAGAGCCCATCATTCTATTCGTTTCTCGATGCCCCAGAGAAGCTCCTCCCCAAATTTCATAAAGTCTCAAACTCCCAGGTTGAATAGGAGGGAATTTAGCTAAGTCAGTTGATTTGATCGGAACCCGTCATTACATTCGTCTCATATTGTCCTGGAGAGGCTCCCTGTCAAATTTCATATTCCAAGGGTGAAAAGGAGATAATTTAGCTCACCCAGCTAATTAGGAAAGAGCCCATCAATTTATTCGTCTCTTGATGTCCCAGAGGGTCACCCTATCAAATTTCAACTCCTTGGGTGAACAGGAGAAAACATTTAGTTCTTGGTTTAAAAAAAAAATAAATTGTTATTTTTTTAGGCAATAGGTACTGGTAAAACATCCCGGTTTCTTCAACCCCAATAATACCCTAGCCACGTTAAAACTCTCCCGTCCAACATTGCTACAGTTAATGACGATTTTAATATCAATTTTTGATGATCTATCTTTACGAATAGATAAAGATAGATTACTGCTCGGCTAAACTCACCAGAATCGTTTCGGTATCGTTGATAGACATTGAAAGTTCTTTACGCTTGGACCGACCCCATCAACATATGACGTGAAAAGGTCGACGCGTGTCCGGTTTTTCCTAATTACACAGTTGTTTGCCCGGGCGGCGTTGGTAGGGAAGTCCAAGTTTACGACGAAGGAGTAAATCTACGATTGCGATATAGCCTAAAACCATCCCTGAAAATTTTTCGTCAATTTGTGCCCATCCGAATGAAAATCGGTGAAGAACTTTTTGAGTTTTTGATGCATACACAAACACATATGTAACATACGAGACGTTCGCGAACAATCAAATTGAGTCACGAGACTTTGAGACTTGCCATTTAGTTCGACTACCCACTGCGTGGCATTCCCAGCGCTCCAGTCGCCATGAGATTTTACACAGATCAGTTTTCTGCTTGGATTAGTGGTCTGGATGCTCGCTACGCTCGCATCTCAAAAATACATAACATCAAGTAGTCAATCCCTTAGTAAGAATTTAGATTAGTTGGTCAGGGTCTAGAGTCTCGTGTTTCAACTTGATTGTTCGCGAACGTCTCTTGTATAGGTTATCACCAGATGATTTAAAATTTAGATGGGAGTGATATCAAAGACCTAATTTTGATGCTGATATAAATATCAAACATGAAAATGAACTAATTTTAGACCGCATTCGCGACAGCCACTGTATGTTGATCAAACACCGATGTTCGTATACTTGAATCTACTATAAATCGCGTGGTGTCTATACAGATTCTTACTGTAACGGTTAAGAAGATTCGTGCCCTGCGTAGAGTGAATTACATATTGTACATCATCTTGGGGTCGGCGACGTCTGCCGCAGGGACTCCGGAGGAAAATGAGACCATCAATTCCCGCAGAACGTTAACACGGTGCGGTCCCATCCTTGATCACCGTAATTTGCTAATGGTTAGAAGATTGATACACAACCCCGAAGGCACATGGGCCTGTCGCAAGCATGCGAATGGTCGGAGCCGTTCGTTGATAACTCGGCACAGCTGGGGCCCGCGGGGATTTATCGCTTAGGGGATAATCCTCTACACGTGCGGATCTAAATGACATCACATAAACATACCATTAAAATGCACACTGCCGTAAATGGTAGGATTAGGAAGCTGTAGTAAACCGATAAGCTCCCTTCCCTTTTCCAACCGCATTATCTGATGTTTTTGAAATGTCCACATTATTTTTAATACAACATTGCAAAAACTTAATATTTTACACTAGTTAACTATACATATTTGGTATTGTTCGTGAGTACTCACTTGTTCATGGAATAACATGGTGATGAGGTTTGGGTCATTCTCATTTCATTTGCCGCTTTCATGTCCCCGACAACGAATTCTCAAAATTCTTGACCAAAACTAGTGATTTTGGGGGAAAAAGGGTACTTAGTATAAGTTGGGAGATCAACGAAGTAATAATTTGACTGCCCAAAACCCTCTTTAATCAATACACAGTGATGACGAATGAAACCTAAAATCCTGGAAACTTATGTGTTACTGTCCCCTCCTACCTATTACCTAAGTAGTAGTTAGGTAGTTACGAAACAATGACAATCTAGAACTGGCCAGGGTTACTAGCTGCAGTATGTTGGTTCCTCTTTATTTAGAGTAAGGATTTACATTTTTAAGATTTTTCTCAACCCGTGAAAAACTAGTTTTTCAGTCAGTCCCCAATATCTCTTCTAAATGGTACCTCAGGAGTGTTATCATTTTTGCGATCAAGAAAGCTGATGGAAAATGGCGGGAAACGGTCAGATGTGAAGGTTATATTGTCCAGTTGAAGATGTGAGACTGTAGTGGAGTGCTTGGAGTTGTAGCAGTTTTTACAGCGAAAGAAGCCTAAAAACATGTTGTGTATTTTTATTTTCAATCATGAGTGTTACACAAATTACGAGTGTTGTTGGTGCTTAAACAAAATAATCCTATATCAACAACCATACTGCTTGGTGACAGGTTTCAAAGAGTAGCCATCCCCGAGTTTTGTCACTTCATCATCCTGTGTGACGCCATTTTTAATCGGAAATTCTCATGAGTGTTACCTCTCAGGAGTGTGGCCGAGGATGGGTAACACTCCTGATATTATGGTAACACTAATAGGGTAACACTGAACACACCAACATAAATTCCGTGAAATCCGAATATTACGTTTGAACGTGATTCTTTTGTACTTACTTGAGCCCCGACAACAATTTTGCCAAATCATCTATTTTACAGAAATCATTTTTTGAAATCTGGTAACACTCATGAGTTGGATATCCTGTTTTTTAATACAAAAAAACATATAAAATACAACAATGAAAAACTCATTGTTCACTTGTGGAACTCAAATCTGCAATGTACAATGAGAAGTATTTGCCGATCTAACCTCATTTTCGAGCACTTTCATATTTCACGTCACTGAGGTTCTCAAACGCCCCAAAGCGGCAAATGAATGAGAATGACCCGTTTATTATGTTCATGGAATAACTAGTACATATCGTGTAGTGTATGTGGTATCTTATTCGTATACGAACTCGTTACAATCAAGGTACTTTTGATCAGTACGTATTGCTGGATCTTCAATATAATCTTGTTTCTATAACCAAGTTTTTTTAAATGTATACGCAAAAGCCGTTCCGCAAAGGAAAATAGTGTAGCGAAAATACGAGTATTTTCGGGGAAAGAGATAACGGTTGGTATGATAAGACTTCCGAGCGGATATTGACCTAGATCCCGCTAAATAAACCCCCATCTGGTTTGATTTAATGGCCACCTCTCGCAGCCAGTGTTCCGACGAAATGTGATTAGGGACTCGACTCCAGTTTTTGTGAATCAGAATCCTCAACAGTCCTTTTCGGAATGCACACATGAAATTGTTTGGAATCTGTGAATCGACCTCTGTCGTCGACCTTGAGAATTGGTCATGAATAAAGTACGGTTATCGGACGGTTATTATGGGTACGTTTCGGATAGTTTATTGTCGATCTTCAGAGCTTTAAAACAAATAATTTCATTAGTTTATTTTCGTATTCTCCTACTTCATGTGCCTCACAAATTGTTGTTGCTCCTAAAGTGGAATCCCCTGTTTTGTGAAATCATCATTTATGAACAATAATTACTGGGAAAATTAGTTGTGCTTTTTGACAACTAATTCTGCAACCAACATCTTGACTAAAAAGCATGTGTTTAGAGCCCTGAAGATGGAAAATAAATTTTCCTCAATGTTGACCTAAAGTCGTCTCGTATTCATGACCGATTCTCAAGATCCACAACTGTGTGTATATCGTCACGGGCCTTCAATTCCGTCCGTATTTATGGTTAGATGCCCATCATATAGCACCTTTTTGGAACGCTCTCAATAAGATCTTTTTAATGAGCAAATGAAAAATAACCATGAAAATTCTCTATTATAAGAGTTATGAGAAATGAATTGGGAACAACCACAATTAGCGCAAAATCAGAACAGACAGACATTCATTGGCGAACTCGAACCAGCAAATTCTCACCTGCTCAAGACGGAATATAAGAATATATCAGTGCAGTCGCCGTGACACCAGGCACTTAATGTGTAGTTATGACAAGATGGGACTAACCGCAACAAAATGGTAACATCTTCATTCGCTCGTCTGTTACTACACATGGAGCACAGCTATATCCAGGATTGGGAGTTGAGGTTTTATGAGCGCGATCTCAATTCAGAATCCATCTCTCTGGCCCTATTCCCGGGCATGTGTACAAATCCGCGGTTTTTACGGTATCGTTTAACCGATGCCGTCGGTACCACAGATAATGCGACGTGTCATTGACTCTGTCAGTCCATTCCTACTTCTAATTGCTTTCAATTTTCCGAGTTACACTTTTATAGACTCTTAGTCGAGATGAGTCAACTCATCATTTAGGACCTGTCGTGAAATTGTTGATCACGAATACTCATCATCATGGTTAGTTATTATAGGTACGTTAAATAATATGAGTCAAACTGGTGTGCGACCAAGCCATGGGATATTTACGATTTAATTTATAAGTAATTATTATACTGGGAAAAGTTCATGGTAACACTACATTTTAGTTTCCAGTCACCTTTACATTCGCAGCAATTGCGACACGACCATTCCATGCTTGACTTTGAGGCTTTTAATTTTGAATCTGTAAGCTATGTTTGAGTATGTAAAATGGTGTTGGGTGAATAAAAAACACTGATCGTTATTTTTTATAGGTATTTGATGCTTAAATAATTTATGTGAGGTTCGGATTTAGATTTCTATGCAAATATTCCTCAAGCAACAACCTCCATTTGCTTTTAGAGCAGACTTAAATGGGGTTATCTTTGAAATAAATGTTACGGAGTTGCGACAATTTATCGATATTGGCGGAGCAATAATGTAAAAACGCCGCCCTCTTGGCCATTTAGGGTCAGTGGCTTGTAGTGGGTCAAGACCTCTCAAGAAGTGCGTGGATTCTGTCGGGATTCTTTGCGCCCGTGCCTTTGACTCCCGAACCTTTCAGAGCTTCGCCCACTGACATTTTTTTTATATTATGGAAAACGAATGCGCATTCGTAATAAGGGGAACGGGGCCTTCACCTTAATATTTTAACCCCATCGAGCCAAGTGCGGGACTCTCCGGTGAAAACAAGAGGGTACGACACCTCAATAAGTAAATGATTTTGACATCGTTAATTTGTATTTAGGGGATTTATGGAAATGACTACAACTGACTGCATTGTATTGTTGTGAAATTTAATTTGCTCAAAAAGTGCTTGCCAACGAACTTATTCTTTCATTTGGAAAGCCTGATTTTTCGGCGCAAGAACTGATTTTTTATCTCGAATGACGCGCGCGCTCGCGCCCCCTCCCCACACGCACATTCGCGCGCAGACACACACACACGCACGCTCGCGCGCGCGCGCACACACCATATATACATGAAAAAGTGTTAAAATTCAGGAATCGTTTCAGAATGCTACAAAACGGATTTCAATTAAGAAAATTTTGATTTTAAAATTTGTGGAGGTTTTTGTAATAGCTTTATTATCTACGAAAATTCGCAAATTTATGTAAAAAATGTGCGTGACCTAACTTTATCCAGTAAATCTTTACAAACAATAGGAAAACACATCAATTTAGGTGATTTTACCAAATGAAAATACTTGACATGTAGAGGTAATGCATGACCACAGTAGTAGGCTTTGAAGTTGACCGACCAAGTATGTATGTTGACTAAAAGAAGGCAAACGGATGAAATCGCACTACCTGCAAATTTTAATTATTCCATTCCTTGACTAACAGTTTGGATAAAGGGAAGCGATGTTTATATATTAGTCTAGTTACATCACAAGATGAAAATAGTGAGCTGTTACGTCAAATCTTGTATGATGTACTTCCAAATCTCAAATCCTGAATTCTGTTAAAACAGAACATATGCCAGAAAAGCGGAGAAAAACTAAAGCACCTAAGTTACAGATGGAGCAGAGATCACAAGGTTTGCTTATAGGTACCCACCTGCCCCAAATTTGGGTTGCTATTATAATGTTTCATGTTAGCACAAACAACATCTCTGTCGAAGATTTTGTACAGCAAGTAATTTCACTAACTTTATAACCCGAATAGGTAATAATTGCCAATTTATATCTATGAAAACTAAGCTTCACGTTTCTTTACATATCCTACATATATAGGTACAATAATTTTGTATTGTTAGGGAAAACGTGTGCCTTGGTAGGCACTGTTGGTTCAAAAGTGGTCTTATAGTCGGTAACCACTGCTCATTTGTGACGACCTCTCATAGCGCAAGATAATGTTGTTCTTTCTCCATTCTCGGCCCCCCGACTTTCCTTCCTCGACTTAACAACAGCTCGCCCGAACAGTAACGATACCCGAACGTTACGTCGGCTTGTGAAACCCGAAACGCTGCTCTCCCATCAGCGTCGGAAGTCGCTGTTGTGTTTTTTTGTTTCTCCAAATCACCGCAGTTCTCCGTCGACCCCGAGGTTTTTGTTCTTCGTGACCCGAACGCACGTCCTAATAGCCATCTCGCGGGGTCCCAAACTCGGTGGTGCAATTGTTGAAGCGTAGGCTTCCTCCGTGTGAAAATGACGTCATCGTCCATCTCCAGAGTTGTGTAACAATAACAAGTGCGACTTTGTAACTTGGCATAATAGTTTGATGGAGGTGCCCAAAAAATGAAGGCAATATTTTCGACGAACGAAGTGAGTCTTTGACATGAAAATAAAATTCAAATTAACTTTATTCCGCATAAATAAAAATGTCACAATGTAGGTACCTAATAATGATCTTATAAATACCATTACTGTGTACAAAATTAGTGTTTCTTGTAATGGAACTATCCCACTACAAGGAACGAGGTTCCGTGCTGAGTGGGGGAATCCAGTTCAGAACGAAGAGCAAAATGTTAAAATAATGGATAATGACATTAAAAATAGTACGTTTTTGAGTAATTTAAACAAGTGTGGATCAGACTCATCATAATCATTTTACGAACTACATAGCATTCAAGCTGGAGAACGAATTTTCGCAATTTTCATAGCCTTTGGTGATCAACCACGTTAAAGTTCCAGTCATGAGCATGATCGTATGAGCGAATTTTCATAGATTTTTATCGTATAATATACCTGTGTTAAATTGTTTCGAAAATTGTGGACTTTAAGTAAAAAGGAATTGTTAACTGCCATTTTATAGCAAAAAATAAAACTCGTTCTAAATAATATTTGGCTATTAAAAAAAGATTTTAGATTTATAGGTTTTGAAGTTTTTATAGATTTTTCAGAAAATAATAATGGAATTTAAGTACTTATTTCGGCATAATTTTGTGCAAAATTTTTTTGATGTTCTAGTTAATCGTTAATTATTTTGTTTTGGCTGAACCTCAGCTAAAAAATCATAAATTTAATGATTGTTGACTGTTTTCAGCCATTTTTAGTGGATTTTTGAGTACATGTGACCAATTTAATGTACTCCAAAATTGTTGGCCAACGAACTCATCCTGTCTTTTGGAAAGTTTGATTTTTTTGCGCAAGAACGGGATTTTTATCTCAATCCTACGGAGAGTTATCGTCTGAAAGGACACATATATATGCATATGAAAAAGCGTTAAACTCTAGGATTCGTTTCAGAATGCCTCAAAACGAATTTCAATGAAAAAAATTTACTATAATCTTGATTTAAAATTTTTTCGAGCCAATGCAATACCTTCATTTTCTACGAAAATGCGCTAAAACCTGCTTTTTGTAAAGATTTCAAGGTAGAACATAAGGCTGTGTCAAGACTTAGGTAGTTCTCGCAATAAGTAAGGTAGTCAGATGTACATAATGACGGCTAGTAGTAGAGAGAATAAGGAGCGTGTGCAGTACTTTGAGTTGTGGTTCGAAAAGGGTAGAGAGTGAAAGGACTATTGTAAATAAGTTTATGAGGGTGTTTATGATAGAAAATAAGGACAGCGTTTGCATATAATTCTTTTATAGAGAACATAGGTATAACAAAACAATAGCTCATTGGAAGTAAGGCTTTTATGCTTAAACGCTATAATTTTTAATATTGCCTTTTGTGCAACCTTTAGAGGATGCTGGGCAGACGGCAACGCACATCTCCATTTTAAAATCCCAAAACTGATAATACTCTGCACCCGGATTTATACAGAATCACAGTCTTAGACTATGTCTGCATTATTTTTATGCATTGTGTGTGTGTCTGTATGTTTACTATAGACTGCAATCTTGGAGCTATCTACTCGAAATTTGGTTGGTTCCTCATTCACTCCGAATATGCTGTATAGTTTTCGGTACCGATCCGATACGATGCGGTGGCAATATCGTTGTCATCGAACGAAATATCTCAGAAATCCTCATAGAAAGTATTGAATCAATGGAGACAACTTTCAAAGCAATCCGATTCGATGCAGCGGCGACTATATCATCGCCAACAATCGTCGATACAGGTCGACAAATGTCAAACTTTTTCAGTTCCTGCAACATCATGTGTAAAAAGTAAATTCTACTTTTTCGATTTTCGTGAGAAACCTGGTCAGCGGACCCACTCTGTAGTATTAAATTATTAACACACAAACCTGATGTTTTTACGTCGCTGATCACGGGCAACTAACCGTTTAAGATCAATCAGTTGGTGGTAGTAGATAAAGTGGGAAAATGTTTGCAAGTAATGTGTAATTTATATTAAAATGTATCTGCCGTAGGGTAATAGATTTCAGATAATAATGGCTCGAAGGGGATGAAGCTGATAGGGTTCTAACCCCTCCACCTTCCTTACCCCCTGAGATCATAACGGAATTGCCCGAGAATAGGTTCGTCTTTCTATCTCTGGAAACTTTGTGCATGTTCTAAAGGCACGGCTGACACAATTACGATGTAACTCAAAAGCAATTGTCTCAAGATCATCCTTCAACCACAATCATCCTTCTACAATGATGTTTGAATTAGGGTCAACAAATGCTGAGGAGTGGATGGGTATAACATGAATCTCAAGTTGACGCATGGTGTACTATTGGTCCGACGACTATAAAACTTGAATGGGACCTTCTGAAATCGAGTCCATACATTACCTCTAAATTACCTTTATATTGCCCAAACAGTTTCGTATTCCCACCTGTAACAACGAATTTTACTTTTGAAATTACGCTTTGGTTTTATCCTGTCAGGTCGGGTGAAATGCATACGTAATTATGTTGAGACCTTCTTTTAGCGAATTTTTGAAGAAAATTAAGCTATTGCTCTCGCCTCAAAATTTGTAGAATGTGAATTTTTGAAAAAATGTTATGCAGAAATCCGTTTCAGGCTATTCTGAATCATATTCTGAAGTTTAACGTATTTTTTTATGTATGTATGTATGTATATATATGTATGTATGTGTCATTCCAGACGATAACTGTCCGTAGAATTGTGCTAGAAACTTCAAAGTCAAACAAATTTTAAAATGTTAAGGACACAAAACGAAAGTTCAAGTTCGTTGGCCAGCATGATCGGGTTACATCTTCGGGTTGAAATTTTCAAAATGTAGTCAAAAATTTCAAAATAGCCTGTTTTTAGCGATTTGTTGTGCGAAATAATTTTTTCAGCATACTAACATGTGGTATATTCGGAATCAGCGTAAAATTTCCTATAAGAATATGTATCAAGTTTTCAAAAATTTCAAAGTTGAAAAATCAGTCAAAAATCGAAATAATGCCGTTCGATAGTAGTTGTTAATTTCTCTACACGATCAATGGCGACTGAAATGTCGAAGATTTCTTCCAAAATTCGCTCATGGGGTCATGCTGCATTTCATACTCTTCTCTTACTGTAATGTTTGAGCCTTCAGATCGTAAGAAATGAATAATTTCTTCATACTGAAATTTGCGCAACCGCACACACATATTGTTCTGATCACATATCAACTTATGCGGAACCTTGAAGGGACTGAATCTCTCAGTTTCTGAAAGTTCTATGGAGATCGGCCGAATAATTTTGCAGTTTGGGCAATAAATATGAATTTTAATTTTACTCTTATGCTTTTACCACAGCTGATCCATTTCCAGTTAAATAATTCAAAAGAAATCACTTAGACCTTCTACAACGGTTGGGTGACTTCGGCCATTGGACCGTGAGTACAATCTTCAATATGATTCACGTTAGCGCTTGTACTTGTACACGCTCACCAATTGATCCGTCACCGAGGAAACTTGTAGAGCTCGTACCACCATTGACGGCCAAAGGGAAGTTAATCCAGAGTCAGGAGTTATCCTTCAAAAACAGTAGTGAGGTAGCTGGATAAATTTCAGTTTAATTTATGATTGTTATTGGTGGAACCCACCGATTGAGTACAGTTAAAGATACTGATCAGTACGGATAGGGATAAGGAACAGTTTATAGAACCCACACAATTTCTACAAATGTCATCCATCGCATTTGAATGTGTTAAGTTTGCCACAGAGAAACCTCAACCAAGCAAGATACCAGAATTTATCAAAAGAATTTTGGAAATTTCAATATTGGGGAACGAAATTGTTTCCGCTGCGTCCTTCCCTCTCATGATACCTAGCGAAATAGTCTTCTAAAAGTTAAAATCATCTTTCATTGTAGAATCGAATTAAGGAAAAGCGTAAATACCGTAAATGGGCAACTTTCGTATGATAGTAAAAAAATACCATATATATATATATTTTTTTAAACGATCAAATTCTACTTACTTAAAAATCCCCTACTGTTAATTTTTAGCGCTCAACACCAAATGGTTTGGAGACAGAAACCGATATGGGGAAAACGGATTGACGTTGGTGAGTTCGTTCCTGATGATGATATTCAGCTTCTTCCTTTACTCCGCTGTTTCGGTACACACATATATATATATATATCTTGGCACAAATGTGCAGCGAAAATTATAACACAATATAACTCAAATAAATAAATGGTTTTAGGAAAACTTACGCAATTATCTGTGCCAAAAGATATACTGTTCTTCTAAAACTGTTTCATACCAACCACAAGTGTATATACCTATATGCTCGAATTTCATCTTATCAGAAATGACTTGGAAGGGCACACAGGAAGGGCATCGTTATGTTGGATTTGAAAGCAGAATACATTTTCTTTCTAACGGATAGGTTTCATTGCAAGATTTCCAGGAAGACTACGTGGTGTAGGGGACTAACCTATGGGGCAAACTAACACGCATCTGATGTGAGAATTGAGCTTGTTAGTTTCGCGGCAACGTACCCACGGGTACATTACACCCCTTCGGTTCTGTATTCGGTCGATATCTGTCGTGTTGTACAACACCGGGTAATTCCAAGAGAGTCTTCATTTTGACCAAGGCAAACGCCTAAATATAAATAATTGTGTAAGGTTTCCTAAAACCATTCTTTATTTGTGTTATATTAAGATATACTGTTCTTCTAGAACTGTTCCAAACCAACCGCAAGTATATATATATATATATATGCTCGAATTCCATCTTATCAGAAATGACTTGGAAGGGCACACAGGAAGGGCATCGTTATGTTGGATCGAAAGCAGAATATATTTTCTAGAAAACGTTTGACTCTTCTAACGGATAGATTTCATTGCAAGATTTCCAGGAACACAATGTGGTGTAGGGGACTAACCTATGGGGCTAACTCGCATCTCATGTGAGAATTGAGCTTGTTAGTTTCGCGGCAAGGTACCTACATGTACATTGTACTACCCCTTCGGTTCTGTATTCGGTCGATATCCGTCGTGTTGTTCAACACCAGGTAATTCCAAGCAACTTCTCTTCCTCCCCGAGGGGGTCTTTAAAGTGGCGAAGACACTCAACAGGACGTAAGAGGTCGCTGGAGAGGAGAGAAGAGAATACCATTAGAGGCGAGTCGAGTCCTGATCCTGACCTCACCTGGCTCCTAAATGGGTCAGCTCGGCTGCCGCTAACGGACCGTCGCTGTGTCAAGGTTCGCTCTGCAGAAAAAAAACCTCCCCCGGAACTTCCACATATACTCCATCCGCAGTACCTACGGCCAGGGTTGCCAGGTCGTATGGGGAAAAAATACCGGACGATTCGGAAAGGCAGATTGGAAAAATTCATTAAAAAATTATACAGTGACAAATGCCAATCATGCAGCTCAATAATCAAGTAGGTACCTATTGATATGCGTTTTCTAATATGTTGTACTAAGTAATATTTTCTTCAATTCAAATCATTCTTGTTTAAATTCTAAGTGATCTTTTAGGGCCCGTTTATGAAATACAGTGATAACTTCAAGACAAACCTCAGGCAGTTACCTAGAGGTTACTGCAACCTATCGAACAAATTTGGTAGCGCGTGTACAATAAACTTTTTCAATCAATCAATTTTTCCCTCTTCAATCCTCCTGCGAAGTACACGCCTCGTTACATATACAAACTAAGTTGTTGTGAGTCATCCAAAACCAACGCATCCAAGCCGCGCAAATGGTGGCGGCGTTGCATGCTGTGGTACGACAATTTATTCGTCGCTCTCCAGAGACCGCGAGTTGAAGTCACGCAGTCCTGACGAGTGTCTTTTCTGGCGATTTCGTTTTTGGTGTTGGAGGTTTGCGGCACTGGTTCCGTGGTGTTACATCTCACCTATTCCCACCAAAAACTATATACAGCGAATTTTGAGTCAACCCTCAAATGTACTATTATAAATTTTTTGCTATACCGTTGGGAAGCTGGGATTTTGGGCAAGTTTTTCCTGAGGAGCTCACGCCGAAAATCTCCGTATTTACAGCGCGAAAAACCAAAGAAAATACGGTGATTCTCAAGAAATCTCCAACTTTTGAACGTTTTACATTTTTCTTCATCAATGAGGACTGTAAAAAAAAAATCAGATTTCATATCAGAGAGATGGGATATATAAAGCGGGCCATTCACGATCCGATTTGTTGTCCAACTTGTCGTACAACATCCGGTGTTGGATCCAATATCGGACCGTAAATGGGGTTGTCGGATTGTTGGAAGTCTAGTCGGACGAGTCGGAACATATAGAGGTCCAACACGAAAATCCGACATCCGACTAGCGACGGACGTGAATGGGGATGTCGGATCAAAGTCGTCCATCTTCTCTCAGTCGTAGGGCGACTTTCTGAGAACTCGGGACTCTCGTCTCCCACAGATAGTTTGTTTTCATTTTTGTTTTTTTCGTGGTAAAAATGAATACTGAAGGTACTTCGGAATTTATTGGAGTAAAAATGCGCAGTAAAAACAATGTATGTTTGAGTGATGAAATATTGATAGAGGACTTACCACACCCTAACCATTTTCACACGTACTAAATTTATAGAGCATGAATATACACATCGATTTGACCCCAAGAACTATGAATTATACCCTGAAATAAAGACGTTGCATGTTATTGAAAATCGGAGTAATTTTGGGTGAGTCTTTTCCTCCCCCTTCTAGACTATTGTCCTTGAAAATCATCCAGTCACTTTAATATTGGTCCGATTGAAGTTTGTCAAAGCTCATTCGACTGAGGGTCAAGTGTTTTTCAAGGTTTGCATTGAGCGATTGTTAACTAAGACCTTTTCCCAATGAATCAAAGCACAAACCGCTGTTTCTGCAAATTTGATATTGTAAAATTACACAAACTTGTGAGTTATTCTGTAAGTCAATGGGTGTCAAAATTGAGTTAACTGTAATTTTTTTTTTTTTTTTTTAATGTTCTGTTTCCCTCCGATGGTATTTTGCTCTGCACGGATACCTCAGCCCCCACCCCCTCATGATTCGGAGCAAATATCGCACCACCAGCCAAAGCTCAGTTTCCCCATCATGATGTATTCTAGTCGTGTCTGGTAGGTATGTACACGCCGCAATCATGACTTCTGTGTGTGATTGGCTCTTAGAGAGCGTAGGTGGGTGTATCCACTTGTTTGCCATCGTGTGAGTTGAGCCCTGATGTTGTGAAGCTCTTCACAAAGTTCTGAGCCTAACTCTCTCAACCCCCTTAACGTGATTTGTTGGAGCGCCCGGTGGAGTAGGTGTGTCCTGGAAGCTTTCAGGGGGGGTTCTTAGGGGGTCAAATAACGTTTTACCCCTCTCACCAAGGGTTTTTCATTCCTGTCCGTTATTTCTTGGTCCTGGAAGGTATTTTCAGCACACGTACATCCACCCTTGCTCTGTTTTTCACCTTAACAATTGTCTTTCTTACTACATTCTACCTCCTAAACACTCTGCTCTTGAAGGTTCCCTTCACCGTAGGTTTCTATTGATTTATTTTTATGGCTTATCCCCAAGAGACTTTTTATCTCACTTTTTCAATTCAGGCTTTTCTTGTCACCTAAGTTGTCGCAGAGGAAATGTTGATCTCACTGAGAGGACGTATAAAATACAACATGAAATACTATCCTTCTTCTAAAGAAAAGTCGTTTTTGTGTACCCGTCCAATATAGATTTTACTATATAATTATTATTGCATATGTGGATGGATAATAGAAACCAAAAGTACTTTCAAAATATTCGTATTCATTCGATATTTATTGAACTGTTTGTTGGCTATTAGTGAGTTTTTGGTTCGGCGTTGTCAGAATCCATTCCAATGTACGAATTACTTCAATCTTCGCAATTTAATTTCTGAATGCGATCCAATTTATATATTTTGACTTTCTGGAAAAACCTACTGTATACAATATCCTCCTTAACGTAGGAGAGCAGTAGAACTATAATGTGTTTTTAACATTTCAGGTCAATGTTGGAATGAACCTTTGAACTGGTTTTTCGATTTAGAACCAAACTAATGTTGAAAATAATTTTTTCCCTTTCTGTTTGTGAATATTTCGTATTTCGGTGTATATAAAAACTGAGAACCTTTTTTTTACACCGTTCGTGCGTAGATCGGAGTGTAATTATCACAGTCTGACCCTGAATTTACTCCATAAGCTATTCTCCTAGATAACTTCTGAAAATGATGCTGTCAAACGCCGGGATGTGACCGCATCATTTCAGAAACAATAATAGTATTGACAAAATTTGCAACTAAACTTCTATACTAGTAATATTTATGAAAGATTCTTCTGAAGTATGTATAGAAAAGGAGTGACTACACATTGTATCTATTGTTGCATTATAGTTTTTCCTATGGTTCGGGCATATGAAATGTAAGAAACACCTACGAATCAGAAGACATCCTCCCCGCAGTTAGTTGATTCATACGCAGCTTCCTGGCTGTTTTGATCGACGTGAATAATGTCGAGTTTAAATCGCAAGCTATTTGATACGATTTGTGGTGCACACGATGACCGTGATCAAACTGTATCCTTCATCTGCCTCATTATTTACTCGTTGAAAAAACATCAAAAAGCTCGTCAGGCACAATCAATACATTTCAGCCAAGCCTTGTCCGCGCCCAGTTATGTCTGCTTACCTTGAAAATCTAGGTCCAGGCAGATGGAAGTTATAAAGGACCTCCGGCTTTTTTACACTGCGCTCTTGACCCCAGCGGGCACATAGTAGGTACTACAGTGTTTTCTCATGAATGTTGCATACACAGTCTCCCATCCCGTTGCACGCACTCTCGGGTCTAACCTTTTCTTTCGATTCGCTTTGCGGGTTCCTGGGAGTAGGTACAGTGTTGAAACCTTTTCATCGTATCTTTTTACTCGTACCTACCTTTGTATCTCAGGTGGGAGATCTCATAAATATTGCGTCGACGGGGGAGACGGACTGGGCTGCCTAGGGGCATATTTAGCGTTTGAGTTTGCACAATAGGACATGCCCCGGCCGTTTGTTGCCTCTCAGACGAGCCAGGATTACGATATGATAAGTCGTATCCATGATTACGATAAGCATCGCATCCGCCTATCGATCACGGCCGTAGTCTTACATGCCTATCTTTTTCCTGGTAGTCTAAACACCGCAGTTCGTATATTTACGATATACAGAAGAATGGGAAAATCAGAAAGCCTACTATTAATACTACCTATCTTCAAACACCTAAAAATTAATGATTCTTGTTGGAGGTGACTTTTCTCTACACATTTATACAAGTAATCGAAGACAATTTATGTTCTCTACTATTCTAAATGATAATCGCTCTCTCATGTTCGGTATTCACGCTTATACCGGACCAAAGAATCTGAGTCGCAGTGGAGACATGAAGCTGAGAACTTGAGAAGCATTCGTAAGGGTAAGATTTGTTTGTCTCTTGATCCCTTAGTTTTGACGAGATTAAAAGGTCCCCGTCTTGTCTCAATACGCACCGTCAGGCTCGTGAGACACTTGACCATAACCAGAGAGTATACTTCCCCTGTCTCCGCGCTGTTTTAGGAAGAATGATAAATGATAAGTGAAATGGTTAATAATGATGACAATTTTGATGACAAGCATGATGACAATTTTGAATTGGTCAACACGTATTTATTATGAATATTCAGACATTTGTTCGTTCTTCAAATACACTTATATGACCAGGTTATGACATTGTTTGTTAGCGCTAGAGAAACTACCTAGACAGTCCTTTACACTCCTATATACACACCTACCTAAGCCTCCAAAATTCACTACTCCGTCTCGCACAGGTTTATCGGGCACAGCGCGACCGACCGGGGGAAACTGCGGGACGTTTTCTTGAAGTGTTTGGGTGTACTTGAGTGGGTGTCAGAGAGACTGTTTTTTGGCAGTAGATGGAAAGGGGGGTGTTGGCTTACCGTTGGCTGAACGGCTCTCTGTTGATCTTGAATCCTACTCAGCATTTGCGTCTCTTGGCTAGGGAGACTCGCCGATCCTCGGCTGCCGATTCTTCTTGGCGTCATAGGTACGCGGGCGCCGAAGAGTGGAGACCCGGACCGGTCTTCCATTGCTCCCTCAACGGACAAAATTCCGCCTCCGGACGGGTACACAATTTCAGAAACAAGACCGAATATGTAAAATAGTTGGAATATAATTTCGCTTGAGCAGAGAACAACTGTGTAAAGTGTAATGTGTACGAGAAGAACAGTTTTCGGGATTATTCTCGCATTTCATTGGAAAATGGATCGATCCGTATACAGTAACTGTATACCAGTGGTCTCTGCATTGAAAACTTTTCGTTCTAATAACAATCCAATTTCAATTATATGGAAACTGTGTGCGATTTGGAAAATGTGACTTGTTGTGGTTTAGTGTCATGGGAATCGTACTGCACATGTCTGTTTTCAGTCCTAATCTCCATAACGTAAAAAAAGGCGGTGCAATTTTCTAGGGACTCGGCGTAAAAATCATAATTTGGCCAATAATGAAATTTTGCCAAATATTCACTAAGAAATGCAGTACATTTTAACATTCATCTTTTTTAACTTACTAATGATACACTTAGATACACATTAGATTTTCTACGTTTCATATTGTGTAAAATCGGAAGAAAACAGAGAGGGAGAGAGAGAGAGTGAGAGAGAGATCCTTTTACCACCACCAATATTTTGATCATATTTACCTACCTAATATTTTGTATGTTCGTATTCATAATTTTGTATGCTTAGCTGTGTATCATGTGACACTTGATATTCACAATTTCAATTTCTTTTGCAGGTGAGTTGGTGGTTGGTGAGTAGGTGGCAGTCAATTCTCTGCAGAAACTGTAAGTGACAAACAGGAATACTGGGATACCATTTAATTAAATAAAGTTACCGCAACTGATATCGACGTCGAATTTGATCATCAATCAGTTTCAACAGACGTCTAACCCCACGCTAAATGTGGAGGTGTTGATTTTCATCCACTGTTATATGATCGATTTTTTTTTTTTTTTTCAACTTAAGATGACGGAATTATGATGTCGTCGATTTTGTACCAATCATCAATATAAGTGAATGATCCATTTATCCTGATGATATTATTTAGTTCTGTATCCAAAATTATGAAATCATTTTTGGAGGAGATGTTCCTTTTATTAAAATGTACAACAAAATTACAGTTTTTTATCCCTGAATCTTCCCAACTATTTTATTTTTTCAAGTAAGCTCATATCAGTAATTTGGTCCTGCACCTCACCAAATTCACACGTGGTTTTGGATTGATCCCAAGAACGCATTTGAAGGTGAAATTTGTCAGGATGAGAAATTTTCAATATTTCAATATCCACGTATCGAACTTTCTAAATGTTTTCTAACGCAAAGGTTGATTGTTATTTGTGACTATTACTCGTCTCGGCGGATTTGTCTCCGATCAAGCATCATCGATCCTGTCTAGATAAATATTTTATGTAATGAGTAGTGAGAATTGGTGGTTTCTAAAATTTGGGAGAGCTGAAATTTCAAATGTAATATTCAGAGAAGTCTTTATGGAGCTGCTGGGTTACAATGACCAGACTTCGTCATTCTGGGCGTTCTGAATGTCCGCTAAGGCATTTTCTTCCTATACGCCTCACTGTTTTGAAATTTGAGAGGAACACTTGTTTTTCAAGTTCAGTAAAAAAATGGAGTCATTAGTTGAGTGGACAATTTTCTTTCAGCTGATAAATGAGTCTAAATAAACTTCGAGCCGTTTTCCCCGAAGTTCCCATAAGTTTTCCCTTAACTTTTCTTATCCTTTAACTCTTCCCGTTTGATGACCCATTGCAATGGTCTTGTAATAAATAAACAAACTCTTCCCTTTGTTTCGAGTGAAGACGGTTGAACACTTCAACTTATGTAGACGGAATGGAATCGTGAACTCTCTCCTCTTGTTTAATAATCATTTCGGTTTATTATTTTTTGAATTCTAATTTAGCTTTGTATAGTGTAGTTCTACATCAGTGTATCTCCCAGTGAAATAAAAATAATAAAATATGATAAAATAAATGAATGGATAAAAACTGTCATTGGTTGTCAGCTCATCCACCGACCTGGAAAAACGTCTCATTCACAGTAGAAAAAATGTACGTCAATCTAAATGACGGAAAAATGCAATCGAAAACGCTGTTACAGCTGAGGGCAGTAGCTGATGTATGTTTGAACGAAATGGGAATGGAAGCGAGACTTTGAAGCTTAGAGTTATTATAGGTACATAAATCTATTGCTTGGCACAGTTCACCGTAGGAGTGGCTGCCACTCTAAAGCCGTAATGACTACAATGCAGCAGCTCCAAACCGCAAATCCACTTGTCTTCGTTTGCCCAACATGAAAAAGAAATGGAAACGGGGAAGTAAGATACTGACATAGAAGTTGTAGAAATGGTGAGCTATCATGGTTATTTTTTGTTTGCTCAACAGAAAGATCTGAGCGAGAGCTATCCAAAAAGGAGCCATGTGATGGGTATTTTACCAGTTACGGCTCGTGAAATTTATTTGCCCTATGATGTCACAGCCCCCGCTTGCTTGGTGTCCAGTTGTTTCGGAGAACATTTACGTATCTTGAAACGTAAACCAACAATTTTTAGGGCGTGGGGGTTAAACATATTTTTTTCTTGATCGATCACAAAGGTTAATTACTGAAATAATAAACATAATAATAAAAAACGTACTAGTAGGTAGGGATTCCTTCTTCCTATACCTACGTAACATATTAATAATCGTAATATCAATCGTAAATCCAATTAATTTGTTATATTTATTTTTATTTTTTAATTATTTAATCATTTTTATTTTATTGTTATTTTGTATTTTGATGGATACTAGAAACTTTCTGTATTTTATTTCCGCCTTCCAGCTTGGTTTGCCATGTAGATTTTACCTGACGAGATATCGCGGTAATCTCCTCACGGAGTAAGATTACCTCTTGTGATTGACTTCATGTTCCATACAGTAGGTAAACCTTCGGGCGGGTCGACCCGGAGCTCGTTCATCATCCTTTTAGAAGCGTGACATCCTTCGGAGGGGGCATCCCGCTGGGAAATCTGCCCGGAAGAGGGGAAAATTCTGCGTGTCGTGTAACATAATAATGACGTTGCTTGTAGGATGGGAAAAGAACAACTCAGAAAAAAAAGGAACGGTTGCGGGTACATGTCGCGAATATTTCTGTATGGAACAAAAGCCCCTGGCTATGCGCAACTTAGGGCCGGTTTCAACAAAGTTTTTAATCAACGTTTACTCATTAAACCGAAGATCTCAGCTGTTAAACAACGATATTCGGTTTCACCAACTCCGGTTCAGATAAATCAATGATCATATGTGCTAAATCAACGATCAAAACTAACCAGCCGGATTCGGGTGGTTAGCGTTCAAATCAACGATCTACTAAGGAGGTAGTTCTTTTCGCCATCTTTGTTTACATGACCAAAATCCTTTTTTGCTACGTTTTCCCATCTAATTTGCTACATTTTCCTAGTTATTTCCTACGTTTTCCTACATGCACGAAAATGAGCCACAGAGGATTGATTAGAGCATTGGTTTTTGAGGACGAATTTGACGAGGATGATATGAAGACTTTACAATGCACCGTCCTCGTTGGATTAGAGAGTACGGCGGATTTCAATCTCAATGAAATCGATTTTCTGAGGAGATACCGACTTTCAAAAACTACTGTTTTGTCAATCCTTGAACAAATTGATGATAGCATCAGATACATAATTCACAAGTAGGACGATTTTTAACGATTTTCAGTGGTTTTTGCTATTTTTAGTGATTTTTTTAGCCCTTTTTTCAAAATTTGACTAATTTAATGTGCTCAAAAATTGCTGGCCAACGAACTCGTCCTTTCGTTCGGAACGCTTGATTTTTTTGACGCAAGAACGAAATTTGTATCTCAATCCTAAGGAGAGTTATCGTCTGGAAGGACATATATATATATATATATATATTTATATATATATGACCGGAGGATCCCCCACACTGGGGAGTATACTCTCTCACAAGATATTTTCGAGGCTTCCCCACCCTCAGTGTGCTGGCTTGCTTGCCGAATGCCTCTAACATTGAATTGAGAGTTTCTGAGAGAGCGTATCAGTGGATCCTGGGTGCGTTTTGTCGGCCAGGACTGAATACATACCAATGCATACCAATAGCCTGGTGGCATGACGTCAAAACCAGTTTTTTTTATTTGAATTATCTATTTTTTTTATCTTTTAACTAATTTGTTTTGTTTTTGTTTGAGATTTTGTTGTTGTATACTTGAGTTATTAATTTCATCCTTCCCTCCCCCACCCACCTGCCCCCGCTGGATCTACCTTTTTCTGGAACCCCTCCCCCTCCTCCCTTTAAATCCTTAACCCCTCTTCTACTCCCGCGTCGTGGTGACAAGATCGCCCCGAGAACGGAGTCAGTCTGTTGAAAACGCGTCAAGCGAAATATTCAGAAGGAAGTGGTAATCTTTGTTTGTTTTCCTTTTTAATATATATATATATATATATATATATATATATATATATATATATATATATATATATATATATATATATATATAAATTTTGACTCTTTTTTCAAAATTTGACTAATTTAACGAGCTCAACGAACTCGTCTAGTCGTTTGGAAAGCTTGATTTTTTTTGACGCAAGTGCGAAATTTGTATCTCAATTCCAAGGAGTTATCCTCTGGAAGGACATATATATGTAAATATATATAAAAATATATATGGAAAATGTTTTTAATCTAGGATTCGTTTCAGAATGTCTCAAAACGGATTTCAATGAAGGAAGTTTTCAAAAATTTTGGAGCCATTGCAATAGGTTCATTTTTTACGAAAATTCGCTAAAATATCGGCCCCGCCAGACAACAATAAACCGGCGTCTATGCCCCGGAGGAAGGTCTGCAAGCTGCAGACGGCTGACCTGAATCCTTCCTCCCCAGAATCTGGGCCAGGACGAAGCGAAGAGGATGGAAACTGGAGGATGAAAAGAAGGAGGAGAAGGGACGGGACGGTAACTGTTACGTCATGAACAGTTAGCGGCTATAAGGGAACGGTTACTGTGACTATACCTACAACAGAATCGAGTAGTTCCGCCTCTACCTCCTCGCTTCTGGGTAGCATTAAATGCGAAATACTACCACCCTGTCAAGACTCAGCTTCTAACGGTTCTCCCATCCTACCTATATCAAACAGACCCGTTCAGACTCTCACCAACGTGCAATTACTATTTACTCGTCCTCCGGATAATATTCCTATCGGAATCTTGGTAGGTGCTTGAAACTTAAATAGGATCATCATATTTTTAGGATTAGCTCCCCGTTCGTGTATAAAGCATGAACATATAGCCTAATGCTTGATTCTATTGTCCGAAGCCTTAGTCAATTCAGATTAATTCTGTTCAATGGTTTTAATGGAAACAACCATAATCTTTTATTACATCGTGTCTCCAACGTTTAGTGCTCTTTATTTTGCTTCCTCACTACCGAAGGTAGGGAAGCTTTGTGTTCGTGATTGAAGTCGAAAAAAATGTTGTCCTCCAAAATGAAAATTTTCACTTGCTTTTTGCTTTTCAGAGCTTGCTGATCAATTTTGGTTCCTTGTCTTTCTATCTGTCTGGTGTCTGTCCGTATGTCTGTCTGTCTGAGGTAAATCCTTGTCACGCCCCAAACTATACTAAGTTTCAATCCGATTCCAATGAAATTTTCATTGATTGTGCGGTTAGCCCCTAGACGTTCCCCTAAAATTTTCAATGATATCAAATCAACAGTTACCTGTGCGCATGCGCAAACGCCAATTTCTCATAACGTCGATTTATAATCATCTTGTTCAAACTCGGTAGGTTCTAGAAAAATACCCTATAAATTAGGTAGGTATGTCGCGATTGGTAGAGTAATTGAGTAATAACTATTGCGCTTGCGCCAAACTAATATCGATTGACACAGGCAAAACTCCGAGTCTAATGGAACGATTTTGATGAAATTTCCAGGGATTGTGTGGGATAGCTTCTAGACGGTCCCCTATAACTTTCATTGCCGTCACAAAAATAGTCTGAGCTCATGCGCCAGCGTTAATTTATCATAACGTTGATTTCTTATCATCTATTGGTCTAAATTCGTTAAAACTCGGGGAGTAAATGTAGTATATGTTCACGGAAAATTCTCTATGAATTATATCACGGTTGGTGGAGTATTAACTGTAGCGCATGCGCATAACTAAAATTGATCGGCGCAGGCCAAACTCCGAGACTAAAGGCCGGTCCACACGCAACAACTTGTCTGCACGAATGTTTGCGCAAACCAGGTTTGCACAGACAAGTCGGTGGCATGAAAATGTGTCCACACGCTCAGTTTTCAACTCAAATCTATTTCAAATCAGTCAGAAGGTAATCATGGAGGAAGTGTTGTTGTGGTCGGTTTTCGCATTGTGTCTTGCCAGGAAACAACGAAATAAAGGCAAAACAATGAAATCTAAGCAACGTTTGTGGTCTAGACATTGGTTACTAAAAAGAGAACAATTTTCTCATGTAAAATTACTTCGGGAATCGCGTAATGAACCTGATGACTGGCAAAATTACTTACTCATGGACATTGAAACATATAATAATTTATGATTTCCCCGCAAACTAAATAATAACACCAATTTGTTTGAATTAAATACTACGTTTTAGCCATTCAATGGAACATCATTCCTTAAAATGGAATTTTCATGTTTGAAGGTTAATCCGTCTTGTTTATTAAAAACGATTTGAATATGTAGTAGAATCGAAGATAGCCGCCGGAGGGTTTTATGAGGTTTGAAGCGAAGTTTGAACGAACCGTCCACACGCAACGACTTGTCTGTGGTTTGCGCAGATATTTAAGCTCTTTTCCTCAAACCTCAAACCACCTCTCCAATGTCTGTGCAGTTCTCAAATTTCCGGTCCACACGCAACGACTTGTCTGTGCAAATCTGGTTTGCGCAAACATTTGTGCAGACAAGTCGTTGCGTGTGGACCGGCCTTTAATGGACCGACTTTTATGAAAATTTCAACGAGTGTGCGGTTTAGCTCCTAGACGTTCCCCTATCAATTTCATTGCCGTTGGATTAATACTAGTCTGTGCGCATGCGCAAATATTAGTTTGTTATACGTCGACTTTTCAATCATTTCGACTCGTACTTTGGTACTTAGTTCTTCAACTAATTCTATACGTCCATGTCTATATGTCTGGAAGGTAAACTGACCACCTAACTTGGCAGACTTATCTCGACTACCCCCCCCCCTCCCCTCCTACTCCTATGGCTCGCCCCTGTCCCTTTTGCTTCCTACTGTTATAGTATTTCTGGGTCGTGATTTTCACGTCACAATTCTACTCCACCCGTAAACAAGTCGTACGTGTTCGGAATAGTTCGGTAACTCCCCCCTCTGCCTGCCGACCCTTCAGCTACATTTGTTCAGTTTTTATTGTTGTGGGCCTGCACCCGACGTCTGTCCTATTACTTTTTTTTATCAATCGTTTTACCCTTCGTTAAAGCTCAGCTTTGTTCTCTTGATTGAGTTAGGACCTTCTGTTACATCGTCAGATGGCCTCATCTTCCGCTGGTCAGGTGGTGAATTTTGATTGTTGTTTTCCGCTCGGTTTATGGAGGGACTTTGAGAAAAATGCATACGATGTATGTGGTTTGACTGAAAATTGGAAATAACGTGTAGCGTCCCTGGGCATTTACAGGATTCTGTTTCCATAATATCGAGTCGTTAAGAGATGTTGTCAAACCTTAATGATCAAATACGTAGTTCTAATTTCTAACATAATTTATTGAAGTTAGCGAAATTTGAAACCTCTTCACTCTACGAAATGAAAACTTAGTACCCGCCAGTGATTGTGGTTTTAGATGCCATTTTTACAAAGCGGTCAGTAGGTAATTAATTGATGGGATGTGCACAGTAGGAAATTCTCACTGATCTGTCAGAATTCTAGATTTTTTCTCCATGATTTAGAGTCGATGGGGGACGCTAACACATTCATGCCCAAATATATTAATTATTATTATTTGTAAAGGATTACAGAATGTGGAAGCACAATTGCACGAAATATCATGCTCAATATCTTTCAATCCTTAGAGATGTAATTGCAAAAAATTACTATTACCAGACCAAACTCTTGTGTGTGTTATTTCTTCTGTATTTAATGAAGTGCTGATCGAACTAAATGTGAGTAGGTGTTTTGTCTTCGGTGTAATCATTAAAATACCAATCACGTTTCCTTATTGCTGCAAGCCAGAAGATGTGAGCTTACCAAAACCATGATTCAAATGATTGGTTTTACGAAAGAACGATTTTCAATATGGTTTAGTTTCTTGACCACTAGGTGATAATTAGGACAGTTTTAGGATCTTGAGTCGGCCAGGATAATAAAATTCAGGTCTTCAAAGCCAACGTTTCGATGTATTTATACATCATCATCAGGGCTACAACAACAAGATAAGATTCCAAAAGTCTATTTATTGAACAGCTGTTATTTGACATGTTACATTATGACAAATAGAAAAATGAATAATAAATATACATATATTTATTATTAATTTTTCTATTTTTCATAATGTAACATGTAATTGAACAGCTGTTCAATTAATAAAATTTTGGAATCTCATCTTGTAGCCTGATGATGATGTACATCGAAACGTTGGCTCTGAAGACCTGAATTTCATTATCCTGACCGACTCTTAAGATCCTAAAACTGTTCTAAAGAACGATTTTAGTAACTTTCTTTCGCGTTTTGAGCCAGTAATGCCTAGAAGTAGGTCAATGGCGAACCTTTCAGATCCCTGAAGCCTAAGGTAAAGATCGAGTTTAGTAATTTGAAAACGGAGTTCAAAAATTCAGGCACTGGGGAAGAATGTTGGAAGTCGGAGAGGGGACACAGTTAGAGGACGCAGTTGATGCTGAGGAACGATGATCAAGGCCTTGGACCTGTTAAATAAAAAATGTTATTTTAATCATGTTTTCTTTTAATGAACAATTTTACTACTTTAATTTCGTTCAATACACTATTCCAAAGCAGAATATCGAGAAAAAAAACTATTTTTTCCTTTATTTTTTAACCCCAAAAAGAATTTATTGTGAAAATTTCAAAAGCATTTTTCTCTAAATTTGTATTGGATGACTAAAATCGTTTTTTCCCTGGACCCGTCAAATACCATAGAAGTGGTATTTTTCATGTTTTAAAGAAACTCCTCAACGACTTGATAGAATACTTCATAATCTACGTTTCGCCAGATTTATTCTATTAATTTATTCTATATTTATTCTTAGACAATCCATAGGTCTTTTGTCATAAATTTTTTCCCACCTCAACTCTACTCTCTGAAGCATGGCAGTTGACCCCCATTATGCTTTACACTTTATGCTGTAAACATAGACTTCACAAATTTTAACCCCTGGAGTAACTATTGAATTCCGGTTCGAATCCCAGAACTGTATTTCCCCTTGATGCCTTCCATTAAATTTAGTTCGTGTGATACACACTATCATTTCAGCTGAATTCGTGCTATTTACCTTTGTCTCTCATTCCGTGACCTAGTTAACAAAAAAAAAATCTTGCTCAAACGCCCAAATATAGATGGACTTGATAGCCTTATACGAAGTCATGTTGTCAGGATTATTCTCAGTCCAGTTGAGGCCGCGATGGTCGTCCCTACGTTCATCTTCTTTGGTTCTAAGACTATTCTTCCATCCGTGAGTTCTTTATTCCATTCAAATTCCCATCGGTTATACCAATACTATCAATTAGCCACGTTTATCTGATCCATTACGAGAATTGACGCAATTTTCGGTAGAGGATGGGAAAACCTAAAATTAATTTTTCTTTATATGTTTGATTTACGGTAATTTTTTCAGTTATTTATTTTTAAAACATGGTGTGCCCTTCTTTTAGCCACTTTACAATTTCTAATTAACCGTCTAGTCAGCCATTCTCTGTAGTTGTGTCTAGTTTTAGGATACATATTAATTATTTTCTCAATACATAATGGAAATATTTGCTCGGATTTCTATGTGGAATGTACGTCAATCGTGTTAGTCGGGGAAGTTGCAGATTTTTCATTATTTTCATTTTTTTTGCTTTAATCCATTTTCTGTGATTATTCATTAGTGTTAAGAGCTGCACCCCCATATTTTTGGTATGGGTTGTGATTTGGACGTATTTGAAGTTTTGAATTTCCCCATATCCTTATTATAGCTAGCTGCACTTTTATGCGGACTTATCTACCAGTTTTTAGTGATTTTGGTTCAGTCATATCGTCTACTTATGCATTATCTGTTTTTTGAATTTCATTTCCTGTAGGTTTTGTTTTCAGGAAATAAGGAAGTAAGGGGTAGATACGGGAAGGCCCTTTCGATGATAAATTTATTTTAGTGGTTCCGGTCACTATGTTGATGTTGGTACATTTCAAATCTGTTTCGAAATAGCTACAAATTTTCCTCCAGAGTTAATTTGGCCGTTGTTAGTCATTTAAATGCGCGCTTACAATCAGTTCGTTTGGTCGTCATTTATAATTAATGCGGAAATAAATCAAACGCTTATTTAGGAACTAGCTATTGTAAATTATCTCGGATCTGAACATCATTTTGCTGGATTTCTAAGGCCCCCGAAACTGGAATTCAGCGTTTCGACTCTAATTTCCACATTTGAAATTAAAAAAAATCATTCTTCAATGAAACCTTCAGTAAACTAAAATATTGAATTTACGAATTAGGATACAGTACACGATTCTTAACTTGTTTTTGAAGGATTGGTGGCATATGGCGGGCTATGCGCTGGCAATGGAGTGGCGGGAAGACGAAGAAGTATACTTTGTCTGAAGTTTTCCTCACGGTTTCAATCAAAACCCAAACGCACAGTTTGGGGCTGGTTCGTGCCCGTACCTATTTCTAGAGAGTCCACACAGTCAAAATTCTAAAACGAAACAGGAAAACGTGATTGAACAATTTTTAAAGGGGAACTCTCGGCGGGAGAAGGAGTTTTAACATACAATGTGAGCGAAGCGTGATGCACAAATTAGCCTCTCGTTAGGGAAGCGAGCGGTCACAGAGGTGGAATGGGCTGGTGAGAGGAGTCGGGGTGTCTACCTCGTGAAACCTCGTTTGTGTTTTGTGTTCCTAAGAAAGAATATTTCCGACCACAAGAATGTCTGTTTTGAATATTCCAACTCCAAGAGGTTCATTCCAAAATCCAGAGTTGAACATAGTAATGAATCATGGCGGAATACCTCATGGTTTATGGATCTACCGAAGCAATTTACTTCCCGCCGGCTAATTACTCAACGCATTTCTAGGCTAAAATAGAAATTATTGAATTTAAAGTTCACCGACACATTTTTCGGCGTCCAGTGATATTCCTTATCGCACAAGAATGGAGCAACCGTTCTACTTGCGGCGGACCCCCACCAACTATATGCGAAACAGCCCCATGACTCGGGTGCAGGACTTTAGCGATCGGCTGGTCAGGTCGGACGATTCGGAGTTGGATATCTTTGTGACTCATTAGCTAAGATAAAGACGAATGTGTAAAGAGGAGTAGCAATGTGAAGCTTAAGATTAGTCATGAATTGCTTGTTTATGGAGTTCATTTTCTCTTAACTGTTATTACATTTATAATTCCCCTTTTTTCACTTACATACATTCTTCGTGTTGCTGTTATGTAATTTTATTTAGTATACTATTGCAATAACCCTTCAATTGGAAATTAATTTAATTAACTATTATGTAATTGGGCCTTAGCCCGTATGAATCATATCAATAAAACAATATTACCTACAGCATTGTTCATTGAGAATTGTTTTCAATAATAAACTATTTTCAATAAAATCTACCAAGAAGGGGAACAACACTTGAAACGCTCACTTTAAACACCATCACGCTCGCTCTAAACACTCTTTCATACATAGGTAATTTATATATTTGTCATTCCAGACGATAACTCCCCTTAGGATTGAGATTTAAAAAATCTGTTCTTCCGCCAATACTTCAAGCTTTCAAATAAAATGATAGTCGGCCAGAGTAGGTGTCAAAATAATCACTTAATGCGGCTGCTAAGAACGGCTAGAAATCGTTAAATTCGTATTCTTTGCAGAATTTTAGTCGAAAGAAGTCTATCAACGATAATCAACTGGATAGAACAATACAGAATACGTGCACAAAATTATGTTCAAAAATTTACTTGAATATCATTAATATTTGCTGAAATATAAATTATGATAATATTATTAATCGTTAAAAACCACAAAAGAACTTAAGAACCCAAAGTCTAGTTTTTCGTAGAACAAGTTTTTCCCCTCTTAAAATAGGTGTAGTTGACAAATTCTTTGCATTCAAGTGCTCAAATTTCAAAACAATGTAACATAGTATAATACGATATTTTATGAAAATTCGCTCGTACGATCGCACTGCATGATTGAAATGTTCTGTAATAATATGCTGCGTTTTTTTTCCCCATTCACAGAGCCTCTATTTACGAATGGGTTAACTGTTGATTTTGAGTTTTGAGTTCACGTGAGCTTGAAGCCCTATGATTCGTGGATCGTGCTCTGGGGTTACGCAACCTCTCGTTTTGGTGATGAACTACACAGAAAAACGGCATTTGAAAAAAAAAAAAAAAAAAAGAGCCCTTGTAGAAGTAGGATGTAATTTGTGTTGTTGTTACCAACAAATGTCCTTGACATGCTGCCTTATTCCTCGATTACGCTCTACAATAGCTGGTATCCGAACCCGGCGGTTAGCTCCGAGTGGATGGTTGAGGGAGGGGTTTTCCTCGAAGATTGGATTGCAAAATGAGCGTTGCTGTGACCGCCTTCCAAGGAGGATTGGCAGGGAATCGCCTCACCTTCATCCCTGAAGGCGCTGAAGTCATCGCGATGAACAGTATGAAGACTGCTCATTTCCGCGTCCTTGAATCTATCTATGCGTTTTCCCCTATACAGCGATGTAGGCAAATATTATCGAGGGCTGGTATATCAATTACCTACATTAACTGCTGGATAGCTATACCGGGTATAGCGCTATACTCTAGATAAAGAATGTGTCGATTATCGATGCCGATTACCTAGCGGATAAAATTATCTCTCAGATAAATTGAACGGAGCGCCGTTAGCATCTTCATTGGTGTCCGTTGGCAACAAAATAAGGGCAATTTACTCATGGAGCTACATTTTCTTCATGGATCGACTATTAAACAAACCGGGTCCGACGTTATTTCCTCTACAGTGTCTATAATATAATCAAGCTAGGCAAATAAGAAACCATCACCTTTTGGTTTATTATTTTCAATAAATAAGCCTATGTGATCGTATAACAAAAAATCTTTATACCCCCCCCCCCCCCCCCTCAAACTTTGTCACTTTACGTTTCAAGGTGCGTAGAATCCAAATTTGAAATGTCCGTCCGCCGTCCGCCGTTCGCCATGAAAGGCCTAAGAATTGACTTAAATTACCCGTTCTTTCGCACATAGACTCCATTTGGGATCTAGTTGGTCCTAACGTTTAACCATCCCGATCGCTTTACTAGCATAGATGCTATGGGCCAAAAACGGGCGAAAAAGTGTCTTTTTCGAAACTTTGAGTGTTAGACTGACGTGTTAAAACTCCAACCTGCTCAACGACAACTGCGCAAGCCAATATTCCACGGTTAGGATAACAATGAGCAGTACGACTTCGCAACAGACGTGGAAAACTTCCTACACTTGTTTTGCTTTCGAATTTCATGTTCCTTCGAGGCATGAGTATATGTTTTTTTCTAGGTCATATTTGTGTGTTGATACCAATGCTTTGCCTACGCATATTTAATAACAAATCCTCTCGACTTTTCGTACGTACTTAGATAATGATATTATTAAGGCAATGATTATTTGAATAGATAGGAGCTCAAATCGAGAAATATAAACATACGTATATAATTATAGAAGTATAGGTTGTGGCAACTCGAAATAGGACATGCCGAGGAGTCTGGACGGGCCTTATGACGTACGCCAACTAAAACTACGATCATACTCAATTGAAAAAATAATAAACCTTTGTGAAATAATTTGCAGCGTTTCTGCCATTTGCTTCATGCCTAGAGAGAGAAATTGAGAAACACATTTACGATATTCCAACGTGAATTATTATGAATGAATTATTGAGATCAGTGAGTTGTGGACTCATTCATATTTGATATCCTTTAGAATGTAAAAAATGGCATCTTTGTCCAACCGAAACCTCAATATAAATACGCTCTCGTCCCATTTTAGTAAGTGATCTACATGGGGTCTTATTGTATACGGTCTTCTTTCCCATTCAACGAATTTTGCTACGATAGAATCTTCGTCGTCGCTGCGATTTGAAGACAAATCCCAAAATATATCCATTGGAAGTTACAAGAATAAAGGCAGCCAAACTTGTGATTCAAACAAAGTTTGTAAACAAATTGATGTGATTGAGGTTAGAAATCTCTAGATACCTCATTAACTTCTAGTTATAATTGCTATCTAGCCGTCCAGGGACCAGATAAAGTAAAACTCCAGATGGGGTTTAACTAGGGGTGGATAAACACCCCCAATTGTGTTATCTGGAGGATATCCCACAGATTAATCCCCCTTGTCCATTGGATAAATGTGATTGATAAACCGGCCCTATGTAATTTCAGATTGATTTATGTCAAGTCGAATTTGGTAGCGAAATTAGCGACTTGGACCACCCGCTTTCCAAGGCGGGTTGGCTGCGCCCCACCCACATCACCCGTCGGAGTTCTGGTCATGAACACTAGTTACTTCTATTCCTTCTTTTCTGCGTCCTTGAATATGCATGTCACCTTCAATAACAAAATTAATTATCGATCAGTTAAGCGATTTCATTTCGATGTTAGATCGAACTACAATTGGCGATGTGCGGCCGAACTCCCACCTTCCAAGTCAGATCAGCAACCCCTCACCCCAAGCAGACCACTAAAGTCAGTAATAAATAATGTAGGTATTAGCCTAAGGCCCAATTTCATCAAAAAATTATTTAATGAATTTTTTAAAGCCAAAATCCATTTGAATAAACCTTGAGGATTATACCTTGGCATCTTTTACCAACCTAAACTAGTTTAAACTCTGTGTGGGATAACGAAGTTGCCCCCAAGAAGTTGCCAATGTAAAGTTGGACACTTTGAAGCTTCGGGACAGTAAAATCGTCACTGCAACCTCATCCTGTTGAGTCCCGCTTCCATTTGCGAATTTTCGTAGAACATAAAACTATATATATATATATATATATATATATATCTACTTATATATATATATCATCCCAGACGGTACCTCTCCTTAGGATGGAGATAAATATTCTGTTCTTGCACCAACAAATCAAGCTTTCCAAACGAAAGGATGAGTTCGTTGGCCAATGTTTTTTGAGTAACATTAAATTGGTCAAATTAAAAAAAAAAAAATGCTGAAAAAATCACTAAAAATAGTAAAAAACTACTAAAAATAGTTAAATTTATATTTTTTTAGCTGAATATTGTTCAAATACAGTTTACTAAAACTTATTTACTTATTTTACTTAAATTTATGTACAAAATTATGATGATAAATGTACTGGAATTTCCTTAAAATGTGCTTAAAAATATCGATAAAAAACTGCAAAAAAGTTAAAAATCCAAAATCTTTTTTTCAATAGCACATTATTTTTCCAAACGAGTTTTCTACCATAAAATTGGCAGTTAACAATTTCTTTTCTCTCAAAGTCCTAAATTTTCAAAACATTGTAACGTAATATAGTACCTACGATAGTTACGAAAATTCGCTCACACGATCTTGCTGCATGATTGGAACTTTTTAATTATAAAATAATGACATTACTTCTTATGGACGAAATTAGAAAGTTTTTATTGTTTTTAATAAATTAATACCGTAGACTTACTCTATAAGGGCATATCGCACCCATCCTAGAATAAGGGTACAACTCAAAAATTGTCATTTTCGGCATTCAAAGTTTTCATTCCACACCATTCTTTCTTTGGAACACGATGAACATAATTTATCTTTGCGAAACTTGTTTCCTACATTATTACTCTAATGCCCCATGGTGAATAAATAGTTTTTTTGCCAGTGAGAAGGGAGTGGGGGGAACGGTTTTGTTGATTTTTAAAGAATTTTTGAGTTGTTCTAACTCAAACACAGAAATGTCGCCAGTCAGGATCCAAAATGTTCAGACAAGAAAGACACAAGTTAAAATTGTTCACACAAAAAGGAAACAACTCATAACGAGACACAGACTGCGTGAACTCAACTGAGTTGTGTCTTTCTTTCTAGGACGTGAATTGGTTACTCCCTCCATAGAAGAAAGACACACGCACTCTCTAGCGGAATTAGAGTGCCCTACACATATCTCCACCTTCTACAGACAAACCAGACCGTTTCTACTTCTCAGAACCACAACTAACTCAAAAATCGCGATTTTTGAGTTGTACCTTTATTTTAGGATGGGTACGATATATTAATCATATTATCATAATCTGCCATCATTATTACCATCTTCTATTAAACATAATTTTTCTCTTATCCTCGTGCTTGCTGGTAAACCGTGTCAGGGTGTGTATGTGATGAGGCTATTTCTACTTCAATTTATAGCTCGTTGTTTCTGCTTTGTTATAGCTCGTTCGATACTATAGAATGAGGTTTGTTTCTCATAATGTGCCAAAATGCCAGGGATCGCATCACGTGCAGCTAGCATGTTGAATATTAGCTATCTTTATGGATCTACTATCAACGAATACCTACCGCAGAAATATTAGGTGCCTACTTAGGTGTTAGGTACACTAGTTTCAAACAATTATAATTTGTTGTAAATGCCAATCCGCACGAATTGGTTTTATATGTAGAAATAACAACCGTACATGGAAGCTATGCGATCATATTTTTTGGTTGTTTAATCTCCTGCTGCCTCAGTAAGAGTTTCAGAAGTGGCTCTGGTTAAATACGAAGAGTCGTCAATTTCCAATATTTTCGAGGTTGAACTCGTTTAAATTTCTGGGGAAAATGAGTCTAAGGCTACACAACCAAAAATAATAAATTGTTACTTGGATAACAATTAAGGGTTCAATAGAATCAAAAGTGAAGGTAATGTTCATTCCTACCTGCATACGTAATTATTGAATAGTTGAGTGAAATCAGTCTGTCCTTACGGATTCGGTATTTCAAGTCTGTTGATTTTGGAATTTCATGTCCATAAGCGCTTATGCAAAGGTTACTGGTTATGGATGGCTACGTAAAGGTTACAGGGATGGAGCTTGTGTGTTAACGGTTCAGACATCAATCCACGTTCTTTTTAAGAATTCCAAAATTTTAATTAAAAGGCCTGTCTGTCCTTAATCCAATTTTTTATTTATTTATCTTCAACGTTTCTCCCCACGAATTGGACTTATTAAAATTTTCTAATAATTTAAACTGTCCAAATAAGTAAGTAGATGTTCATGAATACCATCAAATTCTAGTAGGTAGTTAAAGTTTGCCCGTTACAGATTCACTGCACACGGGATGAAACGATCACGGGATGTTTAGAGTATCGAAAAATACTCATTCAGGATGTGCGAGATCTTTATGAAGTATCTAATTATTATCTATTGTACAAATACATACATATGAAATACATTATGCCCATGAAAAACAGTATGTTTTTACTACCACTTATATTGAATCGTGCTGTAACTGCTCTGAAGAAACACCGTGATGGATATCTGTGGGATACTACCAAGAGGTCTGTGGTGTTATTTACGATCTGCTGTGTTAATTATAAATTGACTTTTCCAACAACTGACGAAAGAAGTGGGCGTGTTCACGCATAGGGTAGCTGGAGGATGTATTGCTCTCAAACATTTGTCCTTGTCCCAACTTTTGGATGACTTCTTATCATAGGCCACACATGTTCAACACCCGAGCACCATCTGAAAAGTCCTTCCGTGATACCGGCATTAGAAAGTAGCCAGTCGCTCGCTCAACGCTCGCCCTGTAATGCCATAAAATTGCAAGTAACAGCTCGCTTTCTATTATTCCTAATTTTTCAAGTCACTCCCTCAACTGACAATACATACATTTATAGTATATCCCGTGCCTGCCGTCATGGGCGTAACAAGACTTCTGAATCTACCTACGGGCACCTCTCACCCGTCAAACCACAATGATCCCATCAAGCGTAGGCCCAGCCCTGTTTTCGCCTCTGTGGGACGGACCTCGGAGAATTTTTTTCTTCATTCATTCTACCACTTTCTCTGCCGGCCACATTAGCATCTACTACTACCGTGTTCTTAACCTTTTGCCATTTCCGCGCATCAAGTCGACGAGGGAGGCGAAAACTGCAACTCTTGATTGGTGTGAAGACGGTTGAATCACTTAGTCTGTCTCCTCGGGCTCCGCCTCCGCTCAGCGATTCTGATGTCATTCAGAAAGTAAAGCTCCAACCTCCCTTAATGCCCCTTAATTTCACTTTGCGATCTTTTCTGAGAGCTTTCTCTAGTCGATTTGATTAATCATCTCCATCTCGAAGGAAATAAATCCCCAGACTTGATTTTTTTTTACCCAATCCACAAGGAGCAACATTCCTTAAAAGTCCAACCGGATTATAACCTACAATCCTGCAAATAGAAAATATAATCCGCCAAAGTTGTTTGTGGGTTCTGGATGAAACTTTTCGTCTCGAGGTGAGAGTCTAGTCCGTACGGGTTTTGATTAAATGCTGCAGATGTGAAGAGAAGTTCCATTTTCTCGTTGGCTGTAGAAGTGCTGAATATGATTACTTCTTAAGTGCCTGGACGTGCGCATCCTGATCTACCATTCATTTATGGAACCAGTAGTGAGGACGAAGAAATTGCATTTGGCAATTCATTATCTTTGGACTAGCTGATTATCAGGATTATAAAGTCATGTAACGTTTTCCATTTTTCAGGCCATCGAATATACTTGTGCTATAATAATGTCGAACCCCTTCAACACGTCGGCTATTTCGTATAATAATAACCTGAAAGCTGCCGCCTAAGAAGTTGTGGAAGAAACATTATAGAAACAAATGAAAACAATGGAGATTGTCCAACTCAGGCGTCAATATTTGGACTCCAAATATATGTTAGGCCTAATGGATTCAAAACGAAAACATTATCTTTCAGAACCATTTTTGTATTGCATATATAATACTCTGCCCATCATCTATATATGCCCATCTAATCTTGTTGTAAACTCAAGAAAGCTAATGTTCCACTCCCACTTTCGGCAGAAGTTTTTTGCTTGGTTAGTATTGACTTCAAGAGTTCGAATCGAAACAATGAAGTTCGAATATTGTGAGAGAAAGAGAGCGGAAAACACCATAGAGCTGCACTTTTTGGTCAAAGAGGAACAATATTACACCCAATGTGATTTGGGATCAATCAAAATAATTTTTCTCTATTATTGTTTTTTATTTCTCCTCATTTATCGATTGTTGACGGGTTTTCCCACGTATTTCAATTCACAATTTTAAAATCTTGTATGGATGTGAACTTTACACTCCTCAAAAGAATTTAGGGATCACTTTTCCTTGTAGAAGCTAAAGACCCCAGATCAATCGGACAATGTTCACATTGTATCTCATGATTAGGTACCTAATGGAGATGGGATGCACCCTGCTCTTTTTGTTTTATCTCCAACACTGAGAAAGACCAGCGATATCAAGCTCCGACTTGAGCCAAAATAGAATGAAATCTGAGCCCTTTTTCTCAAAAGAAATAACCCACTCCCCCGTTCCCACAATTCTTGAGGTATCGAAGAGAAACTTGGACTTGGAGAGATTTTATGGGGTGTCTGATACTAAGTTTTAAGCAAATGAAAATCAGGAAAAAAATCCAAATTTTTGTTGGACTATTGGGGGGGGGGGGGGGGGGGGGGGTGGATACTTAGGAGACAATTTTTCCATTTTTTGTCGAGTGACGCCCCATTTCATAGATAGTGCTGAACACGATGGTGAACGACATCTTATTCCGTTCTCGGATTAGAGTACGTAGGTAACCATGAAGAAGCGCGAGGCGGAGCTTGATATCGCTGGTCTCTCTTCGTGTTTGAGAAAAAACAAAACGAACAGGGTGCATCCCATCTCCATTAGGTACCGTAAGACGGGGTTACTTCAGACCACGTTTTCAGGTTTTTTTGAGATTTCTCTGTCTGTATCTCTTCAATCGAGTTGGCCTTTCAATATGTCACACCTGATCTATTCACCGTCATATTCCCATTTCAAAATTTAACATTCGAGCATTAGGAACCCATGAAAAACAAAGGTAAAAGTGGTATAGTCATTACCCCGCGTGGGGGCAACTTCGGACCACTCACGTTTTTTCACTCAAATAATCAAGAAATGAAGCCCTGGCTCGATATTACCCCCGTATTTTGCTACCAGATGGATTCTCTTACGTATTACGACAAAAATATTCCATTTTAAAACATTTATTCCATACAAAACAAAACCAGAAATGAGCTGCCTTCAGAGCTGCCATTCAGAGCTGCTTCCAAAGTGTCTTGGGTATAATTTCTATAGGGAAGGCCCCCGACTTTCTTTCGGCACTTTCGTGGCATGCCTGTAACACATGAAAAACACTGAAACATGAGTAAGCTCAATCAAAATGAGAAAAACACGTAAAAATTCGCTTAAACACAAAAAATCGGGTGGTCGGAAGTTGCATCCCAAAGTGGCGACTTTTTGTTTTTCGTTGCTGGAAAATTAACCAACAACTAAATAAAACATCTGATTTCTTTGTTAAATTCCTCATATAATTTTGAAGAAGTATGTGAACTTACCTTTTCGGAAAATCTAGCGGAAATATGTAGCTTCAGGCACACTATAAACACAACAGGAAAATGTGTCGAAACAGCTGATTACAAAAAACGTGAAGAAAACGATGATAAGCGACGTCAAGAAACTTATCTTCAGGTTTCATGTAAGTTTGAGTAATGTGCTACCTATTGGGACCTTAATGAACTTCCTAATTTCATTTCTATGGCCGGTAGAGGGCTCTGCGCCTGCATTCCTACGCTGGTTGGAAGTTGTACCACCTGGTAGGAAGTAACCCCGTCTTACGTACCTAATCATGAGATATAATGTGAACTTTTTCCAATTGATCTGGGGTCTTTGACGTCTACAAGGAAAAGTGATCCCTTAATTATTTTACAGTGTGTATATTTATTAATTGATTGTGATGAGTGCTTGGGCTGTTTATGTTGGCGGGATAGCCCGTTCACAATGGCTCTTGTGGCAAATTACCAACAATCTAACAGAACTAAAATAACATAACAAAATGTTGAATTTTCAGCTATTGTTCAACGACTTCTATGTTCCTTTTTTAAACGTGACCTTGCTCCCTCATTCCTGCTAGGTGGTCCAGGCACAACCAGCAAGGCAGCTGAAACTCCACGATTGGGTAGCTGGATTACAAAAGAAGAAAAACATAATGGACAGCAATCCTATGACCGTCCCCGTGGATTTCGCCGATTTAGCTAAGTCGTCGGCGGTATCCCAGCAACAAATAAAAAAAAATATACAAACAAGAGCATTCGTGAAGTATTCTAGGCCACAATAATACCTATGACTACTGAAACTCATTTCAGAATGACAGTTCTTGAAATACTTTTGTGAATAGGTGGTCCTTGACATGGTTTTCAGTGCTGCGCAACAGTCTAAAGCCAATTCGAGTGGTGTGTCATTTGTTCACCATTCTCAACGCACCCTTTGCTTTCGTATATCAGTGACTTCGAGCTACGCCTTAAGCTACCATCTCGTCGTACACACCCGTTGTTTTTAACGCCCAACGAGGAGCCCAACCTGCATTGATGAACTGTGCACAAACGAATGTTTGGAGAATTGCTTCTAATTGGTCCTTGATCCAGTTTTTAGCGTATAAGCTGGTTTCACAACTTCCTCTCAACCGCCAAGTCCATTCGTTTATAAACCAACTCCCTTTCTCTTCCGATTAATGATCGGTGTCCTCATCCTGTTTTATTTATTAGTTTTTTTCATTACTTCCTGGAATCGTGATCACAATCTTTGTCAATTTAATGGAAGTAATTTCGGTTTCGTATGAGGGGAAATAGAGGGGTGCTCATTTAGCAAAGCGCTCCTCCTCGGCAACGTGGTTGGCGCAAAAAATAAGTTTATGTATCAAAAAATGTAAGAGTGAAAAAAAAGTAAATAAATAAATAGTGATAATAATAATAAAAACTATAACGATTGCAAAAACGATTTCTGTTTAAGATCGCTCTTCTACAAAGAACACTATCTTGTCTATAATCATTGAACGAAGTCCATTATGCAATATCTAGATGTAACTGCATGGGCAACAAAGACGCCTACGAAGGATTAAATTATATTAAATAAATTAAACAATTAAATTAAATAAAACACCTACACGTTACTGGTCCTTCTGTATTATTTAAGAGCTGGCCTGCCAACTGAAAATTAATGAAATGAAATAAATCACCTACCTACGCTTCACAAGTCCATCTAAAGGTGACAGCAGTTATAATAAACTTGATTTCATGAAAGAAATTCTGTTGGCATCTTATCAGCTGATATAATCGTCGTAGTTTACAAAACGATTTTTACTATGTTTCACCAGTAGCGATTCGTGTTGAAGTTTTTTTCCCTGTCAATGTTCTAGACCTTAGTGAGACCAAGCGGATGAACGTACAGCCGGATGATTTCATACGATTCATTGGTTTGATGTCTATAAATTTTACCCAAGAACATTACTGTTGCCTTGGAAGTTTCGAGATTTTTTAATATTTCATC